>CM075665.1:35866214-37066214 GCA_037954105.1 Canavalia gladiata
ATATATCATTCTTTCTCTCTTCTACCTATCTATATCTTTCTATCTATCTGTTGTGTCTATAAGCTGCTGAGAAGCTTCACTGGATTCTTCTCCAACAACGTTCACAACAAGAGCAATATATAGCATAGCATATATGAGTAATGAAGGGGACATGTCTAATAAGGATCCAGGTATTAGGCTTTTTGGCAGGAAGATTCCGATGCCGAAATGTCAGATTCCGGCGAGTTATCAAATGGGGTGTCAGATTCAGGCCAACTCTACAACCATGGTACAGGCTCTTAACTCACCGAATAACTGATTTTATTGCAGTGACATAGCCATTGTTCCATGGATATTTAATTATTATTATTATTATTAAAGCTAACTCATGCTGCTTACTATGCTATAGCTGGTAATTGGAATTAAGTTCAAGGTTCAGAACATTTTGAAATATAAAGAGTATTTATTCCTGAGAATTTCTTTTGTAACATGTTAAGATTATGCATCTGCTGCACGTTCATTTGGTGTAAATTTGTAATTGGCTATTTATCTTTGTGTGTTGGCCTTATATATCAATTTTGTAAGGTGATACCAAGGTTGGTTAAGTTGTTTTCTGTAATTTCTGACTTTTTTTAAAGGAAAATCATCAGAGTATTTTGTTTCAGATGTCCAATAGGTTCTGCCACGTCTCTATGGTACTATTCTGTTTTTGTGAAAACTGCTGAAAGAAATGTAGCATTAACCTGTTTCATCTTTATTGGAGCATTTCAGTGGCATTGTATATTAGCCAATGAATTGATTTTCATCTTTAAGGGAAAAACTGTCGATAACTGAGTGAATCCTTTCATTGGCTTAATGTGGCTTCTTCAGTGTGCTAGAATCTTTCGTTTATTTTTCCCTTATCACCATTTCAGCAGTTTTCATCAAAAGAATTGGGTTTCCCCTTTTGAGATTATGTATTTTTCCCACATTTGGCTTACCTGCAGTTTCTAAGTAGCCCTGGGAAGATTCCTGATCCTCCTCTTTTATACACTTCCTTGTCAAGGCAATTCTTTAAGACAAGGAAAAAAAAACTTCACCATGACTCAAATCCAAAATTCTAGGTGCTTTTTCTTGTGTTTTCTCAAGCCACTTATACAATTCAAGCCTTTTAAAAAAGTCTTACCGTTTATCAGTTCAAGTCTATATTCAATTCACTGCTTGATCAATTGCAGATACATTCATTTTTCTTGAATATGATATGGTTTGATGGGGAACATCAGCTGAAATTGAAACAGATTAGTAATATAGATAACAGGACTTGGTTATACTAAAGATGTAAAGGTTTGGATTTAGGAATTGCTGCATCTTTAAAGGAGATTAGGGTTGTAATGATTACCTGCTGTGTGGCATTTTATAGTTTCTGGTGGCAAATGAATGTAATAACATGATGGTGTTGTGATCCTTGATTTTGTTTCTTGTCTATTCTCAATTTTGTTACATTATTCTGCTTGACTTTATACTAATTATGTTTTAAATTTTAGAATGCTTGCAGTGTCTTAAAGAAAACAGAAGTTAAAATGCCTTGTACTGAAAACTCTGAGCAGCCTGGGAATTCTTCTGATATAATGGATACCAAACAAGAATCCCTACATAATGGGAAGGAAAATGAGTCAAAAGTAAATAACAAGTCTGTGGAAGATAATATGGAGATTAGCAGCACAGATCAAGATAAAATCTTTAAGAAACCAGACAAAATTCTTCACTGTCCGCGGTGCAATAGTTTGGACACTAAATTCTGTTATTTCAACAACTACAATGTTAATCAACCTCGACATTTCTGCAAGAACTGCCAAAGGTATTGGACAGCTGGTGGAACAATGAGGAATGTTCCTGTGGGTGCAGGAAGACGGAAGAACAAGGACCTGACTTCTCAGTACCGTCACATTATCGTAGCTTCTGATGGAATTCAAGCCAAAGACTCATGTACTCACCAACAACTTGTGTCAACTATTGAATCTAGTCCTGTTTTCAGGTCTTCAAAAGATAATGGTACTGTATTGAAATTTGGTTCAGATGCCCCTCTTTGCAAATCCATGGAGTCAATCCTTAATCTTAAAGACAAGAAAAGAAGTGTTGATGCACACTCTATCAAGGGTACTGAGAATGGGGAGGAAGAAGCATCCTTATATGGATCATCTGTGACAAATGAACTTTCAGAGAATAATGCATCAAAGCCTTTACAATGTTACCCTCTTACTCCATGGGTATTGCCTTGGAATCCAGGTTGGAACAATGTTGCTCCTGCAGCAGCAATTCACTCATCTTCACTGCACATGTCTAACCCTTTTGGTGCTGATCCTGCTTCAATACAGTGGTGTCCGACGCCTATAGTGGCGGTTCCGACTATTTGCCCACAAGGTTTTCCTTTGCCATTTGTTCCAGGGTCATATTGGAATGGAGCACCTGTGTGGGGTGCT
This sequence comes from Canavalia gladiata, assembly GCA_037954105.1. Taxonomy (NCBI): domain Eukaryota; kingdom Viridiplantae; phylum Streptophyta; class Magnoliopsida; order Fabales; family Fabaceae; genus Canavalia; species Canavalia gladiata. The sequence continues at coordinate 35,868,653 of CM075665.1, forward strand.
GGAACAGGAACAATTTCAATAGGTTCCAATGGTTGCCTTTCACCTTCTTCCTCTACTAGTAACAGCTGCTGTTCAGGTAATGGCTCCCCAACACTTGGCAAACACACTAGAGATACTGTTTTCACAGACGAAGAGAAATCAGACATGCGTGTTTTGGTTCCAAAGACCCTTAGAATTGATGATCCGAATGAGGCCTCAAAAAGTCCTATATGGGCTACATTAGGAATCAAACCAGATAACCATCAATCTCTACCAGAAGATGCTATTTTCAAAAAGGCAAAGCCAAAAGAAGCAAACAACCATGTGTTGGGTGTGTCTCAAATCTTGGAAGCTAACCCTGCAGCTATTTCTCGTGCTCATGCTTTCCAAGAGAGCATATAATAATTTTCTGCCTTCAAGTTTTCCAGTGATAATCTTGTGCATATTCCGTAGTTCACATGCAGAAAATCTGTTTTGCAGGTAGCATTGTTACCTTGTGCAGTCCATTGTGTAATTTCATTTTAATCCTGTCCTTAAATCTGTTTTTGAGTTTTGCTCTCTGAAAATTGATGATTCTTGGAGATGCAAGTGCAACAATAACACAGTGAGCATTGCATTACACATCATTTAAGGTAGTGTAAATTGCAAATTTAGTGATTGTTATTGTAAGTATTCATATCCTCAAGAAATTGTTGAATTTCTTTTACTTAGTTTTTTCTTAAATTCTCCCTAATGGTCTACCGATTCAATTTAAATATTACACGTGGCACTGAAATTATGTTATGTATAAAAATAAAATATTGATTATTGTGTTACGCTCAATTTGCGTGGCATTACTCAATTGAGTCAATTCTCATGTATGCAGAAGTAATATTTTGAAAGCAAGCTTGATTTTGATTCGATTTCCAATTTGGGAAAATAATGACTCTTGAAAAAAGTTGCTGGACCAGAAAAATAGTAAGTTAAAAATACTTTTATATTTCTTAGGACAACATTGTCAAGAAGGGTAAAAATATAATATAAGGGCAATAATTCTTACATAAATTTATGTAACATATTATTTACACGTTTTTGTGCAAGTTATAAATAATATTTTAATTTTTGCCGTAAACTTTCTTTGATTGGACTACATTATGCATATATTTTCACATAATTTGAACCGTTGTCTTTTCTATTGCAACCATTATATGCCAGAATTTTGAGCATTAATGAATTATCTTACCTTTTCTTTCAATTTGCTGAGCAAGTTCTTATTGGTAACGCTTTGACGTGCCGATCTTACAAGGCTAGACTGGCAATCTTTTTTTCCTTGTGTGCTTTTTGCTTTATCTCTTCTTTTTATTCATCTTTTTTTTAGGCAATTAATCTTTTTGACTTGGCCAAGGTTCGTGTCCATGTTAAAGCCTAGTATTGGGGCCTTGCTTTTTACAATGGAAAGACCCCTTTAGTAAACAAGTGGAGATATTGACCTGTGGGAATATCAGCTTTTATGACTCATCTTATGCGGAAAGTGTGGTTGAAATTACGCATTTGATAAAAGGCATTCTTTTCACTCATTAAAAGACCCACAACAAATATTTTTCAAGCCATATTACGTCTATAATATTGATTTTATAGTAATACTATAAAGCGTTTTGCATTATTATGGATGAGGGGTCTCTCGTGTAGGATGTTCTCATTAGGCTTATTGACTGAAATATCATTAAGCTTTTAGTTTGATGATGACCCATTTAGGGATAAATGAATATTGTCTATATCTTGTAGGTTATACATATTTAAATTTTAATTTTAAAACATTAAAAGGAAACATTTGACATCATATGCATATTTATATATTTTTTAATACTTTTAATAAACATAATAAGAAAAAATATATAATTTGAAAAAAAAAGTTTTTCTTTTCATAAAAATAAAAATAAAAATTTGGGTCAAGTTTAATCAGATATAACATATGTAAAATTTCTATTTAACCTAATTAGATTGAATTTATAATAATTTGGTTTAATGCCATTTGTTAAAATGATTTTACTTTAATTTTTTAATTGGATTAAATTTCATTAATCGAGTTTATTACATTTGTCTACCTGAAACGTTCTCCTCATGAGCCACTAGCTATATATGACTAAATGTAAAGAGATTTGAGATTTTAAATATTGTATACTTCTTTTGGTTAGTTTTTACAAGAAATAACTAAAGTTATTTTTATCCTAACTACACAAATATAAATATATTTTTGAAAAAATTAGTTGCTAAATTTTGTATGTATCTTTATTTTACTATAAAATTTATATTAATAAGGTACTTATTTTTTATATTACCAATTCAATCATTTAATATTATGATTATTTCTAAAATAAATTTATATTTATAATATACTCCTTCTGTTATTTATAGTTAAAAATATAGCACTTCTTTTTATACTTTTTATACTCATGTAATAACATTAATCAACGATTAATAATTTTTGTAATTTTATCGTCAACTATTACTTTATATTTAGATGAAGTAATTTCAAATTATTAGATTTTATTATTTGAATGTTTAAAAAAATTAAAAAAATTAATGATTTATATTTAAGTAGATTTTGTATTAAACATAAAGAATTTCAAATACCATCTATTTAGTGAAAATTTATAAAATCTTTTATTATGCTGTTTTTTTTATTATCATTCATAATTTTTTTCATATTTCATCTTTTTAAATGATCACTTATTTTATTTATAGATCAAAATTTTAAAATACTTCATCCAAATGTAAAGTTAATGTATATTTTATTGGATAATATTTGTTAAATAATTAATAAAATAAAAATTTAATAAAAAGTAAATAATAATTTTTTAAAATTTAGGATATCAATCATATTTTTAATTCTTGTGCATAATATTTAAACGTTAAACAAATAATTATTTTTTACATTTTGTAATTATTTTTTAAAAAATATATTAAAAAATATATAATTTAATATATTAATATTATTAAATTTTATAATTTTAAAAAATATATTTATTAAATTTTTATCATATTTTTAAAAATTTCCTTTAGTTCAACTACTTTTATTAATTTAGTAAATTAATTTATTTTATAAACAAAGTTACATGTGAAATATAATCTGCGCATTTATCATTGATCAACATATTAATGGAAAAATCAAATTGCCAATAGCAACTCATTTACTGTAGTCAAAGATAACCTTTCTTTTTCTCTCTCTTTTCATTTTGATACATCAATATCATGTGCAGAATTATTATCATCTTGATAGCCAATAAGCATTACCAGCGTCTGAAGGAGGTAGTTTTGTGGAATTGGTGCATTAACACTGAACCTGTGGTGTAGTCTCCCATACAAAATATAATCTATTATCATTTTCAAAATAAAATATTTTTTATTATTATTTAAAAATTTGAAAAATCTTTATTGTATTTTATTTTTTTAATAAAAATAATAATTGACATAAGAAATAAACCAATAAAAATTATAAAAACAAATTTAATATAAATAAAAATTTAATTAATTTTTTAATTTATATTAAACAATCTTAAATAAATAAAAAGAAAGTGAGAAAGTATACGGCCACAAAGTTGATGATCCAAAAGGAACAGGAGCCATCACAGCATAGGCAGGTGAATGCCACAAATTTCAACTTGCACCAGTTCGCTTGTCAGCCCATTATTTTGCTGAGTCATGGGTCCTACAATATGATGGCTCTCCATATTTATTGGGTATAGATAGAATGAGTTCCCATATTTATGAAGTATGATTGGTCTATGGGGTCATCTATGATACTTTCTAAAATTGGTAGTAATATAAATTTTTAATAATATTTATTATCGATTAAAATCTTATATCGTGTTCATGTTATATAATTCTATGATTAATAAGATAATTATTTGTAAAAAATACAAATTTTGTTAATTAGTATCCAAAAATACATTAAAAATTATAATAGTTAATATTTATCATACTTTTTATTTTTAATACCTTAATCATTATCCCTATATGTGTCGAGTTGAAAGATGTTAAGGTCTCATTATCCTTATTTTGATATATTCATATGTTGTCCAATTCTAACAAAAAAATAAAGTTATATACACTATTATTTTTATGCACTCACATGTTGAATTTTTATAAAGGAATAAAGTTAGATTACACCAAATTTGTAGCACAATGTTTAATTAAAGTAGATGCAAAAGAAAAAATGCCGTGTTTTTCATTTTTCTAATTTTTTAAAAAATTTATATGTATAAATTTTATTTTTATAAAAGAATTAGAGATATTTAAAATAAAAAGGATGAAAAATAAAAACTTAACATTTCATATCGAGCTTTGAAATTTGTTTTAAATCATATAAGGTTTAGATAGTTTTAAAGAATAGTTTTGATCTATGAAATCTGGAGATTAATAGATATAATTTTTTTAATAAATTTATTTAAAAAAATTGTTAATATCTATCTTATATAACTTAAGATTTTTATATATAATAAATGTAAGAAGAATTTTAATTATCTCTAGTCTAATTATATGAGCAAATGTTTTATCATAATTTATATTTGTTAATTATTCTTTGAACAATTTACTTTACTTTATTTTTTTTATCGTTTTATATTTCTCATTCAATTTGTTTTTAACACTCATTCAGTTTCTATCATTGGTTGATAGTGTGTAAGTGATACATATATCCACAAATTGTTCTTGTCATTTTGTTTGAATTCTTTTCTATGGTTTGTATCATTGTGTCTTTAAGAGTTTTTTCAATATTTTGGATTTCACTTCAGAAAGTAGAGCCACAATATTATGTCCTTCCTCACCTTTAAAATTTGCATCTTTTCTCTTATCAAATGTAGAGTTAGTTTCATTAAACACAACATGCATGATTCCTTCCACAACTTGAATTTTAAGATTTTAACTTTATATGTTTTGGAAATTAATGAATAACCAACAAAGATTATTTTATTTGATTTAGAATCAAAATTTTTAGATTATATTTGATGTTTATGATAAAATAGTCACATCCAAACACATGAAAGTAATAGATATAAAGTTTATTTCTTTCTAAAGTTAATGTGGTGTTTTTTTAGAAACTTTTTTACGGTGATTTTTTTCAAAATGTAGCATAAAGTGTTTACAATTTCAACATAAAAATATTTCTAGAAACCTAAGAATTTTATAGGTTCTTATTCCTTAATAATTTTTAATTAAATGTATAAAGTCATAACTATTTTTTTATTTAGCTTGCAGATTTATCAAGTTTTAACTTGGTAGATAAGTATCAAACGAACTCTTAAAGAATAATGTGTAACAAAATGTTATTTAAATCCTTCATTCATTTTTAAGGAAGAACGTTTCATACTTCTTATTATTTAAAGCTTTTAAAACTAAGCATTTATATTACTTCATACACATATTATTTGAAGTAACATAAGTCTCGATTGTAACACCTCTTTTCTTAAAAAAAATTTGCACATCCTAGTCAAATCCTTTTTGAACAACTAAGGAGTTACCTTTTAAATAAAAAGGAAAAGTAACGTTTAGATATCCTTAAATGCAAACTTGCACAAAGAGGATAAATATATCTGCTACATAATATAAAGTTTAAAACTTGTAGTAGTCAAGGTACATTATTTTTCCAAAAAAAAATTTATATTCGGAGATTGAGTGCATAAATTTAATGAAAAGAAAAAATATATTGGAAATGTTAAAGTTTATATCCTAACTTATCTTTTATCTCTTCTATATAAGTAAATCTATTGAAAAATAAGATAAAAATAAAGTATTACTATACATTCATTGCTATAAAGAAAATTTACAATAATAAATTAGACAAGAAATATTATAGGAACACAAAATTTTAAAGTGAAATTAGAATGTTTCATCATACAACTGGTACAAAACTAAACCAAATCCTTTACAGCATAATAAAATGCTAATTTTTCATCTGGGATAATAACTTGTAAAAGTCTCCATAAATCATATTGAAAGAATTTATAAACAAAATTTTACAAGAACACAAAAGATAAAGGATAGTATTAACCCACAAATTTTAAAGTGAAACTCCAATATTTCACTATTCAAACATGTAGAATAGAATTAATATGTTTTGACTCTACAAATGGCCAAAGACATTGCCTTTTTCCATATGCAACCAAGAAAGCTCCAGGCTTTTCTCTTGATGTTACATGAAAGACTAAGAACCACCTTGGTACATGTAAGGCTATAGATTAAATCATCCAATACCTAAGATAATATCCACCAAAACAAAAGGATGAAACCTTTGAGATATTTTAGTCTTAGAGTTGTTCAAGGAAAATAACTTCTCTCCAAATATTCTAACCCACTCTACAATGAAGATGAATTTCTCCCTTACCTTTGTAGATTTAGTCTTAAGAAATAGAGAAGGAGAAGTTGAAGATGGATTCCACATCAAGCTAGGTTCTTGTATTCAATTTTCTCCTTCAAGCTTCAAGCTTTTCCCTTGCTTCCCTCACTCTCACTCTCACATTCCTTTAAGATGACATTTCTTGATGAAGGAAGTTGTGTCTCTAGGATGAGTTTTCTGAATGGTGGAAAAATATGAGAGAACTTAAAGAAGAGAAGATAAAGTTAAACTTTTTGGGAGAAGAAAAATGTATTGTGTAATTGCTTCTAGAATTATGGGATGAATACTTTTCCATTTATTTATAAAAAGGAGACCTAGAAAATGTAAATCCAAAGGATATAGATTTGACAACACACAAGATCATAATGTGACAGGTGTTCTTACTTTTTAAAGGTATCATGAAAATTTTCCTCCACTCTAAAGAAATCATAGTGATGCACCTTAAGGGTTGTCTAGTCTTGAGCTACCTCTTAGCTAGTTTTCCTATGTGCATGGTATAGTCATAAATTTACTAAAAATCATATGCATTAAATTAGACCATATATTTTGCAGATGCATACTAGATATATAGATTAATCTACACATAAAATTTCATACAAAGTGCTAAGTGAATTTGGCCAAGCAAGGGTAACTTAGGAATAATTTTCACTTAAAGGTATTTTGATAATTTTGTATGGAATTTCCATTTTCCATAATAATTCAAAATGTAAGGAATTATCCTTTTAGAATTAGATTAGTGTTAATGAGACTGATTTTTTCACTAATCAAGTTTAACTTACCCTAAGTACGGTTAATTTTAATTAATCAAGATTAATTATCTTTAATTATGATTAAAGGAATCTTTGCATTTATTACTTTTTTTTCTTTTTGTGCATTTACTCTGTGTTGACTCATATGGTGAATCATCACCAAGTTTTCATCATGGAATTTTTATGCAAACCATGTGGGACTCACTTTTGACTTCTTCCTCACACTTTCTTGCCTTCCTGGCCTTACAAGGATGTTTTCATAATTTTTCTTAGCATTACCCGAGAAGTTACTAAATTGTTCATCCATAAATAATAAAAATTTTTGGTTTATTCTTGAGTTAAACTAACATCATTTGATATTTTTCTAGAAAGAGATTAGCCCTATGCAGAAAGCAAAATTTTCTAGGGGCGTTTTGTGAGTTTTCTAAGGGTTTTCTCATCCCTTCTTTGGTTCAAGATTTTATCACTATTTTTTATCATTCTTAATGTTCTCTAATCCATTAAAATGTTTTTTAACTCTTGTTTTATATTTTTCTTGCACATTATTTTGGTTGCCCAAGTGTTGGGGAATTTTTATCATTTGCACCAAATTTTCTAATTTCTCTACTTTTAGTTCTTAATCTTACTTAGTTTCCTTCTAGAGATTATTTGTAGCTTCAAGAGTTCATTATGAAAATTTGTGGGTGTTACACTCAACTTAAGCCATCTCTTTAACTAGCTTATCGAGGGAACCTCAAATTTAGATTGAACTGCTCTTTTCATTATTGCTATTGTTGTGGCTTTCTTTTTTAGTTTAATAATTTTCTTTTTTAATTTTCTTGAACTATATTTTGAATCATTTTGCCAAATATCTTTCTATCTGTATTTTATAATTAATTTTTAACTTGTAAACTTAGCATTTTTGTAGCTAATGTCATAAAATCAATCTTATGCATAAGGTTGTTCTATCATCTTTTTCACTAGTTATACATATCCATAAACCTCGTACCAACACACACGGGTCTAGTTATCTCATATACTGACCTGATTCTGAGTAAAAATAAGAAATATAAAATTTATTTGATGCTTACAAAGAGCTACCATAAAACAACCATCATATGCAATGTATGACCATGTTATCCTATTATTTACTTCAAGCATTTCTATGATGACAAACTTAAGATTAGGCTAAGATCTACTGCATCTCATACTACAATAATCATCTTTAATCTGGAGTTGGTCATCCCTATGATATGAACATGTATGTGGGACCAACTTTATCGAAATAATGGGGGTATCAGGATCCAATTTCCATAATAATAGTGTGCCCTTGGTAATTCCAACCACAATAATAGCTTGCCCTTGGTAACACTCAAAAAAATCATCATCATCATATTCATCATCATTTCACAAAACCTCAAAATTGCTTGATCGACAATGTGGTATTTAGTATAACACCCTAAAAATGAATACCATTTTTATGCTTAAGTCATTCATTTGGTTCTATTGATAGTTTGTTATCTCATGGTGCAAAATCTTTCAAAAATACTTATTAGAGAAAATATAATAATTTTTTTTAAAAAACCACTTTGATATAAAATGCAAGTCTTATTGTTATAGTGTTCGTTATAGAGTGTTCATAATAGAATGTAAACAATTATACGCTTTTGTGAAAATAGCACTCATTAACATCACAAATTATTCTGGTCATTTAATTATCTCTAATAATAGCAAATCAAATTAAACATGACTCACACATTCACATTCAAACTTCATATATTTATACAACCCTTATTACATTTACATAATCAATCTTAGGCACTAAGGCTTTTACACATACTTAATTACATACCATAATGTACATACCACAGTTACATACATGTTTATTTCATATCCTAATACATTCACTACTCTATAACTACATAATAATAGCTAGCATGCCTGGATCCAAATATTTACAAAATTTACATTATGGGTATGACCTCTTCTTCTTCTTTGGGAAAAGACAAAGGGACCAACAAACCTCCTTAGGTCTAGCAATGAAAACGCTTCAGATACATGCTTTGAACCAGAGAAAGAAAGGTTTCATTAGGAATTCCCTAGTAAGCTTGACAAGGATAAGACATAGGGTAAGGAGAACTTCCTTGTGATGACCAGACGTGTGAAGAACTGTGATAGTGGGATGGAGTCTATGGTTCCATTTCCCCTTTTGAAGAAGAGGAATCTTCAGTTGTTACAGTTCTTTGCCTTCTAAAGCCAGGAGGAGGCACGAAAACCCAATTTGGATGGAAAGCATCCAATGGATGATGAAGCAAGTCATTGAGAAGTTCGCGCTCATGATCTAAGAAATAAAATGGTGTCCCAACGAAAAGTAAATCTTTACAGTAGCTTGGGATGTAATCGACAACCCATGGGGGTTTGCCATCCACCCTACATTACTGATGTCCATAAAAACCATTGTTTTCACATGGAGGACATTTTGTTTGTCTAGTAAGAAGATGGGAAGAGAAGGAGTGAGAAACTAAGTTTTCTAGTAGGATTCTACTCTATTCCTAGTGTCATCACTTTCATCCTAGCCACTTCAGTTTTTTTAGAAAAATCATGACATGCATACTAGATCAATTTTATTCTTTCAAAATATCTTACTAAAATGAGTTATTTTTATACATGAAAAACCATTATTACATAAACATGTAACTTCCTTAAACATCAGAAATCTTTGAGATCAGATCATGGATATTATTTGACTATCATTTTCTCTATGTCTTACATTGATCATATTTATTCTCTATCACTCTTTTAGTGATAATTACGTCCTAGACATATATTAACATTAATCAAACAATATCTTCTTATTGGCTCTGCTACTCTACCTTATATTCTTAAGGATATAAGTTCATTCTTAGATAGTCGTCACCATCAATAATAAGTGAAGAACCTTTTTGTCTTCATAATAGAAGGATTTGCAGAGAACCCTTTCATCTCCTCTTCAATAACACTCTATTGCCATTTGGATGTGCACAAAGCATATTAAGAGTAGATTAACTTTTCACATAAGTCTTTTTTTTAGTGATCCCTTAACCATTTAGGTTCATTTTTAAAAGCTTCTAGATAATCATGAATGCTCAACCAATATCCAACCAAGATGCCATGCACATATTCATAGCATCAATTATACATGATCATCATACATAACATCATAATTTAAACATTCATGTGTAATCATCATTCATCTCACATTAGAATTTATGTATTCATAAAGCAGCACAAGTTGGCTTAGCATTCTTAAGCATATAATTGTCCTCAAAATTAAGACGTAGTTATGCTTATCGTTCAATCTTGGGAAACATAATCACATATACCCATACATGTCCAACTTTTTTAATTCATAATATTTTGTGATGAATCACTCATGGGAGTTTATTCCACTCAACCTCCTAAATTATCTCTCAGCCTTCCTTTTCTCAGAGGTCAAGTTATTTCGCATAACTTTTATAAAAGTTAGAAGTTTTCCTATAGGTGGATGAATGGCACCTATTGAATTACTTACTCTTTGTATATAACCTAAGTAAATTAAGTCTAAGGGTTATGTATTAGCAAGATTTTTAACTTCTTGTATCCATATGCTCACCCATGGTCAAATGGTGCCCATGTCACTTGCTAAGTGTCTTTTAAACTTTAATCCATTTCTTTTACATGTTGAGCATCCTTACTACTCCTTGATTAATGTTTTATACTCATCTCCCTTTGATTTAATTCAAGGTGGCCGAATGTCCTCACAAGAGCCCTAAGGCATTCTAGTTCTCTTTTCTTTAACTTAGAAGATACTTTTTTCTAATTGAGGTTTAGGCCATTAAACCTTACTCAACTTAGAAATTTTTAAGACTTTTTCCTCACTCTTAGAGTTCATGGCCGAATGGTCAATGACAACTTTTCAACCCCTTGGTTGATTCTTAATCATTCAATTTATGCATACCTAAGCTTAGTCCTAAGTCATGGTGAAAAATTTTAACTTCCTTTCACCAAACTAGTCATCATAGTCGAATGGTCATCCAACCATTGCTAAAATTTTCTTACATTTTTAATCCTTTTTATTCATATGCTAAGGGTGCTTAATTAACCCTAACCAAGAATTTAAACTCCTTATTTAATTAATCCTAAGATGGCCAAATGCCGCTCTTAGATTTTAAGGCATCATATTTTATCTTTACTTAACTTAAATTGATGAATCCTTCTAGTTAGAGTTTAGGCCATAAATATTTACCATGTTTAGCTAATTTTAAGGCTTCTCTTCTACTCCTAAAGGTGATGGCCGAATGGTAAATTTATACCTTACTAATTCATGGTTCATTCTTAATTATCAATTTGTGCCTCCTTAGATCTAGCTTAAATTTTAATTGTGGTTTTCACTCGATTTCATAACTTTTATCTACTAGGACCAAATTATAAACCTAGCCACTTCTAAATCTTTCTTATATACTTAATTCTTCGCATTTACCTAGTGATGAATCTTAATACACATAATAAAAAATTTAAACTCATTTTCCTTTAATTAACCAAAGGTGGCCGAATGCACACCTCTTGATTATAGGACATTTTAGTTCAATTTTTCTTCTTTTAAGAGTTGTTTCACACCATTCAGGACTTAATCTTACAGTTGGTTCCATCCTTAGAATTTTTATAGTTTTACCCTTAACTTGGCATAAATGGCCATATGCCCACTCTTAGTGTCTAAGGTCACCTTTTCAAAATTTCTTCTCATGCGGCCTTGGTTCCATGATTTTGTGCACATGTAGCACCTTTAACACTTGAAACCATTCAAGGATAGTCCATACTCCTTAGCTTGGGTCATGGTTAAGGAAAGTCATAAGTGGCTTGTGAATCTTGTTCCATTTTTGGTCCTAAAATTTTAACTTTCTCTTAGTACATTTTAAATCTATGTCTAAACCAAGCTTATGGAATTCGTAATTTAATTTTTCTTATACTTTTAAGTATTTTAGTCCAAGGGTTTAGATCTAGAAATTTTACCACACAAGTCCATAATATTAAGAAAATCAACAACTTTCAAGCTTTAAGCATAAAAATCTTCAAGATAGTATTTTTCTAGACAAATAAGTGTAGATCCACTAGATCTACTCCCAGATCAATCCATATCATGTCATGAACACTTTAAAAATTTTCCTCATTACCTCTCAAATATTTCCAAACCATCCAAATTGATTTTTAAGAAATTTTAACCGATTAAATTGCTTATAAGGTGGCTAGAAGCTCTTTAATCCATCCATATTTCACTTTAGCTTAAAAGACAAAGTAGTAAAATCCTACTTGATGGAGACTTAGTGTGAGGTTTTTGTGGGGATGTGGTGGCTGAACTTGGTCCCCCCCTTGGTTGTCCACAAAGATTTCTTAATGATGGTGGTGGTGGAGTTTGATGATTAGAGGTTGATTTTAGCTTAAACTTCAAAGATGAAAGCTTAGGCTTAAGGTGAAAGTTTAGGGTTTTTGGATTAGGTTCAATTTTGAGAGTTTAGAGAAATTATCTAAGTGTTTAGAAGGTGAAATATGAAACAAATGAAGCCTCCCAAGGTCCTAAGTGCGTTCGGCCAAGCTAGGGAAACTTAGGAATAAATTTCTCACTTAAGGATATTTTGGTAATTTTGCATGTAATTTCCATTTCCCAAAGTAATTGAAATGTGATGAATTATCCTTTTATAATTAGATTAGTACTAATTAGGTTGATTTTGTCACTATCCAAATTTAACTTACCCTAAGCATGGTTAATTTTAATTAAACAAGGTTAATTAAGCTTAACCATATTTAAAAGAATCTTTTTATTTATGATTTTTGTCTTATATGCCATAAATATGGTGATGACTCATATGGTGAATCACCACCATATTTTTTACATGGAATTTCGTGTAAACCATGTGGGTCTGACTTCTAGCTTTTGTTTCACATGTTTTTGCCCTCTTGGCCTTCCGAGAGCATTTTCATACTTCTTCTCAATATTACCTGAGAAGTTTCCAAGTTGTTCCTCCAAAATTTGTAACACTTATTGATTAATTTCTGAGTCATTCTAATAACATTTGATATTTTTCTGGGAACAAAGTAGCCCTTAGTAGAAAACAGAGCTTTCTATGGTGTTTTCAGAATTTTCTACGGGTTTTTTCGTCCCTTCTTTATTACTAGTATTTTCTCATAACTTTTTAATGATCCGTAATATTTATAATCCCTTAGAATGTATTTTACCTTTGTTTTACATTTTTCTTGCACATTATTTTAATTATCCAAGTGCAGAGACATTTTCATCATTTGCCCAAATTTTCTAATTTCTCTGTCTTTTGTTATTAATCCTACTTTGTTTCTTTCTAAACATTACTTTTTATCCTAAATATTTTATTATGAGATTATGAGTGTTACATTTAGGGTCTCATTTAGGTGACTAAGTCTGACTAGAATAGTCTCGACTAGAGGGAGCAACCTCAAACCATTGGAAAGGGTCAAACCTAGCTCATGTATTCCCTAGCCGTAAAAATTCCCATTTCACATGAACTATGGTCTATTTCGATGTGAAACAACCCCTAGATTTCCTAGTTTCCCGACTTAAAAGGCCTTATAGATTATCTCCCGTATTAGCAATTTAAAAAATAATATTTTCTGCATATGATGCATGATCAACAACCTATTCAATTACTTTATTCGTCATTCTCAGCTGAAGGACTCACCTTCTCCTCAACATCTAGGATCTCGTTGTCTTCTTCCATCTATCATGTGGGCTTAACTTAACATTTTCCTCAAACATAATTCAAACAAATACTATATCATATGATATTTCAATCCTTCTTTTATTATCTCATCTTATATATGTTAATACATATATATACTTTTCTTAGAAGTTATAGAATATGATATATAATCTCCATAGATTAATTCTTTTTAAGTTAACATCAACGTTCATTGCTAGCGTTTTGAATTTTCTATCTATTCAATAAAATCTTATTCAATTTTTGATCTTCTAGTAAATTATATATCCTTGCTCGATATCTTGCGAGGTTGCATGGAAGTGTATCCATTGTACAATCCTGTTATTCACACTTTGCACATTTGTATTGATCTTCAATGACCTTGTGCGGATCTTTGGCATGTTCATATTTTCCTTTGTCTTGCTTATCTCTATTTTTATCATTTAGCCAGGCCTCACTTAAAGTGTGTGGTCATGCTCATTCATTGGGAAAGACCATGCTCACTCATTTAGTAGGGCCATGCTCATTCATTGAGCAAGTCCTTGCTCATCTACCTAGCAAGGCCTTGATCATTCTTCTAGTAGTGCTTTGCTTGTTATTTTAGCAAGATTTTGCTCATTCACACATTTTTTTTTTGGCACAACCGTGCTAAATTTTAGCATGGCTATGCTAAATTTCAAATTTTCAAAATTTGTATTATTTAACTTTAGCATGAACATGTTATATTTTAGCATGGCCATGATAAACGTAAAACCCAAATATTTGACATTTTAATTTTTGGCATGACCGTGTTAAAGTTTAAATCCAAAAATTCATATGAATTTATTCTTTAGATGATCATACTAATTATGAACATAATTATGCTAAATTTCTATATCTAGAAATTCATATAAATTTTCTTTTACATGACCATGCTAACTTTTAGCAAGACTATGCTCTATAATGCAAAAGTTAAATAACACATTTAGGGCTATCTAATTACCCCTATTATTTACCAAATTCAATATCAAACATGAAAATATACTCAAAATTAAATTATAAACATCAATATATAATAATTCAAATTTTCTACGGATTAGATAAATTTTATTACAGAGCCAAGGGTGCTTTATAACTACTAATTTTACTTGAGTCTCTTTCACTTATCTGAAATTGAAGACCGTTGTATGCTATATTTTTGTGGATGCTTTAATTGAATTATTCCTTAAATCTAGCACCAATATTTTGAGACTTTGATGAAAATTTCCAAACACAACCAATATCCATTTTTCTTCTTTTTGAATTCTCTTTTCCTCCCTTCATCTCTATCCATTTTCTTTTCTTTTGTTGAAAGCCAACATTGAGTGGCTTCAATTGTGAATTATGCCACTCTCACCTATGGCAACATGAAATGCTACCTTTGTGGTAGCTTTTAGGCAATTCTTTTTTTTAAAAATAAAATTGAATTTTACATCAATAAAAATAGAGAAAACAATAGCTTAAGATTCAATAGTTCAATCAAGAAGGGAAATTTCATCGTTGGAAAATTTCCAAGCATCCATACAAAAAATGAAGTTTATTAATTTTTGGAATTTTGATATTTTTATTTTTCTAATTTGAATAAAGAGGAATATACAATTGCATAATTAAATAAACACACTAACTTGATAGAAAATAATTGAAATTATAACAAAAGAAACTCAAGAATTAAAAACAAATATCCTAGGAACGTAAGAAACACTCAAACAATCTTAAAAACAAATGAAAGGTTTGACAAAATTCCTTAACCCAAAATTTAAAATTCAAGAGTAGGGTATGGAGTAGGACTTTCTTTAATGATTAATATCCTCATTGGATGCTTCAATATCCTTTTTTTCACCTTTATCTTCTTCGTCTACTTCTTCATATGCCTCATCATCCTCTTTTTTGAGGTCTAGTGTTGTAGCTCAGGGTCCATGAAAGGCATTCCAGGAAATCTTACGAGCTTGTTAAGAGCCATGCGTCTAAGCATAAAGTTGATATGATGCATCCCTTTATAGCATGACTCATAATGTAAATACATCCTACAATTGACTTGCCTCATAGAAAGATCCAAGCTAGTTACACAGAACTTAATACCGGTCATTCATGCCCTCCCCTCCCCCTTCATAGATGGTTTAGATGGTCTTGGTTCACTTGTTACAGTTCTAACCCTTCATCCTATACCATTGGCTTGGGAGACTAACGATATGATATTCTTCAATCATAGAATCTTTCTTAGCCAATGATTCATTTACCCTGATGTTCACTCCATTATTCCTAACCATCATGGTGATCAAGGAAGTTCCTTGATGATACGGCTATTATTATATGATCTTCAATTAGAAGTATGATATCCATATCCTTTTTTTTATCGTAACACATAACAATAATAAGAACTTATCTGTTGAAACTAGGCTTTAATGAGTATTAGGCAAGAAGTGAGAAAGAATGAGAGGTATCCATATTCTTACAGTTATGTTTAGATGGATGTTCTTAATATGGTGGGATTTGATGGAAAGGTCCTCATAGAGCATCCAACTTTTGATTTTCCTAACTCAACACCTCATCCCAATTTACCTTAGACTTTATAAGACAGTTGTATTTGTAACGGGCCACCGAGGGCGCTAGTATGTATTCATTAAGATCCTCCCAACTGATGCTAAAGTAATGCTTGCAGAAAAATGTCTTCCCCCAAGGAAGACCACTCGTATTTTTATTAAATATGTTGGCATAGAATTCACGGAGAATAAGACTAACTTTGGGAGCCAGTGTATCAAGAACGTAGTTCCATCCTCACCTCTTGATATCCTTTGTGTATGACATGAAAGCTATAACATCCATAATTTCTCATGATAGACTCTCTAAGTTACAAATATTTTTTAGTAAGAAATAAAACAAAGATAAGAACAAAAAGCTCAAGAAATTAGAGAATTTTCAACAAATGATGAAAATGTTCATACACTAGGATGAAACAAATAAATGTGTAGGTAACTTAGAATAAAATTTAAAATACATTCTAAAAGTTTGTAATCCATCAATGATGGTTAGAAAGTCAAAACAAAAAATGGAATAAACTGTTCCCAAAAAATGGAAAGTGACATAATAATAATTTGGAAATGAACCAATAAGTGTTAGAAACATCAAAAGAACAATTTAGGAAATTCATAGAAGATTACCAAAATACCCCTGGAAGGTGAGGAGGACAAGAAAATATGAATTAAAAGTCGAGAATTGGACCTTATCCATTGAACACAAATTTGACATGTAGAAAATAAGGTTATGACTCACCCTATGAGTCATCAAATGATTAATGACATGTAAGACAAAAATATTAATAAGGAGAGATAAAATTAATCATGGTTAAAGTAAATTAACCTTGATTAATTAAAATTAACCATGCTTAGAATAAGTTAACCTTGATTAGTGTTAAATTAAGATTAATTAGTGTTAAACTAATTCTAAAGGATAGTTTCTTACATTTACATTTAATTTGAAAAATAAAAATTACATGTAAATGGACCAAAATGCCCTTAAGTGGAAATTTCATTCCCATATACCCTAGGTGGCCTAATTTGCTTAGGAACACCAGGGGAGTGGGGAGGGCTCATTTGCTACATTAACACTCTTTTAAACACTTGTGAAATCTCTATAAATTCACCCAAAAATCCAACTTCTCTAAAAACACCAAAACCAAAACTAAGCTTGAACTTCGATCTTTGAGGTTTAAGTTATAATTAGCCAAACAAACAAAACCTCACCATCATTCTTGAAGTCATTCTTGTGGACCACAAAGGGTAGAGAAATAAACTTCGAAAGTGTCGCAACCATAATTCCGACGAGACGACGGACTCGCTAAAATTTGAAAATAGAAAGATATGTGTGGAGTCGCCACCAAATTTTTATTTAAGGGAAAAAGATTTGGAAAAAACCCTGGCTCGAGCAAGAGATTTAGGTTCAGGAGTTGGTTACGAGTGGGGAAGGTGTTAGGCACCCCACTCGCCCGTTCCGAAGAATGGTACCCTTAAATTGAGTGCGTGATTTTTGAAAATTGTTTGATCCCTTAAATTAGAGTGAAAATAAATAACATGAGGCAGGTTAGCCTGACAGGACTTGATCCTGCTCTTACGTATTCCCCGATGCAATGAGAAACTCAAGGCTTACGTAGTTCTGGTTTGTGAAGGCTTGACCTTCAGAGGTGTTTAAAGGGAATATGATATTTTGAAAAGATTTTCATTTTTTTGAAAAGACCCTTAGTCCACTTGTGCACAAGGTCCGAGGCAGCTATGGTAGCATGGGGGCCTATACGAACTACTAAACGTTGAACATTAGGTGAACCGCTAGTTTCTCGTTTAGAGCTCGTTGCGTGAGACCAAGATCCCAAAACATTTGAAAAAGAATTTTATTTTTTGAAAGGACCTTTAGTCCACTCATGCACAAGGTCCGAGGCAGCTAAGGCAGCACGGGGGCCTATACAAACTACTAAACATTGAACAGCAGGTGAACCACCAGTTCCTCATTTAGGGCCCGTTGCGTGAGACCAAGGATCCCAAAACATTTGAAAAAGAATTTTATTTTGAACAACCGCGGTAATAATAATAAAGCGAACTAGTCATATTTTAAAAAGATAGCGAATGTAATGAAAAGTTTTGGGGGTTAAACGAATTATGAGAATTATATGGGTCAACTTGCAGTTTGGGAAAAGTGTAGGGGTCAATTTGCAATTTGAAAATTTTGGGGGATTAAAGTGCAATAATGGAAAGTTTTGGGGTCGGATTGGAATTATGGGCAATTTTGGGGGTTACATGTAATTAGTAAGAAATTGGGGGCTGGATTGCGATTAAAGGAACTGTAGGGGCCTAACTGTAATTAAAGGAAGTGTAAGGGACCCGGTTGCAATGATTAAAGGGAAACCAAAATGTTACTTATGGGGATTCGAAGAGAAGACATTGAAGTCGTCGACCATGCTCCCCGCCACTAAGACCATTAATTTTGATGGCTAAAGTCTTGTTAATCATATATATATATATTTGTGGACAGGGAGGAGACAAGGCTGCCCATTGTTTAAAATGGGCCCCCACCTGAGGGTCTCTTATCCAACTTACATTTATTTCCTTTTTTACACGTTGTTACTGTTCACATGCGAGCATAGGAGCATTGGCCGACTCTCTTAGCAAAAATGAAGAACAAGCTCAGGGGTGGTGATCGTCATGCTGAGGTAGTCAACTAGGTCCCGAATCCTTGTGCATGATCATCCGAATGTCAGAGAAACCACATTGATTGCCATGCAAACACGTACATGCTCAATACTCTTTTTAGGCGACATCACTCAGTCCCAGCGCCCCTTTTAATGCATATATGGTCGATCTCGACGTAGAAGGTGGAAGTCCAGTAGTCATATCCTCATTTAGGCCTTATTCGTCGTTTGCATGAGAGGCCTTACCACTCGCCTTCCTCTGACCCCGGCGATCGCCCTCCGGGGCCATCTTCCCTCACACCATGTCATGGGACCCACAATCTGTCTTCCACAGCTCTGAGCATGCATAGATGGCATTGAGTTGGTTCCTTCTCTATCTTGGTTACACTAGGTGCCCCGAATCCCTCAGGAATAGTTGTACGAGCTTAATATCTGCTCCATGAAGTAGGATTTCCTACCAACCCGAGTCCTTAAAGATAGGACCCTTTTATATATGTGATTTTCACTTTGGCATGGGGCTCCCTGACTTCAAGGTCGAACTTCTTGCACTCACTAGATGCCTTGCAATTAGCTGGACATTCTTAGCTTGATAGGGGAGAAAAATGAGATCGGATTTCTAAGGGTCAGAACTTCACATTTATGTCGTTAGCTTTTTCCTAGTTCACATAATTGGTTACCAACCTCCATTTATTGGCGGCTATTCCCTTAACTATAATATTTGCAAGGCCATGACCCACTACACCTATATTATCCGCCAGGAGGGGGAAGAGGCCTTAGTTGGACCAGTCCCAATATGAGGGTCTTTAAATTCGTACCTTTAATACGAATAATAGTTCCCATGGTCAATAGAGAGTCTTGGGTCTACGGTGTGTTGAGTCGACATGATAGAAGGGTCAGAAGTGTGCCCTCAAGCTCCCAACCTTGCTGTGCCATACAAGGTAAGTTTTATGGCCGACCGTATTTAGCGAGAATATGTGGGAACCCGAACGCGTCTATTGCTAAGCGAGTATACACCCACTTGAAGATTCAGCCCATGCAAACCTTTGTGACGTAGTAAGGAGGTGTCTCCAATGAGGTGGTCGGTTGTGTATCCAGATAGGCCTAGTTTTTCATGTGCTTAGAGGAAGAAGGGTGTCTTGTTTTAGAGCCTTATCATTGCCAAAAACTAGGGTATGCAACGTCATGGCTCTGTTTTGTAACTAACGTAGACTAGACCAAATGTGACCCTTGCATGACGTTCCTGAAACTCTATTCTTACACCAGGTTTAGGAGGACATTCTCATGCAGTGATAAGATGGAAATTATCATATCAATGGAACGGTTATCCTAGACTGAAGCTTCTAGTCTTGAGCATGCATATCGGATCCAACCTTTCATAGGTTTTTCATCACCACCTTTTTGTTTGAATAAATTAACCTAACACAGCCTTACTTAAAGTAAGAATTAAAACAAATATCTGATGGCTTAGAGAATGACCGTACGGGGACCAAGCCGAGATCCCTACAGAGCGAGGCTCCCATGCAGGAAAATCACATTCCCATGAGACATAAACCCGCATATGACTTCATCTTTATCTTGAGACCTCGAGTTGGCCATGAGGTAGGGGGTGTCTCTCTATTTACCGGACGACAGGGGCTTTAAGAGTCTTGTAGGCATCTACGCTTGTTGAGCCTCTATGAATATGTCTAATTATTACTCTGATGGTTGGTGTTCAATTTGCACGTATGCATGCATTCCTTTCCATAGGATATTCGGATTGAGAAGTAGTCGAGTCGAAGACCCAAACAGATTCTTGGATGCTTTGTCCCCTGATTCTGCTACTCAGCATTACTCGAGCTTTTGGACCCCTCCCCCCGTACGCTTGACTTATCTTGCTAAATCTTGTGACCATCTAACATCTAAGATCCGGAATGGCCCGCTTTTCGGACTCCCTCCAAGCCTTGTTTTATTCTTCGATTGGACTGAAAATTGTGAGAGAAGTCTACGACGAATTTAATGAATATGGAGGCCCCTAAGGAGTGATTTACCTTATTTCTAGGTAGACTAATGGTTAGTTGTCGGTTTTGGCATTATCCTTATGGTTCAAATACCTAAATTCCCTTGATCCTCCTCTATGGCGACGTTTATAGCTCCTCTGATTTGAAAGATTTGGGGTGCTTCTATAATAAACTCCATTAAACCGGGAGGTCGATGATTTTCTTTGATGTTCGCCAGAACCTCACAGGCCAAGCTTCACTTACATGATTCTAAATCTTTCTAAACTATTTCTTTTACACAATCACATGATACAGATAAACGAATATGGATTCAAGAAATGCAAGAATCGGGGGAAAATGAGATAAAAAAGAGAAATTGTAACCTAGATTGAAGGAGCTCCGAGAGTATTTCCTTCGCAGTCGATACAACTTGAGGATTCGCTTCGTCGTTCTTTGATCGTTTTTGAGAATCTTCTCCCTTTTTCCCGAAAAGCCAAAAAATCGAACCCCCCTTCTTTTTTTTTTCCTTTTATATGATTCCTTCTCTCGGCCCCCGAATCCCCTAATTTATAATCCCGCCTCTTTATTTCATTTCTTTTATTATTTAAATGTTAATTTCCATTTTCTGTTTTAATTCTTTTCCGTTTTTTATTTCTTTTATCTTTATTATTATTTTATTGTATTATTGTCTATTATTTTATTTCAGATTTTTCATTCTTTATTTTTATTTTCTTTCATTTATTGTATGCTTTTGGTTTCATTATTTATTATTTTTTTGATTTTTTTTATTCTATATTTTTTTATTTTTATATTTTTATTTCTGACTTTTTATTTAATTTTATCTTTTATTCACACCCTCCTATTTTGGTATTTTCTTTTGTTTGTCCGTCTTTTTGTATTTGTTCTCTGTTTAATTTAATATTCACTTGTCATTTAAATTAGCATTAATTAATAAATTTAGCAACTGAGAGCCTCGAAAATAATTGGGTGTTTACAGTTTGTCCCTATTTACTCGTTTTCTTACCAGATAATATGAGAAGCAATTCTCTGAGTTATCATGGTAGGAAATAAGTAAAGACATGAACACCTTATGTCCGAGGTCGAGTGCGAAGAGCCTTTGGCTCGAAAGTGCATGTTTGGCAGACGTTGGTTTCAATACGTCCAGCCTACAAGGTAGGTCAGAATATGAAAATTTAAAACGCAAGGCCTGACAACGTCGACCGCAGTAAACATCCGTGGCCTGTTATCATAGGCCGAAATGTGGGAAATCAAAATGCAAAAGCCTAACAACATAGGCTGGAAAGCGGGAAATTAAACTTGCAAAGGCCTAACAACATAGGCCGAGGTGCAGAAAATTAAAAATGCAAAGGCCTGACAACATAGGTCGAGGTGCAAGAAATTAAATGGAAAGGCCTGACATCATAGGCCAGAATGCTGAAATTAGACATGCAAAGGCCGGACAACACAGGCCGGGGTGCAAGAGATTAAAATGCAAGGCCTGACATCATTGGCCGAAATGCGGGAATAAAACATGCAAAGGCCTGCAACATAGGTCGGGGTATAGGAAATTAAACATGCAAAGGCCTGACAACATAGGCCGAGGTGCAAGAAATCAAAACATGCAAAGGCCTGACAACATAGGCCAAGGTGCAAGAAATTAAAATGCAAAGGCCTGACAACATAGGCCGAGGTACAAGAAATTGAAACATGCAAAGGCCTGACAACATAGGCCGAGCTGCAAGAAATTAAAATGCGAGGCCTGACATCATAGGCCGAAATGCGGGAATTAAACATGCAAAGGCCTGACAACATAGGCCGGGGTACAGGAAATTAAACATGCAAAGGTCTGAAAACATAGGCCGAGGCGCGAGAAACTAAAACATGCAAAGGACTGACAACATAGGCCGAGGTGCAAGAAATTAAAATGCGAGGCCTCACATCATAGGTCGAAATGCGGGAATTAAACATGCAAAGGCTTGACAACATAGGGCGAGGTACAGGAAATTAAACATGCAAAGGCCTGACAACATAGGCCGAGGTGCAAGAAATTAAAACATGCAAAGGCCTGACAACATAGGCCGGGGTGCAAGAAATTAAAACATGCAAAGGGCTGACAACATAGGCTGGGGTATAGGAAATGAAACATGCAAAGGCCTGGCAACATAGGCCGAGGTGCAAGAAATTAAAACATGCAAAGGCCTGACAACATAGGCCGAGGTGCAAGAAATTAAATGCAAGGCCTCACATCATAGGTCGAAATGCGGGAATTAAACATGCAAAGGCCTGACAACATAGGCCGGGGTACAGGAAATTAAACATGCAAAGGCCTGACAACATAGGCCGAGGTGCAAGAAATTAAAACATGCAAAGGCCTGACAACATAGGCCGAGTTGCAAGAAATTAAAATGCGAGGCCTGACATCATAGGCCGAAATGCGAGAATTAAACATGCAAAGGCCTGAAAACATAGGCCGGGGTACAGGAAATTAAACATGCAAAGGCTTGACAACATAGGCCGAGATGCAAGAAATTAAAACATGAAAAGGCCTGACAACATAGGCCGAGGTGCAAGAAATTAAAATGCAAAGCCTGACATCATAGGCCGAAATACGGGAATTAAACATGCAAAGGCCTGACAACATAGGCCGGGGTATAGGAAATTAAACATACAAAGGCCTGACAACATAGGCCGAGGGGAAAGAAATTAAAACATGCAAAAGCTTGAAACAATAGGCAGAGGTGCAAGAAATTAAAATTCAAGGCCTGACATAATAGGCCGAAGTGTGGGAATTAAACATGCAAAGGCCTGACAACATAGGTCGGGTACAGGAAATTAAACATGCAAAGGCTTAACAACATAGGTCGAGGTGCGAGAAGTTAAAACATGCAAAGGCCTGACAACATAGGCCGAGGTGCAAGAAATTAAAATGCGAGGCCTCACATCATAGGCCAAAATGCGGGAATTAAACATGCAAAGGCCTGACAACATAGGCCGGGGTATAGGAAATTAAACATGCAAAGGACTGACAACATAGGCCGAGGTGCAAGAAATTAAGACATGCAAAGGCCTGACAACATAGGCCGAGGTGCAAGAAATTAAAATGCAAGGCCTGAGATAATAGGCCGAGGTGTGGGAATTAAATATGCAAAGGCCTGACAACATAGGTCGGGGTACATGAAATTAAACATGCAAAGTCCTGACAACATAGGCCGAGGTGCAAGAAATTAAAACATGTAAAGGGCTGACAACATAGGCCGAGGTGGAAGAAATTAAAATGCGAGGCCTCACATCATAGGCCGAAATGCGGGAATTAAACATGCAAAGGCCTAGCAACATAGGCCGGGGTACAGGAAATTAAACATGCAAAGGCCTGACAACATAGGCTGAGGTGCAAGAAATTAAAACGTGCAAAGGCTTGACAACATAGGCCGAGGTGCAAGAAATTAAAATGCAAGGCCTGACATCATAGGCCGAATTGCGGGAATTAAACATGCAAAGGCCTGACAACATAGGCCGGGGTATAGGAAATTAAACATGCAAAGGCCTGACAACATAGGCCGAGGTGCAAGAAATTAAACATGCGAGGAGTAGCCTATTGGTAGGCTTGAGTGGGCAAACTTTGCGATTTTGTTTGCAGACTCCGACTTCTCGACTTTCTTCCAGCACTGACCGTGTTCTTCGGAGTGAGCTAGATTCCGTGAGCTGCTTGCTTCCTTTTTTGCTTTTATAGGCTTATCTTTTGCGCGTGCCATTATTTTAAGAGATGAGATCCTTTGATCAATAAGAACTTGCTATTTAGGAAAGTTTCGATATAACCCTGATTTTTTAACAGCGTTAGTAATAGTAATTGTCATTCAAAATTTGTGTAATTGCAATTTGTATATATATTTTGATAGAAGAAAATACAGTTGCATATGGTAGGGAATTAACAAGATAGTCAAAATGACGTAGAGAATTTTATGATTGGATGTTTGGTGGTGTGATTTTGAT
This sequence comes from Canavalia gladiata, assembly GCA_037954105.1. Taxonomy (NCBI): domain Eukaryota; kingdom Viridiplantae; phylum Streptophyta; class Magnoliopsida; order Fabales; family Fabaceae; genus Canavalia; species Canavalia gladiata. The sequence goes on from CM075665.1 coordinate 35,893,636, forward strand.
TGGTTGAATGCCTTTGAGATGATTAGTGCTAGTATTGTACTTCGGCGACGTCTGCATGCCTTGCCAACCCAGCTTCTGATAAGCAAAATTTTTCCCCAGTTTATTTGACTTGCCCCAGACCGGTCTTGAACCTTTCGTTGTAACCACCACCGAACTAGACTTTGTTCTCTACTGTTTCAGAACGCTGGATACTTGTCAGTTTTGCCCCAGTATAAGGCCCAGATTGTAATCTAGTCACTGATTTTCCCCAGTATGAACGGAAGCCGATTACCATTCTTGTTCAACCTTTGGCTATGCTCTCCCTTTATTAAGGGGAACGATTCTTTCCTTTATTCACCCTGTGGGTGCTGCCTCAGCCAGTTTCTGACTTGCTTCTTGCCTTACTCTAACTTTTCGCCTAGGCCGCCCTTGTGGGTTTTCGACCTTGCTGGCCTCTTTCTGCTTTAATTGCCCTAACTTTTGTCTAGGCCGCCTTTGCGGGTTTTCAACCTAGCGGGCCTCTTTTTTAAGCATAATATCTCTTTACGGCGTCTGAATTGATAGGGTTAGGCAAGTCTTTCCCATCCATGTCTGCCAAGATTAGGGCTCCTCCAGAGAAGGCCTTCTTAACTACATACGGTCCTGGGTAATTTGGAGCCCATTTCCCATGCAGCGCTTTCTGGATTGGCAGCAATCTTTTGATCACCAAATCATCCTCCTGGAATTCCCAAGGATGCACCTTTTTATCGAATGCCTTCTTCATTCTTCTTTGGTATAGTTGGCCGTGGCATATCGCTGCTAGCCTTTTGTCTTCGATTAGGTTCAATTGATCCATCCGGGCTTGGACCCACTCGGCCTCTTCTAAATTAGCATCCATCAGGAATCTCAACGAAGGGATCTCCACTTCAATCGGGAGTAGGACTTCCATCCCATACACCAGTGAGAATGGCGTTGCTCCAGTGGAAGTACCGACCGAGGTCCGATATGGATGTAGTGCGTAAGGGAGCATTTCGTGCCATTCTATGTATGAAAGCACCATTTTCTGGATGATCTTTTTGATGTTCTTGTTGGCCGCTTTGACTGCTCCATTCATCTTCGTTCGATAGGGGGATGAGTTGTGATGTTGGATCTTGAATTGGCCGCACAACTCCGACATCATCTTATTGTTCAAATTGGAGCCATTGTCCGTGATGAGTTTGCTGGGCAGTCCGTATCGACAAATCAGCTCTCTTCATGAACTTGACCACCACATTGCGAGTCACACTGGCATATGAGGCGGCCTCGACCTATTTGGTAAAGTAGTCAATGGCAACCAATATGAAGCGGTGTCCATTGGACGCTTTATGCTCGATCGGGCCGATGACATCCATCCCCTACATATCAAATGGCCAGGGTGATGATAGCAAATTCAACGAAGTCACCGGCATGTGGACATTGTCCGCGTACACTTGGCACTTGTGGCAGGTCTTAACATGTTTGTAACAGTCAGTCTCCAGAGTCAGTCAATAGTATCCGGATCTAAGAATCTTTCTTGCCATTGCATGTCCGTTGGCGTGGGCCCCGAAAGACCCTTCATGAACTTCCTTTAGGATTTTGTTAGCTTCTGCTGCGTCTACGCACCTGAGTAGAACCATATCGTGAAATTCTGGCTGCATAGCCTGGTAATCGTCGGGAAATTCTGGCTGCATAGCCTGGTAATCGTCTAGTGGCTGTTGGGCCAAATAATCAGCGACGGCGCTGCCCTTGACGGACTTTTGCGTCACGTACAGGATATCATATTCCGAAAGTATTACCTGCCATTTTGCAATTCATCTTGATAACGCAGGTTTCTCGAATGTATACTTGATCGGATCCATCCTGGATATCGGCCATGTGGTGTGACTCAGCATGTATTACCGTAGGCGGCGCGCAGCCCATGCCAAAGCACAACACGTTCTCTCTAATACAGAGCATTTGGCCTTGCAACTTGTGAACTTCTTGCTCAGGTAATATATTGCCTGCTCCATCCTCCCGGATTCGTCGTGTTGACCGAGGACACAGCCCATTGCCTGGTCCATCACTGTCAGATACAAGATCAAAGGCCTCCCAGGGATGGGCAGTACCAGGACCGGTGGATTCTGTAGGTAAGATTTGATCTTTTCGAAAGCCTCTTGGCAATCCTCATCCCAACTCATGGGCTGATTCTTGCGCAAGAGCTTAAAGATCGGCTCGCAAGTAGATGGCAACTGGGAAATGAATCGGAAGATGTAGTTAAGTCTTCCCAAGAAACCTCAGATCTCTTTTTCAGTCTTTGGAGCTGGCATGTCTATGATGGCTCGAGCTTTATCAGGATCGACCTCGATACCCCTTTCACTGATAATAAAGCCCAACAGTTTTCCTGACTTGACCCTGAAGGTGTATTTAGCGGGTTTAACCGCATCTTGAACTTCCGGAGTCTCTCGAATAACTTTTGGAGGTTTGTGAGATGGTCAGCTTCCGTCTAGGATTTGGCAATCATGTCGTCCACATAGACTTCTATCTCTTTATGAATCATATCATGGAATAGTGTTACCATGGCCCTTTGATAGGTTGCCCCAACATTTTTCAATCCAAAGGGCATAACTTTGTAGCAAAAGATTCCCCAGGCTGTAATGAAGGTGGTCTTTTCTCTATCTTCTTCGACCATCTTGATCTGATTATAGCCTGAGAAACCATCCATGAATGAGAAATAGGAGAGTTGTGCGGTGTTATCGACCAGCACATTGATGTGGGGGAGCGGAAAGTCATCTTTCGGGCTGACTCGATTGAGGTCTTTATAGTCTACGCACATCTGAACCTTGCCATCCTTCTTGGGGACCAGTACTATATTGGCGACCCACTCGGGGTAATTTGCAACAGCGAAGAAGCCGACGTCAAACTATTTCCTCACCTTCTTTCGGATTTTCAAGGACATTTCTGGCTTTATCCTCCTTAGCTTCTGTTTGACTGGTAGACACCCGGCTTTCATAGGTAGCTTGTGCTCTACTATAGAAGTATCCAGGCTTGGCATGTCTTGATAAGACCAGGCGAAGATATCACTATAGTTCTGTAAGAGTGAGATCAATCGCTCAAGATTGTCTCCAGTGATAAGCGTGCCTATCTTGACCTCTTTTTTGTTTTCCTCAATCCCCAAAATTTATCAGATCCACGTTCCACCAATCTCAACATCTCTTCGGTGGGTTCACATTCAAATTCTGCCTCCTCATCGACTGGATTGACAATACAATTGAAATCGCCTGATACAATACTAGCACTGTCATCGCAAGGCGGTTTTGGGTCGGATCTGCGAATCAGGGTATGAGAAAAAGAATAAGATATGTATATTTAGCAGAGGGAAATATTAGGGAAAGAAGAGGGAAAATTACTGACTAGTGCAATTGTATTTCGTTTATAAAAAAAAATATGTACAAAATGTTTGTGTTTTAAAATGAATTTTGTTATGATAATTACAAAATTACATTTGGACTGAACTAAAAGTCAGGGGTAGTTCAATAATTTCCCAAGTTTCCAATTCTTGTCCGGGGGACAGGCCGTCACCAGATCTTTGATACTTATTGTCCCCTCTCCGTCTATGGCCGCGATCATGCCAGGGTCTTCGAAGCCGGCAATCGGAAACTTTGTGAAATGTGGCATAGAGGGACCTTGCCGTAACGGGGTCTTATTTCCTTGTCCTCTTCGGTGGGCTCACATCCCAACCCATATCGCCGCCTGTTCTTGTTCACCGATAACGGCTTAGACAAACCGCCGTGATTTTGCCCTAGTTTATCACCCGGCTTGAACCCATTCTTCAACATTACTCGAGCCATTGAAAAGCATAAATTTCATAAATAATTATCTCTCATTTATAGCTCATTAAGACTTCTTATATGTTCAATTAAGTGGTCTTTTTCATATTTTATGAGTTTGGGTTCATATGGAGTTTAATTGAATTTCTCTGCTTAACCGATTAAAATGAAACTATTATAGTATTTTGAGCATAATAGGAGTTTTAGACATCCAAAAATCATGAAATCTATCTTGAATGAAAGCTTAAAGAAGTGTCCATAGTTACAAAGCAAGATCAGACTCTAAATGGGATGTATAGGACTCCCAAATTATCTCAAAAGATGAGATAGTTTTGCTGTCACGGAACCTGAATAGTGTGCAAAGATCTGGCCATATCTTGAGATACAGAAGTCATATTGAGATGAAATCAGATCCGTTGGAAAGCTAAGATTTAGGACTACAACTTTTGTACAGACCTAAAGCTCTAATTCGGACACATGAATATTCGAAATTGTGCTGCAATCAACGTTAAAATTGTTGTACTGATTGGTGACAAAAAGTCAAAAGTGTTTAGCATTTTCAACAAAGCCCATGTGAAAGCAATAAAAGGATGGAAAAGTAAAAAAGCTGGTTGGTGACCTTCTGAAGATGATGCCTCAAAATCCTCTATAAATAGAAGGGTTTGCAAGAGGAGAAAGACACCCCTTGGATATTAACTCCAATACCATTTTCCATCTTTTTTTCTTTGTTGTTAGTTTTCCTTCTTCATGGAAGGCTATGTTTTTCTTTGTTGTTAGTTGCCTCCTTCATGGAAGGCTAAGTTTTTATTTGTTGTTAGTTTGCCTCCTTCATGGAAGGCTAAGTTTGTAATTTCAATGCAAGGATTCAAGCTATTTTCATTTTAACTTTGAGGTCTTGATCTTTATTAACATGCTTATTAAGTGATTTCTACTCTGCTTTATTATATTCTTCAATTTTATTCTTTTAATCAAAGTTTGTTCGGTTGAGTATTTTGATTAAGGCATAATTGATTTATAATTGGTTTTTGATTGGTAAATCATTTTCCAAAAGTTTGAAATGTAGAAATTAAGTAACTGAATTAGAGGTTTTCATTTTATTACTTACTTCAACTGAATTCTGATTATGAAATTAGGTTAGATCTAATGAAAGATTAAGTGGTTACTAAATCTTGTCGATCATAATCAATTGAATCCTGAGAGTTTTCTCAGTAGAGAATTCAATGATCATTTTAGGAATTCCAGATGATCCTAGGTTGATAAACATAATGCATGATTTTAGTGATGAATGATTAGTTAAGAAAATAGGCTCTGAATTCCATGAGTTGATAATAGTTGAAGTCGAATTAATTTCATTCTGTATTTTGTATTTAGAACTTAATATCACATCTTTACAAAATCCCCTTATTCTAACTTTTTCCTAATTTCCCCAAAAATTTGAAATGGTCTTTGGGAGATGACCTAGGTTGCACCTTATACTATACCAATAGTTTGGAAAATTCTAGAAATTATTTTTGGGCATTTGCGACGAGCGTGTCAAAGATATGGCACCGTTGCCAGGGACCTTTTTTTTGTTTCCTAGGCATATCTAGGAGTTTGTATAAAACTTTTAACCTTGCTACCATTTTTTTTTTATTTTAGGTATACTATTCTTGGATTTTCTGTATGAATTCACCTTTTTGTGTATGACCCAATCCAATCCTGAAAATTTATATGCATATGATCCTGAGATTGATAGAATATTCCACCATTTGAAAAGAACACATAGAAGACATTCATTCAATAATAACCAAGAAAGTAACAGTAGTGATTTTCCATCTTTAAATTTTGATAGTTTTAAATATTTTGCTAAGAACATGGCTGATAGAACACTAAAAGAATTAGTGCACCTGATGTTGCTTATCAACCATTGTGTATACAATACCCTGATGTTGATGCACCATTTGAAATGAAGTCTGGATTAATACATTTGCTACCTAAGTTTCATGGTCTTGCAGGTGAGTGTAAACACTCATTTATGTCCAAGGCCCCCAACCATTAAAATTAATCAAGAAACCTACACTGATTTAAGAACAAATAAACAGGAAACAAAGGAAAATAGAAAATAGAAATACAAAAAGCAGAAAAGCAGATAATGGAGCAATTGAAAATATAAACAAGATAAATAAAAAACAGAAATAATAAAAATAAAAAAAACAATGAAAATAACAAATAAATAGAGAAAAATTAAAACAGAGAAAATAGATAGAAATTTTAAAAAAATGGAATTAACATAGAAAAAAAGAATAAAATAAAATAAAATTTGGAAAAATCAGAAATAAAAAATAAATAATAAAGAAAAATCTGGAATAATAAAAAAAATATATAATAAAAAATAAAACAGAATTCATATATATCAATAAACAGAAAAAATAAAAATAAAAACAAAAAGAAGAGCATAAAAACAGAACAGAAAAGTAAATAAAAAGAAAAGCATAAAAAATAAAATTTTTGAAAATACGAAACAAAAAAGGGAGAATTAATAAAAAAAAATAAATAAAAAATAATAAAATGAATAAAAATAATAAATCATAATAATAAAAAAGAAATAAAAAATAGTAAAAAAACAAAAAAATTCTAACAAAATAGGAAAAACTAGAAAAATTAAAAACAGAAAAAAAACAAAAACAAAAAAAGAGAAATTAGAAACAAAAACAGAAAACGAAAAAGTAATAACAGAATTAAAAAACAGAAAAACAAAATTAAACAGCATATAAAAACAAAAAGAGAAAAAAAGGAAGAGGATTTTTTTGAAAGCAGGAACAAGAGAGGCATTCTCAGTTTTTGAGGGTTTCTCTGAGAAGAAAGGGGGAGGATCTAACATTCACTATTGCCTCAAGGTATTAGGGACCTCATGCATAAAGTCTCCACCCCATATCATCCTCAAACAAATGGTTAAGCTAAAGTTTCTAATTGAGAGATCAAGAAAATCTTAGAGAAAACAGTTCAGCCTAACAGGAAGGATTGGAGCTTGCGCCTTGTTGATGCTTTATGGGCATATAGGACAGCCTACAAGTCACCCATTGGCATGTCTCCCTATAGGATTGTCTTTGGTAAAACATGTCATCTTCCAGTTAAATTAGAGCGTAGAGCATTTTGGGCAGTAAAAAAATGCAACATGGATCTAGACCAAGCAGGAATCCATAGAAAGCTTCAATTGCAGGAACTTGAAGAAATTCGATTAGAAGCATATGAAAACTCCAAAATTTACAAAGAAAAGGTCAAAGCTCTTCATGATAAAAAGTTGGCAAGAAAGGAGTTTTCCGTTGGACAAAAAGTTCTCCTTTACAATTCTCGGCTAAAGCTTATGCCTGGTAAGTTACGCTCTAGATGGTAGAAGAAGTGCATTTGCACAATGCCACATACTTGCAATAAATTCAAGAGAAGTTTCCCTTTCTCGTGTCTTTTATTTTACTTGTTCCATAATAATTAGTGATGAAAGTCATTAACTTTCTAAAGTTTCTCATAATTAGGACAAGTATAATATAAAATATAGGGGAAAGATCTAGGGTTAGGAATTTTATTCTCTCTCTCTCTCTCTCTCTCTCTCTCTCTCCCTCTCTCACATTCTCGCTTACAAGTTTTAACTAATCTCTCAACTTCCTTTCTTCATCTCCTAAATCATCATATTGAGCTTGCAGGAATAATAACTTGAGTGTTTTAAGAAAAAAAAATGAAGAAAGCTCTCACCAGGATCAAAATTTTGTTCCCTACTCTCCCCAGAAATTTTCTTAAAGACATTTACAATTGCAGACTTGAATGATTGAGAGCATTAACACTCTTAGGCCTTCCAGAAGATGTCCGTTGGATCATTGAAGCTAAGGTACGTTTAGCGGGTGAATTTCAAGAATCATTTGTTAAAAACATGCCAGGTATGGGAAGAAGTTCCTATGCAAAGAAGAGAAGGGCAAAACAAATTGGAGTTTGCTACAGGTGTGCAAGATGGACTTGTAACACAAGATGCAAGAACCCTGGAATGGTTTCAAGAAATTGAGAGGACAAAATTCAATCATAAAGGATGGACTGAGTAAGGAGTCATTGGATGATATCATTCAGACTCTTGAGATGCATCTTAGTGGGCATGTTCAAGGAGTCCTTCTTGATTTGTTTGAACTATTCCGTAAGGAAAAAACACATTATAGTCTTGGGAATCTGACTTTAAAAGACCCTGTTGTCAGTTTACAAGAAAACTGAATGGGAAGCACATCCTCGACTCTTAGAAGACGTTTCAGCCGTTACTGGACATAAAACTAGAGGAAGATGTGAGCCACAATCACAACTGCTGTTCATTCTCATGTGTGTATGTTTTTCATTTACATTATCCTTTCAATTTATTGGGCCACCATTTTTTGAAAATTTCGCCCCTGCTTAATGTCTTTCCCTTCTAACATTCACCTTTTCCATGAACAAAAATCCAAACTTCTGCTACCAAATCCCGATCCCACACTATTCAAGCGATCTTCTTGTCTAATATTGAGTCCCTATAAATTATCAACCTCTATGACATATTTTTTCCAAAAGAGATAAACATCGCTTATGGATAGGAACAATACTATCTGTGTTTTTGGTGGATCTAACCTTGGAAAGGATGAAGAATTTCAACATGCAGCTTATAACCTTGGTAAGACATTTGCTGCAAGAAAAATCAATCTTGTTTGTGGGGGAGGGATTCAGGGTTTAAAAGGATGTATTGTAGGATCTGCACTCACAAGGGGATGTAACGTCTTAGGTGTTGTCTTAAAAAATGAGAACACCTCCTACTTCAGCCTGGGTACTGAATTGAAGGTTGCAACCATGCATGACCGTGTGAGACACATGTTGATTAATTCTAATGCATTTATTGCATTACCTGGTGGTCTTGGAACAATGGAAGAAATTTTTACCATCATATTTTGGGCCTATCGGAATTTTCATAAAAAACCTTTGGGCTTATTGAATAATGGCTTTTATAATGTTTTGTCATCCTTTTTAGATCATGCAGTAAAACAGGAGTTCATGCCACAATCCATGCGCAACATCATAGTATCTGCTTCAACTGTCGAACAGCTACTTGAGAATTTGCAAAATCCTACATTGAGCTTAGTCAAGCAATGCAACTGGTGAACCAACCAAATCAGGATGGTAGAAATAAAAGAGAACCAGATACCACTCTTCGGTTATAACTTTTCCTTACTTTGGTGGTTTTCTCACATCTCTTTTCCTGTTATATGAAATTCCATCTAAGGCATTGGGGACAATGTCTTGGATAGGTTGGGGGAGGATGGTCCAATAAAAAAAAAGGTTAGATTCATAAACTTGTTTTGAGTAAGATGGCTGAGTAAGGAGTTACACTTGACTCTTGATACGCATCTTATGATTAAAAAATAATAATTTTGAATGTGGAAGTATGTTGTTCTTTAGATTTCATAAAATAATTGAAGCAAAATGATTTATATTTTGAGATTAATTAGTTTGACAACATATATTTGAACTGGATAGATTAGATTTGATAAATATATTACCTGTGAAATTTTGAGCCTTATTAATTACTTTCTTTCTTGTGTGATTTTCATCCATGGAATATGTTACTTCAGAACTTGCATTGATTCTTTTTGAAGCTACATTTTCACATGAATTGTACAAAAATGATTGAGGCATTATTTTTCTTGAGCAAACCAATTAGCCAAATAACCAACCCATATAATTTTATCCTTTGATCAGTCCTTTGAGCCGATTAGCCTTTTCTTCTTTTTAGCTCACCACAAACCAAAAAAAAAACAACTTTTTCTGACCATAGAAGGTGAGGAATACTGGATTTATCATACCATAAGTGTTTCAATAAGTGTGGAGGAGATTATTGTTGTGTTCATCAATATCATGGTTGAAAAAAAATGAAAAAAAAATTGAAGCAATAAATAAATAAATGAACTATTACATTGAAAAAAAAAGTGATATCTGTTTCTCACACTTGCACTTGGATTCAGTTCTCAATCCTCACCATTTTCCTTGGTCTAACATTGTATCTCTTCAATATATCATTTCATCTTTCTAATCCCGTTATAACCAAAATAAAGACCTCTTGATTTGTGCATTGCATGTGTACATAGTAGTAGAGAAGTAGAAGATATGCAAGCCTATGATAGTTCATCTTTCATGGATTGAATTTGAGAGAAACACTTACCAAATCAAACACTTGAGAGATTCAGAGTATATCATGTGAGGTTTTATCTTTCTCAATTTATGTTTTTCAAATTAAAGTTTCCTTTCTAATTAATTTCAAAAATGTGATGAAAGAATGTTTCATGAACTTTTGTGAATTCTTGAGAAATCAACTCAAAGCTTTGATGTTCTTTCACTAAAAAAAAAAATTTAAGTCACCAATCTTTAACGTAAGTTTGCCCGAGACGTGCAAAAGATAAGTGTGGGGGAATTTGATAAGCATAAATTTCATAAATAATTATCTCTCATTTATAGCTCATTAAGACTTCTTATATGTTCAATTAAGTGGTCTTTTTCATATTTTATGAGTTTGGGTTCATATGGAGTTTAATTGAATTTCTTTACTTAACCGATTAAAATGACACTATTATAGTATTTTGAGCATAATAGAAGTTTTAGACATCCAAAAATCATGAAATTTGTCTTGAATGAAAGTTTAAAGAAGTGTCGACAGTTAGAAAGCAAGATCAGACTTTAAATGGGATGTATAGAACTCCAAAATTATCTCAAAAGATGAGATAGCGTTGCTGTCATGGAACCTGAACAGTGTGCAAAGATCTAGGCATATCTTGAGATACAGAAGTCATATTGAGATGAAATCGGATCTGTTGGAAAACTAAGATCTAGGACTACAACTTTGGCTCATACCTAAAGCTCTAATTCAGACACGTGAATATCCTAAATTTCACTGCAATAAACGTCAAAATTGTTGTGCTGATTAGTGACAAAAAGTCAAAAGTGTTTTGCATTTTCAACAAAGCCCATGTGAAAGCAATAAAAGGATGGAAAAGTAAAAAGCTGGTTGGTGACCTTCTAAAGATGATGCCTAAAAAATCCTCTATAAATAGAAAGGTTTGCAAGAGGAGAAAGACACCACTTGGATATTAACTGCAATACCATTTTCCATCTTTCTTTCTTTGTTGTTAGTTTGCCTTCTTCATGGAAGGATAAGTTTTTCTTTGTTGTTAGTTGCCTCCTTCATGGAAGGCTATGTTTTTATTTGTTGTTAGTTCGCCTCCTTCATGGAAGGCTAAGTTTGTAATTTCAATTCAAGAATTCAAGCTATTTTCATTTTAACTTTGAGGTCTTGATCTTTATTAACATGCTTATTAAGTGATTTCTACTCTGCTTTACTATATTCTTCAATGTTATTCTTTTAATCAAAGTTTGTTAGGTTGACATATTTTGATTAATGCATAATTGATTTATAATTGGTTTTTGATTGGTAAATCATTTTCCAAAAGTTTGAAGAGTAGAAATTAAGTAATTGAATTGAAGGTTTTCATTTTATTACTTACTTCAACTGAATTCTGATTATGAAATTGGTTTAGATCTAATGAAAGATTAAGTGGTTACTAAATCTTATCGATCATAATCAATTGAATCGTGAGAGTTTTCTTAGTAAAGAATTCAAGGATCAATTTAGGAATTCCAGATGATCCTAGGTTGATAAACATAATGCATGATTTTAGTGATGAATGATTAGTTAAGAAAATAGGCTCTGAATTCCTTGAGTTGATAATTGTTGAAGTCGAATTAATTTCATTCTGTATTTTGTATTTAGAACTTAATATCACATCTTTACAAAATCCCCTTATTATAACTTTTTCCTAATTTGCTTAAGGATCTAAAATGGTCTTTGGGAGATGACCTAGGTTGCATCTTATACTATACCAATAGTTCGGGAAAATCTTGAAATTAGTTTTGGGCGTTTGCAACGAGCGTGTCAGCCATCATCATTAAAGCTTTAGGGGGATGCCTTCGGTCAACCACTTCTCCTTCCCTGATGGTAGTGATATTAGCAACTTCCAACGCTTGGAAATGTGTTTCCAAAGCCTCTTCAGCAGCCTCAATATAAGGAGGATTGGTGGGTTTGCTGACCAAATAATCTTCTTCCGCCGAGACAATGATCAGTCTATCGTCTATGATGAACTTCAACTTTTGATGTAAAGTTGAAGGGCAGCTTTGGCGACGTGAATCCAAGGCCTCCCTAATAAGCAACTGTAGGCTGGATGGATGTCCATTATTTGGAAAGTTATGTTGAAGATGATCGGGCCAACTTGGACCGGCAGATCCACTTCGCCGATAACTTCTCACCTTGATCTATCAAACGCTCTTACCACCATAGAGCTAAGCTTTATATGGACGCCCTCATGCGGCAGCTTAGACAGCGTCAATTGAGGCATCACATTCAAAGAGGAGCCATTATCTATTAAGACTCTGGATAGAATATGGTCCATGCATTTTACCGATATATGCAATGCCTTGTTATGTCTCGCCCCTTCCTCTGGGATCTCACGGTCGGTGAAGGTTAGGAAGTTGTTGGCGGTTATATTGTTGGCGATTCCTTCGAATTTATCCATCGAGATATTGTGGATTACATGGGCCTCATTTAGAATCTTCAGTAACACTCTCCGGTGGGGTTCTGAATTCATCATCAGAGCCAGCAATGATATCTTAGTGGGTATACGATTTAACTACTCAATTACTGTATGCTCGCTTTGCCTTATCAACTTCAAGAACTCGAACGCCTCTTCATCTGAAACGGCCTTCTTTATTTCCTTCTCTTCCACTTTGTTGCTCCTCTCGGGTTATACTCTAGCCCAATCCTCTTTGTGTTAGGTAGCCGGCTGTCTCCTTATGTCTTCGGCACGGGTATAGATGCGACCACTCCTGGTCATCCCTCCTATTCCGGCTATGTTGGTCACTTTAGGTGAGGAGACTTTCAGCCTATCCTCTTCAGTTCTCCCTTCCAGCACCTCGATGCCATACTTCCAAGGCACCTCTTTGTTGCTGCTATACTATAAAGGTCCCGGTACTTTTATGGTGACAGGTCTCATCCCGTTTGGTGTTAGCAAGGCCGATGGCTCATTATAGCGAATGACCAGGGGTTTGGGATGCCCTGGAAAGGATTCATTGACCATGTCCACCTCCTCTTCCACTTCAATACAATTCACCAAGGGCCCTGATCCTCCATGGTTTGGCAGTGGGTTGTTCCCCACACTCGGGGCGTCCTTCTCAAAATTCATCCATTTAGCATTAATCAATTTCTGGACCCTGTGCTTCAAGGCCAGACAATTCTCGGTAGAATGTCCCAACGTTCTTGCATGGTATTCGCATTTAGCCGCATAATTGTACCATTGCGGGTATGGGGGTTCTAGCGGCTTCATGGGACATAGTGCAATTAAAGAGTTTTGAATCAAATGGGACAATAGCTCCGAATAACTCATCGGGATTGGGTCAAATTGCACGATTTTTCTTTGGTTGTTGTTGGTTTTTTGTTCAGGTGGGTTAAGGTTAGTGTTTTGGTTCCATGGCTTTGGTGGTTGTTGTTGGGGGAATGTTTGCGGGTGGAGCCATGAAAGGAGTGTTTGGCTGAAATGGAGTAGGTGGGTTGTAGGTTAGTTGGTATGTAGGTTGGGCCGCGGCCTCCATATGTGGGTGTGTGGGGAATGGTGTTTGGTAGCTAGGCGATGTGGTGGTTGGTTGGTATATTGGTTATGCGGTGATCGGGCGGTTCGGATCGGCAGAGACATAATGAGTTTCAGCCTCCTTCTTCTTCCATAAATTTTTCGTTGGCTTCTTCGTATTTACATTGCCAACGGCATTGTGTACAATCCTTCCTCGGCGGAAACCGATCTCCACACGTTCTCCGACCAATACCATATCAGAGAAATTAGCAGAGACACTGCCCACCATTTTGTCATAGAAGGGCGCAGGGAGGGTCTCCATGAATGTGCTGATCATTTCCCGATCCAGCAAAGGTGGTTGGACTTAAGCGGCTAACTCCCTCCACCGCTGAGTCTATTCCTTGAAGGACTCATGCTCTCTCTTGACCCTGTTTTGTAACTGAGTCCTGTTCAGAGCCATCTTGATGTTGTATTTGTATTATTTTAGGAAGGCATCCGCCAGGTCCTTCCAAGTGTGAATGTAAGACCTCTCCAATTGGGTATACCAATTGGCCGCTGCCCCAGTCAAACTGTCTTGAAAATAGTGAATGAGCATCTTGTCGTTGTGTGTGTGTGAGGCCATCTTTCGACAGTACATCGTTAGATGACTCCTCGGGCAGCCGACTCCTCAATACTTCTCAAATTCTAGAGTTTTGAACTTGGGCGGTATGATGCTATCAGGCACGAGGCAAAGCTCGGAAGCCTCCACTATTCCATGTCCAGTCCCTTCGGTGGCCCTAACCCTCTCTTCTAAGTGTTGCCATCTCCCACCGAAGTAGGCTTCTTGATTGGCTAGCTTTGGCCATGGTTCGTTCAGAGGTTGGCCGGTGTGGTACGGTAAGGTGTGTGGTCCCTCGGGTCTTGTAATATGACCATAGGGATGTGGTTGATGAGGGTTGGCTGGGTAAGTAGTGACCGAGACAGAGTGTGTGGGGTTTTCGGTGATGGTTGTATTCATGTGGGTGTAGTCGGGATGGATGTGAGGCGGGTATATGGTTGGCGGATTAATATGAGGAGGGAGAGATGGGTTTATTTGTGGGGGAAAGGCAGAGGAAGTGTTTGTGTTATAGGGGTAGGGTGGTGGGTATGAGTGTGGTGGATAACCGGTGGTGTTGGTAGGAGGAAGGTAAGTTGGTGGGTGAGGATGAGTGGTAGGGTTTGTGTGTGAAGGCCCAACAAGGGGATGATTTGGATGATATTGGTGAGTGGTAGGGATATGAAGCGGAAGTGCATTAGGGTTTTCAGCAGCGGAAACCCCTTGAGAACCTGGCCCATAAGGAGGTTTGTAGCCGGGTGGTAGCCCGTATGGCCACTCTTGCTCGGTGACAGTTTGAAGGGGCATTGATGCAGTGGCTTCCCCGGGTGCCTCGGTCCCTGCAGGTCCCTCTATGCCTTTCTTGAGTAACTTCATGAGCTTGGCCACTTGGTCTTTTAGTTCAGCCACCTCGTTTCTGAGTTCCTCATTTTGCGTCTCTAGCTCACTCATGATTTTGGTTCTCGATCTAGTGCTATATGAATGCTGGGGAAGTCGTGAGTCCGTTATTTTTGTTATCTGTAAAAGTTAAACTAATTAATTAATTGATTAGAAAAACAAAATCTGGGTATATGATAAATGCAGAGGGACCAGAATCTCGTTGAATATCATTGTCAATCGAGTGCATATTTCGTGCTTCGAGCATGAGATGGAAATTAATATGGAATCATATGCAGAGAAAAATCCGTTTTATTCAAGTAGATGAGGTTTATTTTACATTTTGTTCCTCCTGTTTGGCCAATACAACATACTTTTTCATTCTTAAGAGTAAGTCTTTACAAAACTGAATGAAAATTTCGACTTCAGGTGGGGTGTAGAGTGGATGCAGAGATGCTTCCGCCCTTTTTAGCAACTATGGTACTTCCTCCATTGCCGTGTTTGCCAGGCTGGCCAGCCTTTCAAAACACTTGATCCAGTGATCAACCGTGTCCTTATACCACTTGTTTTCATTTTGAATGTCATTTATACCCCTTTGCTGCATTCGTGTGACCTCGATGACCTTCCATTTTTCTTCATTCACCTCATTCTGCCATGCTATGAGTAGGCCTTCGATCTGCTTCTTCATGTCTTCTACTCGTTGCAGCAAGTCATTCCTTTCCTCTACCACATAGTCTGCCTCCACTCGAATTCTCTTCTTCGCGGCCAAGATTTGATTTTTCTCTTCCCGGATCGTATGGATTTTAGCCCTAATTTGTTCTAAAGCGTTCTTCAGTTGGCGGTTCTCTTGGAGTGCGGCGTCCTTCTCTTGTACTCTCATTTCGAGCTCTTTATTGGCTGCTTGTAGGTTCATATGCACCCGAGAAGCACGCTCGCATTCACCTTTTTGTTGATCTCGGATACACGCTATAAGAGCCTCGTTCACTTCATTTTCCCTCCTCCATGTAACGTTCTCTTGCTGTGCCTTCAAGAGTTCTTCTTCTAGTTGAGTATTTTTCTTGGTCATAGCCTCTAGCTTTTCTTTCAGGCTTTTAACAACCTCATCTTCAAACACCATGGGTGATGGTTGACTTTCAGATGGGACGGTCGGAGGTTTGAACGGTAGCTTAATCTGCTGCACCCTATCTCTGACCCACTGTTTGTGCTCTTCTTTGGTGGCGCAACTTTACACTCCTAATTCCTTTCCTTTGCGAGTGACACCCTCCCATGCTTCTCGGACTTTACGGAGACCCTCAGAAAAGTCCCCTTCATATTTCAGAAAGAAAGGGGTCACTAACTCGTCTGACGGGGGTGCCTTGATAGGGTAAGCCAGCTGCCTTTGCCCTAGTATCGGGTTATAATTGATACAACCCTAGCTCCCATAAGGGGTACATTCAGGAACCCCTTGCAGTGATAGATGACTTTCGTTCTCTGTTGCCACGAAGGTTGCCACCTAACCTGTTGTTCTGTCAGACCAGCAAAATGAGCTAACCATTCTGCGTTGCTCATGGGTTTCATCTGGTAACACAGAAAATCTGATATGGGACATTGTGTCTTCACATTCCTCTTGAAGATGTGAGTGGTTATCCATACGTATAACACTGGCAGGCAGCAGATTAGCCTTGTTCTTCTCTTCTCGTGACAGAAATTCAGCGTGCAATAAACATCTGCTAACAAGGCTGTCACGGGATTTTCTGCTATATTTTTCTTGGCCAAGAATATATCGACCGCTTTCAGATCGACAAAGTCATCCATGTAAGGGAAGAGTACTAATCCGTAGATGGTAAGGGCTAGCACATCCATGTATACGGCCCACTGGTTGTTATTCGCCAGGTGTTGCATTAACTCTTCCAAGAATTCCCTGGTGAACCCCTTGATTTGGCTTTTTGTTTGATAGCCTGTCAAACGGTCTCCAGACTGTAGACCCGAAGCCTGTGCGGCAACTCAGAACGTGGAGTGGTGTTCCAAGTGATGATATGGCCTGCATCCTTCCAGCGGAAGATCTAGAATCTGCTCGAACTCCTCTAAAGTAGGAGCCAACTGGAAGTTCGAGAAAGTCAAACACCGGAGAGGCGGATCATAATACTGTACCATGGCCGTGAGGGCCCCTTCCTATACTTGGACTTTCAGTAGTCTCAGTATGTTGCCATATTTTTTGGCGAATGCCATCTGCTGGATACTTGACCGTTTATTTCCAAACATCTCTAATCTTGCTAAGTCTGCTATCTTGACCCCAATGCGTCTCTTTTTCTTCAGCTGCTCGGATTCCATATTAATTTTCATTTCACCTCTTTTTATGATAATCGCCGAGAATCTGGTCCCTCAAAAAGAAAGGAAACGAAAAAGAGTAAACATGTTAGACTCAGAATAAATGGGACTAATGTATGATGCATGAAGATTTAAAAGCAATAAGTATGGTTACTTCTTTTATTGTCACTATCTTTTGTTTCCCTCCTCTTTCCTTTATTTTGTCTTTTCCCTTTTTCCTCTACATATATTTCTTTTTCTTTTCTTTTCCTTTCTCTTTCTCTCCTTTCTTTTTTTTGTCTACTCTTTCTTTCTTTTTCTTCTTCCATTTTTCTCCTATCTTTTCACTCATTTCTTTTCTCTCTTTCATTTTCAATTTTCCTTTTCTCTTTTTTGTCATTTGGTCTTTCCTTTCTTTTTTCATTTCTTTTTCATTTTTCCTCTCTCTTTGATCTTAGGATTCCTATCCATCCCCAATTGCAAGCAAATAAAATGCTTACAGAACCGATGTCGTGTAACCAAGGCATGCCCTCCTCATGTCCTAATGAGGTGAACTGTCCTATGGATCTAGGGCTTTTAATGCATGGACCTCTCCAAGGTGGTTTGTAATCCTAAAGGTGCAGAGGTCACTAGAGCCAAGTTCTAGTCCATAATGCTTGCCACAACAGTAGAAGTAGCCACTAGTTGCAGGGCATTATGAATAGGACGCACTCTAGCTGGAATTTTCGTGATAGCCACACAGGACGTAGGCCCCAGCGTGACACCACTAGATCCCTCTAATCCTAGGCAGCACTCAGACCCGAGTATAGGGCCCCACTCATGATAACATGCATATGCAATGTGTGGAAGGCACATCATTTTTGGGATACATGCAATTGGGGAAATTGTACAGATATATATATATATATATATATATATATATATATATCAATATATTGTTTGTCTATCCTAGGGTTATATAGAGAATAAACAAACAACAACAGATAGAAAAAAAAATAAAAATAAATCGTGCAAATAAACAAGAACGGGGTCGTGCAAATACAATACACACTCAATTTAACAGACTTGACTCTCTAATGTCCCCAGTGGAGTTGCCATCTGTCGCAACCGTAATTTCGACGAGACGACGGACTTGCTAAAATTTGAAAATAGAAAGATATATGTGGAGTCGCCACCAAATTTTTATTTAAGGGAAAAAAATTTGGAAAAAACCCTGGCTCAAGCAAGAGATTTAGGTTCGGGAGTTGGTTACGAGTGGGGAAGGTGTTAGACACCCCACTCGCCCGTTCCGAAGAACGGTACCCTTAAACTGAGTGCGTGATTTTTGAAAATTGTTTGATCCCTTAAATTAGAGTGAAAATAAATAAAATGAGGGAGGTTAGCCTGACAGGACTTGATCGTACTCCTACGTATTCCCCGGTGCAATGGGAAACTCAAGGCTTACGTAGTTCTGGTTTGTGAAGGCTTGACCTTCAGAGGTGTTTAAAGGGAATATGATATTTTGAAAAGATTTTCATTTTTTGAAAAGACCCTTAGTCCACTCGTGCACAAGGTCTGAGGCGGCTATGGTAGCACAGGGGCCTATACGAACTACTAAACGTTGAACAACAGGTGAACGGTCAGTTCCTCGTTTAGGGCCCGTTGCGTGAGACCAAGGATCCCAAAACATTTGAAAAAGAATTTTATTTTTTGAAAGGACCTTTAGTCCACTCATGCACAAGGTCCGAGGTGGCTAAGACAGCACAGAGGCCTATACGAACTGCTAAACGTTGAACAACAGGTGAACAGTCAGTTCCTCGTTTAGGGCCCGTTGCGTGAGACCAAGGATCCCAAAACATTTGAAAAAGAATTTTATTTTGAACAACCGTGGTAATAATAATAAAGCGAACTAGTCATATTTTAAAGAGATAGCGAATGTTATGAAAAGTTTTGGGGGTTAAACGAATTATGAGAATTATATGGGTCAACTTGCAGTTTGGGAAAAGTGTAGGGGTCAATTTGAAATTTGGAAATTTTGGGGATTAAAGTGCAATAATGAAAAGTTTTGGGGTCGGATTGGAATTATTTGCAATTTTGGGGGTTACATGTAATTAGTAAGAAATTGGGGGCTGGATTGCGATTAAAGGAACTGTAGGGGCCTAACTATAATTAAATGAAATGTAAGGGACCCAGTTGCAATGATTAAAGGGAAACCAAAATGTTACTTATGGGGATTCGAAGAGAAGACATTGAAGTCGTCGACCATGCTCCCCGCCACTGAGACCATTAATTTTGATGGCTCAAGTCCTGTTAATCATATATATATTTGTGGACAGGGAGGAGACAAGGTTGCCCATTGTTTAAAACCGGCCCCCACCTGAGGGTCTCTTATCCAACTTACATTTATTTCCTTTTTTGCACATTGTTATTGTTCACATGCGAGCATAGGAGCATTGGCCTCTCTTAGCAAAAATGAAGAACATGCTCAGGGGTGGTGATCATCATGCTGAGATAGTCGACTAGGTGCAGATCCCGAATCCTCGTGCATGATCATCCGAATGTCAGAGAAACCACATTGACTGCCATGCAAATGCGTACATGCTCAATACTCTTTTTAAGCGACATCACTCAGTCCCAGCGCGCCCTTTTAATGCATATATGGTCGATCTCGACGTAGAAGGTGGAAGTCCAGTAGCCATATCCTCATTCGCGGCCTTATTCGTCGTTTGCATGAGAGGCCTTACCACTCGCCTTCCTCTGACCCCGGCGATCGCCCTTCGGGGCCATCTTCCCTCATACTATGTCATAGGACCCATAATCTATCTTCCATAGCTCCGAGCATGCATGGATGGCATTGAGTTGGTGCCTTCTCTATCTTGGTTACACTAGGTGCCCCGAATCCCTCAGGAATAGTTATACGAGCTTAATATCTGCTCCATGAAGTAGGATTTCCTACCAACCCGAGTCCTTAAAGATAGGACCCTTTTATATATGTGATTTTCACTTTGGCATGGGGCTCCCTAACTTTAAGGTCGAACTTCTTGCATTCACCAGATGCCTTGCAATCAGCTGGACACTCTTAGCTTGATAGGGGAGAAAATTGAGATCGAATTTCTAAGGGTCAAAACTTCACATTTATGTCGTTAGCTTTTTCCTAATTCACATAATTGGCTACCAACCTCAACATTTATTGGCGGTTATTCCCTTAACTATAGTATTTGTAAGGCCATGACCCACTACACCTATATTATCCGCCAGGAGGGGGAAGAGGCCTTAGCTGGACCAGTCCCAAAATGAGGGTCTTTAACTCCGTACCTTTAATACGAATAATAGTTCCCCTTGTCAATAGAGAGTCTTGGGTCTACGGTATGTTGAGTCGACATGATAGAAGGGTCAGAAGTGTGCCCTCAAGCTCCCAACCTTGCTGTGCCATACAGGGTAGGTTTTATGATCAACCGTATTTAGGAAGAATATGTGGGCACCTGAACGCGTCTTTTGCTAAGTGAGTATACACGCACTTGAAGATTCAGCCAATGCAAACCTTTGTGACGTAGTCAAGAGGTGTCTCCAATGAGGTGGTCGCTTGTGTATCAGGATAGGCCTAGTCATTCATGTGCTTAGAGGAAGAAGGGTGTCTTGTTTTATAGCCTTATCGTTGCCAAAAACTAGGGTATGCAATGCCATGGCTCTGTTTTGTAACTAACGTAAAATAGACCAAATGTGACCCTTGCATGATGTTCCTGAAACTCTATTCTTACACCAGGTTTAGGAGGACATTCTTATGCAATGATAAGAATTAAAACGAATATCTGATGGCTTAGAGAACGGCCGTACGGGACCAAGCCGAGATCCTTACGGAGCAAGGCTCCCATGCAGGGAAATCACACTCCCATGAGACATAGACCAGCGTATGACTTCATCTTTATCTTGAGACCTCGAGTTAGCCATGAGCTAGGGGGTGTCTCTCTGTTTACCGGATGACTGGGGCTTTAAGAGTCTTGTAGGCATCTACGCTTGTTGAGCCTCTATGAATATGGATAATTATTACTCTGATGGTTTGGTGTTCAATTTGCACGTATACATGCATTCCTTTCCATAGGATATTCGGATTGAGCAGTATTCGAGTCGAAGACCCAAACAGATTCTTGGATGCTCTGTCCCCTGATTCTACTACTCAAGGTTCTGGACCCCTCCCCCTGTACGCTTGACTTATCTTGCCAAATCTGGTGACCATCTAACATCTAAGATCCGGAATTGCCTGCTTTTCGGACTCTCTCCAAGCCTTGTTTTATTCTTCGACTGGACTGAAAATTGTGGGAGAAGTCTACGATGAATTCAATGAATATGGAGGCCCCTAGGGAGTGATTTACCTTATTTCTAGGTAGACTAATGGTTAGTTGTCGGTTTTGGCATTATCCCTATGGTTCAACTACCTAAATTCCCCGGATCCTCTATGGTGACGTTTATAGCTCCTCTGATTTGAAAGATTTGGGGTGCTTTTGTAATAAACTCCATTAAACCGGGAGGTCGATGATTTTCTTTGATGTTCGCCAGAACCTCACAGGCCAAGCTTCACTCACATGATTCTAAATCTTCCTAAACTATTTCTTTTACACAATCACGTGATACAGATAAACGAATATGGTTTCAAGAAATGCAAGAATCGAGCGAAAATGAGATGAACAAGAGAAATTCTAAACTGGATTGAAGGAGCTCCGAGAGTATTTCCTTCACAGCCGATACGACTTGAGGATTCGCTTCGTCGTTCTTTGATCGTTCTTGAGAATCTTCTCCCTTTTTCTCGAAAAGCCAAAAAATCGAACCTCCCTTCTCTTTTTTTTTCCTTTTATATGATTCCTTCTCTCGGTCCCCGAATCCCCTAATTCATAATCCCTCCTCTTTATTTCATTTCTTTTATTATTTAAATGTTAATTTCCATTTTCTGTTTTAATTCTTTTTCATTTTTTATTTCTTTTATCTTTATTATTATTTTATTGTATTATTGTTTATTATTTTATTTCATATTTTTCATTCTTTATTTTTATTTTCTTTCATTTATTGTATGATTTGGTTTCACTATCTATTATTTTTTTGATTTTTTTGATTATATATTTTTTTATTTTTATATTTTTATTTCTGACTTTTTATTTAATTTTATCTTTTATTCACACCCTCCTATTTTGGTATTTTCTTTTGTTTGTCCGTCTTTTCGTATCTATTCTCTGTTTTTTAATATTCACTTGTCAATTAAACTAGGGTTAATTAATAAATTTAGCAACCGGGAGCCTCGGACATAATTGGGTGTTTACAAAAAACCCACCAAATCCTTACGTAAGTCTTCAACAAGTAGGGTCTTTACTATACACTTTTTCTAAGCTTTTAATTATATGTTCAGGGTTTGTTTTTCTTCTATTTTTTGGTGGATCTCTCTAAGTTCTACAGATCCCACTTGATTGATTTTAATGGAGTTCAAAACCATCCTTGATGGTTAAAAATGAGAATCACCAAGTTTTTAGTGATTTTTGGAAGTTAAAAGGGAATTTTGATGGATTAAAGTGCTTCTTGAAACCTTTGAAACAATTAAATTTGTTAAATTTTTTAAAATAATTTATTTGATGTTTGGGAAGATTGAAAAATTTTGATGAAAGTTTTTGAGATGCTCAAAGCAAGGGATTAATAGATCTTGGAGTAGATGTAGTATATCTTCATTGGTTATCTTTAAAAAAATGCTTTCTTTATGGTCTATATATTCAAAGTTGTAAGCTTGCTTAAATCTCCTCTTAAAAGTTTTAATCTAGAATTTGGACTTTGATAAAATTTCATACCCATGTGATAAGAATCCTAAAAGACTAAAAAGTTTAAGTCATAAAAGTTACAAACTTATCTCAAAACTCGGACCTGAAAACTAGTAAGAGCAAAAGTGGACTTATGGACTAAATGTTGAACAAGATACTCAAGATCCTCCATTACCATGACCAAAATTGTGGAATAAGGACCAATCTTGATGGATTGAAAAGCATGTTATGTAAAAAGTGCTAAAACTTATGACATAGAGGTCAAGTGAGAAAAAACCTTTGCTTGGACATATGGTGGTTTCAACCATTCTCCATTAAATTAAGGGATCTTGATTTTAAAATTTTGATTAAGGTGTAATAAGAAGTCTAAACATGTAGAAGAAAATAATTATAAGTTTGAAATAGATTTCGTAATGGTTTGGGAACCATTCGTCCATGCTTGGGTAAATTGGTGAAAGTAAGTTAAAACCTTATTAACACTTAAAAATAAACTCAACTATGCAAAAGGTGGTGATTAGAAATCAATTATGGAGTTGTGGGAATGTGATAAACCATTTAGCATACCTACCAAACAAGAAGGAAAAGTCTTAACAATCTTTAAGTTGGTGTGGTTTAATAGCCGTAGTCCTATCTAGTATAAATCACATTCTAATGTAAGCCAAAAAAAATGTACCATAATGCTTTAGGAGCTTAGGGAGTGAGTTTGGCCATCGATAGAATAATTAGGTAAAGTAGGTTAATTTGGATGCTTAAGGACATTTAAATAAGACATGAGTGAGAAGCTTTGAATTCATAGGCAAGAAGGTAAATAAGTAAGTTAACTAGTGGTTCAAATTTGATTAGAAAAGTTATTAGTCAAGAAAGCATAAAAATTCTAACACTTAAACTTGAAATAAGAAATTTGTGCATAAAACATCCAAATTAATGAACATAAAGAATAAATAACCAAAGAGGCCCTTCAACCAACTAAAATAGGAATCCAACATTTCATAATCTTACTTTAAAACCATTAAGAGAAACTTACTTTGAGAAAAGGAAATGTTGAGAGGTAATTTAAAAGGATGAGTGGACTAAGTTCCTATGAGACATTTCTTAGAAATCTTATGAAATAAAGTAAGATGGACAAACTCTCCTAAGAATGTTGCATGCTGTCTAACAGATTTACATCAAGCATAATTAAGAAATCTTGATTATAAGGTATATTTCTAATTAGAATAATTATGCTAACTTGTTATGTTGCCTCTTGAACATACAAATATGAATGTAAAGTATATGAAATATACTCTTGATTGTTTAGAAAAGTGATGTGTTAGATGATGCTCATGTGTGGATGATAAATAGGAAAATAGATTGGATTAGAGGCTTTATGTGCTCTCTTGAATGATGCATGAAATTGATGTGAATTATAGTTCCATGGATGGATAAATTATATGAGAAATTGGATTGTTTGGATGCTATTTGCACATATCATATTAATTGAATATTAAGAATGAATGTTATCAAAAGGACTTAAAATGGAACCTAATAAGTTAATAGATCACTAAATAAAATCCTATGTGAAAATTTAAGACACTAATCTTACCATATTAAGTCACAGGGCTTGTGAATATATGGAGGTCACAAGAATTTCCATATATAACCATAGGGCTTCAAGAAATTAGGATGGTGACAACCATCCAGAATGAACTTATATCCTAGAACAGAAGGTAAAATATGTGAGAGGTGAAAGATATTGTTTGACTACGAATGTTAATGATATGCCTTAAATTAAATTGTCATGTTAAGGGTAACTAGAGAATGAGAATCAATTATGATTAAAGCATGAATGAAATGATATCTAAATGATATAATGTAATGTGATCTAGAGAATGAAAGATGTGTGTAATCCAAAATAAGTGTTTGTATGCTTATGATAGAAGTTAGTTCTACAATTATAAAAAGAAACCCACTTCAGCTAATGATTTTCTAAAATTTAATAGTGAACTTGTAGGGATGTCATGTTTCTAAATAAATTGAAGTGGCTAGGTTAAAAATGTTGACACTATAGTCAAAGTAGAATCCTATTGAGAAACTTAGTTTCTCACCCCTCTCCCACCATTTTCTTTCCTAGACCCCAATAATGTCATTTGTGGAAAGGGTGGTATTCGTAAAGATTGACAATGTAAGCTAGATGGTTGGAGCCTCAGGATCTTCCTGTTTGAAGCGTTGATGGAAATTTAGGCTCACCCCAATAATGTATATTTTGTATGATAGCCATGGATAACTATAATATAAATAAGTAGTGTGTAGATTTGTATTATATTATATATGATGTAAATATGCTAGTAATAGTTATGTGTATAAGTAAGTTTGTAAAGACACTTATGCCTTAACTGAACTTTCTTTAATCATGTGGACTATATGATTATATTGTTTGTGTAATTCATGCCATGTAAATGTTTGTGCTAACTTTTGAACCTAAGTGACTAGAATAAGTAGTAAGCCTATATAAGTAACATAATAAGTTATTAATTTGACATGAGTGAGGATTTCCGGTTATTTATTTTCCATTACAACAATTATTATGGCGAGACTTGCATTTTCAACCAAGGTTTAAAGAAAAAAATTTACTGTATTTTTCACTAATAGTAATTTTTAAAAAGATTCTACATCATGAAATAATAGTCTAATAATGAAACCGTACATACAACTTAAGCACAAAATGAGCTTTATTTTTAGGATGTTACAAAAGCTACCACTGCTAGCATCTCTAAGAGGTTCAAGACCCTTTTTGGAATAATGTCCCTATTATAGAGGGCCTTGTTATATATTTTCTTGATTTCCCTATGGGTAAACTTCTTTGTGTTGGATGTAGGCCTCTTTATATCATAGCAAGGAATCTAGGAAGATAAGTTGGCTTAAGTATTGGCTTTCTTTCTTTCCATAGGGAATAGTGATAGGGAAGAAACCCTATGGTTTAACAAAAGGGATGGAGAAAGAGACAACCTGTGAAATCCTAGAAACCAAAAGAAAGTATAAATGAGGTGAGTGAAGTATATGGTAGCGACTATGTTTAAATAGAGTTTAGAGGGAATTTGACTAGGCATGTACAAATTTAAAAAGTTACTCCCTTATCAGGTAAAATCTGGCTCAATTAAGCTTATTTCATGCTTATGTTGTAGCTTCGGTTACCTACATTATAGCGTGAACCACAAAAGGCACCCATCTTGAAAAATTGAAGCCACGTTATAGCATGGGGAGCCACATTGTGGTATGGCTACTAGAATGAATCCTAATTTTTCCTACCCACGTTGTAGCATGGGTCAACACAAGTGCTTCTATTATTTGCTCTAAGTAAATATTAAGGTGTTTCAATCCTACAAAAGAAAAACCATGAAAAAATAATTTAGAGTGACATGCGTCAAACAAAGACCAAAAACTTGTCGTGAAGCGGTGAGGTTGCAGGAAAACTAGCAAGTGCATTAGATATCCAAGTAATAGACTATTTGAATTCCAAAAATGTCAAATGCACAAGGATATATCGAGTATCGATTTTAACTATTTGCAACGTAAGTTGATGAAATAAATGATGGAATAAGAGAGGAATTAAATGTAAAATTAAATTAAATTAAAAGCTAGAACAAATTAGGATTTACTTATTAGGATGAGAGCTAGGATGTCTTCAGATGTTCCTAATCTTAATGTGTGCTGATTAATTTTCATGGAAATTAATTGGTGATGACTTAACTAATTTTACTATAGGATTTTCTCAAGGTCAAGTAATTCTCCTACAATTCATTTACCTAATCTCTCTACACAAATGAAATCCAATTAGGACTTATAATTCAAGAAATCATAATCACATGAGTCCTATCTCTAATTTTCACTCGACCCATAATGTTATGTTACTTGGCTAGATTATGTTGATAAGGAAAATAGGAAACGTGTAATCCAACATAACATACAATTGTAAAATGAAATAGAAACCAATTAGCAAACATATAAACATGGAAACTTCCTATGATTATGATTTATTTACATCAGACAAAAAATAAAATTAGAACATTGTTGATGGAATGATCATTGTAAGTTTACAATTAGAATAGATAAAGGGATACATTCATCTATAAAATGAAATAACAAGAATAAATGAAGAAGAAGTTAGGAGGAATTTTTTCTAATTGGTGGCTGCTTGATCTTCTCTTTGAGTCTCTTAGTAGCTTAGGGTTTTTATGATGGTTGTTCTCTCATTTGACCTTCGAGAAGTTCCTGAGGAAAAACTGCATCTCTAGCCACAAATGAGCCAAGAGTCGAACCCTACTTCGATATTTGAGTCTTCTATTTATAAGAGTAAATTAGGTTAAATATCCATTTTGAACTATAGTTTATTGTACCATGTTGTGGTGTGGCCTTCATTTCTTCCTAATGGTTTATGAGGTGGATTCTATGGTGAGGCATAGACATGTTGTAGCATGGCTCTTTGGAAGTTGATGTTGTGCATTTTTCTTCTCACTTTGTAGCGTGAGTTAGACATGCTATCATGTGGCCCTTAGTGCAGAACTTTGGAAAACACATAAAAATAGTGAAAAATGAGAGAAGTCATATAAAACTATATGAATACCTACAAATCCAAGAGATGAAAATTTTAGAAACATCATTGAATGTAAAAATACAAAGAAGAAAATTAAATAGCCCTACACTATGCTAAATACAAACAAAAATAACAACCCCTTAATAAATTATTACATCATAATTTCACCTAATTTCTTTTATTTTTGCTATAATTACTATATGATAATGATCATTAGATCATAATTCCATCTAGTTTCCCTTATATTTGCAAGAATGGTTACCTAATAAAAGAATAAAAAACCAGATAGATTGTAGGCCAAAGAAAGGATGAAAATGGCATAAAAAGATAGAGTACCAAATGGATAAAAATTCCCATTAGAGACAACAAACACAATTGTGTTGGCTATAGCATGTGCTCATAGTAGACCAGGAATTTTGACACAATCATGCAAACCTGAGTTTGGCCATGCTAACCTTGGAAGATGCTACAAATGATCCAAGTCAGTTCGAATGATGCAGGAATGGATCTCAAGTTAAAGATCCCCCATTATCGATCAAATTCATAATAAGACATAAAAAATACTAAAAAAACTAAGTTATAAACACACTGCACATTTATATATATTTTCTAAGAATAAAACAAATTTCATTCTAAAGCTAAGGATGCTCTAAAACTACCCCTAATTTTACTTGAGTCTCATTCCCTTACCTAAAATTGAAGACAGGTATAATTCTTTAATTTTTCTCGACGCTCTTACATGATTAATCTCCTCGTTCCAATATCAACACACCACAAATTTGATAAAAAGATTTTCCAAGATACTACCATAATGCTCTTCCTTATTTTCTTTGTTTTGTGATTGTTCCCCTTTTCTTCAATTTCAGCCAAAACTCAATGGCATTTTGAATGGAACTTTGGCATCATGGGATAGGGAGGTGGGTATGCTCACCTACCACCTCCCTATCTTTTAAAGAAAAACCGGAATGTTACAAGATAAGCATAATACACACACACACACACACACACACATATATATATATATATATATATTATATAATATAGGATTATGTATATTATAATATATTAACATAAATTAAAAATTATACTAAATTTATATATGTAAAAATGCTTTTAAATATGCTAAATAAACATTTTTACAATCAAAATACTTTTTAATAAGTTATCTATTTATTAAATAGATATTATGATAAATGTAACATCCTAATAATGATACTCGTCTTACACTTAAGTATTGCGGGTTCACATCTTTTTTGAGACTTCTTGATGCGAAACTCTTTTTTAAATATTTTTGTTGAAAATATAATATAATTTTTCAAAATATTGCTTAAAATATAAGTCATGTCATAGGAAAATAACATAACAGTAAACATACAAAATTAATTTCTAAATTTTCCCCAACTATAATATAGTGTAAGGTACAACCTAGGTCATCTCCTAAAGAGCAGTTAAGATTCTCAAGCAAAATGTTAAAAAGTTAGAACAAGGGGGTTTTGTAAAGATTTGATATTAGGTTCTGAATATAAAATGCATAGTAAAATTAATTTAACTTAATGATTATCAACTCAAGAAATTTAGAGACTATTTTCTTAACTAATCATTGATCACTAAAATCATGCATTGTATCTATCAACTCAGGATCACACAGAACCTATAAAATGATCCTTGAATTCTCTAATGATAAAACTCTCAAGATTCAATTGGTTATGTCAACAAGATCAAGTAACCACTTAATCTTTTATTATATTTAAACTAATTTCAAAATCAAAATTCTATTGAAGTAAGTAATAAAATGAATACCTTCAATTCAATTACTTAATTTCTACTCTTCAAACTTTTGGAACATGATTAACCAATCAAAAACCAATTTAAAATTAATTACACATTAACCAAAATACGTCAACCGAACAAACTTTGATTAAAAGAATGAAATTGAAGAATATAGTAAAGCAGAGTAGAAATAATCCAATAAATAAAGATAAAGACCTCAAAGTTAAAATGAAAAAAAAATTAGCTTAAATCCTTGAATTAAATTTACAAACTTAGCCTTCCATGAAGGAAGAAAAACTAAAAACAAATAAAAACTTAGCCTTCCATGAAGGAGGCAAAACTAACAACAAAGAAAGAAAGATGGAAAATGGTATTGTAAATTCACGTGTCTGAATTAAAGCTTAAGGTATGAACAAAAGTTGTATCCTTGGATGTTAGCTTTCCAAGAGATCAGATTTCATCTCAATATGACTTCTTTATCTCAAGATATGGCTAGATCTTTGCACACTATTCAGGTTCATCGACAACAACACTATCTTGTCTTTTGAAATAATTTTAGAGTCCTATATATCCCATTTGATCTATGATCTTCCTTTGTAATTGTGGATACTTCATTAAGCTTTTATTCAAGATAAATTTCATGACTTTTGGATGCTTAAAACTTTTATTATGCTCAAAATACTATAATAGTGTTATTTTAATTGGTTAAGGAGAGAAATTCAATTAAACTCCATATGAACCCAAACTCATAAAATATGACAAAGATCACTTAATTGAACATATAAGAAGTCTTAATGAGCTACATATAAGAGATAATTATTTATGAAAGTTATGCTTTTCAGCTTTCATAAAGTTTTTTCATATACCTTACTCTTCACTTACCCCAACCAAAGGTAGTTGTCAAAAGAGTAGTACTCACCTATTAGAGGTTCTTAATAGTATACATTTGTCAAAGGTCTGTAATAGGGTGAACTAACCATATGATTACCACTCATCGGATGGCATGTGGTAACGAGACATGGTGAGAAGGTTGCTCTAATTGTTGGAGGAAACAAGGTCCATTATTGAGGGTGCTAGTGGAGTAGGAAAACCTAGTGATGGTAGTAAAACTTCATCCCTATGGAAAAATTTAAGCAATACAATAAGGTTTGTTGGGATGAATTCCGAGATGAGGACTGGGGTTTCAAACAACTTTGTAAAGTAGATATAAATTCTTGCGTTTATTTGATTCATAATAACAAGCTCACATTCCTGGAAACTAATGTGCCGTTGTATGTTACTCAGTTTGAGTACACCATTTTTGTGGCATACAACATGACTAGAGTTTGGAAAAAGAAATGGAAAGTAGGGGATTAGAAATCATAATTTCTTAGTATGCTTCTACCCTAGAGTTTGTGTTATCATTTCTAACCCAACCATTCAGTTTCTTTTGAAAACATGACAAACATCCAAGTTCAATTTTATTCTTAGTGAAATATCTTTATTTATGAAGTGGTTTTATTTTAATTCTAAAAGGATACATACCAAGCACAATCATATATTTCATTCAATCTTTGGATCACTTTTTTATAATAACATCATAGATATTTGATAAACCATCATTCTATCAATTTATGTACGGGAAATTAGCTATAATTATTGTGTAATACATGATTCTTTAATCATAAGTCTACCTAATCTCCTATACTTTTGTAGGAATAATCACATGCAAGAAAAGAATAAAAAGCAAGGTAGAGTTTGGACCAAAAATAAGATAAAAAGGAAAAGGATTAGTAGAACAAAAATGCCTCTTAGAGAAAGCCAGCACAATTGTGCTGGCTAGAGCATGCCCACACAACAAACAAGGATTTTTGAAACGGTTGTGCCAACCCTTGGAGGAACTAGAAATGATCCAAGTCAATCCTAATAACATAGTAAAGGATCTCAATCAACCCTAAGAATGTTGTTGGTGACCCAAAGAAGTCATGATGATTGAGGAGGAAACTTAGGTCAACCTGTTTCGTAACAGATACAGTCATAATTCATACCTATAAAAGAAAGGCTACATAATGGGAAAAACACACCTTCAAAACCTTTTTACCATACCATTCATCACTCTATACCTCATTTCTACGCCTCACAGGACACCATAGGCCTACCATCTCTTTCCCCTAATTTCCATCTCCAGTATCCTATTCCTATTTCTTTTTCTGACATCCTTCCATAAGATCTTGATGGAAGCAATCCTTGGATAGTTCAAGTTATAGAGTTTCTTCCTATCCTTCCTGGAAATACAAGTTTGTATTTCTTTGTCTTAGGATTAAGATTATGGATTTTGTTAGGGTGGTTTGTTCTAATTTGTCATATTTTGTTGTGTGTAACTAACCCCCAAATCATGGGTCTTTAGTGAACTTTTTGATGTAACTATTTGAACTCCATTTTTCTTTATAAATGATTTTATGTTTTCATTACGAGTGATTACATGGTTCTTTATCCAATTGTATTGCTTTATTATGCTTAATCCATTAATGAGAATTAGTTACTCATGTTGATCTCTAAGTTGGTTGGGTCATAGGTGAGTGTACCATTCCTCAATAAAACATAAGGTGACTAAGTCTATGGGTTTTGGAGGATCAATCAAAATCCTAGGTTATTAACTTATCAAATGTATTGTTTTATGCTTCTCTTAGCTATTTACCTAGCATAATCATTAGAGTAGTACCTAAAAGAAAGATTATTATTATTGCATGATCATTGGTAGAAATGGCATTAGAACATGTGGTTAGCAATTGATGTTTGAATCATTCGTAAGAGAATTTGGGGGTAAAAGTAGGTAAAGTTATAAGACGATCCAAAGTTCCATACTTATCCATATCTTTTGCATTTGTATTCTCCGTTTTTTATTTTTCTTTATTTATGATTTCTTATCTCTTACAATCATGCAAAAACCCTTTTTGGTGAGCTCAAAAGTTGGAACTAAGACTTTTATTGATTGTTGGCATAATCTCTATGGTATCAATACTAGGGGTCTTAAATACACCTTTTCTACCCTAACAAGTATACTTACCTATGGGGAAAAATTCATATACAATTTTACACTTTCATTTTTGCACACATCAAGTTTTCGATGTTATTGCATAAGACTATTCCCCAACAATATTTGAAGTTTAAATTTTGATATCTTAAGAGTTTGTGTATACATATTCTTGGAAAAAAAATTGTGATATCCTTATATAGTTATTTTCTATGTATTTTAACTCTCTCTCTCTCTCTAGCATCTAATTTGAATTTTAATCTAGAAATAGAAAAAATAGATTGAAGGTTGAGGCAAGAAATCAAAGCAAGGAAGGTGGTTGCATAAGGACAGAAGACTTTGTTGGACTACATGGCCCCCACTGATTAGGGCCTGAAGAGCAATATATCAATTCCAACATTGGAAGATATTCTAAGCTTTGAATTGAAGTCTATCCTTATTAATATGATTTATAACATGTTTTAATTTAGAGAGAAGGGCTTTGATGAATGGTGTCATGCAAGATGTGTTACAAATACCGTTGTTCCTCTTTCCATCATAGAGAAGATGAAAGATTGTTGAAGTCTTTGCCGAAGGAATCCATTACTGCCTAAGAGCACTTACAATATATTTTCTTGATGCGGTACTTTCCACAATCAATGTAGTAGTGAATCATAGTGGAGATTGTTGACTTCACCAAGTTTAAAAATGAGTCCTTGTATGAGGCTTTGGACCATTTCCAAAACCTTTTCTGAAGATGTCCACATCATGGGTACCAAATATTCCATCTTGTACAGATCTTCTATAACAACCTTTCTAATACTAATAGATTTATTATTAATGCAGCTTTAGGCGAGGGAATTCTAGATAGCCCCCTATAAGACACAACGAAGATCAAAGGAAACTTGGTTGCTAATAGAAATTGATGGCAATCTATGGATAGACGTGTGACGAAGAAGGACTCCCAACCGGTAGGAATGTACCAGGTGAATCACATTTTCATTATAGCCGACCAAATAGAGGTCTTGAATAGAAAGATGGATATGCAAGCAAAGGAACAACTTAGCTCGCCGATCCAAACTCTAATTACACCTGAACCTAGCTCGTGTAACCTTTAGAGCTTCGTAAGCCATAATGGTGAAGGATTTGTGGTTGAAGTTCATGTGATTCAATGAAATGAGGTCAACGTTGTGGGAAATACCTATAATCCCACTTGGAAGAATCATCCCAATCTCTTCTAGGGAGGACATTAAGGTAATCATTTTTTTAACAATACTAAAAATGTTTATAGGCCCTCTCATATGCAGAATCAAGGAGGTTACAAGTAAGAGAGGAAAAAGACAACCCCTATAGAATCCCAATTCCATAATGTAAAGGCACAACTCTAGAACATAGAGACACAAATGTTGTAGGTTCAGAACATGGAGACAAAAATAGGACAAATTCTTAACCTTTTATTACAGCAATCGCCTAGGACCTTACCTAGCTAACCTAAGTTGAACCCAAAGGAGCAGACCAATGTAAAAATTTTAAGGAGCCGTAAAAATTTGGAGATGCTCGTGTGGAAGGAGAAGGAGAAGAAAGTCGTGGTTACTGATGGCCACCTAAATGTTAGTGAAGGGACAATATAAAGAAAAGAAAAAGAAAAAGGAGGTTGAAGGGACAATATAAAGGGCTTAAAAAAGACCTCATGTGGAGCCTTATCAAGCAAACATACTCTTTCCTCAAAGATTAAAAGGAAATAAAGATGATCCTCAATTTTCCAAATTTGTAGACATCCTAAATCAACTAAGGATCAATCTTCCCTTCGTAGAGGTCATTTCCCAAATGCCCAAGTATGCAAAATTCTTGAAGGAGATTTTGGACAATAAAAAGAAGCTTGACGAATATATGACCATTAGCTCAATGAAGAATTCTCTGTCATCCTTCTATGGAAACTACCGTCAAAGCTTGAGGATTAATGGAGTTTCACTATACCTTATACTATTGGTAAATCTTATTTTAATAATTCTTTTTATGACATAGGCACTAGTGTTAATCTAATGTTTTTATCTATTTTTAGAAGGCTGGGTATGAATGAGTTCAAGCCTACCACTATCTTTTTGCAGCTTGCAAATATATTTATCATGTATCCAAGGAGAATAATGGAGGACGTTTTGATAAAGGTGGATAAGTTCAGGTTCTCTACTAACTTTATTGTACTTGACCTAGAGGAAGATGAGAAAATTTCACTAATTAATCTTGGGAAGATCCTTCTTGGCCAATGGGAAAGCCATGATCAATATGAAACAAGGGAAGCTCCCTTTGAAGATTGATGATGGGAAAGTAATGTTTAGAGTTGCAAACTTGTTAAAACACCTAAATATTCTTTTCCATTGTAATATTTTTAATTCCTTATATTCCTTTCTAAATTTTCCTTTCTAAATTTTCCTTTCTAAATTTTCCTTTTGTGTAAGAACAACCCAGAATAAAGGAATACAAGAGCTCAAGGCTCTAAAAGTAAAAGAAAAAGAGAGGACATACCAAACATATTCGAAAATGTAAGTTCCAAATAGGTAGAAAATTGTCAATTTATAACTTATGATCTCATGTCTTTTAAAGGAATAGCCATGGAAAATAAGTGAGGTACTCCCCTATGGTAAGATGAAACCCACAAAAGAAAATGGGAAGATGCTCAAGAAAAAAACGCAAATGGGAAGGTGCATCTGAAGACCATACCATTATACCAATGAAAGGACCACAGGTAACCTCTTATGGCTCTATGATGCAGGGATTACCTTAGAGCACACCATTGCTCAAGCATCTCCAGGCAAAGCCATTGGACTCATTAGGCCCATCACCAAAGTAAGAGCAGAGAAGTTATAAAAGAAGGTGGAAACTTTCTTAGACCTTTGGGAGGAGCTCCCTCAGGCCTAACACACATCTTCCATGGCTCTCTATAACTTAGACTAGGACATAGATATTTCTTGTATTTTAGGTTCTAGTGGGCCCAAATATATATAGGCTTGGGCCAATTTCCTTGTATTTCTAGGATAGGTTGTGTGCGCCTACTCTAGCCCAACTTGAGACTTATCAAAGCTGACATGAGGGATTATTTTGGGCTCTTCAAGCCTATTCCTCATTATTTAAGCGGCTCCAAAGTCATCCCATGAAGCCTTTCCTTTAGGGACCACCTATGACTTATAAATAGGCATCACTATATGTAAAATGATATTATTTGAATCATAATTTAGATTTCACTTGAGTGATTAAGATTTTTCCATCCTCTTCACCTCTTCTCACTGAGTTAGAGTGATTCACTTCCTTACCCTTAGCTCCTCCAAGGTGGCGGAAGTGGTGGAGGCTTATCCAAACTAGGTGGCACCTCCCTTGATTCCTTCTTTATCTGGATCCAATTAATCCTTCTTTTTCCCTTATCGCTGCCTTGATTGACCAGAGATTATCCTCCTTCAAACCTCTGCCTAACTTTGCTTACCCACTAGGTGGAGGTATGTTAGGTTCAAGATATAAAGTAAATGCTTACAAATGAAAACTTGTTGTTTTATATATATATATATATATATATATATATATATATAACTATTTTATATTTTTAATTAACCATTAAAAAAAAAAGAGAAGGAGTAGCGAAAGCGAGCACAACTATGCATTATGATGAGCATGACCGTGCTAACCTTAAGTATCTTTAAATAGGAAGGAAGGTTACTTTATATGTCACTTAGTCAAAACATTTTTCACCGCTCACTTTGACTTGCGTTTACCTTTCTCTGAATTCTCTCTAACTTAATTCTCTCTCTCCTAATCAAGTATGCCACATGCCTTGAGTCTAGCATTTCTTATTATTGAATTTGTGCATGGGCATGCTCAATTTTTGGCACACCTAGCATGATTTGATCTAAGGTTAGCCTAGATGACAAGTGAAAAAATGCTAATTAAGTAACATAACTTGATGTGCATGACCATTTTTTTGCTTTCATTAGCATGCATATTCATAATTATAAGATTGAACATGATTTTAGCATGCTCATTCCCTTTAGTGCACAATTGTATTTATTTAAAATTGAACATATATGCTCTTGAGCACAATTGTACAAATTCATCGAATTTTGGGTATTTGACATGAGCATGGTCGTGCCCCAATCTGCACAACCATGCCAAGTCATACATTCTGGGCTATCATAATAGGCATAGTCATGCCCCTGTCTACACAATCTTACATGATCATCATTTTCTAGGTTTGCATCATAAGCACGGATGTGCTCCTTGTTTTTGCATCATCGTGTCAACCTTTTGATTTGAGCTTTCTTGTCTAATATAGTCATGCCCCTATTTATCATGGTCGTGCAGATCTTTACATGTATGAGTTTGATAATTTATCATCTCTGTGCCCTTATTTACACGAACATGGCATATAAAGGATGCTTGCTTGATTTTGATCAGGCACGACTCTACCAATATCTACTAAACTGATTCTAAATATTTTTATTTTTGCAAAAAAAATGCTGCCTCACACCCATAAGAGAAGTCATGCATTCACTATTGTAAAGGCTTGACCCTCATAGGGGCTAGCCTATTCCATATCCACAGAGGGCGTTGTTGGTGTGCAAGCATGACTCAAAGGCTGAGCACCTTTACGTTCAACTCTGCAAAGAGCCTCGAGATGGAGTACTGACAGATCTTAAGAATGGAGGTAAAGATAAGGAGATATTTGGATGCCTAGGAATGATGGAAGGCCATATTCATTGATGTGCCCTCCTATCGAGAACCTATCTTGGAGTTCTTAGCTTGTCTTGTCGTCATCCCTCCCACTCAGGTGACACCCATGCACATTATCCAATACTAGCTAGGAGGGTTGCATCATCGGCTAACCTTGGCAGACTTGAATGTCATCTTAGGTTTTGAAACTCTTGAGGGAATCCTCACAAAGGAGTATTTGGATGTCATCACAGACCTATTAGAGTAGTTTGTAGAAGGGACCTTCTGGCATGAGATTATGGGATCATATCAGTATAACCCTTATATCTTGAAGTCCACCACCATTACAGACCTTGTGCTTAGAATGTTGCACTGATGGTTGATGCTTAACATCGTATTTATAAATAATAACACATGAGTCGTTTCTTAAACATATTAGTTTGTGTTGTAGATTGCAATATAATGCCACACGATTGATCCTAGATAGTTCTTTTGTATACTCTTCCAAGGGATTCGACATCTCCAACAGATGAGGCAGAAGGGCTACATAAATATTGGCTTTTACATCATCATCCTTTACCACCACCATAGGGTTCCCGACTCAATGGAGACCCAAATGTATGGGATTGCACCATTAGGTATCTCTACATGGCTAAGCATGAGGGTTATACAATGACGACCCCATGGCACCTATATTTTACACCTCTATAGCCATAGTCACCTCTATACAAGCCTAATTTGCTATGCTTCTCCAGTTACTGCAAGGCCAAATGGTCCACCAAACCGCCTTAGTGACTTTGGTCATGTTTTCTTCCTTTTATTTTATTTGTATTAGGATTTTCTTATTTTAGGATTATTAGATATTTTTATTATTTTTCTTTTATTTTTGTACAAAAACTTATCCCTATAAGCATTGACATTATTTTTTTGTTCCACATTTGATTCTCTAACTCTAACATATGTGTTTAGAATGAGTAAGGTAATGTAAAACATAAGTTCTTCTTTCGTAGTAGTTACCAGCCAACATGAAAATATATTGAAAGCACAATTGACCTCTAAGTTTTAAGAGAGAGAAACTTTCCTTCCTTAACAACCACTCAATAAAGCCCTACAGTCCTACTTTTCTTTTCTCTCCATTTTACTTGTACTAATTTTCATGTATGTAAATGCTTAAGTTTCAGAAGAGGGACCCTCTCCCTCATAATTATCTTTTTAAAATCACTTATCCTTCCTCTTATATGTAATGTTTTCTACCTTAAGAGATAATTTTTCCAAATAAATTGAGAGAATGATAGAATATTAAATTTGAAGAGGAATATCCCTTCTCGATTTTTCTGTAAATTTCTTATACCTAGCAATAACCCCATTTTTCTAAATTATGTGTAAGTTGTAGAAACCTCTATATTTTGTGGCAGACATTAATTAAACTTAATAAGGACATGAAAACTCTTAATAAAATAACTGATAATTATTTATGTTCCTTATCATGTTTCACAATAAAGTAACCATAGTAAAGTATTGTGCTTAATTAAGGTTGCACCCAACCTTTTTCTCTCTTTGTTGAGTGTTCCCCTCCGATGTGTAGACCTTAAAAGTACCCTTGTAACCTTGTCGAGGCTTGCATAAGTTGATTACATTACAAGAAAAAAGATAAACATAAATTATGTTTTGTTGAATAGATACAAACCTAGAATATCACTTAGTGTCCCATTTTGAGCTTGAAAAATTTTGGAAAGTTTAAAAGTTAAACTTCAAGAAACCCAAGTAAATGAGTTCATAATCTATGGGTTTTAGGCTATTAAAAATAAAAACAAATAAAACCCTTTTTTTTGTTTCCTTTCCTTCTTATATCAGACCTAATTCCATGAATTCCCTTAGGTCGTGTTATAAACCCAACCCTATGGTAGTGTATAGTTGCAAGGGACAAAGCGTTAATGATCTATACCCTCAAATACGTGAGATATGGTGAGCAGAGTTATCTCTTCTATTCGTGAGACTTGATTTCAGGGAACTATAAGATCCGAATAGGATTATTCTTGATTGTTCTTATAATGGTAATTGTATCTGTCTGTTGCATGTAAGATCTAAGGTTTCTGAATTTTATACTTGCTACATTCTCATTTCTTGGATTATTGCTCGGGGATAAGCAATGATTAAGTTTGAGGGTGTGATAAATGATCATTCAGTTGATTTACATGTGGGAAATTAACTATAATTACTATACAAAATGATTATTTGATCATAATTCCACTTAATTTCTCTTTTTTTTGTTGGAATGATCATATAAGAAAAGAATCATGAACTAGGCATATTTTGGGCTAAAAAGAGGGTAAAAAGGAGATAAAAAGTTGAATGAGTAACAAAAGGAAAAAAAATATTCCTTGGAAAAAGTCATCACACCATGCTGGCTGGAACATGCCTTCACAACAAACCAAGATTTCTAACACGGCTAAGCTGGATGAGGAGCATTGTCGTGTAGACTTGAGCACAATCGTGCCAACCCTGGAAGGCACCTGAAATGATCCAAGTCAACCTTAGTAATGTAAGAAAGGATTCTAGTTAACCTTGACAATGTTTCATATGACCCAAAATAGCCGTGATGGCTAAGGAGGAAACTTAGTTCAACCCGATTGTAACAAAGGAACCCTAATTTATGTCTATAAAAGGGAGGCTATGCCCTAAAAGAAACACACATTCAAAACATTTCTACCACACCATACAACACTCCACACCTCCTACATATGTCTTACATGAGGCTGCAGCCCTCACACTTATTCCCCTATTTCCATCTTTGGTCACTCATTCTCATTTCTTCTTTCGGCTTCCTCTCATAGGATCTTGGTGGAAGGAATTCCCACAAAATTCAAGTTATCGAGTCTCTTGCCATCCTTGCTAGCACTATAGTTTTGTACTTCTTATCTGAGGATTATGGATATTGTTGAAATGATTTTTTCTCATTTGTCATCTTTTTCGATGTGTAACTAACCCCTAAATCCTGGGAGTTTGATAAACCTTATTATTTAAGTATTTGAACCTCCTTTTTCTTTATGAATAATTTTATTTTTTTATTACGAAGTGTTTTATGCTTCTCTTAACTATTTAATTTGCATGATCATTGGGGTAGTACCTAAGGAAAAGATTTTTATTATTACATGATTACTAGATCGGAATAGTACTAGGATGAATGGTTAGAAATTGATGTTTAAATCATTCATAAAGGAATTTCGAGGTAAAAATAGGTAAAGTTATAAAGGAATCCAAAGTCCTATACTTATTCATAACTTTGCATTTGTGTTTTCACTTTTTATTTTTCTTGATTTACGCTTTCTTATTTCTTACACTCAAGCAAAACGCTCTCTCTTTGGTGAGCTCAAAAATTAGAATTTAAAATTCTTTCATAGATTGTTTGCATAATCTCTATGGGATCAACAATAAGAGTCTCAAATATCTCTTTTCTACATTGATAAATATATTTTCTTATGGCTAAAAATTAGCATATAATTTGATACTCACATTTTGCATGCATAAATATTATTTGATACCTTATCAATCTTTACCAAATTCTTAATCATTCTCATTCATTAATCACCATCTCGGTGACCATTTAATATATATATATGGCACATCATTGTATTTTTAATGGGATATTGTTGACCTTTGTTCTATTCATAATATCATTTATATTTTGATAGTCGGTTAACTCTTGTTAAGCAATATCTTTTCACTTCGCACATACTCAACCTTTTTATGGTCGTCACCACCTTAGCTTAAAGTTTCAAGCTTCTAAGGGAATCCAAAGTCCTTTACTTATTCATAACTTTGCATTTGTGTTCTCTGCTTTTTATTTTTCTTGATTTATGCTTTCTTATCTCTTACACTCATGCAAAACCCCCATATTAGGTGAGCTCAAAAGTTAGAATTTAAACTTCTTCTATAGATTGTTTGCATAATCTCTATGGGATCAACATTGAGGGTCTCAAAATACCCCTTTTCTACATTGACGGATATATTTTCCTGTGGCTAAAAATTGGCATACAATTTTACACTCACATTTTGCATGCATCAACATTATTTGATACCTTATCAATCTTTACCAAATTCTTAATCATTCTCATTCATTAATCTCCATCTTAGTGACCATTTAATATATATATGGCACTTCATTGTACTTTTAATGGGATATTGTTGACCTTTGTTCTATTCATAATATCATTTATATTTTGACAGTTGGTTAACTCTTGTCAAGTAATATCTTTTCAATTTGCACATACTCAACCTTTTTATGGTTATCACCACCTTATCTTAAAGTTTCAAGTTTCTAATATGGATAGTCCTAGACTTTCATATGTTCATAAGAGCTGGATTTGGAACAATTAAAGTAGTGAACTTATGTTTTCACATAAGATTTTATTTAAAGACCCCTTGACTTATTAAGTTGAATTTCAAGTCTTTTTTAATAAGATTCATGTTCAATATTGAATCACTATTTTATGGATAAATAGCATCCAATTCATCCATCATCATATATCCATTCAAAACAAACACATGGAACCATATACATATATACAAGTCATTGTATCATTAGACAAATCACATGAAAATTTAAACATAAATGATCTTACTCAAACATCATCATAATAACTAGGACAATAATATTTCTCCAAAAATTCACATACTTAGTGAAAATCTTTACTTAGGCAAGGTCCTTAAATTTTGGACAACATACACTCTTTTGGAAAAATGCCCAAGTTAACCTTATTATTTTCATTTTACGATAAGTTTCTCAAGGGAAATATACATAACTCTCTCTCTAAGTCTCTCTTGGCCTTTTCTTTTCTCAAATATTTTTTAAGTTTTCTCATCATTAATCTTATGTTGGCCGAATGGCCATTACGCCTCTCAAGTAGGCCTTTTGTTCATCTAAACCTTATGTCACTTTTGTTTCTTAAGATCCATTCTTAGTAGAGATGAACAAAAAGGTTTTTCCCATTAAAATATTATTGTGCCTAATTTTTTTCTCCTGTGGCCAAATGGCCTCTTGAGCTCCAATGAGGTTATTATTTATCTTTCTAGGTTCTTATGGCCAATCTTTTAGAATTAAAACTTATTGATAATCTTTAGTCCTTTATCCAATGAACTACTTTACTAGTATTCTTACAAGTATAGGTCAAAATATTCAAGTCTTGGCTCACTAAATTATGTGCACTTGTTTGAAATTATCTTTGTAACCTAAATTACCTAATAAACTTAATTTATTAAATTTCTAACTTCTGTTTACTCTTTGTTTAAGTGTTTGGCTGAATGGTCATTGTAACCTTTCCAAGATCACTTAATTTATTTTTCTTGTCTTTAAAGGTTACTTCTTTTAAGATTTTATTTCAAGAGGATAACATAATTAATTCTAATGATTTTTAACCTTTATTCTCTACATTAAGGATTTGGACTCAATGGTCATGTTTGTCAAGTAACTCTTTTAATTTATTTTTTTACAATTTCATGCGTACATTCTTTATGTTAAAATTTATAGAGAATGCCTATTTTTATTAATTTATTAAATTTAAGCCCTTGCTTCCTTATGGATGAGGCCATGGCCGAATGGCCTCCATATATCCAAGATAACATTTTTAGCAACCTTTTTCCATCTTAACTCCTAGATCTTAAAATCTAGCCACTTAATAGTCATGATTTTCCTTGAATTCCAGCAAGCTTTAGCAAATCCTTATCCTTGTTCAAAAGTATTTTGTCTATAATATAAATTTTGGGTCTTTCTTGCACCTTCTAAGTCCAAGAGTCCTTTGTCTTGACTTATGGTCATAAAGATTAAACCTTTATGGGTTAAAATTTAACTTTTGCATCTTTCACTTAGTATTTTGGGGACCATGGTCATAATGGTCCATATTTAATATATCAAGTTCCCAAGGTTCAATATCTTGACTTTTATGAATTAAAGAACAAACTTGCACTTTTGGAGGAATAAAACAACACAGGATTTATTTATGCTCATATAAGACAAAATTCACAAAATCCTCTGTAATCTATAAAATAACTTCAACTTGAACACCTTCTAAGGCTTAAAATAAAACATCTAAAGTCTTCCCAAGATTTCTTAAATTCATTTTTAAGAAGTTTTAACAATTAAAATGCTTTAGGACTACAAATAAGTACTTTAACCCATCAAATTTAATTTTGACCCTTTAAAAATTATTTAAAGCTTAGAAATACTTGTTTTAAAAGCTTAGGAAAGCTTTATACAAAAGATGATCAAGGGAGTTTGATCTTGAATTTAGAGAAAGGATCCTTAAAGATGAAGAAAAATAACCAAAAGTGATGTAGAGCTCCCCAACTTCAGAGACCTTGGGGCTTATTGGCCTCAAATAAATAGAATAGGACTTAGTTTATTTTATTGTATGTAGAACCTAGAGGGCCCAAAATGCATAGAATTTAGGCTCAATTTCATTGTATTTTTAGCTAAGGCTTTTTGATCTGCATTGGGACCAACTTGAGGCTGCATAATGGAAGGATGAAGGCATCATAATAGGCTTGCAATCGAAACCATGTATCTTAGACGAATCCAAAGCCGCATGGCCTTCTCCTTCTCTTAAGTACCTTTGGTTTATAAATAGGCATCTCATGTGTAACATTAAGCCCTTTGAGTCATGTAGTAAAAAGTTTTCTGAATTTTGAGTAAGAAACTCTCTCTTCTCTCCCTCTTAAAACTAGATTAGGAATGGGGAATCCTCCTTACCCATGATGGCCATGGTTCCAGGGAAGGAGCTTAGCCTTCCATAAAAAGTGGGGCTTCGAAGCAAACAAGGTTCTACATCAAGTTATTCTTCATCTTCCTCCTTCAAAATCAACCTCCATTGCATAGTCCAAAACTACCATCATAGTTGCATTAACCTGGTATCAAAGCTCCAACAAACGAGGTTACCACTTCCTAATTTTTTTGCATTTTCTTGCTTCTTCTTTATTTTTCAAGTTCATCTTCTCCTCTATTTTCCTTACCATTTTTTATCAGTCATATGATCTTCGTTATTGATGATTTTTGTTGAGTTATCTTAATATCTATTTCAAGTTTACTAATTTCTATTGTTTGTATGATTTTGATCTGGAATGAATTTTTAATTTGCTTATTAACAAAATGTGTTCATCCTAGTGCGCAAATGCACCTAACTTCAATGATATGTTCATAACTTACTTATTTCTAATATGATCTTTGTCAAACTGGCTTTGTTTGCTTTCTGCGAT
This sequence comes from Canavalia gladiata, assembly GCA_037954105.1. Taxonomy (NCBI): domain Eukaryota; kingdom Viridiplantae; phylum Streptophyta; class Magnoliopsida; order Fabales; family Fabaceae; genus Canavalia; species Canavalia gladiata. Next base: position 35,937,847 of record CM075665.1, read on the forward strand.
CCATGTCTTTCAATTAGTCAGTCTAAATTTTTTTATATCTTCCAAAAAACATTTCAAATAAATTTGAATCCAAATATTAGCATAAAAAATTCATATGTCCTTGAGGGTATCTTGTATGCTTTGAGTTCTATAGCCTTGGTAAGTCTTCTTCTGAATGTTTTATCCTCATATGTATGATACATTCTGAGTTGATTGGTTTTTATTGTCTCCTTTCAAAAAAAATTCTAAGAGAGCATGATCATGTGCATGCATCTTATATGCTGGTCAAGCTTGAGTTATGCATGGATTAAGTCATTGAACTTAAGAGATTAAGTGTATGCTTGAACCAAATTAAAATACACTGAACTCTTTCCATAAACCTTATGACCTGAGCTGGATTGGAAACAATTGGACAAAGACATATGACTGAATATTATACCTATGTAAACGATGAGGGCAAAATGCACTAGAAAGGACTTGTGGGCTTAAGACCTTGAACAAAATCCTATACAAGGATCATTATAGGATTTGAACTCCCTAGAAATTGAACCAAAAATATGATAAAGAGAAGTTGAGAAAACTAAAAAAAATAAGAAAAACATAAGATAATTAGAAAAGAAAAAGAAACAAAAGAAAAACATATAAAAAAGTCTTGCATAAAGGTCATTAGCTTTAATTACTTAGTTTGTGCATGCCTTAATTGCTTGGCTGAATAGCATTTTTCCTTTGCATGAGCATGTTCATGCTACTTTTAAAGTTTTTAAGTATTCCCTTTGTGTACCTAGCTTCTTTGCTTTCCTTTAATTCTATTTTGTCTTTTATTGGCTTGTAAGTTTATCTTACTTATTCTAGTTGAGTATACTATTCTTGTGCTATCTTTTCTTACTCGTCTTTTAAAATTTCCTCAAAGTTTTGTCACTCATCACACACCTTTAGATGAGTATTTCTTCACTGCTTACACATCACTAAGGTACCTAGGTTTGAGTTGAGTTATTCCTTGATCTCAAATTGGTTTCGGAGGCTATTTGTGTGAGTGAATTGGTGTGAGAGGGATGGTTGCATGGTGAGAACATTAGAGGGAGGAGATCATAAATACTTGATGAGGAGGAGAAAAATTTAAATTTGATTTTTCTAACAGTAACCTAGTCAGGAAGAAAATTTCCTTTTTGTTTGTGCTTTGTTTTGTAGGTTGTTGGAGAAGCTTAAGCATAAGGAAAGGTGTGGCAAAGGACTCAAGAGATCAAAGCTTGAAACTTGGACTTCAAGGCCAAAGTGAGGATCTAGGAAAAAATCCAAATTGAAGACCAAAGTGAAGGCATTTTGTAATAACTAACATTTGGTTTTTATTGTAATTCTTAGATTACTAGTAATTAGGTTTGTTTTAAGTTGTAAAGACCTAGTGCCTTGTAGTAGGATCCTCTTCTTGTATAATTCGATTTACCTTTTCAATTTTACTTGTAAAAGAACTTGGGAATTTTGAACCTTGATGTAGGATACTCACGTAAGGTCAATTCATAACTTTTGGTGGTTTGCGCATGAAAGAAGCATAAGGGGTGCTAAGTGTGTTTCATTCTTTTAGAACTATTTGGTGTAACACTAACCTTTGTCTTATTTTTGCAAGGTGAAGGGGGCTAGGTAAATTACTTAACTCTTGTGTGTTTGTATGTTTTAAAACCTAGGTTTCTTGCTAGGTGTTTGGACTAATGTGATTTAACTTCTTAGTATAAGCAATCCGGGTGTGGAGAGGTAATTTTTCTATTTGCAAATGAGTACCTGTGATTTATCCCCTAAAAGCCAAAAGGAAAAATTGGCCAATAGACTAAAAAGGATTTTTCAAACCCAAACAAGGTCCATAGAGCAAAGAATAGATCACTTAGAAAGAAGAAAGTTTGAAAAACAACCAAGAAATCAAAATATAATTGAAATTAATGAATCTAGGAATGGGGATAACTATCATAAGGTAGAGACATCAAGTGAAGATGTCAACTTCTTTGGGGAACACATAAGTCATAGAGAAAGGAGAAGACATTCTCCACAAAGGACAAATCTTTCTTCAAGGGATAGACGACACTCACAAAGGAGGATACTACCCTCCAATGACCATGTACCAAGAGTAAAAGAGCTATGGATCATAGGCATGGAGAAGACACTAGGGCTAGAAAACTCTCTAGGCCTAAAGCTCATAGGCATTGATCCTGTAGGTTTAGGAAGCATAGGAGTAGGAGTTTCTCTAGGGATAACTTAGATGATGGAGATTATAGGATTAGCCATAAGACTAGAGAGTTAAGGGGTAGAGATGCCTTAGACCCCACAAAGCTACCTAAGATTTAAATGCTTAAGTTCCAAGGGGGGACAACCCAGAGGCATACCTAGATTGGAAGCTTAAGGTAGAACAAATCTCTATAAGCCATGCCATTAGGAAAGACATAAGGTAAGGTTAGCTGGGTTCCTAGATAGGCTTAAGCATGATATAAAGGTAGAAGCCCAAATATAAAGCATGCATATAAGTCATCTACACAAGACACTTGGGCAAGCAAAAAAATGGATTCTAGTTTCAAAACTAGGAAGGGTAAAGAATCCAAAGACTCCAAAGAGTATAAGGTCAAAACCCTAAACTTACCTTCAAGGAAAGAATCATCTATTAAGTGCTTCAAGTGTTTGGGCAAAGGACACTTTTCTTCCCAATGCCCAAATAAAAATATCATGGTCTTTAAGACCAATGGTAATTATTCATCCCTAGAGTCCACTGACTCTAGTTCATCTTCCTCCTCTTCAGAGAGTGAATCTTATCAAGATCGGACGCATATATGACAAAAAGGAGGCTGGGAGACAAGGTTTGAAAAAGAAAACAATTGAAAAAATCAGAGAAACTAAAAACACTAAAATAAAGAAGAGAAATATAAAAGGAAAGGTAAGTGGGGATTCCACCACTCTTGTATAGGAGGGTGAAATTAGGCTTGCAAGAAAGGATGAGGTAAGAAAAATTCTCCTAGTTAGAAAACTTCTCCCTATAAACCTCATTACCTTAAACCTAAATGATGAGATAGGGCCTAGAACATCACCTTCCTTTATGGTAAAGGAACCATCTCCTCTGGAGGAAGCCGAGAGCTGGCCCTCATATAGTCCAATCTTCTCCACCATCCATGAATACTTGGGGCATCATTATTATATTGTATAATAAGGATTGTATGACTAGATGTATTCACTTAGGATCCTTACCTTATATGCCTCATAGTGACAAATTATCTTTCCATCATAAGGCATCTAGAACTCAAACCTTAGCCATAGCTCACCTTATCCATAAGTTTGTTGTCCCTTGCCAACCCATATTGGGAAGACCAAATAAAAGGGTAGTATGCAAAATTTTTTCTTTGACATATATGGGAATTCTAAGCATATACTGTAAACACAATTATGTCCGACATGCCTTTTTTCAAATTTCAAGCTAAAATTTAAGTTAAAAATAAAAGACGGCAACAAATGAAAATAATAAAAATAAAATATAATAATGAAAAAGAGAAAGAAAAATAAAAATGAAGGAAAACAAGAAAATAAATAAATAACAAAAAGAGAGAATAAAAATAAATAATTGAAATAGTAAATAAATAAAATGATAATAACAAAAAGAATAAAAAAGGAAATCGGATAAAACAGAATAACAAAAAAATAAAATAACAAAATAACAAAAAATAAAAACAGAAAAAACTGAATTTCAAAGAAAAAACATCATAAAAAAATAAAAAAAAACAAAAAGCTGAAATAAAACAAAAAAAAACTAAAAATAAAATAGAAAAACTGAAAATGAAAACAAAAAAAAAAATAAAAAAGAGTGCATGCATGAAAAAAGAGGAGAGGGGAACAGGAACGGAGATAGACAAAAAAAGAAGACGGGATTCCACTCGAGGAGAAGAGGTCTTTTCCTTGCCTCTTCTCCATATTTTCACCAATGGGGGAACGGGCATTCTAAGCCAGAAAAAAGGAAGAACATAGCAGCCAAGACCTGAGGGCTTCAGAAGCATTTTGGAAAAGGAAAGGCACACACTGGTTCTCCTTGGTCACTAGGAGCCATAACCAAAGATCCAATGGAGGGAATCACAAAAAGGAAAGGTGTGTGAACAAAATTCGAAGGCAGAGGAAAATCCCGATGCTAGCATGCATGCTTTCTTGGGAATCTTGGGAGTAGGTTGTTGAAGATCGTAGCTCCTCCTCACAGAAATTCCAAGTAAGGCCTTGAACTTCTCTATGTGTCTGCATGAAGATAATTCTTGAAACTAAAAATACCTTATGATTGCATCGAGTGGTCTTAATCTATATATGTTAGAATATGGAATCCATTACACTAGAATAAGCTTGGGACTACTCTACACTCTTTTGTCAAAAATTCCCCAAGCACGGTGTTCTTCAAACGCCTAGCATGTTGCCCAAACACATAATTAAAATTAGGTCCAGTGCCTCTTCGAGCTCACTTTCTGAAAGGATACTTTCGTACATAAATTTTTGGCAATTCAGTTGATGAACCTGGTTCCATTTTTACTACTTAGAAATGGGATAAACCAATTTTCCAAACGGCAACAAGAACTCCTTGCAATCTTGAGGAATTAATTGCTCTTCTCCATTCATTGTGATTTGCTAGTGATCATTCGGGTTCTATTGGTTAAGCTTGATAACGTGAAGATGAGTCTAAGCAAGATTAATGTTTTCGGTGAATGATCTTAGGTTAGGATCTTCAGCTCACAGCGAGCATTGGGAGATTTTAGCAATATACACATGCTCTCATGGTTTTGATCCGATCAAAGTGGGTGAGAATACTGCACTCCTCCTTCATTACTACACATGACTCTAAATGAATGGTTCACAAAATTCCAGCTGATGGTGGTTTTATTCTTGGGACTACACATGTTGTGGATACCAAAGAATCAGATTTATCAGAAGTTTTAAAATGAATTGTAAACCTAAGTTGATTGGTCCATAAGGCAACCAGCTACATCTGACTCTGGTCAAGACTCTACCACTATTATGCAAGATGAGATGCCTGGTTGGTTCTCAATACCAAATTAAGGACTGGCATACAAGTTGATATACTTTCAGCCTTCCTAATCTGACATAAGGGTTATGCAATGAAGGCTGATATGTTTCTAAATTTCACTCATGACATTGGGGACCTGACACTAATGCAGAATCTGTGCCAACGAAATGCTGATCCAGACATAGCTCACTGTGGGGTTTGATTTGATATTCAAGCTAGCTAGGCGTGAGGATAAGGACCCAGTCTCTGTAGGTACTGGAAGCAAAACTGAGAAGGTCAAGGGTAAGAGCTCCTATCAGTGGTCCCAGTATTGGCCTAGGATCTGCCATAGTAGTACAAAGTCATAGGACCATGGATAGGGAAAGCAACCTGATTTGCCAAGACTTATGGAAAGAAAACAGTTTCTAAGTCCATTTCTCAGATTAAGCTCAAAAGAAGTGTATTCTCTCCCTTGATCAGGATTGGAACCAGCTCTGGAGACCTGAGACCAAACTAAATTTCTAATCTCCAGTCTGTCATCCTACACCATTTTAGCAAAATGAGCATATAAAACCACAAGCTTGACTAGACCCTTGCCATGCTCTGAAACCTGAACCTTTGACCCACTGTCTAGGCTCATTCATTATCCAAGTTAAGCTTCTATTCAGGCGTATAGGGTTGAGAATACAGGGTCAATGTGCAGCATGATTGTTGCCACAGTTTCAAAGAACTGAAAGGCATAAATTGCCTAGTCAAGGGGCCTAGCAGGGGATTCCTCTGTTAGGATCTTCCTTTATCTATTGATTTAAACCCTGGTATGACCTTAGTTGATGATGGCCTAAGGTTAGAACCTCAATGAGCTGTTGTCCTAGGCTTGAATTAGAACCTTAAATTTGTAAGATACATGCATTTCGGGACAAGTTCATCATCCTTATTTTGACCTAGACTTGAGATGTTATCTGAGCTAATTGGGAGTGAGGACAATGGCTCCAATCCTTGTAGATATTGGGAGCAAAACTGGGTGGCTAGGAGTAAAAACTTTTGTTGCTGAGTCAAGTGTTGGCCTAGAACTTGTCACAGCCATACAAGGTCAAAGGAATCATGGTTGGAGAAAGCAAACAAGTTTACCAAAACCTATGGAGGAGAAGGGTTTCTAGGCCTACTTCTTAAATGGAGCTTAAGGATTGTAAGTTATTCTTCCTATCCTAAACTGAAACCAGATTTAGAAGCTAAGACCAGGTATTGGATGCTATCAACTTCCTTTCAAACCCCAAGCCTGCTCATCAAAATAGATTCTTTATTACAGGAACAACCATTCGGTTTCTCTAACTCTGGAATCAGACAAACAGGCACCTGCCTCCTTTTTTCCTTAATCACAGTTTAGGTGCAAAAACGACAAACATGCGCCATAGTCAGCTAAAACTTATACTAAACCAGTCATGTTCGCTTCCTATGGTTTAAGGCCAGCTATCAGAATCATTTCATGCAATTACAACTTTTCCTAAATTATATATGATTGTTGAATATCGATCGGCTGTGCAAGCAAAGTTGTTCAATGACTTTCCAGTTTAAAATGTTTCCTAAGGTACTTCACGAACTGAGCTATAGCAATTAAGAGCTGAAAACAACTCTCCACAGGTTGTGCAGATTCTATATCAAATTTGGCAAAAATTTTAATGTACACAGGTAATGATTCATTATTTTCTGAATTAGAGACAAGAATTGGATCATGATTAGCAAGTATAATATCCTCCATTTCTAGGTCTCATACATTAATTAGAGAAAGAGAACGAATTGCATAACTGTAATGCAAGAAACTAAAGAGCCTACCGGAACAGTAGAACAGAAAACCAAAATAACTCCGCTACTCAACCAAGAGAATCAAGAAGAAACTGAATCAATCTCACCCAAGGAATAATCCAACAAAGATGTGAAAACGCCTCTTCCTCCGCCACGAAAGGGAGAAACTCCGTAGAGAAGAAAGCTAAACTAAAGATGAGCTCCAGAAATTCCAATTACTCCCAGAGAATTGAGGGAGCTTCCAGAGAGAGAGAAAAAGAATCGAATCTTTCCTAGACCGTTGTTTTTTAGTTTTTTGGTGCCAAAAAACCCCCTTTCTCTTTTTCCAAATTCCTTTTATACCCCTGGCCTAACCATGATAGTATTAGCCTTAACTTATAGTTAATTTTTAACTCTAATTATAACAATCCTAACTACCTCTCAACTACCCTAACTGAATTTTATTTTTCAGTTTTTTATTTCTATTATTATTTTAATTTAAGCATTATTTATTTACTTATTTAACTCTTTATTGTATTTCCTTTCCTTTTCTTTTTCTTCTGGGCTTTTGGTCCCTAAAGGTGCTGAGTAAATTAATTAATTAAAAAAAAATTATTCGAATAAGAATTGGTACTCACAGTAGACAATAAATATAACATTATTATTTAAATTAATTTTACTACATTCCACAAATATAGAATTTAATACCAAAGTACTGTTAATTTTATTTTTATAGATTATTATAACGTAACAATTTTTTCCTCTTCAATAAATATTTTCGTAGTATCACCTCTAAATTGGACGAAACTCCATTAAAATAAGTTACTTTTGTAGTCGTTATTTTTGTTATCTCAATGAAATGCAACAAATTAATGTTTATGAAAACAATTCAGTCACTATTTTTTGTGTCTGGATAAGTGCAGGTTTATAGATCCACTAGAATCTAATATGTGTTTCCTGCTTATCATTGAAGGTCAGTGCCGATGACGACTAGTTCGTAATATATCCTTGTTTTAGAGATCTTTAAATTATTTTTCAAACTTTTTTTTTATAGATTTATTATGCTATGGATTTGTTAAAAATTTCTCACACCACGAAAATGGATATATATCTTTCTTCATATATTCATTAAAGAGGACATTGTTCCCAGAGGATTCAATGCATGTTCTTGATGTCTAAATGCTCATTCACATGTTTGTTCCTAAATTTAAATTTATGTTTTCAAATTTTATTTTTTCAAAGTAAATGAGCAAATTTATTAACAATATTTATTTTCTTTGCAATAATAGCATTCAAATTTTAAATTAAATTCTTTAATTAAAGTTTTAAAATCATCTTAATATGAATTTATTAAACTCTTTTTATCCATTAATATTATTTGAGATACCATCTGTCTTTAATTTCAAAAAGAAGAGAAATTAATTTTAAATCTAATAGAAGCCATTAATATCAGAGAAGATCTACATCATATGTATATATATAGTTAGAGATTTCTGTTCATATTATTTGTTGGTGTTTACACTGTTATTGCATCTCTTTTATTTGAGAATATATAAAAAAAAAATTTATTGTTAAATTTTATCATAAATGATTAAGATTAAAATTTAAAAATTATAATTTTTTAACAAATTACATAATTTTATTTATAATTATATGGTCTAAGATTATTGTCATTCTCAACTAAAATTAGTGTTCTCAATTATTATATATATATATATAATAAATGTAATTGTAATTTAAAAAATTAAAACTTAATTTGCAAATCACTCAATAATTCAAATTGGACATACTGCATATACTAAACATTAGAAAATATGAACTAGAAATGACAAATCATTATCTCTAAAAATTTAAATTTAATACACTTAAATATTATTAAATATAAGATAGAAACATTAAATTATCTCTTATTGCGTATTGCCTATTATCTAGAAATAAGAATAGTGTCAATTTCATCCCTTCTGTTAGCATCATTTATAAATAGGACAACTTCAATATCTAGTTCATAGTAAAATATATCAAACGTACTGAATGACTAAATAATTCAAATTCAACATATTAAATATACTAAACATATACTTGAAATATCAAATTATTGTTTTCTAAAATTCAAATTAAAAATATTCCTTAAACATTGATAAATATAAAATAGGAATTGTAATCACTTATTATTAATAAATAACAAGGGATGATGAATAATATAAAAGATAATATGTATAGTAAAATATGTTTATAACATTTTAATTAAATAAAAAATGTAAAAAGATTCAATTTTTAAATTAAATTTAATATCCTTCTAACAAATGAAATTGAAGATAAATTCATAAAATCATGCTATTTGAATTTTTTTATTCATTATATTTTTTCAATAGTACATATCAGATTTAATAATTAATTTTAAAATTTTAAATTATTATCTATAAATAATATGATTTATTTTAATAAAAATTATATACGTCATATGACATGTTTGGGTGTAATTTTAATTTAATTATTTTTAGTAAATAGGACTCAATTTATTACAACTATGCATAAAATAAATTTGAAATGAAAAATAATATTTATATTCAATTTTCAAATGTAAAAAAATAATGAAATTTCAAATTATAGTATTATGGATTTATAATTTTTAATTTTAAAATGATTTATAAACACTAATAATTAAAAATAATGACATTTTAATATATATTTAAATTTATATTAATTCATAATTATGTGTTTACACTACAAGAAATTTCTCATATTCCTACGGTTAATTTTAATGATAGTTATTAAATACTATTTAACAACGTTATAATCATTTAACGCATGATATTTTATTAAATAATATTTAAAATATATTTTATACGATACATTATTTTGTTTGTTCTGTACCATGATTATTTTTAAAATTCAATATAAAATATATATTTGAGAATATTTTTATCTTAAAGGAAAGGCATGTCATGAAGCGTGTTTCGAGGTGCTTTATTTTATTCAAATTTATATTTCAAGTTAAACTTAATTTGTTTACATGACTTTTGTATTTTCTAATTTTTGTATTGCTTCTGATTCAACGCACAAAATCTTAATCATAAAACTATGGTATGCTTATTAGATAATTGTACTTTTTAAAAATATTGACATTATTATAATTCTTTAATGCGTATAAAAAAATTATTTATAAAAGTAAAATTTATTTTAATAATTTGTATATTTTTAAAAAATTAAATAATCTTTAATTAAAAAATATCTTTGGTATTGTATAAAAATATATTATTATAATATAAATTTTTATTAAATAATATATTTTAATAATTAAATCAAATAACATGAATTTTACATTTGAAAAAATTCTAATCATGATAATGATTCTGTTCATTTTAGTCGCACATTTTTTTATAATTTTTTAAATTAAAAAGACGTGAAGGCTCACAAAATCCTTCCTCCATCACCTCTATTTTCTTCTCCAAGAATCTAGTTTTTCCTTTTAACACTTTTTTTTTTATTACCTTCCTTAATTTTCTAATAGATTTTATTTAAAATTACAGTATTTTATTTGTTTTCTTACTTTTACTTTTTTTTCCAACAACAGTATACTGTTGATTATTTTTTTAGAGAATGGATAAATTTTCATTCCGTTTTAGGATATACTAAAAAATATTTAATCTATTAAATTTTAAAATAATTAGGTTCCTTTTAAGTTTAAGCTTTTCTTTGTTTTACTTTTGGTAGAGAAAGAATTTGGGGATGATGGTAACTTAAAGCGCGTGAGACAACTCTCTCTGAACAAAGTAGGTCACTGTAAGCCTTTAATGTTATGTTATTTCATCTCTTCTTTTTTTTTTTTTCTCCCTCTCTCCCTTTCCCTTTCTGAAGTAGAAATCAGCGACTCTTTGTTCTCATAACATGTGAGCCTTTTGGTTTTATAATTATGGAATCAAATCTTGTATTTCGGCAATAAAAACACGTATTTTTCAATAAAAACGTATTTTAAATTAATTTATACACATGTCAAGTGGAAATTTTTTGTTAACTTAATCTAGTTCCTTGCAAATCTATGCCATATGGAATTGGGCTTTATACATGTTAGGATAATTTTCTTTACAAATTTTTTAAAAAATAAAATTGTATGTTGAAAACATATAGTTTATGCAATAGATTGATACGTTATTGTTATTTTTAAATTTAAACTACTATAAAAGTATATGTTTTTATTCTTTATCTTAAAATTTTTAGTTTATCCTGCCATCATATCATTAAGTAATGATATGTCTCAAATTTTAATATTGGATTAGGAGGTGTAAAACTTGACAAATGTTTCAAATTTCTCCATTTAGTTATTTACAGTTTTGTACTTAATTACATTATTTTTTTCATTCAGTTATTTGCAATTTTTTACTTAATTACATTATGGGATTGTTAAGGAATCGATAAATAATTTTTCTACGACATGAAGGATAATAAATTTAGCATAAATTAATTTTATTTTTTACCAATATATTTAAAAGAAATTAATTATAATTAATTTAACATATCATTAAAATTTAAATTAATTAAATATTAAATAATAAAAAATAAATTTATATTTAGATACTTAGATTTTACCTAAAATAATAGTATTAATTATACCTAATTTTATTATAATTCTTTTTATATTATTTTATTTTATAAAAATGGTCACATAAATAAAGAATTAGAAGTTAGGCAAATTTTGGATTAAAAGAAGATAAAAAAAATATAAAAAAAATGAAGGAGGAATTGAAGAACAAAAATATCCCTTGAAGGAAGTTAGCATGGTCGTGCTGGCAAAACACATCCTTACAGTAGACCAAAATTTTCGACATGATCGTGCAAACTTGAATATGGACATGCTAATCCATAATATATTTCCTAGAAAACCACCAAAATGTTTGCCTCCCATAAGATGCATTAAGCATCAAATTGATCTTATCCCCCATAGATGCAATTCCAAAACGACTACTATATAGAACTAGTTCTAAAAAGGCCAAGGAGATTTAAAGGAAAAACATAAAGGCTTTGTGAAGGAAAGTCTTAAGTCGTGTGCGGTTCCTGTTATCTTGGTATAAAAGAAGGATGGGACGTGGTGTATGTACGTGGATTGTAGAACCATAAAAAATATTAAGATAAAATATTGCTATATTATTCTAAGGGTAGATGATTTACTTGATGAACTATATGGTTCTTACTTGTTCTCTAAAATTGATTTAAAAAGTGAGTATCTTATAATTCATATGAAAGAGAATGATAAGTGAGAGATCATTTTTAAAATAAAATATGGATTGTACAAGTCGGTTGTCATGTCATTTGGTCTTTCTAATAGATTGAGAACTTTCATGAGATTAATGCATCATTTATTAGAAAATTTGTTATTGTTTATTTTAATAATATTTTAACTTATAGAAAGACAATGGATACAAACCTAAATCACTTACGTGTTTTGTATGTTGCTTTGAGAATTCATGAATTGCATGTTAATCTTGAGAAGTACACTTTTTACATAAAATGAGATATCTTCTTAGGATTTATCATAAGTTTTGAGGGAGTTAGTGTTGATGGAGAGGAAGTCAAGGTGATTAGAAAATGTCCTACACCTCAAATGTCAATAAGGTAAGGAGATTTCATGGTTTAACAAGTTTTTACAGAAGATTTGTACAAAATTTTAGTTCTATAATTGTCTCTTTGAATGAACTTGTTAAAAATAATATTATCTTTAAATCAAATGAGAAGCATTAAAGGGATTTTAATTTGTTAAAGGATATGTTAACCAATGCTCATGTGTTGAATTTACCAAATTTTATTAAAGTTTTTTAAATTGAATATGATGCCTCCAAAGTGGGTATGAGAGCTACTTTGATGCAAGATTCCAAACGTGTAATATATTTTAAACTCAATGGAGTTACACTCAACTATCTAACCTAGAATAAGGAGCTCTATACTTTAGTGAGGGTCATAACATTACCTTTGGCTAATGGATTTTTTTCATCCATTCTGATCATCTCAGTCTGAAATTCTTGCAATCCGAAGGTAAGCTTAACAAAAGACATGCCAAATGGCTACAATTTATTGAGATGTTTCCTTATGTTATTAAATACAAGAAGGGAAAGAAAAATATTTTAGCTGATGCAAGGTCGCGAAGGTATGTGTTACTTACAACTCTACAAATAAAATTACTTGGATTTGAATTACTAAAAGCCTTGTATGCTAATGATTCTGAATTTGGACATTTGTGGGAAGCATATTTTAAACATAGTTTTGAAGACTATTTGAGGTAAGATGGATATGTGTTTAACGAAAATAAATTATGTTTGCCTAAATGTAGTAGGAGGGAAATATTTATTTGAGAGGCTCATGAGGGGGGTTAATAGGAAACTTTTGATATGATTCTCCCTACGTGAATTAATTGGAATGCAGAAACGATAATGGAACGTCTTAAGAATCAGAATATAATAAGATAAAGGAACCCAACACATACCGCGACCTGCCGGAAAGCACTGAAATTATCAAGAGGAACGTGACCTTACTGTGACCTACCGGAAGAACCAACGTTATCAAGGATAGTTCTTTGCACAAATCTTCACATGCAACAAAGATTCAACCACACCAGGGAAAGAAGAGTTATGATTGCTAGTAAAATAAATATCCTTGCACATGAGTACAAGAACTTACTCATTTTCCCTCAAAACACCCTCAACATCTCCTTTGTGAGCAAATATACAAACTTTCTTTTCTTTTTCTTCATTTTTTAATTTTTCTTTCTTTTCACTCCCACTCTTTTCTTTTCTATTTTTTCTTCACTCTCAATTTTCTCTCTCTTTTCTCTCATTTTATATTCTTTTGAAATTTTCATTTGGTCAGAATAAGCTTTAATAGGCCTTAATGGGGTCAATACAATTGTTTGATTACCTACTACAAAAGAATATCTATTTTTAAATCCATCGTGCGTAACCTTCTTATCGTATTGCCAAAGACGCCCAAACAATAAGTGTCTAGCATGCATAAGGGCAACGTCACACAACACTACATCCTTAAAATTGCCTATAGAGAAGGACACCAAGACTTGCTCACATGACAATGAAATAAAAGATATGTTCCCTTTATTCTAAATATACTTCATCCTTTGGTTGAATGCTCAATGGACGTCTTGTGACCAAGATGTCTCCATGCAAAAATTCTACTACCTCCACATCACTACAATCCTCCAACTTCAGTATTTCTTCTTCCTTCGAGCTCACACTCTCCACTCGCCGTTGTCAAGAATGGTCATGGTGCTCTAGTTTGGAAATTGAGAAGCTATATGTCCTAGACCTTGACACTTAAAGCAACGAATGTGACTTGACTTATAAGAGGATTTAGTTTCAAATTTACCCTTGGAAATAGGTACTGTTGACTTTCCCTAAGATTCCTCTTTTGCTTTAGGACCTTTCTTCTTGTTGGACTAATTAGACTTCTGGTGAACTAGAAGCATATTTGTGAGTTATCCTATATTTGAGTTGTTCCACCTAAATAGCTTTATGAAGCAATTCTTCCATCTCCACATAACGTTGTAGTTCCACCATATCAGCTATCTCTCTTTTTAGTCCTTCAATAAATCTTGTCGTAGTGACTTCTCTATCCTCCTCCACATTGGCTCTTATCATGGTAATTTCCATCTCCTTGTAATAATATTCAACACCCATAGCACCTTGAGTAAGACTTTGTGCTTTTCGATGTAAGTCTCGATGATAGTAACTTCGCATAAATCTTCTTCTCATGGCTACTTTCATCTCTTCCCATGTTCGGATATGTATCTCTCTATACCTCTTCCTATTAAGCACAAACTAATCCCACCAGATATTAGCATAATCGTTAAAAGATACAGTGGTTAGTTTTACCTTTTTCTCCTCCAAGTAATTGTAACAATCAAACCTATGCTCCACTTTTCTCCCCCACTCAAGATAAGTTTCAAGTTCATTCTTTCTTTGGAATGGTGGAAGAGATAATTTAATACTCCTTAAGTTATTATCCTTTTTTCTTGATATCGTCTTCTTTGAAACTTTCATTGTTTGATTCTAAGTTCTCCTCCTAATTTTCTTCTTCATCATGGTAAAGTAATCTTTGGAATTACTCGAGACCTCCTCCTTAACCAATCCTCCATATCCTCCAACCTCCTATTCAACTGTTGGAATTAATCTTGAACTAATTTTATGAATATTCTTAGATACGTTTCATTTTGATGGAGTTCACTATTCACGTTGGTAATGTTGAAAATTGAAAAAAATAAATAAATTAGTATAATAAAACCTCATCAATCATTCCCTTAGTGTTTACCCTCAATATTGACGCTCTTCACTTATGTTTACACTCAAATTGGCTTTTTCTATAATGTTCTCACCAACTCTTGCCTTTACCTCTCGATTCTCCTTATAAGCCCTTGAACCAAGAACTTCACAAGTTGATTTTTTGACAACTAATGAAAGAGTCATGAATACACAAGATGAATGCTGGTCAAAGAAATAAAAACTCAAATATTATATTGAACGAAAACTGATTTTTTTTTTATCAAATTATGTTGAATTCTTTTATTTTAATTTCTATCACAACTTTTTTTTTTTTGCTTCTTCTTCTTCTTCTTCTTTTTTTCCCTTGTATATGGAATATTTGGAAGACATGAGCTTTAATGCTGTAAGAGATAGAGATATAGTTTTTCTTTATTTTTTAGAGATTTTATGGGGTAGGTAATAGAAAAAAAAAAGGATAAATCAAAAGATGAACGGGAACAGGAAGGATAGTGGAAAACAAGAGAGACATGAATAAAATAAAACAAGGGATAGATGACACCTGATTCAAAGACTCGAAGCTTTGATGCCAAATGATATGATTCACTCTACGTGAATTAATTGAAATACGGAAACGATAATGGAACATCTTAAGAATCAGGATATGATAAGATAAAGGAACTTGATACAAACCACAACCTGCCAGAAGAATCAACGTTATCAAGGGTAGTTCTTTTCCCAAGAACCAAAGGAATCAACTCACACAAAGATTGAAAAATCTCAAACAAAAAATATTATTATTCATCAAAATCTATCTTTTTACTGAATTCCTAACTCTTATTATATAGTAACCTAATATAGTAAAAAGATAACAAATATGAAATCCTAATTAGATTGCAATTTGATTTGCAATCTGTTAAAAAGATAACAAATATGAAATCCTAATTAGATTACAATTTGATTTACAATTAATTTAAAACAAATAACTTGTAGATAAATATCAAATTCTAATGCAATCTATAACAAATCACAAACCTTATCACTTAAGATCTTTAATAATATGACTGTATAAATTAACCCATGTTGGAATTAGGCTTGGATCCACGTGGTTTTTTCTTGAACTTCTTTGATGAGACCTTGAAGTTCTTGTCTCGTACGTTTAGTCCTATTTCTCGTCATAGGACCTTCCATTCCTTGTAAAGAATTTTTATATGATCTCTTTTCCTTAACATGATGCTCACGTTCACATCATTCCCTTCTTCTCCGAGAAGATTCGTCCTTAAATCTTGAAGGTCATTTGCATCAAATAAGGATAAATTATAAACATTGAAAGTGGCACTGACATTTCCGTAGCTACTCGAAAGGTAAATTTTGTAGGCATTATCATTGATTCTTTCAATCACTTGAAATGGACCATCTCCTTTAGAATGTAGTTTGGAACTTCTTCGACTTGGAAATCACTTCTTTCGTAAGTGAACCCACACCCAATCACCAGGTTTAAAGACCACCTTGGTGCGTCCTTTGTTTTCCTGCTGAGCATAATGTTCATTCTTCTTCTCAATATTAGCGCGAACCTTGGCATGTAATTTTTGCACAAATTCAGTCTTTTTCTTTCCATCCAAATTAAAAGAATCATTAGTAGGAAATGGTAAAACATCTAAAGGCGATAAAGGATTAAATCTGTATACAACCTCAAAAGGTGAAAAGGAAGTAGATGTATGAATAACCCTTTCATATGCAAATTCGACATAAGGCAAACAATTCTCTCAATCTTTTAAATTCTTTTGAGTTATAGTACATAATAAGATGCTTAAAGTTCTATTCATAACTTCAGTTTGTCCATCTGTATGTGGATGGGCCACAATAGAGAATAACAATTTAGTATCCAACTTATCCCATAAGATTCTCCAAAAGTGACTAAGAAATTTAACATCCTGACCACTTACAATAGTTTTAGGTAAGCCATGCAAACATACAATCTCTTTGAAAAATAAATCAGTAATATAAGTGGCATCGTTAGTTTTAAAAAAAGTAATAAAATGTGTCATTTTGCTAAACCTATCTACAATGAAAAAATACTATATTTTTCTTTTAAGATCCTAGGTAGCCCTAGTACAAAATCCATAGAAATATCAATCCAAGGATCTTCAAGAACAAGTAAGGATGTATACAAGTCGTGAGCCAGTACTTTAGATTTTGATTGTAAGCAAGTAATACATTTTTCACAAATAAGTTTAACATCATGCTTCATTTTTTGCCAAAAAAATGTTCATGTAAAACATCATAAGATTTTGGAATGCTAAAATGTCCCATTAATCCTCCCCCATGAGTATTTCTAATAGGCATTTCCGTTACACTACACTTAGATATACACAATTTATTTTTCTTAAATAAATATCCATCTTGCCTAAAATAGTCTTCAAAACCATGGTTAGAACATGTTTCCCACAATTTTCCAAATTCAACATCATCAGCATACATGGTTTTTAGTAATTCAAATTCAAGTAATTTAGTTTGTAGAGTCGTAAGTAATACATACCTTCGCGACAGAGCATCAACTACAATGTTTTCCTTTCCCTTTTTATACTTGATAACATAAAGAAATATCTCAATAAATTCTAGCCACTTGGCATGTCTTTTGTTGAGCTTACCTTGGGACTTTAAAAACTTCAAGCTTAAATGATTAGAATGGATGACAAATTCCCTCGACCAAAGGTACTGTTGCCAAGTTTGTAAGGCCCTTACTAAGGCATAGTGCTTCTTATCATAGGTTGGATAGTTGAGCACTGCTCCACTAAGATTCTCATTAAAATATGGCCCAATTTGGAATCCTGCATTAAAACAACTCCTATACCCATCCCAAAGGCATCACATTCAATCTCAAAAACTTTATCAAAATTAGGTAAATTTAATACATGGGCATTGGTGAACTTATCCATTAGCAAATTAAAAGCTTGTTCGTGTTACTTATCCCATTTAAAATTAACATTCTTTTAAACAAGTTCATTTAAAGGGAAAGCTATGGAACTAAACTTTTGTACAAACTTCCTATAAAAACTTGCAAAACCATGAAAGCTCCTTACCTCATTAGCATTTGTAGGTGTGGGCCATTCTCTATTTGTCTTAGCTTTTTCTTCATCAATACTAACTCCCTGAGAACTTACAATAAATCCTAAGAAAACAATGAATTTCATACAAAAAGTTCACTTTTCAAGATTAGCATGCAACTCATGACTTTGTAAGACAGTACACACCGCATGTAAGTGATCTAAGTGTTCATGCATTGTCTTACTATATATTAAAATATCATCAAAATAAATAACAAAAAATTTTCCAATAAAAGTTTGCAAGACATGATGCATTAATCTCATGAAGGTATTCGGTGCATTAGAAAGACAAAATGGTATGACAACCCATCCATATAACCCATATTTTGTTTTAAAAGAAATCTTCTACTCATCACCCTCCTTCATACAAATTTGTGATATCCACCTTTTAAATAAATTTTATAGAACAAATAAGAGCTATACAATTCACCTAGTAAATCATCTAACCTCATAATAGGATATTGATACTTTATTGTAATCTTGTTCATGACTCTACAATCCATGCACATGCACCAAGTCCCATCCTTCTTTAGTACCAAGATAAAAGGAACCACACACGGGCTAAGACTTTCCCTCATATAGCCTTTTTGCATCAACTACTCTACTTGCCTTTGAATCTCCTTGGTCTCTTCAGGACTGGTTCTATAGGATGGTTGGTTTGGAATCGCAGCGTCGGGGGAAAAATTAGTTTGGTGTTTAATGCCTCTTGTAGGAGGCAAACTTTTTGGTGGTTTTTCAGGAAATACATCATTAAATTATTATAACAAAGATTCAATCACACTAGGAAAAAAGAGTTATGATTGTTAGTAAAATAAATATCCTTGTGCATGAGTACAAGAACTTGCTCCTTAGCCCTTAAAACACTCTTAACCTTCCCTTTGTGAGCAAATACACAAACTTTCTTTTCTTTTTCTTTATTTTTTATTTTTCTTTCTTTTCACTCTCACTCTTTTTTTTTTCTCTTTTTTCTTCCCTCTCAATTGTCTCTCTCTTTTCCTCTCATTTTACATTCTTTTGAAATTTTCTTTTGGTGAGAATAAGCCTCAATAGGCCTTAATAGGGTCAATATAATTGTTCGATTGCCTACTACAAAAGAATATCTATTTTTATATCCATTATCTGTAACCTTCTTATCATATTGCCAAGGACGTCCTAACAATAAGTGTCCAACATGCATAGGGGCAATGTCACACAACATTGCATCCTTATAATTGCCTATAAAAAAGGACACCAAGACTTACTTACTAACCTTTACATTCCCACAATCATTTATCTATTGCAACCTATAAGGATTAGGATGTTTCGTAGTAGGTAAGTTTAATTTTTCCATTAGCAAGGCACTAGAAGCATTGGTGCAACTGCCATTGTTTATAATCATATTGCATACCTTAAGGTTCACATGACAACAAGAATAAAAGATATGTTCCCTTTGCTTTGAATCTCCTTCATCCATTGCCTGAATGCTCAATGGACTTCTTGTGACCAAGATGTCTCCATTCAAAGGTTCTACTACCTCCATATCACTACAGTCTTCCAACTTCGGCATTTCTTTTTCCTCTGAGCTCACACTCTCCACTCACCGTTGTCAAGAATGGTTAGGTCCTCTAGTTTGAAAATTGAGAAACAATATGTCCTAGATCTTTACATTTAAAGAAACGAATATGACTTGACTTATAAGAAGATTTAGTTTCAAATTTACCTTTGGAAATAGGTACTGCTGACTTTCCTTGAGATTCCTCCTTTGGTTTAGGACCTTCCTTCTTGTTAGACCAATTAGAATTCCATGATGAACCAGAAGCATTTTTGTGAGTGTTTCTAGATTTAAGTTGTAGTTCCACTTGAATAGCTTTATAAAACAATTCCTCCATCTCCACATAATGTTTTAGCTCTACCACATTAGCTATCTCTCTTTTTAGTCCTTCAATGAATTTTGTCACAGTGGTGTCTCTGTCCTCCTCCATATTGGCTCTTATCATGGCAATTTCTATCTCCTTATAATAATCTTCAACACCCATAGTGCCTTGAGTAAGACTTTTCAGTTATCTGTGCAAGTCTCAATGATAGTGATTTGGTAAAAATCTTCTTCTCATGCCTACTTTCATCTCTTCCCACGTTCGGATAGGTCTCTCTCCATACCTCCTCCTATTAAGAACAAACTGATCCCACCAAATATTAGCATAATCATTAAAAGATACAGTGGCTAGTTTTACCTTTTTCTTATTTTAGTAATTGTGACAATCAAACACATGCTCCACTTTTCTCTCCCACTTAAGATAAGTTTCAGATTCATTCTTTCCTTACAATGGTGGAAAGGGTAATTTAATACTCCCCAAGTTGTTATCCTTTTCTTCTCGATATCGTCTTCTTTCTCTGAAACTTTCACTGTTTGGTTCTAAGTTCTCCTCCCCATTTGCTTCTCATCATGGTGAACTAATCTTTGGGACTACTTCGACGAGAAACTCAAGACCTCCTCCTCGACCAACCCTCCATATCCTTCAACCTCCTGTTCAATTGTTGGAATTAATCTTGAACTAATTTTATGAATATTTTTTGATATGTTTCATTTTGATGGAGTTCACCACTCATGTTGGCAATGTTGCTAATTGAACAAAACAAATAAATTAGTATAATAAACCTCACCAATCACTCCCTTAGTGTTTACCCTCAATATTGATGCTCTTCATTCGTGTTTACACTCAATATTATGGGGTAGGTAATAGAAAAAAAAAAAGAGGCTAAACCAAAAGATGAATGAGAGCAAGAAGGATAGTAGAAAACAAGAGAGACATTAATAAAATAAAACAAGGGATAGATGTCACCTGATTCCAAGAGTCGAAGCTCTGATGCCAAATGATATGATTCATCCTACATGAATTAATGGAATACAGAAACGATAATGAAATGTCTTAAGAATCAGGATATGAGAAGATAAAGAAATCTGACACAAACTGCAACCTTTAGAGAGTATCAAAGTTATAAAGAGGAATGTGACCCTTATTGTGCCCTACCGGAAGAATCAATGTTATCAAGGGTAGTTCTTTGTCCTAGAACCAAGTGAATCAACTCACACAAATATTAAAACTCTCAAAGAGAAAATATTATTATTCATCAAAATTTTTCTTTTCATTAACTCCTATTATATAGATAACCTAATATAGTAAAAAGATAACAAATATAAAATCCTAATTAGATTGCGATTTGATTTGCAATCTTTAAAAAAATAAAAAATATGAAATCAAATTGCAATTTGATTTGGAATTAATTTAAAACAAATAACTTGTAAATAAATACCAAATCTTAATGTGATCCATAACAAATCAGAAACATTATCACTTAAGATCTTTAATAATATGACTACATAAATTAACACATGTTGGAATTGGATTTGGATCCACGTAGTCCTTTTCTTGAACTTCTTTAATGAGATCTTGAAGTTCTTGTTCCATACATTTAGTCCTATTTCTTGTCATAGGACATTACATTCCTTGTAGGGAATCTTTTAGACGATCTCTTTTTCTTAACGTGATGTCATATTCACATCAACTTTGACATTTAAAAAACTTATGATATTTCTTTTGAACACTTTTTTGGCCCAAAATGAAGCATGATGTTAAGCTATTTGTGAAAAATGCATTACTTGTTTGTAAGAAAAATCAAAGGTAATGTTTCATAGTTTATATATGTCGCAACCGTAATTCTGACGAGACGACGAACTCGCTCAAATTTTAAAAATGAATAGTTATATGATGTGGAGCCGCCACCAAATTTTTATCTAAGGGAAAAAGATTTGGAAAAAACCCTGTCTTGAGGATGAGATTTAGGTTCGGGAGTCGGTTACGAGTGAGGAAGGTGTTAGGCACCCCACTCGCTCGTTCCGAAGAACGGTACCCTTAAATTGAGTGTGTGATTATTTGAAAATGGTTTGATCCCTTTGATTAGAGTGAAAATAAATACTTGATGGAGGTTAGCCTGACAGGACTTGATCCTGCTCCTACGTATTCCCCGGTGCAATGGGAAACTCAAGGCTTACATAGTTCTAGTTTTGTTTTGAAGGCTTGACCTTCGAAGGGCGTTTTTAAAAGAATATTTGGAGATGTTGCTATTTAAAAGATTTTATTTTTGAGAGGGATCTTTGGTCCACTCATGCACAAGGCCCGAGGCGGCTAAGGCAGCACGGGCACCTATACGAACTACTAAATGTTGAACAGCAGGTAAACCACTGGTTCCCCATTTAGAGCCCATTGCGTGAGACCTAGAATCCCAAAATATTAGAAAAAGATATTTTTAAAGTTTTGAAGGGGACCTCAAGTCCACTCATGCACAAGACCCGAGGCAGCTAAGGTAGCATACAGGGGCCTATACGAACTACTAAACGTTGAACAACAGGTAAACCGCCACTTTCCCATTTAGAGCCCATTGCGTGAGACTTAAAAATCCCAAAATATTAGAAAAAAATTCTTTACATTTTTTTAAAAAAGATACGATTTGCAAATGATTGACTCTTGAATAAGAGGAAACTTGAATTTGAGATAAGAATTTTATTTTTTAAGTTTTGGGGTTTCAGAATTTTGGCGTAATTTTGCAATTATGGAAATTTAGGATGATTATTAGAAATTTTTATGAATTTATTTGAAAATCTTATGAATTTGTTTAGGAATTTTAGAATTTTTGCTAATTTTCTTAATTTCTTGAATTTTTCATTAATTTTGAAATTCCGGAATTTTTTTATTAATTTTTGAATTTCTGGAATTTTTTATTAATTTCTAAATTTCTGGAATTCTTTATTAATTTTTGAATTTCTGGAATTTTTTATTAATTTTTGAATTTCTGGAATTTTTATTAATTTTTTTAATTTCTGGAATTTTTTATTAATTTTTGAATTTCTAGAACTTTTATTAATTTTTTTAATTTCTGGAATTTTTTATTAATTTTTTTAATTTCTGAAATTTTTTATTAATTTTTGAATTTCTGGAATTTTTTTATGAATTTTTTGGAAGTTCTGGAATCTTTTATTAATTTTTGAATTTCTGGAATTTTTTGTTAATTTTTTTAATTTCTGAAATTTTTTATTAATTTCTGAATTTTTGAAATTTTTATTAATTTTTTTAATTTCTGGAATTTTTTATTAATTTTTTAATTTCTGAAATTTTTTTATTAATTTTTGAATTTCTGGAATTTTTTGAATTTTTATGAATTTTATGATTTTTTATGATTTTTTTTAGAAAGAGGGGACAATTTTGGAATTCGGGAAAATGGGAGGGGCAATTTGGTCTTTTGCATGACAGGGCGCAGTTTAGGCATTTTTAGAAAAGTGGATGAGCAATTTGGTCTTTTGCATGACATTCTTGAATTTAGTGGAAACAAGGCCATGGCTAGTGAGGGGTGCGTGCGTTTCGAGCCGTGTACGTGTGCTTAGAAATCAAACTTCCTTGTAAATGCACACACCTTGGAGGAGCATTTCCTGGGCTTAGCCTTTTGGTTATATCATGAATTATGTGATACTATCCTGTTTAAGCCAAAATGGCTCTCCTCAAGGGAGCAGAACCTATTAGAAATAGACCTTCAATGTGTAATCACGTCGGTTTGGGAGGTCCTTCATATGGTAGAATTACAAGATGTCATTAGCTTTAGTCGCTCGATTATGGCGTCAACTAAGACATTCACTCTAAGGATCGCCTTCCAGAATTATGATCCATTCTCTCAAATAAAGATATCCTCAACAAGATTTAAACAAGACCAGGATATGCTATGGTGATCTCGAGGAAATTGGAGCCCGATTTCTCACTAAAATTTAGATCATGCAAGATTACCAGAATTGAATCTAACTGGACCCTAAGAGACTTATTATTTATCAAGAAATCGAAGATATCACGCAAACATTGATCTATAATCTACTCAATTATCGTAGCTTCACGCTCTCATTCAAGATCTGAGGTTACTTCATAGAGGTGCACATAATTAAATGGATTAATACCAAAATAAGAATCAAACCTCAAGGTAATCGGAGCCAAATTCTTCCTCTGCTTCTCGAAGATCGCGACTATCTTTTCTCTTCTCTTCTCAGAAGTTCCTGCTTCCGCTTTTTTCATGATCTTCCTCCAAAATGTTAAAAGCCCCTTCAACAGAGCCCTTATTCTCCTTTCTGTATCAGTTTTTTTTTTTAATTCCCGCCGTTCTCTCTTTTTACAATTTCTGATTTGTTTCCTTTTTTTTAATCTTTTAATTCTTATTATTTTCAGTTTTTTTTTTAATTTCTACAAATTTCCTTTTTATTTAATTTTTATTTGTTTATTTGTTTTTATTTTTAAATTTTGTTTCAAAAGTTTTATTTTTTTATTTTTTTATTATTATATTTTTCTTTTTTAGATTTTTAATTTTTCTTAATTCTTTTTAGTTTTTCTTTCCTTTTTTCTATCAAACTGTTTTCCTCTCCTTTTCTTTGCATTTTTTTGCTAAATTTTAGTTCTTTAGATTTTTATTTCCAGATTCTGTTTTTTAATTTATTATTTTTTTTTAGTTTTTTTTTTTAAAAAGTTTTTTATTATTTGCTTTTGATTTTTGGTTTTATTTTTATTTTGTTTATTCTGCTGTTTCAATTTTCTTTCTTTTTCTCATTATTTATATTATTGTCTGTTTCTCTGTTCGTCTGTCTTTCTGCATTTGTTTTCTGTCTGTTCTGTTTCTTCTGTTTTTCCCTATTTCTTCATTATTTCTTTCTGAATTATTTTTTTAATTAGTATTAATTTCTTGATTAATTTTATGATTGGGGGCCTCGGACAGAAATGGGTGTTTACAATATACTCCTTTATATGTTTCTAAATACAATGGATTGATATTTTTATGAATTTTGTATTGGGTTTGCCTAAGATCCTAAATGGAAAAGATAGTATTTTTATAGTTGTGGATATGTTTATCACTTGCTCTAAAACTAATGATACCACACATATTGCTTATTTATTTTTCAAAGAGATTATGCATTTGTGGAGCTTACCTAAAACTATAGTGAGTGATTGAAATGTTAAATTCCTTAGTCACTTTTGGAGAACCTTATGGCATAAGTTGGGTACTAAGTTTTTATTTTCTATTGTGGCACATCCTCAAATAGATGGAAAAGCTAAGGTTGAAAATAAAACTTTAAGCATCTTATTACGTGTTATAATTCAAAAGAACTTAAAAGATTAGAAAAATCGTTTACCTCATGTAGAATTTTCATATAATAGGATTATTTATACATCTATCTCCTTTTCACCCTTTAAGGTTGTATATGATTTTAATCCTTTATCATCTTTATATGTTTCAACATTTCCTACTAATTATTCCATTAATTTAGACATAAAGAAAAATGATGAATTTGTATAGAAGCTTACATGCCAAGGTTCATGCTAGTTTTGATAAGAAGAATGAACACTATGTCCGATAAGTAAATAAAGGATGCATCAAGTTTATCTTTGAGCCTAATCATTGAGTGTGGGTTCATTTGTGAAAGGAGAGATTTCAAAGTCAAAGAAGTTCCAAACGACATCCTAGAGAAGATGGTCCTTTTCAAGTGATAAAAAAGATCAATGATATTCCTATAAGTTCAATTTTTCGAGTAGCTATGGTAATGTGAATGTCACTTTCAATGTTTGTGACTTATTTTTATTTGATCCATGTGACCTTCAAGATTCGAGGATGAATTCCCTCAAAGAAGGAGGAAATGATATGAACATAAGCACCACATTAAATAAGAGTGATCATTTGAAAGATCCTCTACAAGGAATGGAAGGTCCAATGACTAGGAATAAAACCAAACGTATGGATAAGAACTTTAGGGTCTCATCAAGGAAGTTCAAGAAAGGGACTACATTCTTCCAAACCCAAAGCCATCATGGGTTAATTTATGTTGTCATATTATTGAGTATCTTAATGATAAGGTTTAAGATTGGTAATTGATTTGTTGTAAATTACATTATGATTTGATATTCATTTACAATTATTTGTTTTAAATGATTTTCATATCAAATTAAGATTTTAGATTGATTTATAATTTAATTATAATTTTATATTTATTTTAATTAAATTTTCTTTCAATTTAGGTGAATTAGGGTTTCTATATAATATGATTTAGAGATTTAGTGTAAAGATAATTTTATGAATAATAATATTTCTCTTTAAGAGTTTTTCATCTCTCTGAGTTGATTCCTTTGGTTCTTGAACAAAGAAATATCTTTAATAACGTAGGTTTGTTCAAAAAGTTGCGACAAGGATCACGTTCCTGTTTGATAACTTCAGTACTCTTCAGTAGATCACGATTTGTGTTGAGTTCCTTTAATCTGTCTTTATTCTCAAGACACTTTAAAATTAACATTTTTTCGCATTTTGATTCATTTCGTAAGGGGTGTATCACATAATCTTTAGGAATCAACCCTAGGATCTCAAATATCCCCTTTCTATATTGATAAGTATACTTATCCATAAGTAAAACTTAACATACATTTCACACATGTTTTGCATGCATCAAGATACATATAAACATAGGTAGAAGTTTGTATCAACTTCTCCCTATGAACATACGTAAAAAATGTGTAAATATTTTTACCTACATGCATCTAAAATTAAAGGTAAAAACATCTCACATAATTAATTCAGAACCTTTATGTATGATCACAACAAAATGTAGATAAAAATATATAATTGTAGTTATATCTTATAATGATATCAAAATATTTATATTCGTCACCTTACATAATAGATAACCAATATATTTGTAGATTTATGTAAAATAGCCGTACAACTAAGGATATTGTACATTTAGTGACAAATTTTATTTGCAAGTGCAAGTACGATTTATTTATTGTATGTTAACGTAATAGTTAAAGTGAAAAAATTTAAAATAAATTAATTTTTACTGTTATTGTTATATATTTATCAATTTATATATTATTTAAATTTATTATTTAAAATATGTTGATAAAATATTTTTTTTAAATAATAATATGAAATAATAATTTTTTTCTATATATACTTAGGATATTACAATTATAAAAATTATTTTTTAATTAATTTATTATTATTCATGATAATAAATTTTTGTAATATGAAAAATTCATATATTTAAACATAACATAAATAATAAATATAATATTTAAATTAATTTTATATTACATTTAATAAATACATCATTTAATATGAAAGTGCTATAATAAGGTGAAATAAAAATTCATCTATACACTTAGTTTAGTTTAAAGTTACCATTATAACTCCACTTATGAACTTATTTAATTGTTTCAAATAAAAACATCTAATTAAAGTATTTTTATATTATAAAAAAAGATTGTTCGAACCTAACAATTAATTATTTATTAAAAGATTAATTTTTTTTTAATATTTCAATGTTAAAAAAAATATATGCAAGTATATTTTTAAATAAATACATCATATATATTTTTTAATACAACATTCAAATTTTCGTTCCATTCCATGTATTATTTTTGTTTCTATAAAAATTATTACCAATTAATTCATATTTATGATAGATATACTTTAATTTGACATATAATATAAAAAAATTAAGAAGTCCAAATATTTATTTTATTTTATCTAAAACAAGAAAACTAAATTATGCAATACAATGAATTTGAAGTATTGATATAATTTTATAATAATTTATTTTTCTTTAATAGTTAAATTTTATATTACAAATGATAGAAAAATTTAATAATTTAATTTAATTTGAACTAATTTAAAATTTTAATACAATTTATTTTTATAAATTTAACTTAATATTATATATATTTTTTAACAAACTTCAATTTTTTTAACATTTTACTTATTATTAAGTAATATAAAATTACTGAAATTTAAAAAATACATATTTTTATATAAAAAATTATTACCAACTAATTGAGATTTATGTTATACATATATATTTAATATAAAAAAATTAAAATTCTAAAAATTTATTTTATTGTGTTCGAAATGAAAAAAGTTATATAATAAAATTAATATATGGATATAATTTTGTAATTATTTTATTTTTTGTTTTGATAGTTAAATTTTATATAAAACTCACTACAATAATTAATAATTTAACTTAATATAAAATACGTTTTTATTAATATAATTTATTTGTTTCACATTTAACTTAATATCATGTAATTTAAAATTATTAAAATTTAAAAAATGTATAATTTTTTATATAAAATAATTATATCAACTAATTGAGATTTATATCATACATAATTTAATATTAAAAATTTAAAATATTTAAGAAAAAATATTAAATATTTAAAATTTTAACCTCATCCAATGGAAATTATGTTATTAATTTTAAATTAAAAGAAGTATTTTATTATTAAAATAATAAAGAATTTTTTTTAAAATAATATAGTTTAAAATTTATAAGTAATTATTTAATTAATAAATATTAGAGGGATTAATTTATAAATTATAATTTTAAAATATATTTAAAAATAAATACGATGTAAACAAAGTTTTTAATTGTATTATTTACATTATGATAATATTCTTATAATTATGACACATGGTATAAATATACTGAACTACATTATACTGTTCCTCAAATTTAGAAAGGAAAAAAAATATCCTTGAAATAAATATATGGAAATTAGTTTAGTTTAAAAAAATAATAACATTTTTTCAATCTATTTAAAGAACTTTTTATAAATAAAAATAATTAATTTTTAAATTTAAAATAGAAAAATTCATAAACGAAGTTAATTAACAAGAAGATTAGTTTGAAAGTTCTTGATAAAAGCATTCAAAAAATTGTTGGCTCAAAGTAAAAATAAAAAATATAGTATCATGTATGTCTAAAGAAAAATGATAATTAAATATTGGTAATTATTGATACTGTATTTTAAGGTGAAACAAATCATTTATTCATAATTTTTAAGGAAAAACAATATAATTTTTACAAATTGGTTATAAAATAGCAACCACTAACTGAAAAAATTATTTAAAATTTATAAATAGATGATCAAATAAAAATTATTTACATCTAAATTTTTAATTTTATTTATATAAAATTAGATTTATAATAAAAAAAGTTGAAACAAATTATTTAATTTATAATTTAAAAAAAACTATATAATTTTTACAAAATGGTTATAAAATAGTACCAGCTATTGAGTTAAAAATTATAATTAATACTTTATGTACTTAAAATTTTAAAAATTATGAATAGAGAATAAAATAAAAATTATTTACCTATAAATTTTTAATTTCATCATATAAAATTGGAATTATTGAAATTATGATAGAAAAAATTAGATTAATTATTTTTTTTAACTAAATATCAATATAAATTTAAGGACCACAATCTATCTAAAGATGATAGTTAAAATAATTTACATAAAATTATAAATTTAAACTTTATTACTTTTATTGTACACAAAATATCAATATAGGGCTTCTATTTATAAATAAATTCTTTTATGAAGATAAATAAATATAACTTATTTTGTTAATCAATATTATACATATTAAGCAATTAACAAAATATAAAAAAAATACAATATATAAAAATAAATTTATAAATTAGATTTTTACTTTTAGTCATTCAAATATTGATATATATAATTTGTAACACTCCAATAATAATACTCATCATATGCTTAAGTGGTATTATAGGTTTACTATCAGTTTATTATTTTATGATGCAAAATTTTTATTATAAAATACTTGTATTGAAAATACGATATAAATTTTTCTTTAAAATATTTATTGAAGATGCAAGGTTCATCGTATAAATTAATGTTATAAGTAATAATTGTTAAAATATCGTCACTTATGTTAATTTTGAAAATTCACATTTATTTGTTCAACATAATATACATTTGTTTATACATCAATATGCATATTATTAATTATATATATATCACACACATACTAATTATAGATAGTTAAAACTCTTAGAGAATCCTATACAATACAACAAGGGCATCGGTGCCTTTTCATAAATTACAGTCATCTATCACAGACATGTATTATATACATGAGCACATAAAACCTTCTTCAATACTCCATAGATTTTCTTTCTTTGGTTCTTTGCACCCTTGAGCACCAAGGAGCCAGTTCACACTAAACCGCTTGAGGTATATTACTATCGTCGCCAATAGCATAATTGTGATCTGGAAAAGAAACGAGAGGTAGGAAATGAGAAATTGTAATTTCTTAGTCAACGTCTATCCTAAGAACGGTGACATGATTTCGATTCCAACCACTTTAGTTTATTAAGAAAGTGTGACAGACATGCATGTTCAATTATTATTTAACAAAAATTCTCATCCGAAGTGAATTCTTTTAACAATGGCAACAATTCCATCTATCACTAGTAAACAAGTTATACATGCTCTAAATCACTTTTTATAAAAATGTTCATAAACATAAATCTCATGCATTCTTTATAATACTTTCTCATTGTAACATAGATATTGTTTGTCTCTTACTTTTTCATGTCTTAATCATAAATCATTCTCATTTTCTAGTCACCCTCTTAGTGACAATTTAATTTAAGACATATCATCAACAATCATAGTCAAACAATATCTTTCACTTCCCATATATTCTACCTTCCGTTCTAGGATATGAGCTCATTTCAGATGATCGTCACCGTCATAATTTCTTGAAGTTCTATGACTTCTATATGCAAGGTTCTATGACCTCCATATGTGCTCAAGCCTTGTGACTTGGCATGCTAAGAGTAGTGCCTTAAATTTTCACATAGGATTTTCTTTAGTGATCCCTTGATTTATTAAGTTTCATTTTAAGTTTTCATAATAATATGCATGCTTAGATAATCCAGCCAATATGGTATGCACATATAATATCCAATCCATTTAATTCTAACATATTTAATGACATAAAACTTCATAAATTACATCATTTTTCTAAATTATTGAAGAGAGTATTTAATAAACTTTATGTATAAATCTACATAATTACTTAACTAAAAATTCATCTTCTAAATAAAATTACTTGTTTATGCTTGAGTTCAAATATTTGGACAACATATAGCTTATTTCTAGAATTTGTCTATCTTGTCCTTATCCTTTGAGTTTTATGAGAAATTTTTCATGGAAACTTAGTTCACTCATCCTTCTAAATTATATCTCAACCCTTCCTTTTTTTCATAAGTTAAGTTTTCTCAATATTCTTGGGTTTAATTTTGTGAAAAGATGAATCATGGATTTACTTGGACTAATGACCTATTTTGGTTTAACTTACCTTATGTTTCTTAATTTAGATATTTTATTAGCAACCATCTTATTTTAAACTTTAGTATAGGTAATTTTATACTTCTTGATTATTAATCTAATTAACTAATTTGAATTATTAAACTTGATTTGATTTGTTTGCATCTTTATTTATGAACTTATGTCCGTTGATTTCAAATCCTCTTAGAAATCCTTAAGTACCCACATTATTCATCTTAAAATTTACTAACAAATTTTGTGGAATTTCCTAAGTCTTAGCCAAATCATAATTATAGTTCTTAAGGCCTTGTGACCAATTTTTCATGTCTTTGAAAGGATATTATTGTGAGATTATGACTTAGGATGTTAGATAGGTTTATCTTGGCAATTTTTAATATTTTTCTCCTTAACTCCCATGACTTGGCTGAATGGACTCTTATCAAATTATCTTAATTAAAACTTCAATCATCATCTTGTACTTAGAGGGATTCATTTCATTCCTTAATGAAAATTTTAGATCCTTTGTCCCTTAATTTAGGGGACTTGGTCGAATGGTCTTCTTGACCATTTAGTGGTCTTTTTCACCAACTTTTCCCTCTTAACTTATGAATCTTAGTTTAGAATACTAATTACACATTTTGCCTTTAGATTCACCAAAGTTTTGTTCTTGATTCATGGTTTTGGTTATGATTATGAAGAATTTGAAATGTCTCCTTCACCTTCTAAATCCATAAGTTCAATCCTTGTCTTATAATCATAAAGGTCCAATTTTTTGAAGTAAGATTTTAACTTTGTGACTTAGATTTTAGAATCCTTTTTGAGTTATGATTATATTGGTCTAGATTTGAATTTTTATAAAGATCCAAGCCCAAAAGATTTGAACTTTTCATGAAGATAGAAATAGCATCACTTTTTCAAGACAACCAAGTTGAGATCCACAAAATCTACTCCAAGTTATAATTATCCTCCACTTGAGCATCTTTCAATACTTTAAAAAATCCTTCAAAAATATACCTAGAAATTTAGAAATTACTTTTAAAAATGTAATTGATTAAATTTCTCTAAAAGCTCCAAGAATCCCTTTAATCCATTAAAACTTCCTCTTGAACTTCAAAAATACTTAAAAGCATAGTGATGCTTACTTTAGAAAAATATAGAAGTTTTAAACAAGAGCATGCTCAAGAAAGTTGGATCCAAACAGTTTAGAGAGATCCAAAATAAAAAAACCAAGAAGAATAAGCCAAAAGCACTTGATTAGGGACTTAGAAAATTTCAAAGGTAAAGATCCCTACTTGTTGAAGATTAGGAAAAGGACTTAATGGATTAAATGATGAAGAGTCACCTCCCTTGATGTCCTACACAAAAATTCTTGAAAAAGATTGATGAAGTTTGCTTTCTTGTTTAAGTTATGGTTTAAACTTTAAGATAGAAGTTTAAACTTGTTTAATTTTTGGAATTAAGGAAGGTGGAAGATAAGATGAGTTTGTATGCCTTGAATGAATGTTTAGAGAGATGATTTTTGAGGCAAATAGGATCTCTTGGGCCATATGAAATTCAGCCACTTATGACCAATTTGGTATTAGATTCTTAATTACGGATATTTTGATCTATTCACTTGTAATTTTTCTTTTTAAATTTAATTGTAAAATATGGATAATTATCCTTTAATCCTAACCTTAGTTTGTTTAACCTAACCATAATTTTTTTAGTCTAACATAGTTAGTTTTTAACTTAATCATGATTACTTTTATCTTTCCTCATAAATATTTTTATCTTTTATATCATTATGACTTAATGACTCATCATGACTAGTTATCTCCTTGATAAACCATGGGTGATTTTTATGCATATAGATAGGTTTTATGCTTGGCGATTTATGGTCTTATTGAGCTTTAGGGGAATTTTGGTTATTTTCTGAAAATTTTTTCAGAAAAGTTTTTAAACTGCTTTCTTGATGCTTCTAATCCTTATTAGTTCATTTTTCAATTATTTTTAAGTCATTTTCTATTATTTTTTTTTGGAAAAATTTAACCCTTATAAGAGTTAGGATGTTTTTAATGTTTATAGTGGTATTTTCATTTTTTTATTTTTAATTTTTTTATGATATTCTAATTTTTATTAATGAGTTCTATGTTTTGAGAATGCTTTTTAATTTTTTTATTTTGAGCTATCTGAACATTGTTTTAGCATAGTGATATTTTCATCATTTTATCAAAATTTTTTAATTTTTTTTAAATGTTAATTTCTGTCTCTATTTTCTTTTTTATTAATATAAATTTATAATATTGAAAATTTATCATAAATATTTTAGATATTACATAATTTTATTTCAATTTATAATTTATTAAAATGACAATTGTAGTATATTTTTTATTCATCTCATATCATAATTTTATATCTAAAATATTAAAATTTTAAATACTAAACATAGATTTTAACATTTCATTTTTTAATAATTTATAATAATATATTTATTGACATACATTGTAATATAAATAGAAAAAACATTTAAAAATTATTAATAAAATTATATTAAAATTTAGTTAAGATTATACGATAATTTTACTAAAATTTCGAATCCAAATAATTTACAATTGGTTATTATACGTTCGAAATGAAGATAATTTTTATCATCCTAAATAATTTTTTTAAACATTATATTATTTAATTAAAATATTATATACTTATTTTTATTTTATATATTGTCTTTTATATGTATATATTGAGGATGTCATTATTAATTTCATAAGGTGAAATAACCTGATAAATTTTAAATATAGTAAAGGTAACACATTTTTTAATAGACACATGCATATTTAGTTTAGTTTAATTTGAAAAAATAATATCTTTAAAAAAATTTGATAAATAAAAATGATTAATTTTCAAAATTTAAAACAAAAACATGCACGAACCACACTTAAATTAAAAGTAACTAGAGGTTTGTTGGCTCAAGATAAATAAAGAAAACAAAAAAAGATAGTATCATGTATGTCTAAACAACAATGATAGGTAAGTATTGACACACAAAAACTACAGAGACTATATTTTTAAGTTAAACAAATTTTATTGTTTATAAATATAAAAAAAAAACTAATAAATTTTTAAGTGAATTAAAAAATATTATAAAGTAAATATTTTATTTAATTTAAATTTTAAAATTTTTGAAAAGAGAATCAAATAAAAAGTATTTACCTTTAAATTTTTTTATTTTTATGAAATTGGAATTATAAAAATAAATTATTAGATTATTTATATTTTTTAAACTAAGCATCAATATAAACTTATAAACCTACTAGGATTTGCCTAATAATAATATAGATTAAGATAATTTAGATGAAATGTAGATTCAAACTTCATAGTGCTTTTATTGTACACAATTAATTTGTTTAAAACTTCAATTTATACCTTACTAAAATGATCATTTTAATATCATTTGTTGGATTCATCTAATATCATAATTTTGTAATATCCAAATTAGTATCCATTAAATTTTTAAACACTAGATAAATATTTTAACATTTTAGCTTTAAGTAATTTATTTATTAACATACAGTATATAAAAAATATTTATTCTCATCATTATTAATAATATATTCTAAATAACTGGTGATATGAAAATAAAGTGTTACAATAAATTCAAATGTTATAAAAGATGTACAAGAACAAAAATGGAACAGCTAAACGCTTCCAAGACCAATTTGTAGCACATGAAGAAACGAATGACTTAGGTGTTATAATGCTGTTCAAATGAAAGGTTTGTTGGAAGTATCATGTGTTGTGTGACTGATATAGTTTAAGAAGAGTTAGATCATATTTATATTATGTTTATGCACATATAAATAACAGCTGATTCCTCCCACTTTTTATTGTTTCTAATTCATGCCATGCTAACTTACGTGTAAGTGTTCTAATAAATTCAATTAATTGAGTTGTATCTGTCGTAAACAGTTCTTTTCTTAATTTTGTTTTCCAATGCAAATGCTTTCCGGTGAGAATTCAATCTTTCCTTTCTTTTTACATTTGTCATATGCAATCAATGAAAAGAATTAAATAAAAAAATATCAGTAGTATGACATAGAGATGGCTATACTTTAAATAAAAATCGTGAAATAATTAATATAATCATGGAAATGTTGATTTATCGCTAAAAATTGCTTAGACAGCAATATAAATAATTAAACAAATGTGATGTAGATTGAAATCATGTCAATATAAAAAATCGTATGTATTCAAGTGTCACTTGTCTCCCATGTTTATCTTTGCGCTTAAATTTCTATAATTCCAACAACTTGTCATGTAGCATGATTTCATAACCCTAAATCCTAAACCCTACTGATATCCATGTTGAGTGTTATCAATCTCTAATTATCATCGACATATATGTCCCGGTCTACTATCAAATCATTCAGTTTAGCGTTCCTGTTTGTTTTCTGTCTATCAATAAAATTGTCAGGTTAACTATAATATCCTACACAATAAAGTTCATCAGAACATTCCGATGACATGATGACTAGCATACACAATGTTCTAATACAAATTGTGATTTCTATTATCTAATTGATATGATAGGTGATGTAGCAGTACAACCAGATCAGCTCTCCAAGATGATATGTTATTTCAACTTGAGCAACCATGCTATATTTAAAGAGGTTGGTAACAAGCTTGAAATTTGGTAAACTTTAATATGAAAGAAAGAAATATAATATATGAAATCGTGTTCCTCCTGTGCATTTACTTTATTTAGCCTAAGTATAATTGGTAAATCCATATTTGTCAAAAAAACACACACCGAATTCTTGATAATGAATGCTTATTTATGATTTGTATCGAGCTAAAAAGTGCCCCATTCTTGAATGTCATGCATTCACCTCTGAGTAATTATAACATACACTGCATCTAGCTTTCAAAATCCAATCCGTCGTTACACATGGAGATTCAGTTAAGTTTAAATAGCATAGGGTAGAATACCGTAATGCCTCTTCAATGACTCAAAATTGACAAGTCCAAACGTTCTCCCTCAGTTGAATCCAAGTTTGGCGCCATATTGTCCCATCCCCTGCCATCTAGCTATTTAGTACAGTATAGCTAAATAATCAAAAGAAGGGATAAAGGTGTAAGGGAGAGTAACATCTCCTATATTGATTATAGTCGTTTATGCCATGTGATTCTTTCCCTCTGGTCATAACCGCGGATGGCCCGATGGCAGTTGATCACTGTTAAATTTCCACAACAAGTAGGGGCACGCGAACCTCCCCAACAACAATTAGGGACACGCGAAATTCCCAATAAGCACCCACTTCTCTTCTCTTCGGCGACTAAAATTCATTTAGTTGGCCATCTAACCGTTTGTGCCGTTTGGTTCGGACAGGGTCATGTGAGATCAAACATGCTACCAACGGAAAAGATATCAAGATATCACATGATACGATCAATGTTTCAACTAGAAGATGACTAATACAAATAATAATAGTTACACTCTAATTCACAGTAATTTTTTTTTTTTAAATCCTCATAATTAAATAAATAGATTTAAAATATTTTTAGAAGATTTCTAAATTTTAAATATATATTATTTTATTTATTTTTTAAATTATACATTGTGAACTTTACCAAAAAAATATATAAATCTTAATATAATTTTTGTTTATTTTAATTTTTATGCATATGAAAGTTTAGAATAAAGTTAAATATTATTTAAATGTTATATTTTTTCAATTATTTTTTTTAACATCTTTTATATGAGTTTTCAAAATATTTTAAAGTTTAAAAATTCTGAATCCCATGTAATGAACTCTTGATACGAACATGTAATATAGTAATATATCGTATTATCTAGTATTCAAAGAATTGTATAAATTTTATTGCGTATAAATATCAGTGCAATCTTCATTTTTCTTAGACTTACATGGATTGAGGAAAATATATAAATATTATTCATTTAAGTTTTTTAACTAAATTTTTATTATCTTTCGTTTAAATTTTAAAAAATATATAATATACTTTAAAATTTTAAATTTTTAAATTTCATGCAATGAGATCTTAATACAAATGTATTATTAAAGTCATATGGTCCTGGTACAACTTTCGTTTGTTTCGGAATGTTTATTAAAATATTCAAAATATTTTCAAACACTTCTCTAAAAGTTTCTTTAAAGATCTTATTTTTGCAATATCTCCAAATATCAAGTCTTAAGCCATAATTATTTAGTCTTGAGTCTCTCATTACATCAGAAAGTACGTATAAGAAAGTTTAAACTCTGTTCAACTATTTTTTATAAATTTATTTATTTTTATTATATTTAAAAGATCACACAATTTTTAAAAATATTAAACTTATACATTCAATCTAAGGATATCTTTCTTTAAAATGGACGATTATGATATTAATATTTTTTCTATTTTGTAATCCACTTTCAAACTTAGAATTCTTTTTTTTTTTAGAGTTTTTTAAATATTTTTTCTTTAAAATAAAATTTATTAGCAATTCCACAATCATTATTTTATAATTTTTTTAATAAATATTAAGAGTTTCACATACCGTCATAATTTCGATCACGATAAAGAAATATTGACAAAAAGATAATAAAAAATATGAATATTATAGTTTTCGGTAAAATATATTTTTATTTATAAATTTCAATATTAGCTTCTACATATTGGTTATAAACAAAACATTATTATAATAAATATTTTATTTAATTAAAATTTATAAATAAAAAATAAAAAATTATTTATCTTCAAAATTTATAAATTCTTTATATTTGATTAAAATTATGTATAAAAAAATTTTAGATTGGTATTTTTTATCTAATAGGAAATTCATATGAATTTTGTAAATCAATTCTTAAGAGATAATATAATTTATTTTTATAATTAATTATTATATATATTTAACTATTACCATAATTTGAGAGAAAAATATGATATAAATATATAAGCTTGTAAATTAAATTTAGTATTTTAATTTATTTTAATCATTTAACTATTTATATCATATATTAATTTAAAATATATTTAGTAAAGTATGTCAACTAATTAAAAGTTAAAATTACTAACTAAAAATATCTCAAAATATTTTAATTTTTTTATAAAGTAATTTATTTTAATAGCTATATAAAAGTTATTCTAATAACATTTATATTTTTCAGCTTCAAATTGAAATAGTTTTTCTATTTTTTTAATAAACTTTTATAATTATTTATTTATGTATTTAATTTTATAATTATAATATCATCTATTTTATATAATAATAGTAAAAATTTGATATATTATTTTTATATTATAATAAATTATTATATTTTAAATTAATATTTAATATATTTTTTATTTTATTTTATTAAATAAAATATTAAACCTTTTAGTAGTAAATAAAATTATAAAATAATTAATATTTTGAAACTAACATTTGAAACTTATTTATGTGAAAATAAAAAATAAATATTTTTATTTTAAAAATAAAATTTTATGCCATTAAATTTTAATATATATTTTTTGACAAAAATTAAGATATTATATTTTTTAAATTTTAATCTATTATTTTATTATATTTTTATTTATCAATTTACATTTATTAATTTGTTTAGCTATCAGTTATACCAAATATTTTTGACTCTTGTCAACTTTGTTTTCAATTTTTAGCATTCAATCTTTAACTTTTACTTTTTATTTAACTTATCTTATAGTTTTTATAACACCCTAATTATCAACATTGATTTTACGCTTAAATCGTTCAATCGTTTCATTAGTAATTTATTATCTTATGATGCAGAATTTTTTTAAAAAAATTACTTGTAGACAAATACAGTAATTTTTTTTTAAATTATTTGATATAAAATGTGAGTCTCGTCGATAAAATATATGTAGAGGTAAACTAAATAACTAGACGATTGTGTGCGCGTTCAAAAAGTTTAAGAGCACTAACTACTTATATTCTCTTTCATTCTTATTCACGTGTAGACAATTAAATTTAATTTAATCACGATAAGGATAAGACGTGTAGGCCTTGTCGTGCAATTATTACAAATCTTAATTTACATAATTACCTTCTACACATCCTAATACAATATATACATAATTTAGATCAATACTACATATCAATAGCTAGGATGCTTGCATCCAATTATTTTCAATATCAACGCGATGTAAATCTTCTTCTTGAAAGAGTGTCTCATATCTGTTTCAAGTAACTGCTACCATCATGAATAGCGTCTCGGGTGTCTGGGAACAATGTGAGAAAAAGTAGGGGTGGAAAATTAAGTAAGTTTCTTAATAGACTTTCTACTCTAATCCTAACGGCATCACTTTTACACCAGCCACTTTAGTTTATTTGAGAAATCATTCAATGCATATAAGATTACTTTTAATACTTTAGAAACATTCTACTAAAGTGGGTAATTTTTATTTTAGAAACATCTCGTTGTTTAAACATACATTCACCTAAAAATCATAAGCGTGAGATCACAAATAAGATATTATTTGACATACATATTATATTCTATGTCTTAAATGTTATTCTCTGTCATTTCTCTTTATCTTTATCATTTCTCTAGCCCACTCTTCAGAAAATTATAGATCTGGTTCCACAACTTAAAGGAAAATATTTAGACACAGATATGCATTAAAATTTATCAAATAACATCATCTTACTTCCTACTAAATTAAGGATATAAGCTCATTCTAAGATGGTCATCATCACCTTATAAGATTGTGAGAAACTCAATGCCTTCACTGTAGAAGGTTTTTTGAGAACTTAATGTCTCTTAGGAGAACCTTTTGCCTCCTCTTCAGTAGAACTCTAGGTGTCCTCTAGATTCTAATGTGCACAAGGCACAAAGAGAGTAGACTCACGTCTTCACATAAGTTTGTTTTAGGGACCACTTAATATTTTTAGGTTCATTTTAATGACTGTTTTAGATAATCATGCATGCTCAAGCAAATTTTCAACCAATATGGAATGCACATGTAGATCCTGGATTCCATCTCAACATCAACATAAACAATACTCACACATAATATCATCCTTTGTTACTCATAAGTGTAAACACCTAATTATGTCTGAGGTCCCTAATGTCAAAAAAATAAAAAATAAAAATAAATAAATTAATTAAATTAATTAAAAATTTAATCAAAAAAGCTAACGCTAAATTAAATTGAACAAGCAGAAAACAAATGAACAAAGAAGAAGCAGAAAATAGGTAAGCAAAAAATAAGAATAATAAATAAATAAACCAAAACAAAAATAAAAGGAAAAATGATAAAATAGAAAATGAATAAATAAATAATGAGTAAAATAATAAGAATAAAAATTCTGAAAAATAGAAAAAACATTAAAACCAAAAATTAAAAAAAAAACAATAAAAGAAAATTTAATAAACAAGAATTAAAAACTAAAAATTAGAAAAAATAAGAATAATAAAAACTCAAAAATCTGAAAAACAAAAGATAATAAAAAAATTCAAAAATATGAAAAAATAAAAATAAAAATCTGAAATATAAAGAAAAATACAATAAAACATAAAAACAAAATTAATAAAAATGGAAAAATAAAAGAAAAATTAAAATAATTAGAAACTAAAAATAAAGCAGTTTTTGAAAGTATAATAAAAGAATTTAAAAACAAAAAACAAAAAATAATTAAAAATCTGAGAAACATGAAAAAGCAAAAAATCTGAAAATACAAAAATTAATATACAAAAATGAAAATAAGGAAATAACAAAGAAATTAAATTTGGAAATAAAAAATCTGTTAAAACAAAATAAAGATTTTGACAATTAAAACATATAAAAACGAAATTTGGAACTTTTAAATAGAAAAAATAAATCTGAAATATATGAATAAACAAACAAAAATAGTTAAAGAAAAGAAAAATAATAAAATTCTGGAAAAGAAAAATAAAAAAAACTGGAAATAAAAGAAATGATAAAATACATAATAAATAAGTTTTTAGAAAAGATATAAAATAAAAAGGAATAAAAAAAAGAAATAATATAAAATAATTTTAAATTAAAAGCAGAAAAAATAAAAATATAATAAAAAGGTAAAAACAGTTTTTGAAAAGATTTAAAAAAAAGAAAAGGGAACGTAGGTGAGGGGGCTATAAAAAGGAAATCCAAGGCAAAAACGGGGGTGAGATTTTTTGGCTTGTTAGAAGAGAATTTATTGGAGAAGAAGCTGCTGAAAGTTGTCGACAAGGACGAAGTCACCGAGAAAGATCACAGGGTCCCCTCTAGCAAGAAACAGCTCCCTGAACTCTGTTCTCGATAAAGGGAACTCTTCATTCAGCGACATAACCTCGGTGGCCAGAGAAATCTTGCATTCAATCTTGTAAAGGTTAGTTCCCCAAACACGGTCTTGATGATTCGATCCACAAGTTCAACACATTTCTTTGCTCAATGAATAGTTAATTAAGAGCAGACTTCAATGATTCATAATCTGTGTATAGATTCAAGAAACACCCGTAGGCATTACAAACGAAAGTGTAATTTAATTTAAATTGGAAATTCTCCACAAAGAAGTAACCATTCTGTGATCGAAAATCTCGATATAAGATATGGGTATGATCCCCTGTACTACAATTGATACTGATATGCCCATAGGTTTTGTTATGAAATAAGAACCATTAGAACCGGCCTTAAGCTGCCAATGGATGATATAGGGTCGTAATCTTGAAGCCCCAGGTGTGTTCGAATGGAAGGGTCGACGCCCTGATCAAAGGGTTGTAGTAGGTTCTTGCACTTGATGACCTTCTCAATCTCTTCCGTTGCTCTGAAACTTGGAAAGCACCAGACCTATTCTGAAGATAAGTAATCTGGGTTTTGCTTTTTGTTCGTCTTGTTCGCGTCTCAACCATGCAGCCTTAAACCATCCAGATTTTACCACCACCCCAGCACAGCAAGCGGTATTGATCTCATGCATACATACGTAGACCATTCCTCCAGGGCAGTGGTTGTTTTGGGGCACAGATACTCGCAGCAAGTTCAGGCCCCAGGTCACGAGGAAGGGATCCCTGAAGTACCCACCGGAGCGAATCAAATGGTGAGAATGACGGATTCAATCACACCAATTGGAATAGAGTTTCAGTTTAAGGGAGATAGTTTCCTTTCGTCTAAAACCAACAAAATAGGGAAGCTGACCTTTAAAGTCTACCTAAAACATGCAATATGGTCTTTATGTGAGGTAGCTAGGAGCTTTGTACGTCATCCAATTCACCCTCGTTCGTCCATGCGTGCGTCGTGAAACCTCCCAAACATCAAGGTGTAGCTACCCCATGTGCAAGCCTCTGCATCCAATGATTCTGAAGGCTCAAGTCAATTCCAGATTAATCAAGTAAATATTCCTTCCTGGACGCACAAGACCCAGCACAAATAGATACTAGTATTACTAATAAACAAAGAGGCAATGTCGTGCATGGAAAACAAATTCGGGGGTTATGGATAAAGACGCTTCCCTACATAATGCATATCAAAAGGACCCTGTAATGTGCTACCCTTTTTCATACAAGTTCGTGTACGTGGCTTCGCCAAAAGACACGGTTCAGGATCAATGATGGAGGGCTATATGAACGCAGATTGTGACCCCTCTTGACAATGTGTCAAATTTTGAATCCTAATTAGGGGATGGAGTTTAAAGAAATGGGAGTCGTTCTGATACCTAACCCACTCAGTCGCATGGCCAAAATTCGGGTGCGATATTCAAAATTAGTCCCACGTGCATGGGTCCCATACAATTCCCATGTAACTAGCAAACCTTAGAACGTGTGCCTTAATATATATTGAAGGGACCTAAAGACCAAGCCAAAGAATGGCCAGGTGGTTCATGAATTGCTCGCCTTCACTCAATGCTTGGGTTCGATTCCCACATTTCACATTTCTGTTTTAATGGTCTTTGAATCAAACATTTATAAAGATTTGGTGCACACTGATCATAACTTTGGGCGGCTGATTTAGCATTTTGCATTTTAATAGAAAAAGACGATCCCTCAAAAGTCAGCTTTAGGCTCCCTTTTCCTCCAAATTCCAGATATACCCCATAGCAAAATTACAAATCAGCCCCCAAGCATTCTCACTAATACCCATTATGTCCCTAATGGCAAAATACCAGATCAGCCCTCAAGCATTCCCATTATGTCCCTAATTGCAAAATACCAAATCTACCCTTAACATTCCTATTAATTACCAAAGTGTCCCAAAATTCTCAAATACCCAGAATGCCCCCAAACAATTCACTAATTCCAATTCTATCCTCACCTGCCAAATACCAAGCATGCTCCTAGAAATTCGCTTAATCCCTTATTCTGTCCCCAAGAAATTCATAAAAATTCCAGAAATTAATTAAAATTTATAAAAATTCCAAAAATTAATAAATATTCATAAAAATTCTAGAAATTAATAAAAATTCATAAAAATTCCAGAAATCAATAAAAACTCATAAAAATTCCAAACTTAATGGAAATTCATCAAAATTCCTAATAATTCATAAAAATTCTACAATTCCTAAAAAATACCAAACTCATACCTCTAAAAAATTCTCTTAATCGCATTTTAATTTCTCGAAATCCTCCTGATTACAAATTAAATCCATAAATTTCCATTAATGCTAAGCACACCCCATAACCTTGCATGTTTGATTATGTCTTGCCTATTTTATTATTCATCATAAAAATCTTGTTTTACTATTCTTAATCTCACGCGACGGGCTCTAAGCACGAACTGGTAGCTTTTTTTGCTATTCGTTGTTTAGAGATTCGTATGGGTCCAAGTGCAGCCGTAGTTGTCTTGGGCCTTGTGCATATGTGGATTAGGGTTGCCCTTCCTTTCTATAAAATAAAAAAACCTTGCTCGTTTTATTCTTTCATCGTTTTTCAAAATAAAAATCTTGTTTTGCGATTCCTAATCTCACGCGACGAGCTCTAAACACGAACTGGTAGTTTTTTCTGCTGTTCGTTGTTTAAAGATTCGTATGGGTCCAAGTGCAGCCGTAGTTGTCTTGGGCCCTGTGCGTATATGGATGGGGATTTCCCTTCTAAAAATAGTTTTCAAAATAATCAAGTCATTTCCGAATATTATTTTCCAAGCAGCTCCAAAGGTCAACCCTTCGAGCACCTTTCGAACACTCTTTTAAACGCTTTTGAAGGTCAAGCCTTCAAAATAAAACCAGAACTACGTAAGCCTTGAGTTTCCCATTGCACCGGGGAATACGTAGGAGCAGGATCAAGTCCTGTCAGGCTAACCTCCATCAAGTATTTATTTTCACTCTAATTAAAGGGATCAAACCATTTTCAAATAATCACACACTTAGTTTAAGGGTACCATTCTTCGGAACAGGCGAGTGGGATGCCTAACACCTTCCCCACTCGTAACCGACTCCCGAACCTAAATCTCATCCTCAAGTCAGGGTTTT
Organism: Canavalia gladiata; assembly: GCA_037954105.1. Taxonomy (NCBI): domain Eukaryota; kingdom Viridiplantae; phylum Streptophyta; class Magnoliopsida; order Fabales; family Fabaceae; genus Canavalia; species Canavalia gladiata. Next base: position 35,982,570 of record CM075665.1, read on the forward strand.
TTCCGAATCTTTTTCCCTTAAATAAAAATTTGGTGGCGACTCCACATTGGTCAAATAAAGTTTTATTTTTCAAAATTTTAGCGAGTTCGTCGTCTCGTCGGAATTACGGTTGCGACAATGAGCATTCATCATTCATTCTTACATAAATAATATGCATTCACAATTAGTAACACAAGTTTACTAGTAAATCACATAGCATTATATCATGAGAGAAATTCTTGCATGCGGAGAAGACCCTTTTCTTGGTGAAAACTGGTCTGCTTTACCCCAACACCAGCGGAAGGAGCGATCGTTTAGGACCAACCTCTGTGAGGTCCCGACACGTATCTACACGCAGGTTAGCTACAATTTCCTTTCTCTAGCGTACGATTCATATAGAGATTAGCAAGAATTCAAGTTATGGTACAAATCTTGATTGGTAAAAACCGATTTAGCTTAGTCTCTGTCTGATTTTCTTTAATGAGCTTGGTTAACCCTAGACGTAATTAAGACATGGTGAATACTCAAGCATGCATGAGGATCGTACGAGAATGAAGGTGTCCTTAGAATCTAGCATATTAAATGAGGCTAATAAAAGAGTAACAAAAGGATTTGAGTCAGAATCAAATAGCCACCTCCATCAATGAGGGCCTGCCAAAGAATTTTGCTAAAAGGAGGAGAATGGGTCCACCCTCTGACGTGGAAATTTCAACTCCACTTGCAAAGCATAAACCATAAAATGAAGTGGTAATGTATTCTTTTTTATTTTTAAAAAAATAAAAAATAAAATAATAATAATAAAATTAAATTACCAATTAGCTCCTAACCTTTCCATTAATTCCAAATATGCCCCCAAGACCCAAAATTACCCATTAGCCCCTAACCTTTCCATTAATTCCAAATATGCCCCTGATCATTCCACAAAATGTCTATTCTGTCCCTCTTGTGGCCAAATTACCCTAATACCCCTAGGAAAATTCTAGAATTCCTATTCTACCCCATAACCCGTAATTACCATTTTACCCCAGAAAATACAAAAATTAACAAAAATACAGAAAATTAATAAAATACAAAAAAATTAATAAAATTTCATAAATTCATAAAAATTAATAAAATTCCAGACATTTATAAAAAAATTAATAAAATTCCAGAAATTCATAAAAAATTAATAAAATTCCAGAAAATTCATAAAAAAACTAATAAAATTCCAGAAAATTCATAAAAATTAATAAAATTCAAGAAATTCATAAAAAATTAATAAAATTCCAGAAAATTCATAAAAAATTAATAAAATTCCAGAAATTCATAAAAAATTAATAAAATTCCGAAAATTCATAAAAATTAATAAAATTCCAGAAATTCATAAAAAATTAATAAAATTCCAGAAAATTCATAAAAAATTAATAAAAATTCCAGAAAATTCAATAATTAATTAATAATTCTGTAAAAGCCCAAAATTAATAAATAATTCTGGAAATTTTCATAATTCCTAAATGATTCATAAATTCCTAAGAATCATAGGAATCCTAAAATTCCTAAATGAATTCACAAAATTATCAAATATTTTCGTAAAATTCCTTAATTGGTAAATTCCCTCCAAAATTTCTAATAATTACTTGTGTCTTGTCTTTTTCATTTATCGTTCTTCAAAAATAAAAATCTTGTTTTGTGATTCTTAATCTCACGCGACGAGCTCTAAGCACGAACTGGTAGCTTTTTTTGTTGTTCGTTGTTTAGAGATTCGTATGGGTCCAAGTGCAGCCGTAGTTGTCTTGAGCCTTGTGCATATGTGGATTAGGATTGTCTTTCCTTTTTACAAAATAAAAAAACTTTGCTCATTTTATTCTTTCATCGTTTTTAATAAAAATCTTGTTTTACGATTCTCCATCTCCTTGAGTTTCCCATTGCACCGGGGAATACGTAGGAGCAGGATCAAGTCCTGTCAGGCTAACCTCTATCAAGTATTTATTTTCACTCTAATTAAAGGGATCAAACCATTTTCGAATAATCACACACTCAGTTTAAGGGTACCGTTCTTCGGAACGGGCGAGTCGGGTGCCTAACACCTTCCCCACTCGTAACCGACTCCCGAACCTAAATTTCATCCTTAAGTCAGGGTTTTTTTCAAATCTTTTTCCCTCAAATAAAAATTTGGTGGCGACTCCACATCATCAATCCAATTCATATTTTTTAAATTTCAGCGAGTTTGTATCTCGTCGGAATTACGGTTGTGACAATCATCACCTTATAAGATTGTGAGAAACTCAATGCCTTGACTGTAGAAGGGTTTTTGGAGAACTTAATGTCTCTTAGGAGAACCTTTTGCCTTCTCTTCAGTAGAACTCTAGGTGCCCTCTAGATTCTAATGTGCACAAGGCACAAAGAGAGTAGACTCACGTCTTCACATAAGTTTGTTTTAGGGATCACTTAATATTTTTAGGTTCATTTTAAGACTCTTTTAGATAATTATGGATGCTCAAGCAAATTTTCAACCAATATGGAATGCACATATAGATCCTGGATTCCATCTCAACATCAACATAAACAATACTCATGCATAATATCATCCTTTCTTACTCATGAGCATTCATCATTCATTCTTACACAAATAATATGCATTCACAATTAGTAATACAAGTTTACTAGTAAATCACATAGCATTATATCTTAGATACATTTTCAACATAATATCTCAATTTGGGTTTTTATGTTGAATCACTCAAGGGACTTAATTTACTAAACCTTCTAAGTTTCTTCTCATCCTTTCCTTTTCTTAAATTCACATTAATTTCATGAGATTTTTACATCTTAGAATTTTACTCTAGATGGCCAAATGATAACTTTTAAGGTTTATTCTTTGTACTCTTCATTTGTTCAAGTCTTATGCAAGTCCTAATTATACCAAGTTCAAATATTAAGTATTTATAAACTTTTAACTTGTTCAATATATTTTAATTGAACATGGCCAAATAGTAATTATGAACACCAATTTTAGTCCAAGGCCCTTCTAAATTAAACTGAATTAAAAGGAATCGGGAAAAAATATATTAAAAAATAAAAAATATAAAAAAAAGAGAGAAAGAAAAATAATATGAAATAAAATAAAATAAGAATAGATAAACAAAAGAAAAGAATGAAGGAAGGGAGTTGGGCACAAAAGCTGACACTAGCCCAATAGATAGTAGTAGGAGAGGCAAGGCGGGCTCTAAAATGGGTGAACAGCCCAATTTGAAGAAAAGAAAAGAAGCAAATGGTCTGTTAGAGGAAGCAAAGAGAAAAGAAAAATGACAAAACATGCAAAACAGAAAACGGGTAATTAGTTGGAAACGGTTACCAACCAATTAAGAAAATTTAAAGGAGGGAACCATGGTTAGTGGATGGAAACCCAAGGGAGTTAATTCCTTGATAGAGATATAAATAGAAACCAAATCAGTAGAAGGGGGAATTTTTTGGGTTGATTCATCACTTCAGCAAATTTTTCTAGACTCTTCTCGGATTCTCTCGATTCTCCACCGCATCCTGAAAGCTTTTGCAAGCTTCTCCCTACCACATTGGATCTCGTTCTGCTGGTTCCAGCTCCTTTCATCTTCTTCAGGAGCCTCTGGTGTTACTACTACCTCTCGGAAGTATTCCGAAACTTCTCTTGCGTTCGTCATTCTGTTTCTTCTTCTTCAGCTTCGATTGAACGAAATTCTTCATCCTTTAAAACTAGCTTCACTCAGGTTAGTGCTCTCACCTGATCCATGTGCTTAAATCAATGCATATCCTCCCAATGCCTTGCTTTTCTTATTTTAACGATTAGATATTGCGGTGTGATAAGAAAAGTGAAACGTGTAAACAATTTTGATTTTGTGTTGAACCTCGATTTGGAATTCTCAAATGAAAGCAATTGGTTAAGATTACTTTTCAAATTAAGAGTGAAAATATTTTGTTAGGATTACCAAGAATTAAATCAATCTTTGCATTCGTTTTGCCATTTCTGCACATGAATCCTCACTTGATTGGATGATAAACAATTGAAATAAACTTTCATTCTGATAAATCAAATATAGCCAAATCCTCGGGGAGCAGTTTTAGCCTTACTTGAATTCCACCAGGCCAAATCCATCATAGTTTTGATGTTTTATAATCCAGCATCAATGGAATAAGAAGCCACTTCTACATTTTGCATCAATAGCACTATTTACAGAAAAGAGTACAAAGTCCCTAGGATAAAGTCTATCAGTAGTCATGGGCTTTAGGACTAGTATTTGTGTTCATTTAAATGATGCCTCAACCAATAGGAGAACATGGTTAGGAATATGTTGATGTGATAGTTGTTAGAAGCCTAAATTCTAAAATATCTCAGCCTTACATCCAAACTTATCATGTCAGAGACCAATATACGGTTCCTAATCCCATGATATATTGCATTACCTCATGCAGTATCAGGGGTTAAGGATCAAAGTTTTCAAGGATTAGGTTACCTAACAATTCTAGTGTCTCAGACATGTATGGCAAGGGAAGCTGAGGTTGCCAAAAAGAGTTAGGAATAAGAATGTGTGTAGAATTAAACATATTTATGCTATCATTGTGTATCAAAAGGTTGATGTCAAGAGGGGAGTGAATCTGTAGTTGCTCCTAGGCTATTGAAATTGGTTCTTCTTAGTTCCATGATGAAAAAAGCCTATTAAAAGGCCAAATTTAAAGACCAAAAAGGTCTCTTTCCTGGGTGGGATATTGGCACAAGCTCCAAAGTGCTGGTAGGTTAGGAAGAAACTTAACTCATGCTTATGGACCTATGCTAACAGCAGACATGGTATCAAGATCCAATACACCTGGCTCTTAGGAAAAATAGAAAATAAACCATCTTACGGCAAAATAGGAATTGAAAATCAACCACATCCGGATCTGCATAATTTTATAGATTGCTGCCTCCGATGCGAGTGTCTATTTTGGTTGAAAGCATAACAATAAATTCATCTCCAGGCCATACACCCTAGGTTTCTTAAAGCAACTAGGAAACAGACCAACCTGAACCCATATTAGGGGCCTACAAGGTTGTATATTTCAGGTAAAGGTTCATAGTCATATACAGATTAGAGATTGATGAAGGGAGAATGAGTGAGGTTTGAGCAGAAAAAGTTAAGCTTGGCAGAACATAATAATGGCTGAGGTAAGGATCTGCATTTAATGTCATAACTCAAGCGAATGGTGAGCCAATTAGGTAAGTTGGGAGCCAATCCTATCCATAGAGAAATGTGCATAAGAACCATGTAGTTACCAGTGACCAGATGCATAGTTCAAAACCTGATAGCTTATGGCAGTGCTAGGTAAATCAGGATCTAGAGAAGGAGCAATATCAGTAATTTTAACAAAAAAACAGTAGTATCAAAGGTCCTGTATGTGGTGAATTTTGTCAGAAAGGAGCTAATACCAGCGGCCCTATACATGATTCCAAGATATGCACCCAATCAAATACACATAAATTTGTGGGAGAAATGGTAGAAATAGATCTTCCCTCATTTGCGAAACCTGGTTGCATGATTTGAATAATCCTAAATGATGAAGACGACCTTCTGTTATGAGGAAATCAGTTAAGGTAGAATCCAATTTGCATAAGAAAAGTTCTACGATTCAAAGGTGAGCTAAGAACCCCTCTATGCGTATGTTGTGAGATTCTGTACTTGATAATGACTAGCAACCAAGGACTACAAATCCAGACCATCTGTTTGAATTCAAATTCAAACCTGATAATTAAAATCCTGCAGAATTAGCACCCAAGCCCATAGAGGAAAGTTCTAAGTAGCAAAAAAGATAAACTTGGGCATTTATTCAATAGAGTAGCATACTGAAGGAAGAGTTCACTGTTAGTATCTCAACATTTGGTCATTAAGAGCCTAATGGTTGACCTTGCAGGAGCCTTATGCACAAGGACTCGATAGGAAAAAGGTCTAGGAGGAATTGTCGCCTAAGAATTTGCAGGTTGGGGAATGATTATTGAAACGTTCCCTGGTAGGACCTATGTGGTTTAAACTGAGAATACTGTTAGGAACCCAAGTCTCATCCTTCAAAATTGCCATAGCACTCAGCTCATCCCAAATTATGCAATGAATCAGCCCAGAAATGAGGGGCCATTCAACTGCACTCATTAGCCAACTATACTGGTAAAGCTTAGATTTCATAGGATAGTTGTAGGAGGTTCTGTTTGTCTTCCCTTGTCATAGAATAAATTCAGGTCAATACTGATAATCCATAATCCAAATTAGAAATAGGCAAGGTAGAAAGTAAGCCAACCTGAGAGAGAGATTCAGGCCTGAGAGAGCTTGTCCATCTAAAGGCCTGTTGCTAAAAAATAAATAGGCCAGTTCTAACAAGACACCAGAAGGTCTTTTAGATAGCTAATAACACATGATTAAATAACATTTGGCTTCAAAATTGGAGAGGAAAAGGAACTGGTACAAATCCAGTCTAATGTGAGCCAAAGCTAACAGCTTATATAAGGTAACTTTAGGTGACTTTTTGGGCTCAGCATAATAACCAACCCTTCCACTCTAATCTGTAGAATTATGCAGATTGATATGTCTAACTCAAGATTTATGACTAGACTAAATGGGCAGTAAAATCAATTTCAAATAAAGATTAACTTCATCGGAAGAATCTCAAATTACTTGGTTCCACAATGTATGTACCTGCAAGTTCTACTAGATTTCAACATTCTTTTGATAATATACCACCTGCATTTATGGGCTCGATATTTCAGAATGTATATGAACTTGGAGCTGGGGCTGAATCACTCCTTTCATAAAAAAAGTTTGATGCACATACTAAAAGGCCTTGAGGCCATTTGTCTTGATGACAAAGATGAGAAAAGTTGTTAGCTGACTTCTCCAAAATATGGTGTGTTGACTGAACCATTAAAGCTTGTTTCGAAATTGAAAATGCTAAGGAGATATAATCCCTCGCTTAGTACATCATTAATTACAATGGAAGGGACCAACTAGCAAATTTTTAATGCCCAAATACTCTATTTTAGGGCCTATTCCTTTGGGCCTTATTATTGCAAAAGTAAAAAGCCAAGTCCTACTAAAAATCATATCCTATCTCGCTTAAGATTAATCCTATTTTACGAACCTCAAAAATGTCTATTTTTGGATTTTCTGAAATTCGTGCAATGGATACTAATGTGGGCAAGTAGCGTTCTCTATTGTTCCATATTTTAATTTATGCAGATTCAAACACGGCTTACGATAGTTTGAATTTTGCAAGCACGTGATTTTAGAAAATCACTGTTTTTACTAATTCTGCCTAAAACGGTTTGTTTTTGGATTTTTTGAAATTCGTGCAACATATTCTAATGCGGGAAAGTATCATTATCTACTGTACCATATTTTAATTCTTGCAGACTCAAACACGATCTATGACGGTTTGAATTTCGCAAGCACATGATTTTAGAAAATCATTGTTTCTACTAATTTAGCCAAAAATGTATGTTTTTAGATTTTTTGAAATTCGTGCAACGGATTATAATGCGGGTAAGTAGCATTCTCTATTGTTCTGTATTTTAATTCGTGCACATTCATACACGGCTTATGACGGTTTGAATTGGGCAAGCACGTGATTTTAGAAAATCACTCTTTCTACTAATTCCACCTAAAAATGTTTGTTTTTGGATTTTCTAAAATTCATGCAACAGATTCTAATGCGAGCAAGTAGCGTTCTTTACTATTCTATATTTTAATTCGTGCAGATTCACACAAAGCTTATGATGGTTTGAATTTTGCAAGCACGTCATTTAAGAAAATCACTGTTTCTACTAATTCCGCCTAAAAATGTTTGTTTTTGGATTTTCTGAAATTCGTGAAACGGATTCTAATGCGGGAAAGTAGCGTTCTCTACTGTTCCATATTTTAATTCATGCACATCCAAACGCGGCTTACGATGGTTTGAATTTGGCAAGCACGTGATTTTAGCAAATCACTGTTTATACTAATTCCGCCTAAAAATGTCTATTTTTGGATTTTCTGAAATTCGTGCAACGAATTCTAATGCGAGAAAGTAGCGTTCTCTACTGTTCCATATTTTAATTCATGCAGATCTAAACGCGGCTTACGGCGGTTTGAATTTTTCAAGCACGTGATTTTAGCAAATCACTGTTTATACTAATTCCGCCTAAAAATGTCTATTTTTGGATTTTCTGAAATTCGTGCAACAGATTCTAGTACGGGAAAATAGCGTTCTCTACCCTTCTGTATTTTAATACATGCAGATTCAAACATGGTTACGATAGTCTGACTTTTGCAAGCACGTGATTTTAGAAAATCACTGTTTTTACTAATGTTGCCCAAAAACGTCAGTTTTTTTTTTTAATTTTCTGACTTTCGTGTAACGGATTCTAATACGGGAAAGTAGCGTTCTCTACTATTCTATATTTTAATTCATGTAGATCTAACACACAGCTTATGACGGTTTGAATTTTGTAAGCACGTGATTTTAGAAAATCACTGTTTTACTAATGTTGCCTAAAAACGTCTGTTTTTGAACTTTCTAAAATTCGTGCAACGGATTTTAATACAGACAAGTAGCATTCTCTACTGTTCCGTATTCTAATTTGTGCATATTCAAACGCAGCTTACGATGATTTGGATTTTGTTAGTACATGATTTTAGAGAATCGCTATGTTATTTAACTTTATTCAAGAATTAATTTCCCCTAAAATCATTTCTTCTATTTTCTAAGAGATCAAGTCTCATAAACCAGAACTACGTAGGCTTGAATTTCCCATTACACCAGGGAATATGTAGAAGTAGGATGACATCCTGTCACGCTATTTTCAAACAAACCTATTTATTTTTATTTAAAGGGATCAAACAGTTTTCAAAAATATCAAAATCACACACTTAGTTTAAGGGTACCGTTCTTCGGAACACGCAAGTAGGATGCCTAATACCTTCCCTACTTGTAACTGACTCCAGAACCTAGATTTCTTCCTCAAGTTAGGGTTTTTCCAAATATTTTTCTTTAAAAATAAAATTTGGTGGCGGCTCCATAATTTAAAAACCAATTTCTAAAAGTTTAGCGAATTCATCATTTTGTTGTAAATATGGTTACGGAAGATACCGACTCCACTGGGGATTTTAGAGAGTCAAACCCACCTTTAAATTGAGTGTGTATATTACATTGATCCCTTTACTATTTATTTATTTATTTATTCATTTATTGCATAACCTTAGGATAGATGAATTGAAATTTCTCTATATACTTGTTGCAATTTCCCCAATTGCAGGTAGCCCAAACCATCAACAGCTATAAGAGGTTTGTATGCCCTCCGCACACACCACACACATATGTGCATGGACATGAGAAGGGCCCTACACCCGGGTCTGAGAGCAACCCAGGAATAGAGGGGTCTAGTGGTGTCACTTGGGATGCACATCCCGTTTGGCTACCATGAAAACCCCAGGTAGAGTGCTTCCTTTTCTAGTGCCCTGTAACTAGTAGCGTTCTCTACGGTTGCAGCATGCACTAAGAATTGGAACTTGGCTCTAGTGACCTTTATACCACAGGATTACGACCCACCTTTTGTGAGATTCATAAATTAGACATCCTATATCCATAGGACAGATAACCTTGGAATAGGACATACGGAGGGCACACACTCCTTTATAATGCTGGTTTATATATCAGTTCATATGAACGTTGTCTGTATAGAATTATCCTGAACAATGGGATATAATGAAAGGAGGAAGAGGGGAGAGAAAACAATAAAGGATGAGCAACAAAAAAAAAACGAAAGGAAAAAGCAAAAAAAAAAAAAAGAAAAAAAGAGAGAGGAAAAGCAAAAAAAAAGGATATAGAGAGAGAAAAACCAAGGAACAGAGAAAAGAGAAAAGGGGAGTTCGGGCCGAACCCTTCAAAATCCAAAAGTTCAAAGAAAATAAAATAAAAATTCTGAAAACTTTATTACTTCATATTATCTCATACCATGCATTAATCCTTTTTTTCCACCATGCTTTAGAATATTCACCCAAGTGTTTAACTCGATTATTTGTTTGTTTTTGTTTTTCTTTCTTTTGAGGGGATCAGATTCTCAATGATATCCAAAAGAGGTGAAATGGAAATTAATGCAGGATCAAAATTAAGGAAGAAACGGAGAATTGGGGCAAAAATGACGGATTTGTCGAGCCTAGAATCTTTTGCCAAAAAGCTACAAACAATACAGAAATTGGCCTTTGTGAAGAAGTATGGAAATGTTCTGAGGTTGTTAGAAGTCAAAGTGCAAGAAGAAGTCGTCACTGCCTTGGTACAGTACTATGATCCTCTACTAAGATGCTTTACATTTGCATACTTTCAATTAGCTCCGACCCTGGAGGAGTACGAACAGACCATAGGCCTACCAATAGGGGGAGCATGCCATACAATCACCTAGAGCACAACACTTCTTTCCAGGAAGCAGCTCAATCTATAGGGCTGCAACATAGCAACCTCTTCATTGATTTTGAAGAGAAAAATCAGTCCAGAGGATTTACAAGAGAATTCTTGGAAAATCATTGGCAGCATTTGGCGAATAATAACAGCTGGGAGATTTACATGGACAACTATTTTCAACAAATTTATTTATTTTCTAATCTATTTAAAGGGATCAAATAGTTTTTAAAAATATCAAAATCACACACTCAGTTTAAGGGTACCGTTCTTCGGAATAGGCGAGTAGGGTTCCTAACACCTTCCCTATTCATAAACGACACTCGAACCTAGATTTCATCCTCAAGTTAGGGTTTTTTCCAAATGTTTTCTCTTAAAATTAAAATTTGGTGGCGGCTCCACAATCAAAGTAAATTCTTTAAAAAAAAATTTGCGAGTTTGTCATTTCGTTGTAATTATGGTTACGACAGATCGACACTTTGTCTAAAAAACGACGTCAAAGATTTAATAAGGGTAGCCAGAAGGTAAAGCTCAAATACAAGCAGAGCACTTGGGATTTTTAATCCGGAATCAGGTATTTTTCAAGAAAACTAAATTATGTTGTTAATGCTTCCAAATCAAGAATTTGAAAGTATAATTAAAAAAAAAGTCCTATACATTAGAACTCTTTATTGACATAAAAAATAAATAATACTTGTTTTCTACCATATGTAAATCCATTCTCGACATTCCCTCATCACTGTCATGCTCTAAAGAAAGAAGAGGGTGGCCGTGCAACGAAGAAATTCTGGCCAACCTAGAACCAAAGGCTAGTACGGAGAGGAAAGAAAAGAAACAAAAGGCCGTCTCAGATGAAGAGGCTTGCAAATTTTTGAAACAAATTAGGTAGAATGAGTATATGGTAATTGAACAGCTGAATCGTATCCCTGCCAAGATTTCCCTGCTACCACTCATGATGAAGTTAGACCTCACCGAAAAGTATTGCTGAAGATATTAAATGAAGCTCATGTGGTACAAAATCTATCAGTAGAGAAGTTCGAGGGCATTGCAAATGACATAACCGCCAACAACTTCGTCACCTTCACTGATAATGAAATCCGGAAAGAGGGGGCCAGGCATAACAAAGCACTACACATATCAACGAAGTGCAGGGATCACATACTGGCGAGAGTACCGATAAATAATGGATCTTCCTTAAATGTGATGCCTAAGCTGACGTTATCTAAGCTATCTTATGAGGGGTCCCATATGAAGCCGAGTTCTATGGTGCTCCGGGCTTTTGACATATCCCGGAGAGAGGTTACCGAGGAGATTAACTTGCCAATCCAGATTGGGTCGGTTATTTTCAATGTAACCTTCCAGGTGATAGATATACTGCTTGCATACAGTTCCTTGCTAAGTAGACCTTGGATCCACTTCGCCAAAGCAGTATTGTTAACTTTGCATCAGAAGTTGAAATTCATCACAAACGATAGACTGATTATCATCTCGGCTACCAAAGAAGAAGCTGCCAAAGAATCCTTAGAGACTCATTTCCAGGCTTTGGAAATCGCTAGCGTCACCACCATCAAGGAGGGAGAAGTGGTAGACTAGAGTCGACCCCCGGACTCACTAATGATAATGGTCTAGATAATGCTGAAAAATGTATTTAAGCCCGGAGGCAAGCTGGGGAAAAATAATAGTGGGCTAGCTCAACCGTTGCAGTTGGGTGAAAATAAACATAGATATGGGCTGGGATATAAGCTTTCTAAGAATGAAAGAAAGAGGCTAAAAGATGAGGCAGAGGAAAAGAGGCTGGCCAGGTTGGAAAGGAGAAAGCCTCAGGTTAAGACGGTCCTTCTGTGTCACACTTTTGAAAGCTTCTGGAGTGCTGGATTCGAAGCTCCCGGTCATACATTTATCATAATGTAGATCCAACAATCATCTGCCTCCTTACAACAGTGCTAGTATCGTATCAAGCAATTTCGATTGCCTTATTAACCAAAAGGACGAAGAAACAGAATTCGATTGCGAACCCTCCAATGAAATACTCAGGTTAATAGAACGAGAATATAAATTAATTCAACCTCACCAGGAATCCGTAGAATTAATAAATCTGGGGATTTAAGAAAATAAGAAAGAGATAAAGATAGGCTCGTTCATTACCGGAGATAATCTGATATGATTCACCCTACGCGAATGAATCGGAATGCGGAAACGATAATGGAACATCTTGAGAATCAGGATAAGATAAGATAAGACGAGATGAGATAAGGTAAGATAAGATAGGATAAGGTAAGATGAGATAAGATAAGATAAGGTAAGATAAGATGACATAAGATAGGATAAGATGTCATAAAATAAGATAAGGTGAGATAAGATAAAGGAACCCGACACAAACCGCAACCTGCCGGAGAGCATCAAAGTTATCAAGAGAAACATGACCCTTACAACGACCTGCCGAAAGAACCAACATTATCAAAGGTAGTTCTTTGCCCAAGAACCAAGGGAATCAACTCACACAGAGATGAAAAATCTCTCAAAGAGAAAATATGATTATTCCTCGAAATCTGTCTTTTCACTGAATCCCTGATAAATGTATTTTATACATTTATTTTCATTCTATATTTGGCTTAATTGGGTTTAAGTGATGTCTAATTTTATCATTTTGAGTGTTTATGTTATTGGACTGCATTGGGCTTAAATGAAAAAAATTGGTCAATTTTCAAATTTTAATGACTCTTGACCTTTGTTCATTGTGCATGCCACACCTATCCATGGAGTTTGGAGATCGCATAGTTCGATTTAACATTTTTGATTCCATGAATGAATCAATGGTGCAAGATAATTCTATTTTTAGCATTAATGTGGTAGATGATTTTATAAATGATTTTATTCATGATTGTTTTGTGGAGAATATTGAATGTGAAATCCCTTCTCTAAAACATGGTTTTGAATCTCATAGTTGTTTTGATTACTCTGGTCCAGGTATGTGTAGTATTTGTGTTGAAGTTGAAAGTTGGTTCCAAGATGAATCAAATTTTAATAATGCAGGTTATGAAGATCCTAATAGTGATGAAATCTTAAACATTATGTGTGGTGAAACTATTAATTCTGATCTTGATGAACCCTAGGTTGTAGAAAACTCTTTTGTAGTACAACAGCCCTTTGTGGAACCTTCACCTAAGGCACCCAATATAAAACGCTCACCGTACCTCAAGATTTTGAACTGCCACTAACTGCAAGGCTACGACCTGACCCAGGAGATGAGCATAGAGATGCTATAAGCCTCACTTAGTTTTTTAGGAAGCCTCATTCTCTCTCCATATATTTATTTACATTTTATCCCTATTATTATGATCATTTGTGTGGTTTCATTGAGGAAAATGTATATTCTAAGTGTGGGGAAGGAGAATTTTATTTTGCAAATTGTTTGATTTTATTTTATTTTTTTATTATTAGGATTTTTTTCTTTTGTTTTTCGATTTTCTACTTTTTTTTTTCTTTTTGCATGCTATTTTGTTTCTTTTTTTCCATTTTTTTATTGTTTGCTTCTTTGAATTTGAAAAAAATAAATAAAATTAATGTTAGATACTTTGCAATAGATTCCCAGGTCTTTATAAACTTTGAGCAATTTTATCATTCTTATTTAAGGGATGCATGATACGGTTGAATGCTTTTCTTGCATGTTTAAGTAGAACAAGTTTGTCATGAGAACTAAGTTGTGGATCATTCATGAGAGATTTAACCTTGGTGAAGTTTTTGGCTTTAATTATGAATGGATTACATCTTACCATTCTTCCATTCTTGTGTGATTCACTCATGATTGTTATTACTCTAGAGCTTGACTTGGCTCTCTTTGAAGTTACTTATTCATTTGCATGTATAGAAATGATCTAAGCCTTCTTTGTTTTTAAGCTACTAAGCCAAATTAGCCTACCATTCATTTTCCATTGCTTGCCCCTTTGAGCCTAACTCTTCCATCCTTTGTTTTGTAGCTCATTACAAGCAATGAAGAGGAAAACCATAATTCACCATTAGCCTTAAGGGATGAAGGAGCCTTGGATTAGTTTTTAGAATAAATTGTTGAATAAGTATGGGAATATATGTGTGTTTGTAGGAAATTTAGCAAGTAAAACAAAATTAAATAGTTAATAGAAAAATAAATAAATAAAAATGAAAAAATTATGAGAAAAAAAAGTTTGAAGTGAAAATTTTTTTAAAATTGAGAAAAAAAGGAAAAAAAAAGAAAAAAAAATGAAGTTATCATTCATGTGTTTGACATTGATCTTTATGTATTATTTGAATTTTTCCATTGCTCCTTTATTCTCTTTGGTTATTATCAAAAGTTCCTTCTCCCATCCACCTTTACCCTAACCCCATTACAACCTTAATAAAGTCCTAATGATCTTTATGTGTATGTGTTTCAAGTGTTGAAAATTAGTTGTCAAGCTTATGGTAGTTTTTCTTTCATGAGTTTTTTTGAGTGTAAACACAAACTTTAAACACTTGAGAGTAAGAGAGTATGCCTAGTGAGAACTCTATCACTTTTGTTCCACAATTGAATTTGATTTGCTCTCTTGTATACTTTGAATGTGTAAGATGTGTTTAAGATTATCTTGACTTCCTGAACCCTAGGATGTATTTTCATGTTTCTTACTCACTGTATTGAATGAGGATTCACTGGAAAGTATGTTACTCAAGTCTTCGTACACTACAATCCCGTGTATATTTCTTACCATTATGTTTTGCCCAGGAGTGCAAACGTTTAAGTGTGGGGAATTTGATAAATATATTTTATACATTTATTTTCATTCTATATTGGGCTTAATTGGGTTTAAGTGATGTCTAATTTTATCATTTTGAGTGAGTTTTATGTTATTGGACTGCATTGGGCTTAAGTGAAAAAAATTGGTTAATTTTCAAATTTTAATGACTCTTGATCTTTGTTCATTGTGGAGGCCATATCATGGGCTATAAAATTGATAGTGAAGGGATTCTAGAGGCACTAGAAACATGAGACAAAGACATAAGATAACACGTATCCCTATATGGCCCAAACTCAATGCATCATAAACTTAGTTGAGCCGAACCGTGACTCAGAGCTTTTATCTAGACAACCCAGACATGTTCCAGTAATATGAGCATATCTAGGGTTACAAAAGTCATTTTCAGATGGGGTTAATTTCTAAAGCTCAAGGATACAATTGTCTACAACATTTGTTCAGAATGAAAGCCCTAATTCGGCCGTCAACACACTCAAAAAGATTTGGAAAAACAGACATGAGATAAGGTCCCATATTTCATGCATATCTTGAATTCAAACGACAAAGTCAAACAAGAATTCAAATGTAAACCTAGAAGATCAAGGAAACCAACTCAGATTTTATCTTTATTATAAATTTTTAATTTGAATTTCAATTTTGAATTGGCAAACTGGGTCTATAAAAGGGGAAGCCCTTACACATTGTAGACATACCGAAACTTATTCACAATTTTCAACAAAGTTTCAATTCTTATCCTCATTCTTATGCTCATTCTTCTTCTTTCTTTCATAAAAAGTGTCATGGAAAGCTAATTTCCTTGGTTGGCTCGTTGGTTTTAATTCTATAAGTAAGGGATTTTGAGGTTTGTTTTTAATTGAATTTTTGTTACGATTTATTTTTCTCTTCCTTTTATACATTGGAATTGATGTTTGTAATGATAAAATTAGATGCTTAATTTAATCTCATCTTACATGACGAAATTCTAAAACTAGGGTTTTTTTAATTCTCTAGTTTACAAGTAAAAAAGGGTTATAGGATTTCTTATAAATTTGGTGATTTTAATTCTTAAAAATGAATTTGGGGACTTCGGATGATGCTTAATTATCTGAACATGAATTAATTTAAATTATAGGTGTTATTCTAGTAGGAAATCAGCAATTTAATTGACGCTTGCTTGATTGAATTCAAACTAATAAAGAATAAAAAATTGTTTTCAAAAAAGATTATGTTTTTTCAAACTTATGATAATCTCGCTTATGAATTGAACTAATGAGTTAATTGGTTTTTAATATTATAAATTCATTAAGTTTCATTTTTCTTTTACCCAAAGTAAATTATAAATCCCCTAATTTTTTCTAAATTGTTTTCCAAGGTCCTTGAGAGACGACCAAGGTTGTGCCTTGTACTACATTTTTTTATTTACTTTTATTTCATTTTGATCCGACGCGACATCGGTCATCAATCCTTAATTCTTATTTATAGCTAATCTAATCTAGTAAACAAAAAAGATAACAAATTAGAAATCCTAATTAGATTGCAATTTGAATTGCAACCAATTTAAAACAAATAACTTCTAGATAAATATCAAATCCTAATTTAATCTATAGCAAATCATAAACTTTATTACTTAAGATCTTCAATGATATGATTACATAAATTAATCCATGCCGGAATTGGGCTTGGATCCATGTAGTCTTTTTCTTGAACTTCCTTGATGAGACCTTCAAGTGCTTGTTCCATACGTTTGGTCCTATTTCTCGTCATAGGACCTTGCATTCCTTATAGAGAATCTCTTAGATGATCTCTTTTGCTTATCGTGGTGCCCACATTCACATCATTCCCTCATTCTCCAAGAGGATTCGTCCTCGAATCTTAAAGGTCATCTGCATCAAATAAGGATAAATCAAAAACATTGAAAGTGGCACTCACATTACCATAGCTACTTGGAAGATCGATTTTATAAGCATTATCGTTGATCCTTTCAATCACTTGAAATGGACCATCTCCTCTAAGATGTAATTTGGAACTTCTTTGATTTGGAAATCGCTCCTTTTGTAAGTGAACCCACACCCAATCACCAGGGTCAAAGACCACCTTGGTGCGTCCTTTGTTTGCCTGCCGAGCATAATGTTCATTCTTCTTCTCAATATTAGCACAAACCTTGGCATGTAATTTCTGCACAAATTCAGCCTTTTGTTTTCCATCCACATTAAGAGAGTCATTAGTAGGAAATGATAAAACATCTAAAGGTGATAAAGGATTAAATCCATATACAATCTCAAAAGGTGAAAATGAAGTAGATGTGTGATCAACCCTATTATATGCAAATTCAACATGAGGCAAACAATTCTCCCAATCCTTTAAATTTTTTTAAATTATAGTACGTAATAAGGTGCCTAAAGTTCTATTCACAACTTCAGTTTGTCCATTTGTTTGCGGATGAGCCACAGTAGAGAATAATAATTTAGTACCCAATTTACCCCATAAGGTTCTCCAAAAGTGACTAAGAAATTTAACATCTCGGTCACTTACAATAGTTTTAGGTAAGCCATGCAAACGTACAATCTCTTTGAAAAATAAGTCAACAATATAAGTGGCATCATTAGTTTTAGAACAAGCAATAAAATGTGCCATTTTACTAAACCTATCTATAATGACAATCTATCTTTTCCTTTCGAGGTCCTAGGCAGTCCTAATACAAAATCCATAGAAATATCAGTCCAGAGATATTCCGGAACAGGTAAGGGTGTATACAAGCCATGAGGCATTATTTTAGATTTTTCTTGTAAGCAAGTAATACATTTTTCACAAATGAGTTTAACATCATGCTTCATTTTTGGCAAAAAAAAATGTTCATGTAAAACATCATAAGTTTTTTGAATGCCAAAGTTTCCCATTAATCCTCCCCCGTGAGCCTCTCTAATAAGCATTTCTCTTATGCTACACTTAGGTACACACAATTTATTTTTCTTAAATAAATATCCATCTTGCCTAAAATAGTCTTCAAAACCATGATCAGAACATGCTACCCATAATTGTCCGAATTCAACATCATCGGCATACATGGTTTTTAGTAATTCAAATCCAAGTAATTTAGTTTATAGAGTCGTAAGTAATACATACCTTCGTGACAGAGCATCAGTTACAATGTTTTCCTTTCCCTTTTTATACTTGATAACATAAGGAAACATGTCAATAAATTCTAGCCACTTGGCATGCCTTTTGTTGAGCTTGCCTTGGGACTTTAAAAACTTCAAGCTGAGATGATCCGAATGGATGACGAATTCCTTCGACCAAAGGTAATGTTGCCAAGTTTGTAAGGCCCTCACCAAGGCATAGAGCTCCTTATCATAGGTTGGATAGTTGAGTGTCGCTCCACTAAGTTTCTCACTAAAATATGTCACAGGTTTGGATTCCTGCATTAAAACAACTCCTATACCCACTCCAGAGGCATCACATTCAATCTCAAAAACTTTATCAAAATTGGGTAAATTTAATATAGGGGCATTGGTTAACTTGTCCTTTAGTAAATTAAAAGCTTGTTCATGTTTCTCATCCCATTTAAAATCAACATTTTTTTTAACAAGTTCATTTAAAGGGGTAGTTATAGAACTAAAATTCTGTACAAACCTCCTATAAAAACTTGGAAAACCATGGAAACTCCTTACCTCATTAGCATTTGTAGGTGTGGGCCAATATCTAATTGTCTTAACTTTTTCTTCATTAACACTAACTCCGTGAGAACTTAAAATAATCCCTAAGAAAAGAACTGATTCCATACAAAAGGTGCACTTTTCAATATTAGCATGAAATTCATGGCTTCGCAAGGCAGTACACACAATACGTAAGTGATCTAAGTATTCATGCCTTGTCTTACTATATATTAAAATATCATCAAAATAGACAATAACAAATTTTCCAATAAAAGTTCGCAAGACATGATGCATTAATCTCATAAAGGTACTCGGTGCATTTGAAAGACCAAATGACATAACAACCCACTCATATAACCCATATTTTGTTTTAAAAGTAGTCTTCCACTCATCACCCTCCTTTATACGAATTTGGCGATATCCATTTTTTAAATCAATTTTAGAGAACAAACAAGAGCCATACAGTTCATCTAGTAAATCATCTAATCTTAGAATAAGATATCGATACTTTATCGTAATCTTGTTGACAGCTCTACAATCCACACACATACGCCAGGTTCCATCCTTCTTTGGTACCAAAATAACAAGAACCACACACAGGCTAAGACTTTCCCTCACATAGCCTTTTTGCATCAACTCTTGTACTTTCCTTTAAATCTCTTTGGCCTCTCCAGGATTAGTTTTAGAGGCTGGTCGGTTTGGAATCGCAGCGCCGGGAATAAAATCAATTTGGTGTTCAATGCCTCTTATAGGAGGCAAACCCTTTGATGGTTCTTTAGGAAATACATCATCAAATTCCTGCAACAAAGATTCAACCACACTAGGGAAAGAGGAGTTATGGTTGTTAGTAAAATAAATATCCTTGTACATGAGTTCAAGAACTTGTTCCTTTTCTCTCAAAACACTCTCAACCTCCCCTTTGTGAGCAAATACACAAACTTTCGTTTCTTTTTCTTTAATTCTTGATTTTTCTTTCTTTTCACTCTCACTCTTTTTTTTACTTTCTACTTTTTCTTCACTCTCAATTTTCTCTCTCTTTTCTCTTTCTTGATTTTCTTATTCTTTTTCTCTTATTTTACATTCTTTTGAAATTTTCATTTGGTCAGAATAAGCCTCAATTGGCCTTAATGGAATCAATCAATTGTTTGATTACCCACTACAAAAGAATATCTATTTTTAAATCCATCATACATAACCTTCTTATCATATTGCCAAGGACGTCCTAACAATAAGTGCCCAGCATGCATAGGGGCAACGTCACACAACACCTCATCCTTATAATTTCCTATAGAAAAGGACACCAAGACTTGCTTACTAACCCTTACATCCCCACAATCATTCATCAACTGTAGCCAATAAGGATTAGGATGCTTCTTAGTAGGCAAGTTTAATTTCTCTACTAGCAATGTACTAGCAACGTTGGTGCAACTTCCACTGTCTATAATCATACTACATACCTTGTTGTTCACATGACAACGAGTATAAAATATATGCTCCCTTTGCTCTGAATCTCCTTCATCCTTTGGTTGAATGTTCAATGCACGTCTTGTGACCAAGATTTCTCCATGCACAGGTTCTGCTATCTCCACATCACTACAATCTTCCAACTTCAGCATTTCTTCTTCCTCCGAGCTCACATTGTCCACTTCGCCATTGTCACAAATGATCATGGTCCTCTGGTTTGGATATTGATAAGAAATATGTCCCAGACCTTGACACTTAAAGAAACGAATGTCACTTGACTTATTAGAGGATTTAGTTTCAAATTTACCTTTGGAAATAGGTACTGCTGATTTTCTATGAGATTCCTCCTTTGGTTTAGGACCTTTTTTCTTGTGGGATCAATTGGACTTCCATGATGAACTAGAAGCATGTTTGTGAGTGCTCCTAGATTTGAGTTGTCTTTCCACCTGAATAGCTTTATGAAGCAATTCCTCCATCTCTACATAATGTTGTATAGTTTCCCGTATTTTGGCCTATACTGTCAGGCCCAACACATTTAATTTCCTGCATTTCAGCCTATACCGTCTGCCCACCACGTTTAATTTCTTGCATTTTGTCCTATATATTCAAGCCCAGTATGTTTAATTTTCTATATTTTGGCCTATACTGTCATATCCAGCATGTTTAATTATCTGCATTTTGGCATATACTGTCAGGCCCAGCTTGTTTAATTTCCTGCATTACGGCCTATAATGTCATGCCCAGGACGTTTAATTTCTTACATTCAGGCCTATATTGTCAGAGCAAGCATGTTTCATTTTCTACATTTTGGGCTATTCTGTCAGGCCCAGCTGGTTTAATTTTCTACTTTCCGGCCTATACTGTTAGGCCCACGTTTAATTTCTTGCATTCCGCCCTATACTGTCTGGCCCAGCGTGTTTAATTTTCTGCATTTTGGCCTATACTATCAAGCCCAACACATTTAATTTCCTACATTTCGGCCTATGGTGTCAGGCCAAGCACGTTTAATTTCTTCAATTCTGGCCTATACTATCAGACACAACATATTTAATTTTTTGCATTCTAGCCTATACTGTTAGGCCTAGCACGTTTAATTTCTTGCATTTTGGCCTATACTGTCTGGCCCAGCACGTTTAATTTCCTACTTTCTGACCTATATACTGTTAGGCCCAACATGTTTAGTTTTCTACATTCCGGCCTATACTCTCAAGCCTAGCATGTTTAATTTCCTGCATTTCGACCGATACTATTAGGCCCAACACGTTTAGTTTTCTGCATTCTGGTGTCACAAACGAGACAACGAACTCGCTAAAATTTTGAAAATTAGATTTTATTTATTAAAGTGTGGATTCGCCACAAAATTTTTATTTAAGGGAAAAAGATTTGAAAAAACCTCTGACTCAAGGATGAGATTCGAAGTTCGGGAGTCGGTTACGAATGGGGAAGGTGTTAGGCACCCCACTCGCCCGTTCCGCAGAACGGTACCCTTAAACGGAGTATGTGATTTTTGAAATTGTTTGATCCCTTTAATTAGCATGGAAATAAATGACTTGATGGAGGTTAGCCTGACAGGACTTGATCCTGCTCCTACGTATTCCCTGGTGCAATAGGAAAGTCAAGGCTTACGTAGTTCTGGTGTGAAGGCTTGACCTTTGGAGAAGCTTGAAAAGGAGTGTTTGAAAATGAATAGGGTGTTTTGAAAATATTTTAAGGAGAATCCTTAGTCCACATATGCATAAGGTCCGAGGCGGCTAAGGCAGCATGGGGGCCTATACGAACCACTAAACATCGAACAGTAGTGTAGACCACCAGTTTTCTGTTTAGAGTTCGTTGCGTGAAACCGTAGATCCCAAAATATTTATAAAGGATTTTATTATTTGAAGGGACTTTTGGTCCACTCATGCACAAGGTCCGAGACGGCTAAGGCAGCACGGGGGCTTATACGAACCACTAAACATCGAACAACAATGTAGACCGCCAGTTTCCCGTTTAGAGTTTGTCGCGTGAGACCATAGATCCCAGAGCATTTAAAAAGAAATTTATTTTTTTAAGGGACTTTCGGTCCACTCATGCACAAGGTCCGAGGCGGCTAAGCCAGCACGGGGGCCTATACGAACCACTAAACATCGAACAGCAGTGTAGACCACCAGTTTCCCGTTTAGAGTTCATCGCGTGAGATCGTAGATCCCAAAGTATTTGAAAATAATTTTAGTTTTAAAACTGCAATGGTAATGAGGTGAATTTGAATTATGAGAGGTGTGGGGGTAAAATTTAGATTATGAGAAGTTTGGGGGTTAGGTCGCAATTGAAGGAAATGTAGGGGCCTAATTATGATTAGGGGAAGTATAGGGGCATGGTTGCAATTAAAGGAAATGTGGGGCTGAATTAGAAACTTGATCTTGAAAACGGAGGAGAATAATAAAAAAAACAACTTGTTTTGAAAATTTTAAAACCAACTTGATAAAATTTTGGAGAAGACTTGGCTTGAACTAGAATGTTGTTTTGAGGATTTGAATTAAAATGATTCATGAAATAGAATTAAAATTAATTTGAACTAGAACAAATCTTAATTTGAATTTTTAGAAAACACCTTTGATTTTGACTATATTTGGGCTCAGTTGGAAGGAGGGGTGCGGCCCATCTGCCGCTTGTAATCATGGCCAATTTGTATGGTCTTAAGCAGGACTTTCCTGTTTGACCTAGAACTGAAGCATGGTGGCTCAGCTGAAAGGAAATTATGTTAGCTTTGGCTTGCTAGAGGTGAATTAGAGATGCGGCCTATTTGAGGAAGGGTGATACGACATGGCCCAAATTGCCTTGGGTGCCAATTTCAATCTGAGGAATAGTCAGAGTGTAATATGCGCAATCCAGTATGTTTGGGCTGACCTGTGAGCAACAAGGTGGGCGTCTAAAATAAAGTGCCATATACAAGGGTCGAACTCATGATTTGAAGGACTGTGTGTAGCAACATAGCCAATTGAGCCAAGCTGTTACTAATATCTACTGCTCCACAGTGTGACAAAAACTGGATAAAGTCAGAATTATCTAGACGTGAACACGACGTGGGATATGCGTGTGTACGTCGCGATCGAACTTCTATGCATGTGGGGTGGAGCCCCATATATACCCGTACACGTCGGGGGAGCGGTAACTATGGTTCTTTGTGTTTTGGCCATAACGCTGCAACGTGATTCGAGCCAAACTCCATGCAACTATTGGGTCCTTTCATCTACTGTGGGTTTAGAGGGAAAGGGTTTTTACTGTTCATAATTTTGACTTAAAGGCTGGGCATCAAATACTCTACGTGTTGAGGATGTAAAGGTCAGTCGCATGCAAGTTTGTTACACTCCTGAGCCACTTCCTCTTAGCTATCTAAGGAATTCAGTGTTGCTAAACATTCTTTGAGTGCCTATTCCAGGCTAGGGAGAAAAGTATGCAGACTCTGCATGGATGATTTTCACCATTATCGACGCATCGTTGGGCTAGGATCATGGACATACACTAGTGCATGCATGTGAATGTGATCAGGCCATGTGTGTTGCAAGGCCCCAAGATCCTGAAGCTCATCGTGAACCAAAACTCCCTGTCCTAGCTCAAAACCCCTATTAGCAACTTGCATTCATGTTCATCAAATACCAACCCAAGCTTGCATGGGATTCCCATCACCACCTAGTCGACTAGCTGAGCCCATGTATATGTGGGAGAAAACAAACCGGTCGTTGTCTTGACCGTTACTTCCCCGTAGCGCCTGATCACATCCTTTTTTCCTATGTGGAGGCTACTTGTATTCACACCAGGATGAGTCCTTGCTGCCCTTCTTTTTCTAGCCTAGATCCAGAATGTGTGATCCGTATGCACCATGTACCCTTCGAGCATCTAGGCTACCAGCATCACACAAAGCAAATCTACTTCCCTGGGATATGGATGCGATCCAAACGGTAGCCAATCAGCCATAACTTTTGAAGCCAAGGCATTCTTTAGAGCAAGGTTCCAGATCTTCCACCAAGCGATATTGTCATCTTTATGGCTCTAATGCTTCCCAAATTTTCAATATCCAACTTATGCTCACAGATCAGTGGTGACAATATCACTGCATTTGTATGAAATCATGACATTTGGATTTATGGCAGAGGAGATATCCATGCATTTCCATTCTAGCAAGTCGCCTTCCAGAATCATAATGGTACAAGGATCCCAAGATCAAGGGCAACAACGCTGGAGAGGTTATTTCATGGATGTAAATATCGTCTTCCTATCAAGGGGCACCAACCTCATCCTTTTGAACTAGGTTTCACTTTCTCGATCAGTTTTTCCTGACTAGATCACTACTTTGTACAGGGAGCAGCAGCTGGTTCATCATGAAGGGTCCTAAAATTTGAGACAACATCATCACTCTTAAGGCACCCTCCTACTAAGCCCCTCTTTAGGACTTACCTTTACTGCCTATACTCATGGTGATTTGTCTATTCCCCTGAACACCCCCAAAACAGCGTCTCCTGAGTGAGCCAGGAGCGTGAATGTTCCTCGGCCAACCTCACGAGTGCTAAGCTTGAATATACATAGGGCCCTTCGTAACTGTATTTTACTGCGCCTATTATTGAATGCTTGGCACTCCTTTGGACGTGGGAGTTGCATGCGATTGCATAGGATCCATTAGACGTCCTAACCGTAACCCATTCGGCCAGCCCTTATCCATACCTCCAGGTTTATCTTTCAAGGAAGTCACTGTTAGCTTGAATGAAAGATCAGACCTGCACGCCTCCTGTTTTTATTCAAAGGTGTGAAAAGTTCCAATGAAGTTGATGAGCGTTGTTGCTTTTGCTTCGGAACATTCTGCCCTCACTCATTTTAATTGAACCAATACGAGTTCTCCTTGTGCATGTTACCATAGAGCACTTTCGTTGCATGCGGACATGGTTCGATGTAGAACAATCAAGTCGCAATGAGCACCTGTAATGGTTCTTAAGAGCTCTACATAATGTGTGGATTCCCTAGGCTTTTCCTTCTTTCGATCAAAGACGAAGAGTAGGTCTATAATTTCAAGGCTTAAATGACTGAGTAACTCCCACTACAACCTAATCAGTATATTGTCCCGTGCCTATGATTTATCTTTTTCCTTCAAACAACAAACTGATGGTAATATCCACCTACAAAATATCTATATATATATATATATATATATATATTCTCTCTTTTTATGTTTATCTTCAGCACAAATCTCGATTTATTGCAAACAGATGCAGAGTGAAAAAGGATCGGTGAATAAACTCATGTGCCAAACAAGTTCGGTTCACATTAATGCGTGGGGCGAATCTAAATTTTGTTTTGACGCTAGTACCAGAGTCTTAATTCTGACTCAAAATCAACTTGATTCAACTTAACAAACATACACATCGATCATAAAACAAAGTCTTGAATCTTGCTTATGACTTAGTTCAAGCACATGCTTAGCAATAATGGATCTGATTTTAACCTAGAGACCAGAATCTTGAATTCAATTTTCATTATCTACTTAGCCATGAACCAAAACACATTAAGCAATGACCCATGCCGGCTTAAGTTTGCAAAATATATGATACCAACCTGAAATCGTGAGGTTCCCCCTCTCTCTCAATGAAGCCAGATCCCGATCGACCAGGGATTGTTCTATCACGAAGCAGAAATGATCTTGAACTCCCTTTCAAAGTGCTATGAGGAACCGAATCCAATTCTTGATTTCCTCTCCAAGAAACTCTCTGTTGCTTCCTTGATCTGGATTTTCCTCTCGCTTCTCCCTTGTAATTCTATTCTTTCCAAAAAAAATGTAAGAAGGAAGCCCCCGATTCAAGCACACCTTCCTCCTTTTTATACCCCTTTTCTTTTTTGAAAAACTCCTGCCTTTTCCTCTTTCCTATTGATTTGTTATTTTGTTTTTATTACATTTTCTTTTTTTCTTTTTTTTTCATTATATTTTTTATTTTATTATTATTTTTTCATATTTTCATTTTTTACTTTTTATTCTTTGTTAAATTAGTTTTTCTAATTGTATTTTTAAATTTCATTACTTTTTTATTTCTTAATTTTTCTTTTTTCTTGTTTTATTTCTTTTTTATTTATTTTTTCCAATCTTCATTTTTTTTACCTTTTTTATTATTTTTCTATTTATTTATCTTTTTCTTTATTATTTTTATTTTTATCATTTCCATTTATTCCTTAATTTCTATTTTTCTTTCTTATCTTTAATTCCTTTTCTTTCCTTTTGTTTATTTTCATGTTTTGTTTTTCTTGTTATTTATTTGTATATATTTTATTCTTTAATTAATTTCATGTTTTGTTATTTATTTATCTTTAATTAATTTCAAAACGGGGCCTCAGACATAATGGGGTGTTTACATCTGACCTATACTGTTAGGCCCAACACGTTTAATTTCTTACATTCTGGCCTATACTGTCAAACCCAGCATTTTTAATGTTTTGCATTTTGGCCTATATCGTCAGGCTCAGCTTGTTTAATTTCCTGTATTCCGGCATATACTGTCAGGCCCAGCATGTTTAATTTCTCGCATTCCGGCCTATACTGTCAGGCCCAACACGTTTAGTTTTCTACATTTCGACCTATACTGTCAGGCCGAGCACCTTTAATTTTTTGCATTCCGGCCTATACTGTCAGGCCCATCAAGTTTAATTTGCTGCATTCTGGCCTATACTGTCAGGCCTTGCATGTTTAAGTTTCTGCACTTCAGCCTATACTATCAGGCTCAGCATGTTTATTTTTCTGCATTCCGGCCTATACTGTCAGGCCCAACATGTTTAATTTTCTGCATTTCGGCCTATACTGTTAGGCCCAAGACGTTTGATTTATGAATTCAGGCCTATCAGGTCAGCCTATCATCATACCTCATGTTTTATGTTTTTGGCCCATTGCATCATGCTCAGTATATTTAAGTTGTTATATTCCGGCTTGTCATAACAAACCCAGAACTCACATAGTTTAGTGTCACATTACTTAATCCTTGCAAACTCAAACCAAATACGACATCTTGAGGAAAATCACATTACTATATTCCCGCACACTTTGACCCCACCTGGCACATTTCATTGCTGATTCCATAGTTGAAACAATAGAATTAAAAGTCTTGAGCTGCACAAGTATGTTAGGCCAACACCTTGTTGCCTCAAACAAAATTAGTTCATGTCTATACTCACTTCTAATCATGATAATATAGAAAGCATCCTCTATATTATCTGGTAAAAGATGAGTAAAGAGGGAAAACTATGAACACCAATTTTAGTCCAAGCCCCTCTAAATTAAACTGAATAAAAAGGAATCGAAAAAAATATATTAAAAAAAATAAAAATATAAAAAAAGAGAGAAAGAAAAATAATATGAAATAAAATAAAATAATAATAGATAAACAAAAGAAAAGAATGAAGGAAGAGAGTTGGGCACAAAAGCTAACACCAACCAAATAAATAGCAGTAGAAGAGGCAAGGCGGACTCTAAAATAGGTGAACAGCCCAATTTGAAGAAAAGAAAAGAAGCGAATGGTCTGTTAGAAGAAGAAAGGAGAAAAGAAAAATGACAAAACATGCAAAACAGAAAATGGGTAATTAGTTGGAAACGGTTACCAATCAGCTAAGCAAATTTAAAGGAGGGAACCATGGTTAGTGGACGTAAACCCAAGGGAGTTAATTCCTTGATAGAGATATAAATAGAACCCAAATCAGCAAAAGAGGGGATTTTTTTGGGTTGACTCGTCACTTCTGGAAATTTCTCTAAACTCTTCTCGGATTCTCTCGATTCTCCATTACATCCTAAAAGCTTTTGCAAGCTTCTCCCTACCACATTGGATCTTATTTTGCTGGTTCCAGCTCCTTTCATCTTCTTTAGGAACTTCTGGTGTTCATTACTACCTCTCAGAAGTATTCCAAAACTTCTCTTGCGTTCATCATTTTGTTTCTTCTTCTTCAACTTCGATTGAGCAAAATTCTGCATGCTTTAAAACTAGCTTCACTCAGGTTAGTGCTCTCACCTGATCCATGTGCTTAAATCAAGCATCTCCTCTCAATGCCTTACTTCGCTTATTTTAACGATTAGATACTACGGTGTGATAAGAAAAGTGAAACGTGTAAACAATCCTGATTTTGTGTTGAACCTCGATTTGGAATTCTGAAACGAAACCTACATCCAGTTGGTTAAGATTACTATGTTAAATTAAGAATGAAAATCTTTTGTTAGGATTACTGAGAATTAGATCAATCTTTGCATTTGTTCTGCCATTTCTACATATGAATTGGATGATAAACAATTGAAATAAACTTTGATTTTGATAAATCAAATATGACCAAGTCCTAGGGAACCAGTTTTAGCCATACTTGAATTCCACTAGGCCAAATCCATCATAGTTTTGATGTTTTATAATCCAGCAGCAGTGGAATAAGAAGCCACTTCTAAATTTTGCATAAGTAGCACTTTTTGAAGCAAAGAGTACAAAGTCCCTAGGATAAAGTCTATCATCAATCACGAGCTTTAGGACTAGTATTTGTGTTCATTTAGATGATGCCTCAACCAATAGGAGAACATGGTTAGGAATATGTTGATGTGATAGTTGTTAGAAGCCTAAATTCTAAAATATCTCAGCCTTACATCCAAACTTATCATGTCAGAGACCAATATACGGTTCCTAATCCCATGATATATTGCATTACCTCATGCAGTATCAGGGGTTAAGGATCAAAGTTTTCAAGGATTAGGTTACCTAACAATTCTAGTGTCTCAGACATGTATGGCAAGGGAAGCTGAGGTTGCCAAAAAGAGTTAGGAATAAGAATGTGTGTAGAATTAAACATATTGATGTGGTCACTGTGTATTAAGAGGTTGATGTCAAGAAGGGAGTAAATCTGTAGTTGCTCCTAGCCTATTGAAATTGGTTCTTCTTAGTTCCACGATGAAAAAATCCCGTTAAAAGGCCAAATTTAAAGACCAAAAAGGTCTCTTTCCTAGGTGGGATATTGGCACAAGCTTCAGAATGCTAGTAGGCTAGGAAAAAACTAAACTCATGCTTATGGACCTATCCTAACAGCAGACATAGTATCAAGATCCAATACCCCCTGGCTCTTAGGCAAAATAGAAAATAAACCATCTTATGGAAAAATAGGAACTAAAAATCAACCACATCCGGATCTGCATAATTTTGCAAATTGCTGCCTCTGGTGCGAGTGTCTATTTTGGTCGAAAGCATAACAGTAAATTCATCTCTAGGCCATACACCCTAGGGTTCTTAAGGTAACTAGGAAACAAACTAGCCTGAACCCAGATTAGGGGCCTAAAAGGTTCCTTATTTTAGGTAAAGGTTCAGAGTCACAAACAGATTAGAGATTGATCAGGGGAGAAATGAGGTTTGAGCAAGAAAAATTAAGTTGAGCAAAACTTAATAATGGCTAAGGTAGGGATCTGTATTTAATGTCATAACTCAAGCGAATGGTGAGCCAGTTAGGTAAGTTGGGAGCCAATCCTATCCATAGAGAAATATGCATAAGAACCATGTAGTTACTAGTGACCAGATGCATTGTGCAAAACCTGATAGCTTATGGCAGTGCTAGGTAAATCAGGATCTAGAGAAGGAGCAATATCAGTAATTTTAACAAAAAATAGTAGTATCAAGGCTCCTTTATGTGGTGAACTTTGTTAGAAAGGAGCTAATACTAGCAGCCCTGTATATGATTCCAAGATGTGCACCCAATCAAATACACACAAATTTGAGGGAGAAGGGGTAGAAATAGATCTTCCCTCATTTGCAAAACCTAGTTGCATGATTTGAATAATCCTAAATGATGAAGACAACCTTCTGTTATGAGGAAATCAACTAAGGTAGAATCCAATCTGCATAAGAAAAGTTCTATGATTCAGAGGTGAGCTAGGAACCCCTCCATGCGTATGATATGAGATTCTGTACTTGATAATGACTAGCAACCAGGGACTGCAATCCAGACCATCTGTTTGAATTTAGATTCAGACCTAATAATTAAAATCCTACAGAATTAGCACCCGAGCCTATAGAGGAAGGTTCTAAGTAGCAAAAAAGAGAAACTTTGTCATCTGTTCAATAAGAGCCTGAAGCTTAACCTAGCAAGAGCCATATGCACAAGGACTTGATAGGAAAAAGTTCTCGGAGGAACTGTAGCCTGAGAATATGCACAAGGACTTGCAAGCACGTGATTTTAGAAAATCATTATTTCTACTAATTCTGCCTAAAAATGTCTGTTTTTGGATTTTATAAAATTTGTGCAACCGATTGTAATGCGGGAAAGTATCATTCTCTACTATTCCATATTTTAATTTGTGCATATTCAAACATGGATTACGACAATTTGAATCTTGCAAGCACGTGATTTTAGAAAATCATTGTTTCTACTAATTCCGCCTAAAAATGTCTGTTTTTAGATTTTCTGAAATTCGTGCAACGGATTCTAATGCGGGCAAGTAGCATTCTTTACTATTCCGTATTTTAATTTGTGCAGATTCAAACACGACTTATGACGGTTTGAATTTTGCAAGCACGTGATTTTACAAAATCACTTTTTCTACTAATTCTACCAAAAAATGTCTATTTTTAGATTTTCTAAAATTCGTGCAACGAATTCTGATGCAGGTAAGTAGCGTTATCTAATATTCTGTATTTTAATTCGTGTAGATTCAAACACAGCTTACAACGGTTCGAATTAAGCAAGCACGTGATTTTAAAAAATCACTGTTTATACTAATTCTACCTAAAAATGTATGTTTTGGATTTTCTGAAATTCGTGCAACGGATTCTAATGCGGGCAAGTACCATCCTCTACCGTTTCCTATTTTAATTCATGCATATTCAAACATGGCTTACGAATTTTGAATTTTGCAAGCACGTGATTTTAGAAAATCACTATTTTTACTAATTTCGCCTAAAAACGTCTTTTTTTTTTTAATTTTCTAAAATTCGTGCAATGGATTCTAATGCGGGCAAGTAACATTCTCTACTATTCCATATTTTAATTTGTGCAGATCCAAATGTGGCTTACAACGGTTTTAATTTTGCAAGCACGTGATTTTAGAAAATCTCCGCTTCTACTAATTCCACCTAAAAATGTCAGTTTTTTGGATTTTCTGAAATTCGTGCAATGGATTCTAATGTGGGCAAGTAGCGTTCTCTACTGTTCCATATTTTAATTTGTGTAGATTCAAACATGACTTACGACAGTTTAAATTTTGCAAGCATGTGATTTTAGAAAATCACTGTTTATACTAATTCCGCCTAAAAGTGTTTATTTTTGCATTTTATGAAATTCGTGCAACAGATTATAGTGTGGGAAAGTAGCGTTCTCTACCGTTCCATATTTTAATTCACACAGTTTCAAACACGGCTTACAATGGTTTTAATTTTGCAAGCACGTGATTTTAGAAAATCACTATTTTTACTAATTTCGCCTAAAAATGTCTATTTTTTTTAATTTTTTGAAATTCGTGCAAAAGATTCTAATACTGAAAGTAGCGTTCTCTACTGTTCCATATTTTAATTTTTGCAGATCCAAACATGGCTTATGACGGTTTGAATTTTACAAGCATGTGATTTTAGGAAATCACTATTTTACTAATTCTGCCTAAAAACGTATGTTTTTGAACTTTCTAAAATTCGTGCAACGAATTCTAATACGGGCAAGTAGCTTTCTCTATTGTTTCATATTTTAATTCATGCAAATTCAAATCGCTGTGTTAACTAACTTTGTTCAAGAATTAATGTCGCCTAAAATCATCTCTTCTATTTTCCAAGAGATCAAGTCTCATAAACTAGAACTACGTAGCCTTGAATTTCCCTTTGCACCAGGGAATACGTAAGAGTAGGATCAAATTCTATTAGACTATTTTCATATAAACCTATTTATTTATATTTAAAGGGATCAAACAATTTTCAAAAATATCAAAATCACAAACTCA
Organism: Canavalia gladiata; assembly: GCA_037954105.1. Lineage (NCBI taxonomy): Eukaryota > Viridiplantae > Streptophyta > Magnoliopsida > Fabales > Fabaceae > Canavalia > Canavalia gladiata. Next base: position 36,014,765 of record CM075665.1, read on the forward strand.
GTTTAACGAGTACCATTCTTCGGAATGGCGAGTAGGGTGCCTAATACCTTCCCTACTCGTAATCGACTCCCGAACCTAGATTTCTTCCTCAAATTAGGGTTTTTCCAAATTTTTCCCTTTAAAAAAAATTTGGTGGCAGCTCCATAATTTAAAAACCAATTTCTAAAGTTTAATGAGTTCATCATTTCATTGTAAATACAGTTACGACAGTAACTTGTGTCTTTGTCTACCTTCTTTCAAACTTTTAATTCTTCCTTTAACATTATAAGACTTTTTAAGTTAAATAAACTAAGATTTTAAACTCTTTTCCTCTTAATTAATCTAGAATGGCTGAATGTGAACTCTAGATTCCTAAGTTCTAGTTTATTTTCTCTTGTCTTATGAGTTGATTAAGGTCATTTGGAGTCTAACTCATTAATTGCTATCTAACTTAGACACTTTTAGAGCTTCCTTATCATTTTGGTATGTCATGGTCGAACGACTTAGCCTCCTTCTAACTTCATATTTTAAGTTCTAATCATCCTTCTTTAAAATGCTTAGATTTAGCCTTTGAAGTATATTAACTTTGACTTCCTTTCTACTACTTTGATAATTAAGTCTAAATAACTCTTAAACCTTTGAAATTCCTTCTAGTTTTAAACTAAAGAATGTCTAGTTAAGTTAATTAGAAATTAATTATTCTCCTAGGTCAATTTACTACAAGGTGGCCGAATGACCTATTTTCATAAATCCTGTCTTTTTTACACTTTTAATATATTTTTCTTACATGTTTAGGATCATTAATTAAACCTAATTAAGAATTAAAACTCTTCCTTGATTAATAAAACTCATGGTGGTCGAATGTCATTCCTTAAACTTAGGACAATTTTCTTCTTAAACCTAGATTCATTTACCTAAAGTGGTCAATTGGTCCCTTTTCCTATCCTAACACTTTATCACACTTTTAATTGATTATATTTATATATGAATGATCTTCATTTAAGCCTAGTTAGGAATTAAAACCTCTCCTAAGTTATTTAACTTCTAAGTGGGCAAATGTCATTTTTCTAGGTTTAGGATTTCCTTTTCTTAACCCTAGTTAACTTACGTTGACCTTTACTTGGGGATGAAGTTTAGACTTCAGAATTGATTTGGTCTAAAGGATTTTTAATTCTTTTTACCTAGACTAAGTGAAATGACCAAAAATTACATTTTACTTTTAATTAAGCCATGATTAAATTTTATTTACCCATTTCATGCTTCTTTAGAATTTTTACCATATACTAATTATGGATTTTTACCTTAAATTTACCTATGCTAAATATTATGAAATTGGGTATTTTTAAAAGTTAATTAAACCTTCAATTAATATCTTACTTGTTGAAAACTTGTTAGTTCATCCTTAATCAAATTTAAACCCATTTTTGCTAAAATCACTCTAGGATGGCCGAATGCACACCTAGAGGTTTTTTAACCATTTTTGCTTTAATTAACTTCATTCAAAGGTTGATTTAGTCTATTTAAAACCTTGTTACACAGTTTAAGTCACTTAGAGAAATTTTATTCAAATTAATCTTTGATTATGGTATGGTGGCCGAAAGCCTTCTTTGGTTTGCTAAGGTCATTTCCTTCAAACTTTCACCTGACACAACCTTGGTTCTATGGTGTTTTGCACTTGTAGCATCTCATGCATTTGGTCCATGTATATTTCATCTAAGTCCAGACCTTAGGTTCTGACCATGATACATCTTGAGTGCTATACAAAGTTTTTTCCATTTCTACGCTTAAAAATTCAACCTTTACTTAATAACTTTTTAGCCTTTGTCCAAAGGGGGCCTTTGAAACTTATTACATAAATTTATTTCACTTTATAACGTACATGCTCAAAGGTTTATATTTGGTCCAAAGATCATACAAAAATTCACACAAGTGAAAAAATGACAACTTTAAAACTTAAGCATACAAAAGAAACATGACACTTTTTCCATACAATAAATGATAGATTCTCATGATCTACTCCAAGATCCACATATCACTTTTCAAGGTTCTTCAAATACTTTGATCATGGGTACTTAAAACTAATTAAAGCTTCAAAAATGATTTTTAAACAAATTCCACTGATTAAATTTCTTCTAAGTGCCTTAGAAGCACTTTAAATACAATTTTAAACCTTCACGAGTGAAAACAAGATAAGATGTAGATATTTTAGAGAAAAAATCCATGAAATAAAATAAACACACCATAAAAATACAAGTTAGAAGCATAAAAAGACAAGTAGAAAGGTCCTACTTGTTGAAGATTTTACTAGGTGGTGGTAGGGCTGTAGTGGTTGCCTTGGGTCCCTTCTTGGCTGGTCAACATGTTTGACAAGCGAAGGTAGTGGGACTTTGGTGTTTAGGGCTTGATTTGACTTAAGTTTCAAAGATGAAGACTTAGGCTTAAGGTGTGGGATTTGGGTGTTTTGGGTTAATATGAACTTACAGATAATGAAGAGAATTTGGCTAAGTGTTTAAGCTGAAAAACTGAAGCAAATGGGGGTCCCAAGGGGTGCTAAGTGGGTTTGACCACCTAGGGGCAAGTTTAGGATATTTTTAAATTTAGCGGTATTTTGGTAATTTTTCCTAGATTTTTATATTTTCTAAAATAATTCATAATTCAAGAAATTATATCTTTAGCTTTAGATTAATGTAAATTAGGCTAAGTTTACCTCTAATTGTGTTTAACTTAGCCTAAGCATACTTTACTTTTAATTAACCAATGTTAATTAGTCTTAACTATGGTTAAAAAAAAATTTTACTATTATTTTTTGTCTTTTTGTGTAAGATTTGATTGGTGACTCGTCACCAGGTTTTTCACATGCTTAATTTTGTGTGAGTGTGGGGACCACTTTTGGCTTGCTCATCACATTTTATTTCCCTCCTAATCTTCTAGGGATGTTTTCATAATTTTTCTCAGCATTGCTGAAAAATTATCGAAATTATTCATCTGATATTGCTAACACGTTTTGGTTCGTTCCCATGTTAATCTAAGATTATTTGCTATTTTTCTGAAACTGACTAGTTTTATGCAAAAAAACATATCTCCTAGGAACATTTTGGTTATTTTTTAGAATTTTTTGATGTTTTCATCTTTTCTTGAGCTCTAAAGTTTTCTTACTCTTTTTAACCATTCATGATATTTTATAATCCTTTTAACAAATATTTTACTTATGTTTTCATTTATGTGGCTCATTATTTGAGTTGCCTAGATGTAGAAGCATGGCATCAAACTTTCTAATATCTTTATTTTTGTTTTCTAATTCTACCTAATTTTATTCTAGAAACTATTTGTAACTTTAAACATTTATCATAAAAATTTGGATGTAACAATCTCTTTATTTTTTAAATTTTATAACATTATGTTATTCAAAATTTAAAATATATAAAAATTACTTAAATTTATAACTTATTAAAATGATAGTTTTAATATATTTTTATGAAGAAAATATCCTTAAATTTTAAGAAGCAACTCAAGCTCAACCAAAAGTTGATATTGGTTTATATCAAAATTAGAGATTTCATTGAGATTGTAGGTTTTAGAAATTGTTATTTTAGGATTTGAAATTAGGGATGGAAGATTTGATAACTTCTACTATTATCATGGAAGAAAAATATTATTTCTATTCATCCAATAAATGATTAAAACAAGAAGGATTAAAATTGAAATGAAAAAGGATGCAAACCAAAACAAAATACAAGAATAAAACACAAACCAACTACCTAACTAATGGATGGACATCTTAAAAGAAAGAAGAGGGAGAACAAAGGAGAGCTTCATTGCATTTTATCCACCTAATGTATTTAACACCACAAAAATCAAAGAACATCATGAAAAGAAAAAAATCTTTAAATAGCATTGCAAATTAAGTTCTATTAACTTGGTTAATGATATCCTTCGATCAGTGTTATATGATGTAACAAATTTTAAACAATTAAAAAAGTTTATGTAAATGTAAAAACTGCAAAATCATTATATATAATTTTGTCAAAATACAGAATATGCCAGTATAATTTGTTTTATTATTTATATATATATATATATATTTAATTATGTCATTACTTATTTATTAACAAGAAGCGATTTATCACTTCTATTTCTGTTGAATAATATTTAAGGAGTATCATCAATTTAAATTTTTAGAAGATATAATATTTTACTTTTTTTTCTTCTTTATTTAATGTTTAATATATCAATATCTTTATTCTGGATTGTTTAATATACTCTGTATGTTCAATATATTCAGTACGTAATGTTACATATTTAGTATGAACTAGATATACAAACTGTACCATTTACTAATGTTTGAATAAGTTTAACTTGGATTTTTAAAAGATAATGATTTGTTATTTCTAATTCATATTTAGAAATGTTTAGTATGTTTACTACATTTAGTTTAGATTAATTAAAATTTACAATTTAAATTTTGATTATTTAAATTATAATAATATTTATCATATATATATATATATATATATATTAAGAAAGTTAATTTTAAATGAAAATAAAAATAGTAAATCTGAATCAAACAATCATATATATATAATCAAAATTAAAATTTTGCTAAGTCATATAAATACTTAAAATACTTATGTATCTTTTATAACTTCACATAAATTTTAAATTGTAATATTAAGTATATATATAAAAAATTTAATAGTAAAAAATTGTTGTTATATTCTCAAAAAAAGAGTTTTACCGTTTCATTTCAGAATGCATTAAAAATTATGAAATAATAGAGTAACACAGAAATGACATGAATACAAACACCTATCTATATACATGTTACGTAGACATGTGTTATAATAGTAATGGTTATAATTAGATTTGAAATTAGTTTATATTCTATTTGAAATCAAGCATAAGTATTGTCACCTTAAAAAGTATATATATATTATTGCAACCGTAATTTCGATGAGACGACGAATTTACTAAAATTTTGAAAATAGACTTTATTTGGATTAATGTGGAGCCGCCATCAAATTTTTATTTAAGGAAAAATACTTGGAAAAGCCCTGACTTAAGGAAGAGATTTAGGTTCGGGAGTCGGTTACGAATGGGGAAGGTGTTAGGCACCCCACTCGCCCATTCCAAAGAAAGGTACCCTTAAACTGAGTGTGTGATTTTTGAAAATTGTTTGATCCCTTAATTAATGTAAAAATAAATAGATTGATGGAGGTTAGCCTGACAAGACTTGATTTTGCTTCTACGTATTCCCCGGTGCAATGGGAAACTCAAGGCTTACGTAGTTATGGTTTGATTTGAAGGCTTGACCTTCGAAGGTGCTTGAATTTAAAGTTGAACATGTTTTTTTTTCATGAAAATATTTTAAAGAGAATCGTTAGTCCACATATGCATAGGATCCAAGACAACTACGGCTGCACTGGGATCCATATGAATCCCTAAGAATCGAACAACAGAAAAAGCTACCAGTTCGTGCCTAAGGTTCATCGCGTGAGACCAGGGGTTCCAAAATGAATTTTTTCTTAAAGTCATTTCGAAGGAATTCTCAGTCCACATATGCAAAAGGCCCGAGACAACTACGGCTGCACTTGAACGCATACGAATCTCTAAACATCGAACAGCAGAAAAAGCTACCAGTTCGTGCTTAGAGCATGTCGCGTGAGACTAAGAAATGCAACATGAGTTTTTTATTTGTTAAGAGGGGCATTCCTAATCCACACATGCAAGAGGTCCAAGACAACTATGGCTGCACTTGGACCCATACAAATCTCTAAACATCGAACAGCAGAAAAAGCTACCAGTTCGTGCTTAGAGCTCGTCGCGTGAGACTAAGAGATGAAAAATGAGTTTTTTATTTGTTAAAAGGGGCATTCCTAATCCACATATACACAAGGCTCAAGACAACTATGGCTGCACTTGGACCCATACGAATCTCTAAAGATCGAACAGCAGAAAAAGCTACCAGTTCGTGCTTAGAGCTCGTCGCGTGAGACTAAGAGATGCAAAATGATTTTTTTATATGTTAAAAGGGGCATTCCTCATCTACATATGCACAAGATCCAAGACAACTACGACTGCACTTGGACCCATACGAATCTCTAAACATCGAACGGTAGAAAAAGCTACAAGTTTGTGATTAGAGCTCGTTGCGTGAGATTAAGAATTGCAAAACGAGTTTTTTTATTTGTTTTGATCCATCCTTAATCCATATATGCACAAGATCCAAGACAACTACGGCTGCACTTCAACCCATACGAATCTCTAAACATCGAACAGCAGAAAAAGCTACCAGTTCGTGCTTAGAGAATGTCGCGTGAGACTAAGAAATGCAAAATGAGTTTTTTATTTGTTAAAAGGGGCATTCCTAATCCACATATGCAAGAGGCCCAAGACAACTATGGCTGCACTTGGACCCATACAAATCTCTAAATGTCGAACAACAGAAAAAGCTACCAGTTCGTGCTTAGAGCTCGTCACGTGAGACTAAGAGATGAAAAATGAGTTTTTTATTTGTTAAAAGGGGCATTCCTAATCCACTTATACACAAGGCTCAAGACAACTATGGCTGCACTTGGACCCATACGAATCTCTAAACATCGAACAGCAGAAAAGGCTACCAGTTCGTGCTTAGAGCTCGTCGCGTGAGACTAAGAGATGCAAAATGATTTTTTTATTTGTTAAAAGGGGCATTCCTAATCTACATATGCACAAGATCAAAGACAACTACGACTGCACTTGGACCCACACGAATCTCTAAACATCGAACGGTAAAAAAAACTACAAGTTTGTGCTTAGAGCTCGTTGCGTGAGATTAAGAATTGCAAAACGAGTTTTTTTATTTGTTTCGAGCCATCCTTAATCCATATAAGCACAAGATCCAAGACAACTACGGCTGCACTTCAACCCATACGAATCTCTAAACATCGAACAGCAGAAAAAGCTACCAGTTCGTGCTTAGAGCATGTCGCGTGAGACTAAGAAATGCAAAATGAGTTTTTTATTTGTTAAAAGGGGCATTCCTAATCCACATATGTAAGAGGCCCAAGATAACTATGGCTGCACTTGGACCCATACAAATCTCTAAACATCGAACAGCAGAAAAAGCTACCAGTTCGTGCTTAGAGCTCGTCGAGTGAGACTAAGAGATGAAAAATGAGTTTTTTATTTGTTAAAAGGGGCATTCCTAATCCACATACACACAAGGCTCAAGACAACTATGGCTGCACTTGGACCCATACAAAAATCTAAACATCGAACAGCAGAGAAAGCTACCAGTTCGTGCTTAGAGCTCGTCGCGTGAGACTAAGAGATGCAAAATGATTTTTTTATTTGTTAAAAGGGGCATTCCTAATCTACATATGCACAAGATCCAAGACAACTACGACTGCACTTGGACCCATACGAATCTCCAAACATCGAACGGTAGAAAAAGCTACCAGTTTGTGCTTACTGCTCCTTGCGTGAGATTAAGAATTGAAAAACGAGTTTTTTTATTTGTTTCGAGCCATCCTTAGTCCATATATGCACAAGATCCAAGACAACTACGGCTGCAATTGAACCAATACCAATCTCTAAACATCGAACAGCAGAAAAAGCTACTAGTTCGTGCTTAGAGCATGTCGCGTGAGACTAAGAAATGCAAAATGAGTTTTTTATTTGTTAAAAGGGGCATTCCTAATCCACATATGCAAGAGGCCCAAGACAACTATGGCTGCACTTGGACCCATACGAATCTCTAAACATCGAACAGCAGAAAAAGCTACCAGTTCATGCTTAGATCTCGTCGCGTGAGACTAAGAGATGCAAAATGATTTTTTTATTTGTTAAAAGGGGCATTCCTCATCTACATATGCACAAGATCCAAGACAACTACGACTACACTTGGACCCATACGAATCTCTAAACATCGAACGGTAGAAAAAGCTACAAGTTTGTGCTTAGAGCTCGTTGCGTGAGATTAAGAATTGCAAAACGAGTTTTTTTATTTGTTTCGAGCCATCCTTAGTCCATATATGCACAAGATCCAAGACAACTACGGCTGCAATTGAATCAATACCAATCTCTAAACATCGAACAGCAGAAAAAGCTACCAGTTCGTGCTTAGAGCATGTCGCGTGAGACTAAGAAATGCAAAATGAGTTTTTTATTTGTTAAAAGGGGCATTCCTAATCCACATATGCAAGAGGCCCAAGACAACTATGGCTGCACTTGGACTCATACAAATCTCTAAACATCGAACAACAGAAAAAGCTAACAGTTCGTGCTTAGAGCTCGTCGCGTGAGACTAAGAGATGAAAAATAAGTATTTTATTTGTTAAAAGGGGTATTCCTAATCCATATATACACAAGGCTCAAGACAACTATGGCTGCACTTGGACCCATACGAAAATCTAAACATCGAATAGCAGAGAAAGCTACCAGTTCGTGCTTAGAGCTCGTCGCGTGAGACTAAGAGATGCAAAATGAATTTTTTATTTGTTAAAAGGGGCATTCCTAATCTACATATGCACAAGATCCAAGACAACTACGACTGCACTTGGACCCATACGAATCTCCAAACATCGAACGGTAGAAAAAGCTACCAGTTTGTGCTTAGTGCTCCTTGCGTGAGATTAAGAATTGCAAAACAAGTTTTTTTTTTATTTAGAGGCATCCTTCATCCACATATGCACAAGATCCAAGACAACTACGGCTGCACTTGAACCAATACCAATCTCTAAACATCGAACAGCAGAAAAAGCTACCAGTTCAGGCTTATAGCATGTCGCGTGAGACTAAGAAATGCAAAATGAGTTTTTTATTTGTTAAAAGGGGCAATGCTAATCCACATATGCAAGAGGCCCACGACAACTATGGCTGCACTTGGACCCATACAAATCTCTAAACATCGAACAGTAGAAAAAGCTACCAGTTCGTGCTTAGAGCTCGTCACGTGAGACTAAGAGATTAAAAATAAGTTTTTTATTTGTTAAAAGGGGCATTCCTAATCCACATATACACAAGGCTCAAGACAACTATGGCTGCACTTGGACCCATACGAAAATCTAAACATCGAACAGCAGAAAAAGCTACCAGTTCGTGCTTAGAGGTCATTGCGTGAGACTAAGAGATGCAAAATGATTTTTTTATTTGTTAAAAGGGGCATTCCTCATCTACATAAGCATAAGATCCAAGACAACTACGACTGCACTCTGACCCATACGAATCTCTAAACATCGAACGGTAGAAAAAGCTACAAGTTTGTGCTTAGAGCTCGTTGCGTGAGATTAAGAATTGCAGAACGAGTTTTTTTATTTGTTTCGAGCCATCCTTAATCCATATATGCACAAGATTCAAGACAACTACGGCTGCACTTCAACCCATACGAATCTCTAAACATCGAACAGCAGAAAAAGCTACCAGTTCGTGCTTAGAGCATGTCGCGTGAGACTAAGAAATGCAAAATGAGTTTTTTATTTGTTAAAAGGGGCATTCCTAATCCACATATACAAGAGGCCCAAGACCACTATGGCTGCACTTGGACCCATACAAATCTCTAAATGTCGAACAGCAGAAAAACCTACCAGTTCGTGCTTAGAGCTCGTCGCGTGAGACTAAGAGATGAAAAATGAGTCTTTTATTTTTTAAAAGGGGCATTCCTAATCCACATATACACAAGGCTCAAGACAACTATGGCTGCACTTGGACCCATACAAAAATCTAAACATCGAACAGCAGAGAAAGCTACCAGTTCGTGCTTAGAGCTCGTCGCGTGAGACTAAGAGATGCAAAATGATTTTTTTATTTGTTAAAAGGGGCATTCCTAATCTACATATGCACATGATCCAAGACAACTACGACTGCACTTGGACCCATACGAATCTCCAAACATCGAACGGTAGAAAAAGCTACCAGTTTGTGCTTAGTGCTCCTTGCGTGAGATTAAGAATTGAAAAACGAGTTTTTTTATTTGTTTCGAGCCATCCTTAGTCCATATATGCACAAGATCCAAGACAACTACGGCTGCAATTGAACCAATACCAATCTCTAAACATCGAACAGCAGAAAAAGCTACCAGTTCGTGCTTAGAGCATGTCGCGTGAGACTAAGAAATGCAAAATGAGTTTTTTATTTGTTAAAAGGGGCATTCCTAATCCACATATGCAAGAGGCCCAAGACAACTATGGCTGCACTTGGACCCGTACGAATCTCTAAACATCGAACAGCAGAAAAAGCTACCAGTTCATGCTTAGAGCTCGTCGCGTGAGACTAAGAGATGCAAAATGATTTTTTTATTTGTTAAAAGGGGCATTCCTCATCTACATATGCACAAGATCCAAGACAACTACGACTGCACTTGGACCCATACGAATCTCTAAACATCGAACGGTAGAAAAAGCTACAAGTTGGTGCTTAGAGCTCGTTGCGTGAGACTAAGAATTGCAAAACGAGTTTTTTTATTTGTTTCGAGCCATCCTTAGTCCATATATGCCCAAGATCCAAGACAACTACGGCTGCAATTGAACCAATACCAATCTCTAAACATCGAACAGCAGAAAAAGCTACCAGTTCGTGCTTTGAGCATGTCGCGTGAGACTAAGAAATGCAAAATGAGTTTTTTATTTGTTAAAAGGGGCATTCCTAATCCACATATGCAAGAGGCCCAAGACAACTATGGCTGCACTTGGACTCATACAAATCTGTAAACATCGAACAATAGAAAAAGCTAACAGTTCGTGCTTAGACCTCGTCGCGTGAGACTAAGAGAGGAAAAATAAGTATTTTATTTGTTAAAAGGGGTATTCCTAATCCACATATACACAAGGCTCAAGACAACTACGGCTGCACTTGGACCCATACGAAAATCTAAACATCGAATAGCAAAGAAAGCTACCAGTTCGTGCTTAGAATTCGTCGCGTGAGACTAAGAGATGCAAAATGATTTTTTTATTTGTTAAAAGGGGCATTCCTAATCTACATATGCACAAGATCCAAGACAACTACGACTGCACTTGGACCCATACGAATCTCCAAACATCGAACGGTAGAAAAAGCTACCAGTTTGTGCTTAGTGCTCCTTGCGTGAGATTAAGAATTGCAAAACAAGTTTTTTTTTTATTTAGAGGCATCCTTCATCCACATATGCACAAGATCCAAGACAACTACGGCTGCACTTGAACCAATACCTATCTCTAAACATCGAACAGCAGAAAAAGCTACCAGTTCAGGCTTAGAGCATGTCGCGTGAGACTAAGAAATGCAAAATGAGTTTTTTATTTGTTAAAAGGGGCATTCCTAATCCACATATACACAAGGCCCACGACAACTATGGCTGCACTTGGACCCATACGAAAATCTAAACATCGAACAGCAGAAAAAGCTACCAGTTCGTGCTTAGAGGTCGTTGCGTGAGACTAAGAGATGCAAAATGATTTTTTTATTTGTTAAAAGGGGCATTCCTCATCTACATAAGCATAAGATCCAAGACAACTACGACTGCACTCTGACCCATACGAATCTCTAAACATCGAACGGTAGAAAAAGCTACAAGTTTGTGCTTAGAGCTCGTTGCGTGAGATTAAGAATTGCAGAACGAGTTTTTTTATTTGTTTCGAGCCATCCTTAATCCATATATGCACAAGATTCAAGACAACTACGGCTGCACTTCAACCCATACGAATCTCTAAACATCGAACAGCAGAACAAGCTACCAGTTCATGCTTAGAGCTCGTCGCGTGAGACTAAGAGTTGCAAAATGATTTTTTTATTTGTTAAAAGGGGCATTCCTCATCTACATATGCACAAGATCCAAGACAACTACGACTGCACTTGGACCCATACGAATCTCTAAACATCGAACGGTAGAAAAAGCTACAAGTTGGTGCTTAGAGCTCGTTGCGTGAGACTAAGAATTGCAAAACGAGTTTTTTTATTTGTTTCGAGCCATCCTTAGTCCATATATGCCCAAGATCCAAGACAACTACGGCTGCAATTGAACCAATACCAATCTCTAAACATCGAACAGCAGAAAAAGCTACCAGTTCGTGCTTAGAGCATGTCGCGTGAGACTAAGAAATGCAAAATGAGTTTTTTATTTGTTAAAAGGGGCATTCCTAATCCACATATGCAAGAGGCCCAAGACAACTATGGCTGCACTTGGACCCATACAAATCTCTAAACATCGAACAGCAGAAAAAGCTACCAGTTCGTTCTTAGAGCTCGTCGCGTGAGACTAAGAGATGAAAAATGAGTTTTATATTTGTTAAAAGGGGCATTCCTAATCCACATATACACAAGGCTCAAGACAACTATGGCTGCACTTGTACCCATACGAAAATCTAAACATCGAACAGCAGAGAAAGTTACCAGTTCGTCCTTAGAGCTCGTCGCGTGAGACTAAGAGATGCAAAATGATTGTTTTATTTGTTAAAAGGGGCATTCCTAATCTACATATGCACAAGATCCAAGACAACTACGACTGCACTTGGACCCATACGAATCTCCAAACATCAAACGGTAGAAAAAGCTACCAGTTCGTGCTTAGAGCATGTCGCGTTAGACTAAGAAATGCAAAATGAGTTTTTTATTTGTTAAAAGGGGCATTCCTAATCCACATATGCAAGAGGCCCAAGACAACTATGGCTGCACTTGGACCCATACAAATCTCTAAACATCGAACAGCAGAAAAAGCCACCAGTTCGTGCTTAGAGCTCGTCGCGTGAGACTAAGAGATGCAAAATGATTTTTTTATTTGTTAAAAGGGGCATTCCTAATCTACATATGCACAAGATCCAAGACAACTACGACTGCACTTGGACCCATACAAATCTCTAAACATCGAACGGTAGAAAAAGCTACAAGTTTGTGCTTAGAGCTCGTTGCGTGAGATTAAGAATTGCAAAACGAGTTTTTTTATTTGTTTCGAGCCATCCTTGATCCATATATGCACAAGATCCAAGAAAACTAGGGCTGCACTTCAACCCATACGAATCTCTAAACATCGAACAGCAGAAAAAGGTACCAGTTCGTGCTTAGAACATGTCGCGTGAGACTAAGAAATGCAAAGTGAGTTTTTATTTGTTAAAAGGGGCATTCCTAATCCACATATGCAAGAGGCCCAAGACAACTATGGCTGCACTTGGACCCATACAAATCTCTAAACATCGAACATCAGAAAAAGCTACTAGTTCGTGCTTAGAGCTCGTCGCGTGAGACTAAGAGATGAAAAATGAGTTTTTTATTTGTTAAAAGGGGAATTCCTAATCCACATATACACAAGGCTCAAGACAACTATGGCTGCAATTGGACCCATACGAAAATCTAAACATCGAACAGCAGAGAAAGCTACCAGTTCGTGCTTAGAGCTCGTCGCGTGAGACTAAAAGATGCAAAATGATTTTTTTATTTGTTAAAAGGGGCATTCCTAATCTTCATATGCACAAGATCCAAGACAACTACGACTGCACTTGGACCCATACGAATCTCCAAACATCGAACGGTAGAAAAAGCTACAAGTTTGTGCTTAGTGCTCCTTGCGTGAGATTAAGAATTGCAAAACAAGTTTTTTTTTATTTAGAGGCATCCTTCATCCACATATGCACAAGATCCAAGACAACAACAGCTGCACTTGAACCAATACCAATCTCTAAACATCGAACAGCAGAAAAAGCTACCAGTTCGTGCTTAGAGCATGTCGCGTGAGACTAAGAAATGCAAAATGAGTTTTTTATTTGTTAAAAGGGGCATTCCTAATCCACATATGCAAGAGGCCCAAGACAACTATGGCTGCACTTGGACCCATACAAATCTCTAAACATCGAACAGCACAAAAAGCTACCAGTTCGTGCTTAGAGCTCGTCACGTCAGACTAAGAGATGAAAAATGAGTTTTTTATTTGTTAAAAGGGGCATTCCTAATCCACATATACACAAGGCTGAAGACAACTATGGCTGTACTTGGACCCATACGAATCTCTAAAAATCGAACAGCAAAAAAAGCTACCAGTTCGTGCTTAGAGCTCGTCACGTGAGACTAAGAGATGAAAATTGAGTTTTTTATTTGTTAAAAGGGGCATTCCTAATCCACATATACAAAAGGCTCAAGACAACTATGGCTGCACTTGGACCCATACGAATCTCTAAACATCGAACAGCAGAAAAAGCTACCAGTTCGTGCTTAGAGCTCGTCGCGTGAGACTAAGAGATGCAAAATGATTTTTTTATTTGTTAAAAGGGACATTCCTAATCTACATATGCACAAGTTCCAAGACAACTATGACTGCACTTGGACCCATACGAATATCTACACATCGAACGGTAGAAAAAGCTACCAATTTGTGCTTAGAGCTCGTTGCGTGAGATTAAGAATTGCAAAACGAGTTTTTTTATTTGTTTAGAGGCATCCTTAATCCACATATGCACAAGATCCAAGACAACTACGGCTGCACTTGAACCAATACGAATCTCTAAACATCGAACAGTAGAAAAATCTACCAGTTCGTGCTTAGAGCATGTCGCGTGAGACTAAGAAATGCAAAATGAGTTTTTTATTTGTTAAAAGGGGCATTCCTAATGCACATATACACAAGGCTGAAGACAACTATGGCTGCACTTGGACCCAAACGAATCTCTAAACATCGAACAGCAGAAAAAGCTACCAGTTCGTGCTTAGAACTCGTCGCGTGAGACTAACAGATGCAAAATGATTTTTTTATTTGTTAAAAGAGGCATTCCTAATCTACATATGCACAAGTTCCAAGACAACTACAACTGCACTTGGACCCATACGAATGTTTAAACATCGAACAGTAGGAAAAGCTACCAGTTTGTGCTTAGAGCTCGTTGCGTGAGACTAAGAGATGCAAAATGATTTTTTTATTTGTTAAAAGGGGCATTCCTAATCTACATATGCACAAGTTGCAAGACAACTACGACTGCACTTGGACCCATACGAATCTCTACACATCGAACGGTAGAAAAAGCTACCACTTTGTGCTTAGAGCTCGTTGAGATTAAGAATTGCAAAACGAGTTTTTTTATTTATTTAGAGGCATCCTTAATCCACATATGCACAAGATCCAAGACAACTACGGCTGCACTTGAACCAATACGAATCTCTAAACATCGAACAGGAGAAAAAGCTACCAGTTCGTGCTTAGAGCATGTCGCGTGAGACTAAGAAATGCAAAATGAGTTTTTTACTTGTTAAAAGGGGCATTCCTAATCCACATATGCAAGAGGCCCAAGACAACTATGGCTACACTTGGACCCATACAAATCTCTAAACATCGAACAGCAGAAAAAGCTACCAATCCGTGCTTAAAGCTCGTTACGTGAGACTAAGAGATGAAAAATGAGTTTTTTATTTGTTAAAATGGGCATTCCTAATCCACATATACACAAGGCTGAAGACAACTATGGCTGCACTTGGACCCATATGAATCTCTAAACATTGAACAACAGAAAAAGCTACCGGTTCGTGCTTAGAGCTCGTCGCGTGAGACTAATCGATGCAAAATGATTTTTTTATTTGTTAAAAGGGGCAATCCTAATCTACATATGCACAAGTTCCAAGACAACTACGACTGCACTTGGACCCATACGAATCTCTAAACATCGAATGGTAGAAAAAGCTACCAGTTTATGCTTAGAGCTCGTTGCGTGAGATTAAGGATTGCAAAACGAGTTTTTTTATTTGTTTAGAGGCATCCTTAATCCACATATGCACAAGATCCAAGACAACTACGGCTGCACTTGAACCAATACGAATCTCTAAACATCGAACAGCAGAAAAAGCTACCAGTTCGTGCTTAGAGCATGTCGCGTGAGACTAAGAAATGCAAAATGAGTTTTTTACTTGTTAAAAGGGGCATTCCTAATCCACATCTGCAAGAGGCCCAAGACAACTATGGCTGCACTTGGACCCATACAAATCTCTAAACATCGAACAGCAGAAAAAGCTACCAGTTCGTGCTTAAAGCTCGTCACGTGCGACTAAGAGATGAAAAATGAGTTTTTTATTTCTTAAAAGGGGCATTCCTACTCCACATATACACAAGGCTGAAGACAACTATGGCTGCACTTGGACCCATATGAATCTCTAAACATCGAACAGCAGAAAAAGCTACCGGTTCGTGCTTAGCGCTCGTCGGGTGGGACTAATAGATGCAAAATGATTTTTTTATTTGTTAAAAGGGGCATTCCTAATCTACATATGCACAAGTGCCAAGACAACTACGACTGCACTTGGACCCATACGAATCTCTAAACATCGAACGGTAGAAAAAGCTACCAATTTGTGCTTAAAGCTCGTTGCGTGAGATTAAGAATTGCAAAACGAGTTTTTTTATTTCTTTAGAGGCATCTTTAATCCACACATGCACAAGATCCAAGACAACTACGGCTGCACTTGAACCCATACGAATCTCTAAACAACGAACAACAGAAAAAGCTACCAGTTCGTGCTTAGAGCTCGTCGCGTGAGACTAAGAGATGCAAAATGATTTTTTTATTTGTTAAAAGGGGCATTCCTAATCTACATATGCACAAGTTCGAAGACAACTACGACTGCACTTGGACCCATACGAATCTCTAAACATCGAACGGTTGAAAAAGCTACCAGTTTGTGCTTAGAGCTCGTTGAGATTAAGAATTGCAAAACGAGTTTTTTTATTTGTTTAGAGGCATCCTTAATCCACATATGCACAAGATCCAAGACAACTACGGCTGCACTTGAACCAATACGAATCTCTAAACATCAAACAACAGAAAAACCACCAGTTCGTGCTTAGAGCATGTCGCGTGAGACTAAGAAATGCAAAATGAGTTTTTTATTTGTCAAAAGGGGCATTCCTAATCCACATATGCAAGATGCCCATGACAACTATGGCTGCACTTGGACCCATACAAATCTCTCAACATCGAACAGCAGAAAAAGCTACCATTTCGTGCTTAGAGCTCGTCACGTGAGACTAAGAGATGAAAATTGAGTTTTTTATTTTTTAAAAGGGGCATTCCTAATCCACATATACACAAGGCTGAAGACAACTATGGCTGCACTTGGGCCCATACGAATCTCTAAACATCGAACAGCAGAAAAAGCTACCAGTTCGTGCTTAGAGCTCGTCGCGTGATACTAAGAGATGCAAAATGATTTTTTTATTTGTTAAAAGGGGCATTCCTAATCTACATATGCACAAGTTCCAAGACAACTACGACTGCACTTGGACCCATACGAATCTCTAAACATCGAAAGGTAGAAAAAGCTACCAGTTTGTGCTTAGAGCTCGTTGAGATTAAGAATTGCAAAACGAGTTTTTTTATTTGTTTAGAGGCATCCTTAATCAACATATGCACAAGATACAAGACAACTACGGCTGTACTTTAACCAATACGAATCTCTAAACATCGAACAGCAGAAAAAGCTACCAGTTCGTGCTTAGAGCATGTCGCGTGAGACTAAGAAATGCAAAATGAGTTTTTTACTTTTTAAAAGGGGCATTCCTAATCCACATATGCAAGAGGCCCAAGACAACTATGGCTGCACTTGGACCCATACAAATCTCTAAACATCGAACAGCAGAAAAAGCTACCGGTTCGTGCTTAAAGCTCGTCACGTGCGACAAAGAGATGAAAAATGAGTTTTTTATTTGTTAAAAGGGGCATTCCTAATCCACATATACACAAGGCTCAAGACAACTATGGCTGCACTTGGACCCATAGGAATCTCTAAACATCGAACAGCAGAAAAAGCTACCGGTTCGTGCTTAGAGCTCGTCGCGTGAGACTAATAGATGCAAAATGATTTTTTTATTTGTTAAAACGGGCATTCCTAATCTACATATGCACAAGTTCCAAGACAACTACGACTGCACTTGGACCCATACGAATCTCTAAACATCGAACGGTAGAAAAAGCTACCAATTTGTGCTTAAAGCTCGTTGCGTGAGATTAAGAATTGCAAAACGAGTTTTTTTATTTGTTTAGAGGCATCCTTAATCCACACATGCACAAGATCCAAGACAACTACGGCTGCACTTGAACCCATACGAATCTCTAAACATTGAACAGCAGAATAAGCTACCAGTTCGTGCTTAGAGCATGTCGCGTGAGACTAAGAAATGCAAAATGAGTTTTTTACTTGTTAAAAGGGGCATTCCTAATCCACATCTGCAAGAGGCCCAAGACAACTATGGCTGCACTTGGACCCATACAAATCTCTAAACATCGAACAGCAGAAAAAGGTACCAGTTCGTGCTTAAAGCTCGTCACGTGCGACTAAGAGATGAAAAATGAGTTTTTTATTTGTTAAAAGGGGCATTCCTAATCCACATATACACAAGGCTGAAGACAACTATGGCTGCACTTGGACCCATATGAATCTCTAAACATTGAACAACAGAAAAAGCTACCGGTTCGTGCTTAGAGCTCGTCGCGTGAGACTAATCGATGCAAAATGATTTTTTTATTTGTTAAAAGGGGCAATCCTAATCTACATATGCACAAGTTCCAAGACAACTACGACTGCACTTGGACCCATACGAATCTCTAAACATCGAACGGTAGAAAAAGCTACCAGTTTGTGCTAAGAGCTCGTTGCGTGAGATTAAGAATTGCAAAACGAGTTTTTTTATATGTTTAGAGGCATCCTTAATCCACATATGCACAAGATCCAAGACAACTACGGCTGCACTTGAACCAATACGAATCTCTAAACATCGAACAGCAGAAAAAGCTACCAGTTCGTGCTTAGAGCATGTCGCGTGAGACTAAGAAATGCAAAATGAGTTTTTTACTTGTTAAAAGGGGCATTCCTAATCCACATATGCAAGAGGCCCAAGACAACTATGGCTGCACTTGGACCCATACAAATCTCTAAACATCGAACAGCAGAAAAAGCTACCGGTTCGTGCTTAAAGCTCGTCACGTGCGACAAAGAGATGAAAAATGAGTTTTTTATTTGTTAAAAGGGGCATTCCTAATCCACATATACACAAGGCTCAAGACAACTATGGCTGCACTTGGACCCATAGGAATCTCTAAACATCGAACAGCAGAAAAAGCTACCGGTTCGTGCTTAGAGCTCGTCGCGTGAGACTAATAGATGCAAAATGTTTTTTTTATTTGTTAAAAGGGGCATTCCTAATCTACATATGCACAAGTTCCAAGACAACTACGACTGCACTTGGACCCATACGAATCTCTAAACCTCGAACGGTAGAAAAAGCTACCAATTTGTGCTTAAAGCTCGTTGCGTGAGATTAAGAATTGCAAAACGAGTTTTTTTAATTGTTTAGAGGCATCCTTAATCCACACATGCACAAGATCCAAGACAACTACGGCTGCACTTGAACCCATACGAATCTCTAAACATTGAACAGCAGAATAAGCTACCAGTTCGTGCTTAGAGCATGTCGCGTGAGACTAAGAAATGCAAAATGAGTTTTTTACTTGTTAAAAGGGGCATTCCTAATCCACATCTGCAAGAGGCCCAAGACAACTATGGCTGCACTTGGACCCATACAAATCTCTAAACATCGAACAGCAGAAAAAGGTACCAGTTCGTGCTTAAAGCTCGTCACGTGCGACTAAGAGATGAAAAATGAGTTTTTTATTTGTTAAAAGGGGCATTCCTAATCCACATATACACAAGGCTGAAGACAACTATGGCTGCACTTGGACCCATATGAATCTCTAAACATTGAACAACAGAAAAAGCTACCGGTTCGTGCTTAGAGCTCGTCGCGTGAGACTAATCGATGCAAAATGATTTTTTTATTTGTTAAAAGGGGCAATCCTAATCTACATATGCACAAGTTCCAAGACAACTACGACTGCACTTGGACCCATACGAATCTCTAAACATCGAACGGTAGAAAAAGCTACCAGTTTGTGCTAAGAGCTCGTTGCGTGAGATTAAGAATTGCAAAACGAGTTTTTTTATATGTTTAGAGGCATCCTTAATCCACATATGCACAAGATCCAAGACAACTACGGCTGCACTTGAACCAATACGAATCTCTAAACATCGAACAGCAGAAAAAGCTACCAGTTCGTGCTTAGAGCATGTCGCGTGAGACTAAGAAATGCAAAATGAGTTTTTTACTTGTTAAAAGGGGCATTCCTAATCCACATCTGCAAGAGGCCCAAGACAACTATGGCTGCACTTGGACCCATACAAATCTCTAAACATCGAACAGCAGAAAAAGCTACCAGTTCGTGCTTAAAGCTCGTCACGTGCGACTAAGAGATGAAAAATGAGTTTTTTATTTGTTAAAAGGGGCATTCCTAATCCACATATACACAAGGCTGAAGACAACTATGGCTGCACTTGGACCCATATGAATCTCTAAACATCGAACAACAGAAAAAGCTACCGGTTCGTGCTTAGAGCTCGTCGCGTGAGACTAATAGATGCAAAATGATTTTTTTATTTGTTAAAAGGGGCATTCCTAATCTACATATGCACAAGTTCCAAGACAACTACGACTGCACTTGGACCCATACGAATCTCTAAACATCGAACTGTAGAAAAAGCTACCAATTTGTGCTTAAAGCTCGTTGCGTGAGATTAAGAATTGCAAAACAAGTTTTTTTATTTGTTTAGAGGCATCCTTAATCCACATATGCACAAGATCCAAGACAACTACGGCTGCACTTGAACCAATACGAATCTCTAAACATCGAACAACAGAAAAACCACCAGTTCGTGCTTAGAGCATGTCGCGTGAGACAAAGAAATGCAAAATGAGTTTTTTATTTGTTAAAAGGGGCATTCCTAATCCACATATGCAAGAGGCCCATGGAAACTATGGCTGCACTTGGACCCATACAAATCTCTAAACATCGAACAGCAGAAAAAGCTACCATTTCGTGCTTAGAGCTCGTCACGTGAGACTAAGAGATGAAAATTGAGTTTTTTATTTTTTAAAAGGGGCATTCCTAATCCACATATACACAAGGCTGAAGACAACTATGGCTGCACTTGGGCCCATACGAATCTCTAAACATCGAACAGCAGAAAAAGCTACCAGTTCATGCTTAGAGCTCGTCGCGTGAGACTAAGAGATGCAAAATAATTTTTTTATTTGTTAAAAGGGGCATTCCTAATCTACATATGCACAAGTTCCAAGACAACTACGACTGCACTTGGAGCCATACGAATCTCTAAACATCGAAAGGTAGAAAAAGCTACCAGTTTGTGCTTAGAGCTCGTTGAGATTAAGAATTGCAAAACGAGTTTTTTTATTTGTTTAGAGGCATCCTTAATCCACATATGCACAAGATCCAAGACAACTACGGCTGCACTTGAACCAATACGAATCTCTAAACATCGAACAACAGAAAAACCACCAGTTCGTGCTTAGAGCATGTCGCGTGAGACAAAGAAATGCAAAATGAGTTTTTTATTTGTTAAAAGGGGCATTCCTAATCCACATATGCAAGAGGCCCATGGAAACTATGGCTGCACTTGGACCCATACAAATCTCTAAACATCGAACAGCAGAAAAAGCTACCATTTCGTGCTTAGAGCTCGTCACGTGAGACTAAGAGATGAAAATTGAGTTTTTTATTTTTTAAAAGGGGCATTCCTAATCCACATATACACAAGGCTGAAGACAACTATGGCTGCACTTGGGCCCATACGAATCTCTAAACATCGAACAGCAGAAAAAGCTACCAGTTCATGCTTAGAGCTCGTCGCGTGAGACTAAGAGATGCAAAATAATTTTTTTATTTGTTAAAAGGGGCATTCCTAATCTACATATGCACAAGTTCCAAGACAACTACGACTGCACTTGGAGCCATACGAATCTCTAAACATCGAAAGGTAGAAAAAGCTACCAGTTTGTGCTTAGAGCTCGTTGAGATTAAGAATTGCAAAACGAGTTTTTTTATTTGTTTAGAGGCATCCTTAATCCACATATGCACAAGATCCAAGACAACTACGGCTGCACTTGAACCAATACGAATCTCTAAACATCGAACAGCAGAAAAAGCTACCAGTTCGTGCTTAGAGCATGTCGCGTGAGACTAAGAAATGCAAAATGAGTTTTTTACTTGTTAAAAGGGGCATTCCTAATCCACATATGCAAGAGGCCCAAGACAACTATGGCTGCACTTGGACCCATACAAATCTCTAAACATCGAACAACAGAAAAAGCCACCAGTTCGTGCTTAAAGCTCGTCACGTGCGACTAAGAGATGAAAAATGAGTTTTTTATTTGTTAAAAGGGGCATTCCTAATCCACATATACACAAGGCTGAAGACAACTATGGCTGCACTTGGGCCCATACGAATCTCTAAACATCGAACAGCAGAAAAAGCTACCAGTTCATGCTTAGAGCTCGTCGCGTGAGACTAAGAGATGCAAAATAATTTTTTTATTTGTTAAAAGGGGCATTCCTAATCTACATATGCACAAGTTCCAAGACAACTACGACTGCACTTGGAGCCATACGAATCTCTAAACATCGAAAGGTAGAAAAAGCTACCAGTTTGTGCTTAGAGCTCGTTGAGATTAAGAATTGCAAAACGAGTTTTTTTATTTGTTTAGAGGCATCCTTAATCCAGATATGCACAAGATCCAAGACAACTACGGCTGCACTTGAACCAATACGAATCTCTAAACATCGAACAGCAGAAAAAGCTACCAGTTCGTGCTTAGAGCATGTCGCGTGAGACTAAGAAATGCAAAATGAGTTTTTTACTTGTTAAAAGGGGCATTCCTAATCCACATATGCAAGAGGCCCAAGACAACTATGGCTGCACTTGGACCCATACAAATCTCTAAACATCGAACAACAGAAAAAGCCACCAGTTCGTGCTTAAAGCTCGTCACGTGCGACTAAGAGATGAAAAATGAGTTTTTTATTTGTTAAAAGGGGAATTCCTAATCCACATATACACAAGGCTGAAGACAACTATGGCTGCACTTGGACCCATATGAATCTCTAAACATCGAACAGCAGAAAAAGCTACCGGTTCGTGCTTAGAGCTCATCGCGTGAGACTAATAGATGCAAAATGATTTTTTTATTTGTTAAAAGAGGCATTCCTAATCTACATATGCACAAGTTCCAAGACAACTACGACTGCACTTGGACCCATACGAATCTCTAAACATCGAACGGTAGAAAAAGCTACCAATTTGTGCTTAAAGCTCGTTGCGTGAGATTAAGAATTGGAAAACGAGTTTTTTTATTTGTTTAGAGGCATCCTTAATCCACACATGCACAAGATCCAAGACAACTACGGCTGCACTTGAACCCATACGAATCTCTAAACATCGAACAGCAGAAAAAGCTACCAGTTCGTGCTTAGAGCATGTCGCGTGAGACTAAGAAATGCAAAATGAGTTTTTTACTTGTTAAAAGGGGCATTCCTAATCCACATATGCAAGAGGCCCAAGACAACTATGGCTGCACTTGGACCCATACAAATCTCTAAACATCGAACAGCAGAACAAGCTACCAGTTCGTGCTTAAAGCTCGTCACGTGAGACTAAGAGATGAAAAATGAGTTTTTTATTTGTTAAAAGGGGCATTCCTAATCCACATATACACAAGGCTGAAGACAACTATGGCTGCACTTGGACCCATACGAATCTCTAAACATCGAACAGCAGAAAAAGCTACCAGGTCGTGCTTAGAGCTCGTCGCGTGAGACTAAGACATGCAAAATGATTTTTTTATTTGTTAAAAGGGGCATTCCTAATCTACATATGCACAAGTTCCAAGACAACTACGACTGCACTTGGACCCATACGAATCTCTAAACATCGAACGGTAGAAAAAGCTACCAGTTTGTGCTTAGAGCTCGTTGAGATTAGGAATTGCAAAACGAGTTTTTTTATTTGTTTAGAGGCATCCTTAATCCACATATGCACAAGATCCAAGACAACTACGGCTGCACTTGAACCAATACGAATCTCTAAACATCGAACAGCAGAAAAACCACCAGTTCGTGCTTAGAGCATGTCGCGTGAGACTAAGAAATGCAAAATGAGTTTTTTATTTGTTAAAAGGGGCATTCCTAATCCACATATGCAAGAGGCCCATGACAACAATGGCTGCACTTGGACCCATACAAATCTCTAAACATCGAAGAGGAGAAAAAGCTACCAGTTCGTGCTTAGAGCTCGTCACGTGAGACTAAGAGATGAAAATTGAGTTTTTTATTTTTTAAAAGGGGCATTCCTAATCCACATATACACAAGGCTGAAGACAACTATGGCTGCACTTGGACCCATACGAATCTCTAAACATCGAACAACAGAAAAAGCTACCAGTTTGTGCTTAGAGCTCGTCGCGTGAGACTAAGAGATGCAAAATGATTTTTTTATTTGTTAAAAGGCGCATTCCTAATCTACATATGCACAAGTTCCAAGACAACTACGACTGCACTTGGACCCATACGAATCTCTAAACATCGAACGGTAGGAAAAGCTACCAGTTTGTGCTTAGAGCTCGTTGCGTGAGATTAAGAATTGCAAAACGAGTTTTTTTATTTGTTTAGAGGCATCCTTAATCCACATATGCACAAGATCCAAGACAACTACGGCTGCACTTGAACCAATATGAATCTCTAAACATCGAACAGCAGAAAAAGCTACCAGTTCGTGCTTAGAGCATGTCGCGTGAGACTAAGAAATGCAAAATGAGTTTTTTATTTGTTAAAAGGGGCATTCCTAATCCACATATGCAAGAGGCCCAAGACAACTATGGCTGCACTTGGACCCATACAAATCTCTAAACATCGAACAACAGAAAAAGCCACCAGTTCGTGCTTAAAGCTCGTCACGTGCGACTAAGAGATGAAAAATGAGTTTTTTATTTGTTAAAAGGGGCATTCCTAATCCACATATACACAAGGCTGAAGACAACTATGGCTGCACTTGGACCCATATGAATCTCTAAACATCGAACAGCAGAAAAAGCTACCGGTTCGTGCTTAGAGCTCATCGCGTGAGACTAATAGATGCAAAATGATTTTTTTATTTGTTAAAAGAGGCATTCCTAATCTACATATGCACAAGTTCCAAGACAACTACGACTGCACTTGGACCCATACGAATCTCTAAACATCGAACGGTAGAAAAAGCTACCAATTTGTGCTTAAAGCTCGTTGCGTGAGATTAAGAATTGCAAAACGAGTTTTTTTATTTGTTTAGAGGCATCCTTAATCCACACATGCACAAGATCCAAGACAACTACGGCTGCACTTGAACCCATACGAATCTCTAAACATCGAACAGCAGAAAAAGCTACCAGTTCGTGCTTAGAGCATGTCGCGTGAGACTAAGAAATGCAAAATGAGTTTTTTACTTGTTAAAAGGGGCATTCCTAATCCACATATGCAAGAGGCCCAAGACAACTATGGCTGCACTTGGACCCATACAAATCTCTAAACATCGAAAAGCAGAACAAGCTACCAGTTTGTGCTTAAAGCTCGTCACGTGAGACTAAGAGATGAAAAATGAGTTTTTTATTTGTTAAAAGGGGCATTCCTAATCCACATATACACAAGGCTGAAGACAACTATGGCTGCACTTGGACCCATACGAATCTCTAAACATCGAACAGCAGAAAAAGCTACCAGTTCGTGCTTAGAGCTCGTCGCGTGAGACTAAGACATGCAAAATGATTTTTTTATTTGTTAAAAGGGGCATTCCTAATCTACATATGCACAAGTTCCAAGACAACTACGACTGCACTTGGACCCATACGAATCTCTAAACATCGAACGGTAGAAAAAGCTACCAGTTTGTGCTTAGAGCTCGTTGAGATTAGGAATTGCAAAACGAGTTTTTTTATTTGTTTAGAGGCATCCTTAATCCACATATGCACAAAATCCAAGACAACTACGGCTGCACTTGAACCAATACGAATCTCTAAACATCGAACAGCAGAAAAACCACAAGTTCGTGCTTAGAGCATGTCGCGTGAGACTAAGAAATGCAAAATGAGTTTTTTATTTGTTAAAAGGCGCATTCCTAATCCACATATGCAAGAGGCCCATGACAACTATGGCTGCACTTGGACCCATACAAATCTCTAAACATCGAAGAGGAGAAAAAGCTACCAGTTGGTGCTTAGAGCTCGTCACGTGAGACTAAGAGATGAAAATTGAGTTTTTTATTTTTTAAAAGGGGCATTCCTAATCCACATATACACAAGGCTGAAGACAACTATGGCTGCACTTGGACCCATACGAATCTCTAAACATCGAACAACAGAAAAAGCTACCAGTTTGTGCTTAGAGCTCGTCGCGTGAGACTAAGAGATGCAAAATGATTTTTTTATTTGTGAAAAGGGGCATTCCTAATCTACATATGCACAAGTTCCAAGACAACTACGACTGCACTTGGACCCATACGAATCTCTAAACATCGAACGGTAGGAAAAGCTACCAGTTTGTGCTTAGAGCTCGTTGCGTGAGATTAAGAATTGCAAAACGAGTTTTTTTATTTGTTTAGAGGCATCCTTAATCCACATATGCACAAGATCCAAGACAACTACGGCTGCACTTGAACCAATATGAATCTCTAAACATCGAACAGCAGAAAAAGCTACCAGTTCGTGCTTAGAGCATGTCGCGTGAGACTAAGAAATGCAAAATGAGTTTTTTATTTGTTAAAAGGGGCATTCCTAATCCACATATGCAAGAGGCCCAAGACAACTATGGCTGCACTTGGACCCATACAAATCTCTAAACATCGAACAGCAGAACAAGCTACCTGTTCGTGCTTAAAGCTCGTCACGTGAGACTAAGAGATGAAAAATGAGTTTTTTATTTGTTAAAAGGGGCATTCCTAATCCACATATACACAAGGCTGAAGACAACTATGGCTGCACTTGGACCCATACGAATCTCTAAACATCGAACAGCAGAAAAAGCTACCCGTTCGTGCTTAGAGCTCGTCGCGTGAGACTAAGACATGCAAAATGATTTTTTTATTTGTTAAAAGGGGCATTCCTAATCTACATATGCACAAGTTCCAAGACAACTACGACTGCACTTGGACCCATACGAATCTGTAAACATCGAACGGTAGAAAAAGCTACCAGTTTGTGCTTAGAGCTCGTTGAGATTAGGAATTGCAAAACGAGTTTTTTTATTTGTTTAGAGGCATCCTTAATCCACATATGCACAAGATCCAAGACAACTACGGCTGCACTTGAACCAATACGAATCTCTAAACATCGAACAGCAGAAAAACCACCAGTTCGTGCTTAGAGCATGTCGCGTGAGACTAAGAAATGCAAAATGAGTTTTAATTTGTTAAAAGGGACATTCCTAATCCACATATGCAAGAGGCCCATGACAACTATGGCTGCACTTGGACCCATACAAATCTCTAAACATCGAACAGTAGAAAAAGCTACCAGTTCGTGCTTAGAGCTCGTCACGTGAGACTAAGAGATGAAAATTGAGTTTTTTATTTTTTAAAAGGGGCATTCCTAATCCACATATACACAAGGCTGAAGACAACTATGGCTGCACTTGGACCCACACAAATTTCTAAACATAGAACAGCAGAAAAAGCTACCAGTTCGTGCTTAGAGCTCGTCGCGTGAGACTAAGAGATGCAAAATGATTTTTTTATTTGTTAAAAGGGGCATTCCTAATCTACATATGCACAAGTTCCAAGACAACTACGACTGCACTTGGACCCATACGAATCTCTAAACATCGAACGGTAGGAAAAGCTACCAGTTTGTGCTTAGAGCTCGTTGCGTGAGATTAAGAATTGCAAAACAAGTTTTTTTATTTGTTTACAGGCATCCTTAATCCACATATGCACAAGATCCAAGACAACTACGGCTGCACTTGAACCAATATGAATCTCTAAACATCGAACAGCAGAAAAAGCTACCAGTTCGTGCTTAGAGCATGTCGCGTGAGACTAAGAAATGCAAAATGAGTTTTTTATTTGTTAAAAGGGGCATTCCTAATCCACATATGCAAGAGGCCCAAGACAACTATGGCTGCACTTGGACCCATACAAATCTCTAAACATCGAACAGCAGAAAAAGCTACCAGTTCGTGCTTAGAGCTCGTAACGTGAGAGTAAGAGATGAAAAATGAGTTTTTTATTTGTTAAAAGGGGCATTCCTTATCCACATATACACAAGGTTCAAGACAACTATGGCTGCACTTGGACCCATACGAATCTCTAAACATCGAACAGCAGAAAAAGCTACCAGTTCGTGCTTAGAGCTCATCGCATGAGACTAAGAGATGAAAAATGATTTTTTTATTTGTTAAAAGGGGAATTCCTAAACTACATACGCACAAGTTCCAAGACAACTACGACTGCACTTGGACCCATACGAATCTCTAAACATCGAACGGTAGAAAAAGCTACCAGTTTGTGCTTAGGCCTCGTTGCGTGAGATTAAGAATTTGCAAAACGAGTTTTTTTATTTGTTTAGAGGCATCCTTAATCCACATATGCATAAGATCCAAGACAACTACGGCTGCACTTGAACCAATACGAATCTCTAAACATCGAACAGCAGAAAAAGCTACCAGTTCGTGCTTAGAGCATGTCGCGTGAGACTAAGAAATGCAAAATGAGTTTTTTACTTGTTAAAAGGGGCATTCCTAATCCACATATGCAAGAGGCCCAAGACAACTATGGCTGCACTTGGACCCATACCAATCTCTAAACATCGAACAGCAGAACAAGCTACCAGTTCGTGCTTAAAACTCGTCACGTGAGACTTAGAGATGAAAAATGAGTTTTTTATTTGTTAAAAGGGGCATTCCTAATCGACATATACACAAGGCTGAGGACAACTATGGCTGCACTTGGACCCATACGAATCTCTAAACATCGAACAGCAGAAAAAGCTACCAGTTCGTGCTTAGAGCTCGTCGCGTGAGACTAAGAGATGCCAAATGATTTTTTTATTTGTTAAAAGGGGAATTCCTAATCTACATATGCACAACTTCCAAGACAACTACGACTGCACTTGGACCCATACGAATCTCTAAACATCGAACGGTAGAAAAAGCTACCAGTTTGTGCTTAGAGCTCGTTGAGATTAAGAATTGCAAAACGAGTTTTTTTATTTGTTTAGAGGCATCCTTAATCCACATATGCACAAGATCCAAGACAACTACGGCTGCACTTGAACCAATACGAATCTCTAAACATCGAACAGCAGAAAAACCACCAGTTCGTGCTTAGAGCATGTCGCGTGAGACTAAGAAATGCAAAATGAGTTTTTTATTTGTTAAAAGGGGCATTCCTAATCCACATATGCAAGAGGCCCCTGACAACTATGGCTGCACTTGGACCCATACAAATCTCTAAACATCGAACAACAGAAAAAGCTACCAGTTCGTGCTTAGAGCTCGTCACGTGAGACTAAGAGATGAAAATTGAGTTTTTTATTTTTTAAAAGGGGCATTCCTAATCCACATATACACAA
The DNA here is from genome assembly GCA_037954105.1 of Canavalia gladiata. Taxonomy (NCBI): domain Eukaryota; kingdom Viridiplantae; phylum Streptophyta; class Magnoliopsida; order Fabales; family Fabaceae; genus Canavalia; species Canavalia gladiata. Next base: position 36,044,163 of record CM075665.1, read on the forward strand.
GGTTGAAGACAACTATGGCTGCACTTGGACCCATACGAATCTCTAAACATCGAACAGCAGAAAAAGCTACCAGTTCGTGCTTAGAGCTCTCGCGTGAGACTAAGAGATGCAAAATGATTTTTTTATTTGTTAAAAGGGGCATTCCTAATCTACATATGCACAAGTTCCAAGACAACTACGACTGCACTTGGACCCATACGAATCTCTAAACATCGAACGGTAGGAAAAGCTACCAGTTTGTGCTTAGAGCTCGTTGCGTGAGATTAAGAATTGCAAAACGAGTTTTTTTATTTGTTTAGAGGCATCCTTAATCCACATATGCACAAGATCCAAGACAACTACGGCTGCACTTGAACCAATACGAATTTCTAAACATCGAACAGCAGAAAAACCACCAGTTCGTGCTTAGAGCATGTCGCGTGAGACTAAGAAATGCAAAATGAGTTTTTTATTTGATAAAAGGGGCATTCCTAATCCACATATGCAAGAGGCCCATGACAACTATGGCTGCACTTGGACCCATACAAATCTCTAAACATCGAACAAAAGAAAAAGCTACCAGTTCGTGCTTAGAGCTCGTCACGTGAGACTAAGAGATGAAAATTGAGTTTTTTATTTTTTAAAAGGGGCATTCCTAATCCACATATACACAAGGTTGAAGACAACTATGGCTGCACTTGGACCCATACGAATCTCTAAACATCGAACAGCAGAAAAAGCTACCAGTTCGTGCTTAGAGCTCTCGCGTGAGACTAAGAGATGCAACATGATTTTTTTATTTGTTAAAAGGGGCATTCCTAATCTACATATGCACAACTTCCAAGACAACTACGACTGCACTTGGACCCATACGAATCTCTAAACATCGAACGGTAGAAAAAGCTACCAGTTTGTGCTTAGAGCTCGTTGAGATTAAGAATTGCAAAACGAGTTTTTTTATTTGTTTAGAGGCATCCTTAATCCACATATGCACAAGATCCAAGACAACTACGGCTGCACTTGAACCAATACGAATCTCTAAACATCGAACAGCAGAAAAACCACCAGTTCGTGCTTAGAGCATGTCGCGTGAGACTAAGAAATGCAAAATGAGTTTTTTATTTGTTAAAAGGGGCATTCCTAATCCACATATGCAAGAGGCCCATGACAACTATGGCTGCACTTGGACCCATACAAATCTCTAAACATCGAACAACAGAAAAAGCTACCAGTTCGTGCTTAGAGCTCGTCACGTGAGACTAAGAGATGAAAATTGAGTTTTTTATTTTTTAAAAGGGGCATTCCTAATCCACATATACACAAGGTTGAAGATACCTATGGCTGCACTTGGACCCATACGAATCTCTAAACATCGAACAGCAGAAAAAGCTACCAGTTCGTGCTTAGAGCTCTCGCGTGAGACTAAGAGATGCAAAATGATTTTTTTATTTGTTAAAAGGGGCATTCCTAATCTACATATGCACAAGTTCCAAGACAACTACGACTGCACTTGGACCCATACGAATCTCTAAACATCGAACGGTAGGAAAAGCTACCAGTTTGTGCTTAGAGCTCGTTGCGTGAGATTAAGAATTGCAAAACGAGTTTTTTTATTTGTTTAGAGGCATCCTTAATCCACATATGCACAAGATCCAAGACAACTACGGCTGCACTTCAACCAATACGAATCTCTAAACATCGAACAGCAGAAAAACCACCAGTTCGTGCTTAGAGCATGTCGCGTGAGACTAAGAAATGCAAAATGAGTTTTTTATTTGATAAAAGGGGCATTCCTAATCCACATATGCAAGAGGCCCATGACAACTATGGCTGCACTTGGACCCATACAAATCTCTAAACATCGAACAACAGAAAAAGCTACCAGTTCGTGCTTAGAGCTCGTCACGTGAGACTAAGAGATGAAAATTGAGTTTTTTATTTTTTAAAAGGGGCATTCCTAATCCACATATACACAAGGTTGAAGACAACTATGGCTGCACTTGGACCCATACGAATCTCTAAACATCGAATAGCAGAAAAAGCTACCAGTTCGTGCTTAGAGCTCTCGCGTGAGACTAAAAGATGCAAAATGATTTTTTTATTTGTTAAAAGGGGCATTCCTAATCTACATATGCACAAGTTCCAAGACAACTACGACTGCACTTGGACCCATACGAATCTCTAAACATCGAACGGTAGGAAAAGCTACCAGTTTGTGCTTAGAGCTCGTTGCGTGAGATTAAGAATTGCAAAACGAGTTTTTTTATTTGTTTAGAGGCATCCTTAATCCACATATGCACAAGATCCAATACAACTACGGCTGCACTTGAACCAATATGAATCTCTAAACATCGAACAGCAGAAAAAGCTACCACTTCGTGCTTAGAGCATGTCGCGTGAGACTAAGAAATGCAAAATGAGTTTTTTAGTTGTTAAAAGGGGCATTCCTAATCCACATATGCAAGAGGCCCAAGACAACTATTGCTGCACTTGGACCCATACAAATCTCTAAACATCGAACAGCAGAAAAAGCTACCAGTTCGTGCTTAGAGCTCGTCACGTGAGAGTAAGAGATGAAAAATGAGTTTTTTATTTGTTAAAAGGGGCATTCCTTATCCACATATACACAAGGTTCAAGACAACTATGGCTGCACTTGGACCCATACGAATCTCTAAACATCGAACAGCAGAAAAAGCTACCAGTTCGTGCTTAGAGCTCGTCGCATGAGACTAAGAGATGAAAAATGATTTTTTTATTTGTTAAAAGGGGCATTCCTAATCTACATATGCACAAGTTCCAAGACAACTACAACTGCACTTGGACCCATACGAATCTCTAAACATCGAACGGTAGAAAAAGCTACCAGTTTGTGCTTAGAGCTCGTTGCGTGAGATTAGGAATTTGCAAAACGATTTTTTTTATTTGTTTAGAGGCATCCTTAATCCACATATGCACAAGATCGAAGACAACTACGGCTGCACTTGAACCCATACGAATCTCGAAACATCGAACAGTAGAAAAAGCTACCAGTTCGTGCATAGAGCTCGTCGCATGAGATTAAGAATTGCAAAACGGACTTGATTTAAAACAAAATGAACTTGATTTGAATTTGATGAAAAGAATTGGACTTGATTTAAAATAAAATAAACTTGATTTTAATTTTGGGCTTGAATTGGACTTGATTTGAAATAGACTTGACTTGATTTGAAATTAAGGAAAAGAATTACGAACATGCTTCAATAATTAAGTGATATAAATTTCATTTCAGATCCAAATTAGACAAATAATATCATTCCATAAGCTAGAGATAAAGAAAAAGAGAACACAACAAAAATCATAGAAACTAGAGATCATTTGATCAATTAAAAATGAAAATGAAAAACAGAAATGAAGATGAACCTCAAAATCACAAGGGTTTTTGACGCCAAAATTTGAATTCAAATCTCAGAATTGTTAGAAAATATTTTTTGGTATATCTGAAAAATTAAAACTGACCAATTGAAATATATTGATAATAGGAATAAAAAAAAACAAGTTTGACAAAAATATAACCAGAAATGAGAAAGTTATGCACAAATCAACCGACCTAGGTTCATTTGCACACTAGGACAAACATGCTTTGGTAATCAGGCGATAGAAATTTCATTTCAGATCCACATTAGAAAAATAATATCATTCCAGAAACTAGAGAGAAATAAAAAGAGAGCGCAACAAAAATCACAGAAATCGGAGATCATTTGACCAACTAAAAATAAAAATGAAAAACAAAGATGAAGATCAACTTCAAGAACACACAAGATTTTGGCGCCAAAATTTGAATTCAAATCTCAGAATTTTTAGAAAATATTTCTTGGTAGATCTGAAAAATTAAAACCAATAAATTGAAAGATATGGATTATAAGAATCAAACAAGACAAGTTTGACCTAAATCCAACCAGAAATGAGCAAGTTATGCACAAATCAAATAAGCTAGGTTAATTTGCGCACCAGGATGAACATGCTTCGGTAATCAGGTGATATAAATTTCATTTCAGATCAAAATTGGACAAATAATATCATTCCAGAAACTAGAGAGAAAGAAGAACAAAGTGAAACAAAAATCACCAAAATCGGAGATCATTTGGCTAATCAAAAATGAAAACGAAAAACAGAGACGAAAATGAACTAGAAAATCCGAGAAGAAACAAGAAACTTAAGAGGAATAAAAGTCGGATCTAACCTCCATTGGAAGGTGATGAAGAACTGGTTCCATGGAGGCCAAGGGCTGAATTGAAGGCAGAAGTAGAGAGTCCTAGGTCCTCCCTTTGAAAATTCTAAAAATCCCCTCCTAAGACTCCAAGTCCTCCTCTCCTTATTTTGGTGAAGGGCCTCTCCTTATATAGAAGGAGGAAGGATTAAAAAAGTTCTCCTTGTCCAATGTGGGACTTCTTTTCCACATAGGAAAATTTTTCTTTTTTCTTTCCTTTTTTGGAATTCTTATTTTATTTGGTGTGAGATTTTTTTTTCTCTTTTTTTATTTTTTCCTCTTTTTCTTTTTTCTTTTCTTTTCTTTTTATTCTTTTTTTCATGTTTTTATTTAATTATTTATTCTTATCCCTTTGTTTTATATGTATTTATTTTTTTATTATTTTTTTTTTATTTTTCTTTTCTCTATTTTTCTTTGTTTATACTTTTTGTTATTGTTTTCAGTTTATTTGTTTTTCTGTTTTCTATCTATTTTTTTTTTGCTTCTTCTTTTTTATTTTTCTTTTTCGCTTTCTGTATATTTGTGTTTATTTATTTTTTTAAATTAGTATTGGTTTCTTGATTAATTTTAACAACTGGAGGCCTCAGATATAATTTGGGTGTTTACATATATAAATATATATATATATATATATATATATAGTCATAAAAATCCACGTTAAGATGATTTTTTAAAAAATTAGTTGAAAAATTCAATTCAAAATTTGAGTGTGATTATGAAGAAAACAAATGTCCTGGTTAGGCCAATACGATTAAATATTATTTTGAATTTTCCCTTAAACTATGTTAGAATAAAAATTGTAAACAAGCATTTAAATTTAAAAATCAGCATTGCAAAATAAGCACTTAGACACGAAAACAAGCACCAAATTGTACATATACGATGAAAGATGTGAATTCTCTTTCACGAGGTGAGAAGTTTTTAATAAGTGTATAACATAATAAAGTTTAAAAAAAAAGTTTCAGAAAAAATAACAAAAAAAATTTTACAGGTGAAAAATGATGTTTTTATATCGATTATAATAAATTTTTTATATCGATTATTCAAGTGATATAAAAATAAGGATATAGAAAATAAAATTTTCTACATCGGTTGGTAGAAAATTAAATTTTTTACCTTAGTTAAACTACGAACTAATGTAAAAAACTTACTTTCTGCACATGGAATTATCCATGAAGATCTTTTAATATTTGATGAATGCGTCTCTTTTAATTGAAGTCGAGCATTCATTACTTTACAATAAAATAAAAACCAAATTAATACCTTTAAAATTAAAAATAATGAATATAAATACCAAAATCCTAAGAACTTACACTTCTATAATGTCTCTTATGTCTTTCTTCAATTTTTGCTAAGCAGAGCATAAAAAGATAATTACATTCTACTTTGGACAAATAATGATTAATTATCAATGGGCTCTACAAAATATGGATGAAAATAAACTAAAATTAAAAATTTAATCTAATTTGTTAAATAAAATTTTTAAGTATTGACTTAGGATTGAAAATAAGATGTTAAGTAATAGTCTTTTTCACTTTCCAATGTACCCCTATATATTAGCTACCTTGTTCCTGGTTTTCTGGATATAAATTGGGTCAAGGAATTCATAGAGGTTTAAGTTTCCTCTTTGCGTAAAGATGTGATACAAGTACTTAATATTGTGAATAATTTCCATATGTTAGATTTTAATACTTAATTAATTCAACTAAGGTTTAGAAATTTACTTACATCAACCATAATTGTAGAACTGATACACTTAGGAAATCATTACCCACAACTAGCTTCAAGATATCTTTCTTAGTAATATAGAAGGGGATAATAGTGGGCTTCCTTATGATATCTAGTTCCTTAATGATTTGCACGGGTTGGTCGCTCAAGTTAACAACAATACCAAACAAACGAATAAGCAACTCAACTTCAAGTTTCTTTTTGACCAGGACTAGGAAGATCTTTTTTAACACTAACATTAATATCCTTCCCAAGATCTTCTTTATGAATCTAAAATGAATATAGAAAATATTAAGATATATATATATATATATATATATTTATAAATTAGTAACATAAAATAAAATTATTTAATACCTTAGATTGAGCTCGTTGCATAAGTCTCCTCAACTATACAATAAAATGATTGGGGGCTTGCTCCATAACATGAACCTCCTCATTAGGCACAGGAATAGGAGTATTTGCATCTTCAACCCATTCAACCATCACTCTAACATTATCATCATCAATTTACTGGTGATGGATGGTTGAACTCAAGTTATAGACTTTCCTAATGGCTACCAAACAATACGGATCATCAACACACAACTCATAATCATTTGTAACATGTTCTTTAGTCGGAGCACAACTTCCCTTTGTGCTCACGCGTCTAGGCGAAGAGGAATGGTGATCTTGTATCTGAGTTTTGGAAAGTCCCAAAGATGAAATTTCCTACCTAAGCTCTTATTTGAACTCCTGTCTGTGCATCTTTTGTTAAAATATTCTAATAATTTATTGTAAAAAAATATGTTAACTTTCACCTTTATTATAAAACCATAATTTTTTTGCACTAAGTGTCGGTCATTAGAATTAAGGAAGACTTTGAACATGTGGTACAAGCATAAATCTCCAAAATAATGCAAGATCTAGTAAAAGTAGGATGCAAAGAATTCTAGATAAATTTTTGGATCATATTTATGTTCATTTAGTGTTCTAGTGCCTTATTTCTAAGCCCAATGTTTAGTTACATAAACCAATAGAGAGACAATGTTGCCTGGACCTTGACCTTTGGCTTCATGCAGTCACTGAAAAACAAAATAACTCTCAACAATTTAATAAACTGCACAAAACTAGAATATATGGACATGTAACTATTTTACGACGAAAAAGAAGCCTAGTCTTTACTTTTAAGGGAAAAGAAAAAGAGTATGTTACATTACCAAATGTGGTAGTAGGTGGAAATTGGTGCTTGTGTTGATAAATCTAAGAGAAGCATAGTCCATGCTAGAAAGTTAAGATCTGAGGTTGGTGAGAAAGAAATTTGTGGTGAATCAAATGAAGGGTATGAGTGCAGTCAAGGAAATTAAGGAAGACCAAATCGGATTCAATAAATAAGAATGCTTCTTCTGGTTCTGCCTCTGTTAGTAGTTCAATTCAATTGAGGAGGTTGAGATTGAGATTGAGATGGAGAACGAGGAGTAAGACAGAATTGATGTGAAGGAAATTAGTATTCCAAAATCTAAGGTTGTGAAGGAAGCAGAACATACTGAATAAACTCAAAGTAATGTGATGATTTCTCTAGAAATCTAACTTCATTGATTAGGGAGTTAAGACACATGTTTAATACAACTTAGAAAGCAACAAAGCATTCCTAATAGCATGTTACCCCTAGCAGTCACTTTTGGGATCTTGATTTTCAGTTTTTGGGTTTTATTTTTTTCCTCCTTAAAAGAATACAGGGATGGAGGGGTAAGTTGATTTTTTATAAGTCATTACAAAATCCATAATTAGTCCTGAGTCTTAGGTGCTAAACTTGAGGACCTCTTTGATAATGTGTTACACTTATTGTAACATCCCAATTTTTCTATGATGAATATTTGAAGCTACAAATAATTCATAGAAAAATTTAGAAACTCAAGAAGGGACAAAAATGCCCTTAGAAAATCCCAAAAATAACCAAAATGCCCCTAGAAGCTCTATTTTTTGCACAGAGCTAGTAGGTTTCCAATAGTAAATGACCTTAAATTAACATGGGAATGAACCAAAAAGTGTTAGAAACCTTAGAGGAATAATTTGGGTAATTTTTCAGCAATGTTGAAAAAAATTACGAAAACATCCCTCGAAAGCTAGGAAGGCAAGAAAATGTGATAGGCAAGTCAAAAGTGGACCCACACTCACTTGCATGAAATTAAGCATGTGAAAAAAACCTGGTGATGACTCACCAATCTCAAGTCAATCAAATCTTCCACAAAAATACAAAAATAAATAGTAAAAAGATTCTTTTAACCTTGGTTAAGACTAATTAACCATGGTTAATTAAAAGTAAAGCATGCTTAGGCTAAGTTAAACATAATTAGAGGTAAACTCAGCCTAATTAACATCACTCTAAACTTAAAGGGATAATTTCTTGAATTATGAATTATTTTGGAAAATAGGAAAATCTAGGCAAAATTACCAAAATACCCTAGGTGTAAAAATATTTCCACTTTGCCCACAAGCTATTGAACCCTCTTATCACCCCTTGGGACCCCATTTTCTTTAGTTTTTGCATCTTAAACACTTAGTCAAATCCTCTCCAGCCTCTCTAACTTCATCTTAACCCAAAACACCCAAATCCCACACTTTAAGCCTAAGTCTATGTCTTTGAAACTTAAGCATAATATATAGGTCTAATTAATGATCCTAAACATGTAAGCATAATATATTAATGTAAGAGAGATAGGATTTTTGAAAATAGGTCATTCGGCCACCTTAGAGTAAATTAACCTAGAAGAAGAATTAATTCCTAATTACCTTAACTAGACATTCTTTGGTTTACAATGAAAAGGAATTGTAGAGGTTTAAGAGTTTTTTAGACTTAATCATTAAAGTAGTAAAAAAAAAGTCACAAGTTAACATATTTCAAAGACTAATTCTAAGCGTGTTTAAGAAAAATGATTAGGACTTAAAATATGAAGTTAGAAGGAAACTAAGTCATTCGTCCATGACATACCATAATGATAAGGAAGTTCTAAAAATATCTAAGTTAGATAACAAGTATTGAGTTAGTCTTTAAATAACATAAATCAACTCATAGAACAAGAGAAAATGAACTAGAAGGTCTTAGAAACCTAGAGTTCATATTCGGCCTCTCTAGGTTAATTAAGAGGGAAAAAGTTTAAAATCTTAGTTTATATAACTTAAGAAGTCTTATAATGTTAAAGGAATAATTAAAAGTTTCAAAGAAGGTAGACAAAGGCACAAGTTACCATTTGGTCATGTTCAATTAAATTACCTTAAACAAGTTAAAAGTTTGTAAATACTAAATATTTAAATAGTATAATTAGGACTTGCATAAGACTTGAACAAATGAGAGCACAAAGAATGAAAACTTAAAAGGTGTCATTCAGCCACCTAGAGTAAAACTCTAAAATGTAAAAGCCTCATGAAACTAATATGAAATTGAGAAAAGGAAAAGATGAGGAGCAACTTAGAAGGTTGAGAGAATTGGGTCCCTTGAATGATTCAACATAAAAAATCGAATTAAGATATTATATTTGACATGTAATTATGATATAATGCTATGTGATTTACCAACCAACTTGTATCATTAATTGTGAATGCACACTATTTATATAAGAATGAATGATGAATGTTATGAGTAAGAAAGGATAATGTTCTGTAGGAGTATTGTTTATGTTGATGTTGAGATGGAATTCGAGATCTATATGTGTATTCCATATTAGTTGGGAATTTGTTTGAGAATGCATAATTATTTGGAAGCCATTAAAATGAACTTAAAGAGATTAAGGGATCATCAAAGCAAACCTTATGTGAAAACGTAAGTCTACTCTCTTTGTGCCTTGTGCACACTAGAATCCAAAGGGCGCCTAAAGCTCTACTGAAAAGGAGGCAAAACGTTCTCCTAGGAGACATTGAGTTCTCTAAAAACCCTTCTACAGTGAAGGCATCATGTCCTTCACAACCTTATAAGGTGGTGACGACCATCCCGGAATGAGCTATATCCTTAATTTAGTAGGAGGTAATAGTAGAGCCAATGAGAAGATATTGTTTGACAAATTTTAATGCATATCTATGTCTAAATATTTTCCCTTAAGTTGTGTTACCAGATCTATAATTTTTCCAAAGAATGGGCTAGAGGAATGATAAAGATAAAGAGAAATGATAGAGAATAACGTTTAAGATAGAGAATAATATGTATGTCAAATAATATCTTATTTGTGATCCCAAGCTTATGATGTTTAGATGAATGTATGTTTAAACAACGAGATGCTTCTGAAAAAATTACCCACTTTAGTAGAATGTTTCTAAAGTATTAAAAGTAATCTTATATGCATGAAACGATTTCTTCAATAAACTGAAGTGGCTGGGATTAAAGTGATGACATTATATCAGAGTAGAAAGTCTACCGAGAAACTTAGTTTCTCACCCTTACTTCCTCCATTTTCTTCCTAGACGACATCAATGTCTTTCACGATAGTCTTTGTATTCATAGATGTAAAGACCAATTTATGTCCAAGGCCCCATTTTGAAATAAATAATAATTCTAAGTAGAAATGTAAAACAAAAAACAAAAAAAAAATATATAATAATAAAATAGAAATTCCAAAATTATAAAAGTACAAGGTTCATAATAAAAATGAATTATTAAAAGATTAGAAAAAAAAAAGAAATAAATAATAATAATAATAATAAATAATGATAAAAATACTAATAAAATAGAAAATAAAAAAAATTTAAAAAACAAATTAGGAAACAAAAAATAATAAATAAAACTTTTAAAAAATAAAATGGGATTAATTGAAAATAAAATTTTAATAATAGTTTTAAAAAAATAGAAAACTAAATAAACTAACAAATTTTTTCTTAATGGAAAAAAAATAATAAAAACAGAATAAGAAAAAACTGAAAAAATAATAGTAAAGGAATATTATATTTGAAAAAAAAAAGAAAAATAAACAAAACAGAAGTAAAAGGAAAATAGAAAAAATAAAGGAAAATGAAATAAGACAAAACAAAAGTATGGGAAAATTAAAGAGAAATTAAAATACAAAAACAATAATGATGATAAATAGGAAAATACAAAAAACTAAAAATAAAAAATAGAAAATTGAAATAAAAGAATAAAATAGGAAATTAAAAACAAATAAAAGCAAAAAATAGTAGCAACAAAAACAGAATTTCAAAACTAAAAATAAAAAAAAGGGGGATAAAACTAATAATAATAAAATTAAATAAAAAAATGAATAAATAAAATAATAAATCAAAATACTAAAAAATAAAAGAAAAGAAAATAAATAGAAAAAGAAAATTAATTGGTATAAAGGAAAAAATGATAATAAAAAATATAGAATTATAAATAAATAAAATAGAATTAGGAAATAAAAGCGGAAAAACAGAAAAACGAATTTTTCAAAACAGAAAAGGGAATAGGCGGGAATTTTAAAATCAATATAAGAGCAGAGGCAAAAAGGGAGGGGTTGGTTTTTCTCTTTCGGCTTCGGGGGGCTAACGGAGAAGGCCTTCTTCTCCTTCTTTTCTTTACTTCTTCGTCTTCTCTTTCTTCTTCTTCTTCTCCTCCATCTCGGTGGGAATTCTACTTGGGGAGAAGAAGCAAAGGTATTTCCAGAAGCTTGGGGAAAACGGAGGGGTGAGCGAAACGGAGTGCATGGTTTCTCAAAGGAAGGGAGACAGAGCATAAAGAAGGGCTAATCTTGGCAAGTGAAGAGAAGGAGTTTTGGCGTCTAAATTTGTCAGGTTTTTTTTCCATTCATGCACTTCGTGATTGAAACCAGAGAATCCTTGTTACTTCCATGTCTGCATCTCTGCACATGCATCCTGTTTTAGAGGACGAATCGTGTAGAGAAATATAAGTTTAGTTCGGTTTTAATATATTTTGTCATTACTTCATCAATGGATGTATGGATCGTATTGCAAATACCATGGCTGGATGTAGTAGGAAGATTAAATAAGTTCTGGAAATCATGCGTGATGCTATGTGATTTTTGAACCGCTTGCATGCATTGGGAGGTTGCAAAGGTGAGCAGACAGAACTTGTTTCTTGAAGCATTCATAAAGTGGAGTACGTGGATTGTGTACAGGGTTACATTGATAGAAATATGGATATCTCAACGCCATGCACTGCCTGTGTCACTTCTGCTCACGGAAATAGCATCCTGATGAAGTACCCTATTGCAAAACAAATGTGCCATTAATTGGTTAGCCCAGTGACGAGTCACTCGTATCTTACAAGTTGGCTTTGTAGGATAAATAGCAGAGGTAGCAGTTTGGTCGCCATGCGGTAGGGTGCAAAGCCGTGAGTGAATCTTAAGAGAACCAAGGGCCCATGTCGTACCAAAATGATTTCGGGGTGAACAAGTAGTTTCGTATCAGGTGGTCCTGCCAACAAGAATAGGTGTAGGCTAATGGAATCTTTATCTACCAGCAAAGAGCAAGGAAGGATTAGCTTTTGGAATGTGCTCGTGATCAAATCATTCGAGTGCGGGAAGGGGATTTACAAGTGATTCGGAGGTTTCCCATCCGCAAACGTATGCGTGTTTCATTCTAGAAGACTGAGCACTCAAATTGAGTTTCCAAATCGAGACAAAAGTGACCGCAGCTAGCGTCATGCATAGGGATTGGTCCTGAGGATTACAAGTTGTTCAAATCGGCAAATAGTGGGAACTAATGTTGAACTTTATATAAAACAGCAGCAAAGCCATGCAGATTTGGACTTATCTGAATGACGCATGATGAGCTATACGGCATATGAGGATCAGGGCTATGATTCCTCCATTCTTCTGTCTCTGTTGCCTCTGTGGTGCACCTGATATTCTGTGTCCTTTTAGGGTTCATGTCATGGATACCCAAATTTGGCGTGTCATTTTCTCCGCGCTGTGCAATGGCCTTATCGGGACCGTGGACCGTCTGGGAGAGATGCCATGCTCAAGTTACTACGGCAGTCGTCATCTGGTTCAACAAGCCTGATCCTATATCAAGGGAGTAGACTCGTTAGACAGCCCTATAGGAGGCCCTTGAATATGGTCGATTTCTTGCATGGGTACAGGGATCAGAAACCTGGTATGATTTTAGCATTGATACGTGCATGTAGGTATCAGAATCGAGGGAAGAATGAACCCACCCCTTAACGATGTCAATAAAAGACCACACGTGCTGCGGGAATTTTGATTCAGGCCATTGTTACCATGCACATATACACCAACAGAACCATGCAAAAGGAGGTAGAGTAAAAGCAGCATGGGGCCCGCGGGTAGACATCATTGGGAGAAAATGATAACCTTACCACATATGCATATATGCCAAGCAAATGGGATGTAGGCCATAAAGGTAAGATGGCTCAAATGGTCTGAGTGCACGTCATGCAATCTCCAGCACGGGGGGTTTGAGCCCCTGGGGAACCAGTTTTCTTTTTAAATTACTAACTCGCGAGCTGTTGGTTGAGCCGCGAGCCCCTCGTCAAGCCGCGAGTCGTTGGACAAACCACGAGCCATTAGACAAATCGTCGAGATGCTAGTAAGCTATGGGCAAGCCGCAAGCCGCCGATCAGCCACGTGAGCCACAAACGAGCCATCTAGCCTCCAGCCAACCATACACTTTCAGATATTGCTACTAAACCCCATACTCCCATAATTACCGATTCTGCCCCCATATTCCAATAAATTACAAAACTAACCCATAAAAAATTTCGTAATTACCATTAACCCCCAAAATTCTCCAAAATTGCAAATTAACCCCTAGACTTTCCATAATTCGAAATTAACCCCAAAAATTTTCATAGTTCAAAACTAACCCCAAAAGAATTTTCGTATAATTCTAATTAACCATTTCCTCAAATTCTCAAAACAAATTCAATTCCTTCTCCCAAGTAAAATCAAACCCGTTGCTTTAAATCGAGTCTAGTCCACTAATCCACCTTCAAATAAAATAAAATTCAATAAAATAAATTTTTTTCTTTTTTTTTCCTCTTTTTCTTTTCTTCGAAATTAAATCAAGTTTAGTTCTTCCTTCAATTACAGTTCCTTTCTTTAGCTTTCAAATCAAGTTCATTTTATTCAAGTTTAGTGCAAAATTTCAAAAATTCAAAAACCAAATCAAGTCTATTTTTCAAAGTCCAATTTCTAACATTCAAAATCTAGTTCCATTCCAATCACGTTTTATTATTTTCTTCAATGTTGAATCAAATTCATTTCTTATTTCAAAAATAAAGTTCTTCTTCAAATATTTTGGGATCCTTGGTCTCAAGCAACGGGCTCTAAACGAGGAACTGACGGTTCACCTGCTGTTCAACTTTTAACAGTTCGTATAGGCCCCCGTGTTGTCGTAGCCGCCTCAGACCTTGTGCATGAGTGGACTGAAGGTTCCTCCAAAAAATAAAAAGCTTTTCAAAAAAACAAAATCTTCAAGTACTCTTTTTCAAACACTTTCGAACGTCAAGCCTTCAAAACAAACCAGAACTACGTAAGCCTTGAGTTTCCCATTGCACCGGGGAATACGTAGGAGCAGGATCAAGTCCTATCAGGCTAACCTCCATCAATCTATTTATTTTCATATTAATTAAGGGATCAAACAATTTTCAAAAATCACACACTCAATTTAAGGGTACTGTTTTTCGGAACGGGCGAGTGGGGTGCCTAACACCTTCCCCACTTGTAACCGACTCTTGAACCTAAATCTCTTCCTCGAGTCAGGGTTTTTTCCAAATCTTTTTCCCTTAAATAAAAATTTGGTGGCGACTCCACATAATCAAAATAAATTCATTTTCAAAATTTTAGCGAGTTCGTCGTCTCGTTGGAATTACGGTTGCGACAATAGACATTAGCAACGTGAATTGGACTACCAACCCCCACAGCATTTTGATCATCACCCAAGAAAGTGTCTGAATCTATTTTTCTCTAAGACATCTATTTATCTCTAAGGTCTTAAGCCCAAACTTTAGTACCACCGGGTTCGTGATTCCATTAGAAGCATTCCATTTGGAAGGAGTATTTCCACCACCTCCTAGGTACCAACAACAGCAGAACCTTACTATAAAGGAGTCTGATTCCTCGGAGGGCAAGACTGACCCCTAAACTCCATTGCATTACCCCAACACCTCGCACGTGTGGTCGTCATAGGGGAGTTCCTCGTACCCGATGTCATACCCCTTCCAGGCTTACCAGGAGATGTCAAATAGGATCGTTCATGTCACTGGACCCAAACTTGTTGCTAAGCTTCTTTCATGAGCAGGTTGAGGGAGGTTGTGGTTCCTGTTGCTGCGTGCAGGAAAAAGGATTTCAAGTTTGACATACCAATAATGTACATATTGTATATAGTCAGATGAAAACATCCTAAGTATATGTATTATTATTATTATAGTATGCTATGTAAATTTGGTAATGAATAATAGTTGTAGTATCCATGTTGTAAATTCAGGGTTGTAATAATTGTATGATAAGGCTCATGGGCCTAAGACTTATGTGCTATATGAAATGGTATGTATAATTATGTTATGGTATGTATCTTATGTTCAAATCATAATTAACTATTTACGTGTAAACAATTATTAAAAAGAATAACATAAGTAATTAGAGTTCTTAACATTTTAAATGCGCAAAAAATTCATTTAGTGATTTATTTTACCTTCATGCACGTTTTATTGGTGAGACTCGCAATTTATATCAAACAGTTTAAAAAAAAATACCATATTTTCATACAAGTATTTTCAAAAAAAAAAATTCAGCATTATAAAATAACAAACTAATAATGGAACCGAATGAATGACTTAAGCGTAAAATCGGTATTCATAATTAGGGTGTTATACTTATACTGCTCTTTTAGCAAGATGGAAATTTTTTAGAGTTCCTTCAAGATTTAGCTTATAATTTTTTTCTTCTGTTATTACAATCATAAGTGTGTTAAATCTCTGTTAATCACCATGAGAAGTTATAATAATTTATGGTTTATGACCAAGTCCAATGGCATCATGTGATTCATGTAAGTCGAATTCATCTAACAAGATAAGACTTATGTTGTTGTTGTTATCTACTATTTGCATTTGGAAGAATATTCAATGTAAAATAATAAGGTAAATTACAAGCTAGAAGATACAAAAGCCCTAAAGAAAATCCCTTCTTCCTAGAAAACTTACCACCATAAATTATTCCATCTTACAGGAACAACATAAAGCCTAACAAGGTGACAGGGTCTGGATTCTGGAAATCCACAAGGATTGACAAGTCTAATGGATTGACAAATTTTGCAGCCAAATGAAGAGGTGAGTTACCATTTGATACATCCCTTCTATTCACTATAGGATAAATGGATTCAACCTTCTCATCCTTAGCTATTGATGCAGCCTTCAAAAAGCACATAAAAAGGATAGAATACCTATTTTCTATAACTCTAATGGAAGGGTTAATTTGGCCATAGTCCTCTGGGAGTCAAATTAGAAAATCAATTCAGAACTATTTAGAGGGGGTTGAATTTTATATATAAATAAGTAGGTTATGGTGCTCTATCTCACCTTGTTATATACATATTCTTTGGAACTCTAAGTCTCCCTCTCTTTCTCTCTATATCAATATCAATTTCAACCCTCTAGTTTTAGGGATCAATTCCAAGTACACTTTGTTGGCATTTCATTTTTTCTAAATAAAAAATGGGAGGCAACCTTGGTGTGACAAAGTTGGGTTGAAGAAGGGGCTAATTACCTAAGGCCATACCTGAAAAGAGGCCTTTTATTAGAATATGAAGAGAAAATGGTCATTAATCTCCATGCTCAACTTGGCAATAAGTTCTTTTCTTACCCATCATTGTTTCCCTTGTTCTGCATGCTTAGTTATTCTCCTCAAATTGGAAGTACTGACCCCCAAAAATATGAAGTGTGTTCTGTTTTATTTTTTTCTTTTTTACTCCTTGACTCTTAGTAGTCCCTACATTATTATTACCACACTCATGGAAGTCTTAGCACCAACAAGTATTTAGATATGAATATTACTTTTTCTATTATAGAAAAAAGATCTATTATGTTATGATCTTATCAGTGCATCCTAATGGGCGAACTAATTGGCCATACACCTCTGAGAATCAAATTAGAAAATCAGTTCAGAACTATTTTTACTACTTCACTACTTCACTAACTAATTCGTTTGGGTCAGGGGATACATTCCTAACTATGGGGAATTGAATGAAAGGAGCACTAGGGATTTGGTATAATAAATAGTTTCATATTCAGATAGAGAAAAATTGTTTCTGAATTATTAATGGTGTAACTTGTAGTTTGCAATTTAAAGAGATAAGCCCGATTGTAAACACCGAATTATGTCTGAGGTCCCACTAGTAAAATTAATCAGTAAATAAAATGATACTTAGGTATATTCAATTTAAATTATTTTAGTAAAAATAGATTAAATAATAAGAACAAAATAAGAAAATAAAAACAATAAAAAAGAGAGAAAAAAATAAAAAAAGGTAAAAGTAGAATAAATAAATAAGAAAAAGAAAAGATTAAGAAAAGAGAAAAAGAAATAAAAAATAAAAAGAAAAAACAAAACGGAAAAGAATAAATAAAATAAAAAAACAAAAATAAGAAAGGAAGTAACAATGAAAAATAATATAAATTAAAATAGAAAAATAAAAATTACAAAAATAAAAATAAATAATAAATAGAATTAGAAAATAAAAAAACAACAAGAAATGAAAGAAAATAAAAAAATAAATAGTAAATAAAAATAATAAAAAATAAAAAAAGAATAAATAAATAAATGAATTAATAAATGCAGAAAGTTGGTTAGGTCAGTTGAAAATTCGGTTAGTTAGTTAAATAAAAGGTTAAGGGGTGATTAGTAGGATTTCTGGGCATGGAAACCATATAAATAGGAAGTGCTTGGCTTAAAAGGGTTTCTTTTTTTTTTTGGAAAAAGAACAGAGAAAACACAGCAGTAGTAGCTCGAAAACTCTAGGCAGATTTCTCTGGTTTCTCTGATTGGGATTGCGCAGTGCTTCTTTGAACTCTTCCTCCGCGCTTCTGGTTTTCATGATCAGAACGTCAGGTCTAGGAGTTCCGGATCACGCTTCGATACAAGCTAGAAGGAAGGAGCCATTTCACTGAATCTTGCAGTGGTTCTTGTCGCAAGCAACGCATCAGCTACGTACAGGTTAGTCATGGCTTTCTTGAAACAAGAGCATTGCATTTATTAATAGTAGTTTGCGCTTGAATTTATGCCTCGAGATACTTTGTTTGAATGTTGTTGACTTTGGTATGAAAATCTGGTTTATCGATGTACTAGATCTCAGTTGAGATAAGATTTCGCTAAATATCAGTCTTAGTCTTTGTTAAATCTCATTGTGGAAGCTCGACTTTCCTATAAATCGATTACATGATTAAGAATCTGTTATGTGGTATCGATTCATCAAATCGTGTTTCTTCAGTGCGATTGTGAATATATAATCTTGTGAGTTCCTTATCTACCTCACTAGGTTCATGTTGTTTTTCTAAATTTAGAACTTGAATCTGTGACTCGGTTTGGTCTGGTGTTGAGTTTGAGGAACAAAGAAATCATAGTGAATGCTACACTAGGGTTCTTGCTGGAAATGCACCTCTATCGCTTTCATATTATGATCCAGAGAGGTCTAGGACCTTCTCAGTCAATGACTCGTACAATATGGGGAATGATAATATAGTAGTGCACAAATTCAATGGTTGGTTTCCTTCTGTTTTTCCTCAAGCCATGCAGAAACTGTTTCTGCATCAACAAGAAGTTCCATGTAGTCCTAGACAGTGTTACATCACCTACACACTAGTCACGCGCATGCTTGGCTTAGCCAAGATCATTAGTGTAAATCAGGTGGAAATTGGCTAAGGTCGATTTGAGTAACTTCATACGCCAGCAATGCCCAAACATCACAGTGTTACCGTAATGTGTTGTAAAAATCTATAGTTATTTGCCATTGAATATTCGCTTATGAAGAGTGTTTGTAATGACCAGAAGGTGAATGCATTAGTGGTTGAGAGAATCTTGACTGGAAATTGTCAGCTACAATTGTTCTTCGCCATGTCAAGATTTTGATGAGATATGTTGATCATGCCTTAGAGATTATAATATGAAGTAAGGCCATCAGTCCCACTGTTACATTGAAGACAGCCACCACACTAAAGATGAAATCTGAGAAAATAATTCATAGAGCATAGGAGCCATCTCAAATGGGCTTAGAAGAACAAAAGCATATTTACATGTGAGAATTCCTCGCAGGGGTATCGGTTCAAACAGATGTAATGGTCATCCTGCCTCTGAATTTTGGTCACTTTACTCTGCACTCTAAGGAAAATCAGTTTGGCGGGTAGGAGCAGAATCATTATCTCGATTTTATAGCTCTGGCGGAGACAACACTTCCTTTTTTAAAAGAATGTGGCTCTGGTTTCAGGAGTTATATTTTGAATAATGGACTCACCTGTCATAAAAAAGATGAGGATGTTTACTCTCTCCACGAAAGGTGTGGAAGGACAATGCTTGTCAATCATATTAAAGTGCCTCATCCATTCCTCCATTACCTTGCTCAAGTGAGAAACCCAGGGTGCAAAGCCATCATTTTTTCTCCTTAACGTTTGGCTTCGATCGTTCATTTTCCCCTCTCTTCAATCCCTGGTTTGAGACAATGGAACCAGAATGGACAGGGCAGGATTTGCTGGTGATGATGCTCTTAGGGTTGTGTTTCCCAATATTGGTGTCCAGCCTCAACATACTGATGTTTGGGTCAAAACGATGCCTGTATCGACGATGAAACCTTGAAAAAAGAGCTATTCTTACTCTCAAGTACTCCATTGAGCATGGTATAGTCAACAACCAGGATCATGTGAAAAAAATCTGGCATCACTCATTTTACAATGAACTCTGTATTGCCCTTGAAGTGCACCCATTGCTCCTCATCGAGGTTCCACCCAACCCAAAAGCCAACAGAAAAGTTGACCCCAAATCATGTTTGAGACCTTCAATGTGCCTGCCACATATGTTGTCATCCAGGTTGTTCTCTCCCTGTATGCTAAGGGTCGCACAACTGGTATTGTTTCGGACCCTGACGACAGTGTGAGTCAAGCTGCACCAAACTACAAGGGGTATGCATTCCCCCTGCCATCCTTCGATTGAATCCTGCCGATCGGGATCTAACTGATCATTCGATGGAGATTCTCACTAAGAGAGGGTACATGCCCACCACCTCTGCCGAGCGAGGAGTTGTTCGAGACGTGAAAGAGAAGCTTATATACGTTGCTACGAATTATGAACAAGAATGTGAGACTGCAAAGAGCAGTTCTTTAGATGAGAAAAGCTATGAGCTTCCTGATGGACGAGTCTTTTCCAGAGAGATTTTGTTGCTCAGAGGTTCTTTCCCAGCCATCTACGATTGAATGGAAGTTGCTGGAATTCATGAGACCACATACAACTCTATCATGAAGCTTGATATGGATACTAGAAAGGATCTATATGGTGACCTTGGTTCCTTGTGCTTGTAGGATCACGCCTTTATGTATTTGAATCGGCCAAATCTCATAGTTACCAACAGTATCGAAGCATGGCTAACAGACCATCCATACAAGCCATTCAGTAAGCTCCAATTCCTTTATCAGTTGATATGCTAGGTGACCCTGGGGTAATCCTACCCCACGAATCAGAAGTCAACAGCTGACCATGTTATTAATGGGGCCTTGGTGAAAGTCAAGCTGCTTATACAGAGAAAAGTTGGGGGAGGCACCATTGGTGGAGAACGTAATGAGCCTCTTATTCTTGAGATCGCTGCAGATAGAGGATATATCCATGTTGTTTTGAGGGGCAGTGACCGACAAGGAAAATGAAACAACATTCTTCTATAATTAAGGACGAACTTCCAGATGCATTAGCTGAATGCATTTCCCAAATAGATGGAAGATATTGTCAACCTAATACAGATATGAATTAGTATGGACGGATAAAGATCAATTCCGATTTCGATTCCCTAGGAAATGTAGCTCATGAAAAGAAAATTAAAATAACAGATACGCAATATACATATGAGGGTAGTAAAGCGATTGAAATAAAGGTAAGAATATCTGAGTAGCTCAGATCTGGGGCCGTGGGCTACAAGCAATTTCCTTGCTTAAATATCCGTATAGAAAAGCTGAATGAACCCCATGTAGACTGGAGTCCCAACGTAAAGTGTAACCTCATGCAAAGGGTGAGTAAAATAATTAAATAGGTGCGAGCCATAATCGCTTGAAATGAATACAAAGATATAGGCCCATGCAACGTCGATCCTGGTTGTCATAATAAGTTCGGCAGATTATTCATCATAAGCCGCATTTGGCTCAATTGGCCGCCTAAGCTAAAACTCCACCCAAAAGTCTCAAGCTCAATCCTCACACACAACTTTTTTCTAAAAAAAAGGGGATGGGCCTCACATAGGTATACCTGCCAAGTGCCAATTACATTACTAATTGGGTCCATGCTGCTAAATAGCCGCCTCTCCCTAATTCTTTAATTTGGAATTAAATTGTTTTCTTTAGAGGAGCCTAATTCCTTCCTTTTGTTTTTAAAAAAGAAAAGAAAAAAAAAACATTAAGAAGTGAAAGTTAAAATTTTAACTTGGTAATATGGATCAAACCCCACTCTTCTAAAATTCATTTTTTGGAAATCAAATTCACACTCATATTTCATTGGGATCAAATCCAATTCTTCCTTTAACCTGAACCAAATTCATTTCCTCAATTTGGGTCGAGCACAAATTCCTGTTTCTTCTTTTTTTCTTCTTTCTCTTCCAATTCTGATGTTTTAAAATCAAGTCCAAAGTACGAATGATTCCCAGTCTCACGCGATGAGCTATAAATGGGAACTGGCGGTTCACTGTTGTTCGATATTTAGAGATTCATACGGGTCCCAGTACAGTCTTAGTTGTCTTGGACCCTGTGCATATGTGGACTAGGAATCCCTCTTAAATAGTAAAATATTTCAAATAAAACCTTTCTCTGTGAATTTCAAGTCTCACACGATGAACTCTAAATGGGAACTGGCGGTTTCACTGCTGTTCGATATTTAGAGATTCATACGGGTCCCAGTATAGCCTCAGTTGTCTTGGACCCTGTGCATATGTGGACTAGGAATCCCTTTTAAATAGTAAAATATTTCAAAGAAAACCTCTTTTTGGGAATTTCAAGTCTCACACGATGAACTCTAAATGGGAATTGGCGGTTTCACTGCTATTCGATATTTAGAGATTCATATGGGCCCCAGTACAGCCTCAGTTGTCTTGGACCTTGTGCATATGTGGATTAGGAATCCCTCTTAAATAGTAAAATATTTCAAAGAAAATATCTTTTCGGGAATCTCAAGTCTCATGCGATGAGCTCTAAATAGGAACTGGTGGTTTCATTGCTTTTCGATATTTAGAGATTCATATGGGTCGTAGTGCAACTTTAGTTGTCTTGGACCCTGTTCGTATGTGGACTAAGGATTCCTTCAAGACATTGAAAATACTTTCAAAATCATCCCTCAAATTCTTTACCTCCGAAGGTCAAGCCTTCAAAACTAGAACTACGTAGCCTTGAATTTCCCATTGCACCAGGGAATACGTTGGAGTAGGATCAAGTCCTGTCAGGCTATCTTCCACAAACTTATTTATTTTTATTCTAATTAAAGGGATCAAACAGTTTTCAAATAAATCACACACTCGGTTTAAGGGTACCATTCTTTGGAACGGGTGAGTAGGGTGCCTAACACTTTCCCTATTCGTAACTAACTCCCGAACCTAGAATTTCTTCCCCAAGTTAGGGTTTTTCCAAATCTTTTTCCCTTAAATGAAAATTTGGTGGCGGTTCCACGATAAAATTAAATCTTTTTAAACTTTAGTCAGTTCGTCGTCTTGTTGTAATTACGGTTGCGACATTAGTGCCTAAAGAAGAATAAACCTAAGCCAATTAAGAACAACTTTGAATTTGGAGCAAAATTTATATATACTAACCAAGACCAAATTTGAAACTTGCAATGTTTAATGATTGGTGAATTTAACAATTGAAGCACTTTAATCCTTTTTACTTAACTTGGTTGTCAACAAGATTGATGAAATCAAAAAACTAGCTTTCTAATAGGGTCTGGAAATTCAAAATCAGAATAAATCCATCAATTTATATTTAGAATTGAAAAGTTGTCTTCTTAATAGGCATGAAAATTTAGAATTATAATAAACCCATCAATTTATATTCAGAATTGAAGTCTAGGCTAGCAGTGAAACCATAACAACCACAAAACAACAGGTGTATATGCATATTTGATATATATTATCATAGTAGCATAAAGGCTGTATAAATGGAAGGAAAAATTGCATTGAAAAACTTGCTAGTAATTAAGAAAAGGTTGTATGATAATAGGATAGATGCACTGAACAGGACTGAGGAATCGTCCATTAGAAATACTGTAAGTTTCCATATATATGCTTTAGGGTGAGGTAGTTTCAAACAAGAGCAAAGAATAAGTTACCAAAGAATGTTCTAATTAAAGCAACTCAATTTTAAACTTCAAATAAAATACTTAACCATCTTCAACTACTCACCAAATCAGTTAAGCAAATTTAAGGCATGCAATTAACTTTGGAAAATTATGATGCATTCAAGCATACTCTTAGCAAAGGCACATCATAGATTACCAGTCTAGGTTCTTACAACTCAAATTTGCAAGCTCATCTGTACATTTTTTGCTTCTTGAAAGACATGTTTTACCTCATTTTTAAAATCTCATTGTAAAATGGTTTCAATTCTATGCAACAACTAAAAACCATTTAATCAACAATAATAAACATACTGTAAAAAATAAATTCAGTAAGAATGGGCCATAATTACAAGGCTTTTCTCTAGGGGAACAGACAATGTAGTTAAGAATCTTTGCCATGTTATAATGGCTAGGAAGTACAGGGAACAATCTAGTGTTTGTAGAAGGAGGAGAATCAATCAATCTATTTGTAGAAGAATAGATCAAAATCCAAGCTTTATTTGTAGTAGAGATAATACCACAACAACAACACCAGAAATAGAACCATCACATTCCTATTGTTTCAATCTCCTCCACAATGGAGTACCACTCAATAACAACATGGCTAGTTTTTCATCTTTTCGTGGAAGTGAGGTTGAGTTTGGCTTAAATGGCTCTTCACTGCATATGTCCTGATTTCAGGATTAGAACCATCCCTATATGGTTCACAATTTTACCTTTGGACAAAACTATATGTTAAATTTAATGTAGATTAACTAATAATATTTCATAGCCTTCATTAACCAAAACAAAAAGCATGTTAAACAATCCATCTCTCTTCTCCTTCTCATTTTCCTATTTCTAGTTTACTCTATTTCTAATTTCTACCTATTTCTTTTAGTTAGGATTGTTCACATTCAAAATTAACAAAATTGATGAGCTCATTATCTACCCTAGCAGATTACATGCATATAGATATATTGAAAAGTAATAAGAACCATGTCCCTATTGCATGAAGAACAAAGAGATTTTCTGCTTTTGGGAGACTTTGATTGTCAAGGTGACTTAACAAGAATTGGCCTTTAAAATTTAAAGTTTCAAAAAAAGACTAGAATATTTCAAAGATAAGAAAACCTAACTACTACATTCATACGAACTGGTGTAGGTAGCTCACACCTTAGGGTACAGAATTTCACACTCTTAGAGAGGTAATAGCGGAGGTAGCTCCACATCGTCCTGAACCACAACGACAACGAAGGTAATGGCAGTAATGGGGAAAGGTAAACGGCGATGACTACAATGGCGAGAGGCAATGGTCACAATTGTTTCGTTTAAAGCTCACAGTGGAAGGATCACAGGAATGAGAATTGGGGAATTACAAAATTAGAATGAAGGCGAGAACTATCAAACATGTAAGGAAAGGGGAGCATTTTTTACATTAGTTGTTCATTAAAACTAACGTTGAAACAACTTACTACATCGGTTAAATAAATAAATGATGTAAAATAATTTTTCAATTTCTCCATTTATTTACAAAAATGTCACCGCTTGCTTTTTATATCAATTCACTTATGATCGATGTAAAATATTGTTATAAAAACATTACATTCTACATCAGTTATGCACACAATCAATATAGAAAGTACTTTTGACATCGGTTGCATACAGGACCTAATATGATTCACCCTACGCGAATGAATCGGAATGCAGAAATGATAATGAAACATCTTGAGAATCATGATAAGATAAGATAAAATAAGGTAAGATTGAGATAAGATAAGATAAGATACGATAAGGAAGAAAAACTAGGATAAGGTAAGATGAGATAAGATAAAATAAGATAAGGTAAGATAAGATAAGATAAGATAAGATAAGATAAGGTGAGATAAGATGAGATAATATAAAGGAACCCGACACAAACTGTGACATGCCGGAGAGCACCAAAGTTATTAAGAGGAACGTGACCCTTACTACGACCTGCAAGAAGAACCGTTATCGAATGTAGTTCTTTGCCCAAAAACCAGGGAATCGGTTCACACAGAGATGAAAAACTCTCAAAGATAAAATATGATTATTCCTTAAGATCTGTCTTTTCACTTAATCCCTAACTCCTATTATATAGTTAACCTAATCTAGTAAAAAAAGATAATAAATTAGAAATCCTAATTAGATTACAATTTGAATTGCAACCAATTTAAAACAAATAATCTCTAGATAAATATCAAATCCTAATGTAATCTATAGCAAATCATAAACTTTATCACTTAAGATCTTCAATGATATGACTACATAAATTAACCTATGTTGGAATTGGGCTTGGATCTTCTTAAACTTCTTTGATGAGACCTTCAAGTGCTTGTTCCATACATTTGTCCTATTTCTCGTCATAGAACCTTACATTCCTCGTAGATAATCTCTTAGATGATCTATTTTACTTGTCAGTCCACATTCACATCAGAACCGACGTAGAAAATTTCAATTTTATTTACAAAAATGCCACTGTATTTTTCTACACCAATTCCAAAACAACCAATATAAAATATTGTTATAAAATTTTATTTTTGCACTAATATTTTGGGAAAGATAAATTAATAACCAACACGATTTACAGTAACATTGAATGATAAGCTACAAATGTTTTTGGTCCTAGTAGTTTAGTAAGCCTGCACAAACACCAAAAATCATGACTAAGTTGGTTCTATAACATTAATTTTTCGAAATATATCGAGAAACCAAAAATAACAACCAAATAACACACAAGTTTACACTTTTTTAATAAATTTTCATCCAATTTGAAGATGTTGTTGTGGAAATATTTAATGAAAAGAACAAAAATTTATGTTGTAATGATATAAATATAGAGGGATATAAATGATTAAAAACATTGGACAAGAATATATGATTTGATTTATTTAATAAACAGATAAATTTAAATTTGTCAAAAAGCTTTTTATATAAAAAAATTAGACTTAAGTTTATAAAAAAAAATTAACTTATTTAAAAATCTATTATTTTTATATATTATATATTTATGTTTAATATATTATATTTATATAATATTAATATATTTATATTATTTATTAAAAATTATTTTTTATTTTAAACAAAAGAAATATTATTTAACTTTTTTTATTTTTAAAATAGAACTTTGGACTTTTTTTAAATAATCTATATATATATATAAGCTTAGTATCTATTTAATGATATTTTTATCTTATAAGTTTAAGATTTGAAAACTCTTTTAATGAATTATTTATATAAATTTTAAATTTATTTATTAATTTTTTATATAATAATATTTTAAATAGATTTGTATGTGATAGTCTTTAAAACAGACCTTGACAATAAAAAAAAGTTTATAATAAGTAATAGACTTAATTTTGAACCTTAAAATTTTAAATACATTCAAAATCTAACTCAACTCCACCTACTTTTATCTCTATCTATATTTATAAATAAAATTAATATTATTTTATGTTAAATTCTATTGTTGACAGAAGAATGCAAATGAGATTCCGCTGTTGCTGGGAAGAATGCAAATGACATCCTGCTGTTACCAGGATAAATGCGAACCTGCTTGACAGGTGGACAAAAATTTAAACATGCTTGAAGTCCTGTTGTTGACAGGAAAATGCAAATGAGGTCCCACTGTTGCCGGGAAGGTGCAAATGAAATCCTGCTGTTGCCAGGATAAATGCAAACCTGCTTAACAGGTAAACATAATTTAAACATGAGGTCCTGTTGTTGATAGGAGAATGCAAATGAGATCCCGCTGTTGTTAGGAAGATTGCAAATGAAATCCTGCTATTTCCAGGATAAATGCAAACCTGCTTGACAGGTAGACAGAAATTAAACATGCTTGAAGTCTTGTTGTTGACAGGAAAACACAAATGAGGTCCCGCTATTGCCGGGAAGATGCAAATGAAATCCTGCTGTTGCCAGGATAAATGCAAACCTGCTTGATAGGTAAACAGAATTTAAACATGAGGTCCTGTTGTTGACAGGAGAATGAAAATGAGATCTCGTTGTTGCCGAGAAGAATGCAAATGAGATCCTGTTGTTGCCAGGATAAATGCAAACCTGCTTGACAGGTGGACAAAAATTTAAACATGCTTGAAGTCCTGTTGTTGACAGGAAAATGCAAATGAGGGCCCGCTGTTGCCGGGAAGATGCAAATGAAATCCTGTTGTTGCCAGGATAAATGCAAACCTCCTTGACAGGTAGACAGAAATTAAACATGCTTGAAGTCTTGTTGTTGATAGTAGAATGCAATTGAGGTCGCGCTATTTCCGGGAAGAATGCAAATGAAATCTTGATGTTTCCAGGATAAATGCAAACCTGCTTGACAGGTGAACAGAAATTTAAACATGCTTGAAGTCCTGTTGTTAATAGGAAAATGCAGATGAGATCTCGTTGTTGCCGGGAAGATGCAAATGAAATCCTGCGGTTGCCAGTATGAATGCAAACCTGCTTGACAGGTAGACAGAAATTAAACATGCTTGAAGTCCTGTTGTTGACAGGAGAATGCAACTGAGGTCCCGCTGTTGCCGTGAAGAATGCAAATGAAATCCTGCTGTTGCTAGGATAAATGCAAACCTGCTTGACAGGTGAAGAGGATTTAAACATGAGGTCTTGTTGTTGACAGGAAAGATGTGAGCCTGCTAGACAGGCAAAGGAAAATGACAAATGACCTGTTTAGACTAGCTAAAGTGTAAAAGTCCTGTTGTTGACAGGACGGAGGCAAGACGCCTGTTAAGACAGGCGCAACTAAATTGTGAAAACCTGTTGAGACAGGCAAAGGGAAAGGAAAGTGACCTGTTAAGAAAGGTAAAGTAAAATGAAAAGGACCTGTGAAGACAGGCAAAGGAAAATGAGCAATGTCTTATTAGGACAAGTTAAATGTAATGGCCCTGTTGTTGACAGGATGGAATAAGGCACCTGTTAAGACAGGTATAGCAGAACTTGTTAAGACAGGCAGGAATCGTGTAAGGGTCCTATTGTTGACATGATGGAATGAAGATAGATGTTTGTTTAGACAGGTGTGGTAAATAAATGACAGCCTGTTAATGCAGGCGAGAGAACGACCTGTCAGGACAGGTATGGAGAACAATCTGATGTGTCTTGGGCATCCACGTGATGAGGGAATATAGACTTCTTCATCAGCTACCATCGGACAATTTTATTTTGAAAATATGTTTATCTTGAAAAACAAACAACTTATTCTACCTTGAACTCGAAGGTTTTTAAGTATCTGATAATTATTCTCTTGAAGAAACTTAGGTAACCATTTTGTCCCAGTTTGGAAAATTCTTGATAATTGAGGGATGCCTTGATTTGAATGAAGTTTGGGCAAACATTTTTCCCCAATTTGAAAGGTTTTTGGCAATCGAGGAATGCCTTAACTTGAGGGGATTTTGGGCAAGCGTTTGCCCCAGCATGAATCTTGATGAAATCGAGGATTGCCTCAACTCAAATGCTTATAGGCACATGTTTGCCCCAGTTTTGATTCTGTTCTTGAATTTAAACCTTTCTTGGGCAAACATTTGCCCCAGTTTGAACTTGATTTAGAATTTGAGGATGGCCTCAAATTGGATTTTTATGGGCCATTATTTGCCCCAGTTTGAGCTTGACTCGGAATTTGAGGATGACCCCAAATTGAAATTTTGTGGGCAAGCATTTGCCCCAATTTGAGCTTGACTCAGAATTTGAGGATGACCTCAATTGAATTTTGTGGGCAAGCATTAGCCCCAGTTTTGATCTTGAATTGGAATTTTTCTAGAGACTGGGGGCGACCCCCCCCCCCCATTTGAATTTCTGAGTAACCATTTGCCCCTGTTTTGAATTTTCAAAAATTGGGGATTGCCTCAATTTGTAATTTGCTGGGCATCCTTTTGCCCTGGTTTTGAATTTTTAGAAATCTTTTAGTTATGATTGATTTGGGCAATCTGCCCTGGTCTTGATGTGATGTTCGAATGAGATGCTTATATGATGCTTGAGTGAATGGAAAATGATGCGATGTTTGTGTGGCTAGAGGTTCCTGTGCTATTGAATGAAGAGGATGCGATATTTTGGGATGCTTGAATAAATGACAAAGGAAGTGTTGCTTCTATCTTATTTTATTGCTTTTTGATGCTTGAAATAAATACTTGATGAAATGGATGTTATAGGATGAATGCAAACCATGAGATGGTATAAAAAAGTTGTTTCTTGATTTTTGATTTTTTTTCCTTGACATGTCCTTTCTTGACAACCTCATAGTGGGTGTGAAGGGAATCAGGAATCAAGACGAGCTGGATTGACTCAGTCCCTTGGCTTATTGGTCAATTTTGGAATCTTCTTTCCGGGATCTTTGAGACCCAACAGTGGTTAGTATTATTAAGTAAGACACACTCCTTTTTCTTGTAGTGGCATTATGGTCGGCAGGAGGGTGATTCTTTGGGGAAACAGTCATCCCGTGAAATTAATCCCCTTTTTTATTTTACATTTTTCACATTTCTTTTCGCATATGCACTATTGGGGTGTGCAAGTGGGTTTTGAGTGGTCAATGGAAAGAAATAAAAGGTTTTGCAAAAAAGACATTTGAGGTACTGTACTTGAAAGGATGATGACGAAAGATGTGGGTTTGACTGCCTGAATGACACCTTTTGATAAAAAATGTTAGTGCTGCTTTTCATAATCTTGCTTGTCAAATTAATCAAACTTGAGAAATGGAAAAAGTTTTCCCCAGTTTTAGGAAGACATGAGGTTCAACAAGGTTAGATTGTCCTAGAATTCCTGGTTTGACCTTAACTTTTGCCTGGGTTGTTCCTTTGAATTTTCAACCCAACTGGTCTTTTGTTTTCCCTAACTTTTGCCTAGGCCACCCTTACGGGTTTTCAACCTAGCGGGCTCTTGATTGAAGGTGCCCTAACTTTTTTCTAGGTCCTTTTGAGGATTGTCGACCTAGCGGGATCTCACTTGTTTGCCCTAACTTTTGCCTAGGCCGCCCTTTGAGGGTTTGTTGACCTAGCGGGCTCTTGCTTGTTTGTGCCCTAACTTTTTCCTAGGCCACCCTTTGAGGGTTTTTGACCTAGCGGGCCTTCTGTTTAGTTGTGCCCTAATTTTTTCCTAGGTCATTTTCGAGGGTTTTTGACCTAGCGCGCTTTTGTTTGATCGTGCCCTAACTTTTGCCTAGGTCGCCCTTTGAGGGTTTTCGACCTGGCGGGCTTTTGTTTTTGTGCCTAACTTTTGCCTAGGTCCTCTTTTGAGGGTTGCCGACCTAGCGAGCTTTTGTTTTGTGTGCCCTAACTTTTGCCTAAGTCGTTTCTGGGATTCTGACCTAACGGGCTCTTGTTTTGTGTGCCCTAACTTTGGCCTAGGTCGTTTTTGAGGGTTGCCAACCTAGCGGGCTTGTTTTGATCCTAATTTTTCCTGAATTGTTTTCGGAATCCAACAAGACCTTTTCTGATCATGACTTTGTCGATATTTCCTTGAATTTTATCCCTACTTTTGCCTGGATCATTTTGGTTTTTAATCTAGCAGGTTTTTCTTCTTCTTGAATTTTAAATTTGACCCTAATTTTGCCTGGATCATTTGATTTTAATCCAGTGAGGTTTCTTTTTCTTTTTCTTGAATTTTATGTAGTCAGATGTTGATCTTGCCGGGATCATTTTGGCTTCCAATTCAGCGGATCTTATCTTGCATCCCTAAATTTTTCCTGGATTTGAACTTGATTCCAGCGGGATATTTATTGCTTTTTGTTAGACCAGATATGGAATGCATGGTGATTTGGGGAATCCCTAGTTAAAATTTTCTTATCCTACTCCCTCATTGGGCCTTTCTTTGGGTTTGATTACTCAACATCCAAAATTATTTATTACAACACTAGCATTGTCACCAACAGGTATTTATTTGTTTAGGACGAAGCAGATTGAAAGATGGAAAAGGAATGGTAAAATTTTAAAAGTAAAGTCAACAATGTGAGGCACATGCTTGAGAAACATGAAAAATTTAATTTTTGTATTTATTCATTGATATTTATTTACAAAAGACTGACTTTGAAAAGTATGACAATTTTTGGATGGATATCCTCAGTCTCGACTTGCACAAGGCAACCCGTTGTGCTGCTCCCATTTCGTAGCTAGTAGACGGGCTCTCGTGATTCGGCAACGGATTATTTTCTGTATTAGGAGCAAGTCTCCCAAAATCCAGCCACTTTGCATCAATCAGGTTTTGTAGTTTTCGCTTCAGCGCCAGGCAATCCTCCGTAGAATGACCAATAAATCTTGCATGGTAATCGCATCTGGCATTTGCATCATACCATTTAGGATATGGTGGCTCTTGAGGTTTCAGAGGATAAGGTGCAATCAGCGAGTTTTGAATTAGGCGAGGTAACAACTCCGTGTAGGAGATTGGAATTGGGTCAAATTGGACAGACTTCTTTTCCTTTTTCTGGCTTTGATTAGGGTTTCGGCTCATGGTTTATGTTTGGGCCGTATATGGTGTTGGTGGTCGGACTTGTGTCGGATAGTTGTAAGTTGGAGGGTATGGTGTTTGGTATGTGTTAGTAATGTAAGGATATGGTATGTAGGGTGTGTAAGGTGGAGGTTGGAAACCAATTGGACCATAATGTGCCACCTGTGGAGTATATTGGCCTTGACTAGAAGCCACGTTGTAGGTTTCACCTGTCTTCTTCTTTCCCAATCCATGGGAAGTGTTGACTGCTCCTGTAGGCTTATGCACGATCTTTCCACGGCGCATGCCACCCTCGATCCTTTCTCCAATGATGACGACATCGGAGAAGCTAGAAGTTACATTTCCAATCATCTTGTCATAGAAAAGATTTTGGAGTGTATCGACGAACGTGCTTACCATCTCTTTTTCGGATAGAGGAGGTTGTACTTGAGCGGCTAACTCCCTCCATCGTTGCACGTATTGTTTGAAGGTCTCATCTCCCTTCTTGACCATGTTTTGGAGTTAAGTTCGATCCGGGGCCATCTCCATGTTGTACTGGTATTGTTTCATAAAGGCATCAGCTAGGTCCCTCCATGAACGGATGTGCGTCTGCTCTAGTTGAGTGTACCAGTTAGCAGCTAGGTCCCTCCATGTTGTACTTGTATTAAGGAATGGAAAACGATATTTTTATTTAATTGAAAAAAGGAAGGGCAGTCCCAATCCACATATGCACAGGGCCCAAGACTACTACGACTGCACTTGGACCCATACGGACCTCTAAACAACGAACGACAGAAAAAGCTGCCAGTTCTTTTTAGGGCCCGTTGCGTGAGATTAAGGAATGCAAAACGACATTTTTATTTAATTGAAAAAGGGAAGGGCAGTCCCAATCCACATATGCACAGGGCCCAAGACAACTACGGCTGCACTTGGATCCATACGGACCTCTAAACAACGAGCAGCAGAAAAAGCTACCAGTTCGTTTTTAGGACCCGTTGCATGAGATTAAGGAATGCAAAATAAGATTTTATTTAATTTTCTATTTTATTAGGCGGCAAAAAGGGATTGAGCTTTATTGTGAATACTGGAGGTGCAAGGGCTCCACCGTAATTATTGAAGGCACATGGGCTTAAGTGTGATTTCAGGGAGTTTAGGGGCCAAACTATGAATTCAAGAAGTCTAGGGGCCAAACTGTAATTTCTAGAAGTCTAAAGGCCGAACTGTAATTTTGGAAGTTTAGGGACCCAACCGTAATTTCTGGAAATCTAGGGGCCAAACTATAATTTTGGGAAATTGGGAGGGTCAAACTGTAATTTCTGGAAGTCTAGGGGTCAAACTGTAATTTTGGGAAATTGGGGGCCTCGGACATAATTGAGTGTTTACAGGAGGCATCCCAATTAGTCCCACAACACTAAAAGATGACTTATAATGATCACGGCGATTAAGGAAGCAGTTAGATCAAGTTCAATCCACGACAATAAAACCCTAATCCATACTTATAAAATGAAGGTTTGCCACACCATTCTAGGCCCCAATGGCCACACTACTCTTCGGGGGACAAGCTTCTCACTACCCTGAAAACACACCACTCTAGTACTAGTTCCATTCTTATTTTTCTTCCAGTATCCTTCCACAGGATCTTGGAGACAGAGACTCTTTCACAATACAAGTTGCAATGTCTTAGTGCTAGCTTTGTTGGCATTACAATTTTGTCATTTTTTTTAGAATTAGGATTATGGATTTTTTTGTTGGATTAGTATGTTCTTGTTTGTCTTATCTCTCTATGACTTTGGTGAAACTTATGATGTAACTAATTGAACTTTTTTTCCCTTTTATGAATGATTAAGTGTTTCTATTCAATTATTTTTTCCTTGTTATGCTTAATTAATTGGTGAGAAATAGCCACTCTTGTGAATTTATAAGTTAATTGGGGGATAGACGATCGTATCGTTGTCCAATTAATGGAACTATAAGATAAACTCAATTTAAGAGTTTTGGAGGATCAATCGAAAGCCTTGATTTCTAACCGGTTATTAATTTAACAAGTCTTATTGTTCTTTATGTTTCTCTTAATTATATACCTCACATGATCATTGGGGGTGGTAATTTAAGGGAAAGAATACTGCTATTGCATGATCATTGGTAGTAATAGAATAAGAATGGATGGTTAAAAATTAACTATAAATCTTAAAGATAATGCTTGTCCAAAATTTAAGGATCTTTCTTAAGTAAAGAATTTTATCAAGAAAGTGAATTTTGGGTAAATATTATTACCCTAGTTATTATGGCGATGCTTGAGTATGTTTACTTATGTGTAAATTTGGTATGTGATTTCTTGAATGACATAATGACTTATGTATGTCCATATGGTTCCATGTGTTGATGTTGAAAGGATGAATTAGGTGCTAAATGTGTATAGAATTTTGATTGAATATTAAGCTGCATCCTATTTTAAAGATTTGAAATGGAATCTAATAAGTCAAGGGGTTACTAAAAATAAAATCCTACAAGAAAACCTAAGAAGCACTACTCAAAAAGTGTTAAGTCAAAGATTTGTTCATGTGCGAAAGTCTAGGACTATCCATGTTAGAAGTCACAAGGCTTTAAGAAATTAAGATGGTGACGACCATATGGAATAAACTCATATCCTAAATAAAGTTGAGTATGTGTATAAGTGAGAAGATATTGCTTGACAATGAGTAAGAAAGTTCCATTAAGTATAATGGTGTGCCATATGTTAAAGTTTCACTAAGAGTGTAACTAGTAAATAAAGATAATTATGATTATGGAAAAATATGTTAATATATCAAGTAGTACCTTTGATATTATGATTTATCATGTTAATAAGGTGACCCAAGAATGAATGAAATGTGTGATTATCCTTGTTATAAACTTTTTCATAATAAAATTAACCTACTTTTTAAAAGTGATATTTCATAAAGTAAAATTAAACTTGCATGCTTGTCACATTTTTCAAAGAAACTAAAGTGGGTGGGATAAAGAATATTATCATCAACTCTAGGATAGACACCTATTGAGAACCTTTTATTTCTCATGTCTTACTCCCCATTTTTTACCTGATGCTTCCAATGTTGTATGCCATGATGAAGGAGTATATTGTGTTATGTAAGGTAAAGTGGCATTTTAGTGCGCACGGTTGTGGGTTCCAAATCAAGTTTTTAGTTATTTTAGTTATGTATTTTTTTACTACTGTTTTGTGGATGTCTATATATTTAAAACGGTACTGATGCCCTTGTATTGTAAAAAAAAAAACTCATTATGAGCCTTAAGTTTAGTTTCATTTGTATCCCTTATTACCTGGGCAATATAAATAATTTAAATATTATTGTGAAAATAAATGTATATTTCTTTGGATACATGGTCGTATGTTTTTAAAACTTACTATGAACGACGATACCCAAGACACTTATTTATCCTTACGTTAATTTACTATGATGATGCTCTCACTTTTGTACAAACATTTTAAAAAAATGTAATGTATTTTGAGTAAAACTATTTTATAAATAAATTCTGTATCATGAAGTAAAAAACTAGTAATGAGTCCACAATACGACTTAAACGTAGAACAGATATCATTATTAGGATGTTACAGACACACTCCTCCATTATTAACTAGAGCACTGGACTCAGAAGAGGGGATATACTCCACCATACACGCATATGCCCTCTCTCACACAACCATGGATTTTGTAGTAGGAAACACATATACTTAAGCCCAAGAAGGGGGGGCAAATATTTACAGAAAGTCTATCACTCCTGGATCATACACACATCAAAGAAATCTTTCATCCATTCTCAGTCTCTCTTATTGGAAACATTGATCACATTCAGGCCTAACCCCCACACATGGATGTTGAAGCTCTCTCTTTCTCTTCCACCTATTAGGTTTCTAATTAAAAAGCAGATTTTATTTTCAAAAACAACTCTTTTAAAAAATTTATTTTCTAAAATTTAATTTCAAACAAAATTTCTTCATAATAAATTTCTTTCTCAAATAATAAAAAGTTAAATTAATTTTCCAAATAGATCATGCTATTTACAAATTTTAATTCCTCACAAATCAAATAAGATAAAACTATGTTGTAATAAGTTTTCTATCACATCAAGGAATATATAGGAGCAATATAAAAAATTTTGCTAGACTATTTTTTGTACATGTTTTATTTTATTTTATTCTTTTCATATACATAAATAAATATATTATTATAAATATTTCATTTTTGGTTTTGAAAGGGATTAAATAAATTTTTATTCAGAATTATTTTAAAATTGCATATTCAACTTTAGATATCATTCTTTGGAATGAGCAAATAGAGTGTTAACACGTTCCCTATTTAGGTTTTTCCAAGTATTTTCTTTTAAAAACAAAATTTGATGGAAACTTAACTTTAATATATTTTAAACTAAATTATTTTTTATAGATTTATTATCTTTTATGATTTAAATTATGACATACATATATATATATATATATATATATATATATATATAGTGAGAGAGAATCAGGATCTGTTGGGACTAGTTGTCAAACTTAGCACTTGTACCAAGTTAATAACTTTCTATAGACAAATGATTTATCAATTCAACTGTTGAATCATATTATAATATCTTTATGATCATATATATCCATGAATAAAAAGCTTCACCGATGGTAGTGCTTAGCTAGGCAAGGAGAAAATTGTCATGCATGGTCAAGCTAAGTGATAAGACGAAGGTAGAAATCTCCGGTGTCAGTGAAAAGAAGTTGAGGGTGGTGGAAAATTAGATTTGTCCATCCATGTCCAATTTTGATGGGTTTGAGGATAGTTGTCGCAATCTGCGGTAGTGGTGAATAATCCAATGAACAAATAGAAAGAGAAGAACTTTTTTTTTTAATTTTAATAATTTTTTAATTTCATACTTTAATTTTCTTGCCCATTTATGTTTCTACAAGGTGTTTTGAGATATGGGTGATTTGTTGGTGTTGGAGGAGAACAACCATCGTTTTGTTAATTTTGCGTTCATGTTGACTTTGAGAAGGTAGATCAAAGGTGACTCTGAGATCAAAGGAAAAATTGGATGATTTTTTTTATTAAATTTTAATGTTAATTTCTTTTAGATCAAATAATTAATGGGTTGTATAACATCCTAAAAACGAATACCGATTTCACGCTTAAGTCGATCATTTGGTTCCATTTTTAGTTTGTTATCTCATGATGCAGAATTCATTTTAGAAAATACTTATATGAAAGTGGGAAGAAGTAGGGATGAGAAACTAAGTTTCTCAGTAGGCTATCTACTTAGTTCTAATATCATCACTTTAGTCCAGCCACTTCAGTTTATTTCAGAAATCATTTCTTACATAAAATGTTACTTTTAATTCTTTGAAAACATTTCTCTGAAGTGGATCAATTTTATTCAAAACATACAACTTAGTGTCTCACCATACATTCTTCTTAACATTCATAACTTTGGGATCACAAATAAGATATCATTTTACATACAATTATTCTGTCTTAAACTTTGTTCTTTACTACTTTTCTTTGTCTTTATCATTTCTTTGTCAACCTTTGGGACACTTTATGAATCTAGTTTCACCATATTTGGGAGAAAAAAATTAGACATAGACATGTATTAAATTTTGTCAAACAATATCTTCTCATTGACTCTACTCCCACCTCCTACTAAAAATTAAGGATATGAGCTCATTCCTAGGTGATCGTCACCACCACATAAGGGGTGAAGGACTCAATGCCTTCACAGTAGAAGGATTTTTGGAGCGACCTTT
The DNA here is from genome assembly GCA_037954105.1 of Canavalia gladiata. Lineage (NCBI taxonomy): Eukaryota > Viridiplantae > Streptophyta > Magnoliopsida > Fabales > Fabaceae > Canavalia > Canavalia gladiata. The sequence goes on from CM075665.1 coordinate 36,081,803, forward strand.
GACTCCTAGAAGCAACCTTTGACTTCAAGAAGCAACCTTTGGCTTCTCTTCAGTAGAGCTTTTTAAGGCCCTCTGGATACTAGTGCGCATAAGGCACAAAGAGAGTAGTATTACGTTTTCACATAAAGTTTGCTTTAGTGATCCTTTAATCTTTTTAAGTTCATTTTAGTGGCTTCCAAATAATTATGCATGCTCAAACAAATTTCCAACCAATATGAAATGCACATATAGGTTTCAAATTTTCATCTCAATCATCATCATAAACCAATCTCATATATCATCATCATCCTTTCTCATTCATGAGTATCCATCATTTATTCATTCATAGATAGTAAGCATTCATAGCTAATAATGAAATTTGATTGGTAAATCGCATAGCATAATGTCACATTTACACAACCAATCTAATGCCTTAATTCGGTTTTATGTTGAAATCACATAAGGACTTACATCACTCATCCTTCTAAGTTACCTCTCATCCTTTCCTTTTCTCAAATTTATATTTGTTCATTAAGATTTTACGTCTTAGCATCTTAATCTAGGTGGCCGAATGGCACCTTTCAAATTCTTTTCTCTTTGTGTTCTCTTTTGTTCAAGTCTTATGCATGTCCTAATTATTCTAAGTTCAAGTATTAAGTATTTACAAATAGTTTATAACTTCTTCTCATTAAGGTATGTTATGATCAAATTACTTAGTGAACCTTTAACTTCAAGTTTAAGTCATATCCACCCTTCTTAATTATGCCATTAATTAACCTTTGAAATATATTACCTTATGTTCTCCTTTGTACTACCTTAATAATTAGGTCTAATTGACTCTTAAACTTTTAAAGTTTCTTTTATTCCAAACCAAATAATATCTAAGTAGAAATTAATTAATCTTCTAGGACAATTTATTCCTAAATGGACGAATGACCTACTTCCTCAAATTCCACCTTTCATACACCTTAATTATATTTTGCTTACATATTTAGGATCATTATTTTGGCCTAGTTAAGGATTGAAACTCATTTTTAGTTAATTTAAAACATGGTAGCAGAATTCCAACCTCCTAGACTTAGGTTTCCATAATTTCCTTCTTCACCATAGGATCATTTGCCTAAAAAAATCAATAGGTCTCTTTACCCTCCTCAAAACTTTTTCATACTTTAATTTCATCCTATTTACATGGAAATGGTCCTTAATTAACCCTAATTGGAAATTAAAACCTCCTTTAAGTTAATTAACTACTAAGTGACCGAATGCCACTCTTTTAGGTTTAGGGTTCCTTCTTCCTAACCCTAGTTAACTTAAGTTCACCATTTCTTAACCCTAGTTGACCTTTATTTAGGGGCCAAGTTTAAACTTCAGAATTGACATATTATAAGGTAATCATAAGCATTTTTACCCAAAATTTAATGGCATGGCCGAATTTTACATTTACCCTTGCTTAAGTTATGGTAGTTTTCCTAGTTACCCATTTTAAGCTTACTTGGAAATTTTATCACTTAGTAATTTTGAGATTTTTCCCTAAGCTTACCCAGGCCGTATATTCTGAAACTTAATGATTAAACCTCCAAATAAGTTATTTACTTTTTGAAAATACTTGATTTTTCCTTAATCACATTTTAAGCGCATTTTTTTTTTCCAAAATCTCTCTAGGGTGGCCGAATGCACTCCTAGAGCTTTTTAACTCATTTTTGTTTTGTTTAACTTTGTTTAAAGGTTGATTTAGTTCATTTAAAACTTTATTTTAGAGCTTTAGTTACTTAGAAAAAATTTTAATGAAACTAAAGCTTCCTTGGGAGTTGTGGCCGAAAGCCTTCCTTGGTTAGCCAAGGTAATTTCTTCAAATCTTCCATCTCACACCACCTTAGTTCAGTTGTGTTAGGCTTGTGCAGCCCCTCTTGCCTCTGGTCGATGCTTATTTCATCCATGTTTTGGTGCTTAAGTGTTGTCCATGATGAGTCTAGGGTGCCATACAAGGATTTTAGCATCTTTTGGCTACAAATTACATCATTTGCTTGGTAGCTTTCTAACTAATGTCCAAAGGAAACCTTTGGAACTTATTACAAAAATTTATTCCACCTCTTAACATGCATACTCAGAGATGCAGATCCAGCACAGAGGTCATACCAAACTCATCACACAAGAAAATTACAAGGTTAAAACTTATGTATAAAAACAAGCATGAAAATAACAACATAGTATATTTTTCAAAGCCACAAAGAGTAGATTTTCATGATCTACTCCAAGATCCACAAATCCTATTTCAAATAAGCTTCGAAAACCTTTCTCATGAGAGCATAAAATTGGTCAAAGATTAAAAAATAATTTTAAAACAAAACCCACCGATTAAATTTCTTCTAAGTGCCTTAGAAGCACTTTTAACCGAACAAACTTTGTTTTTCTTTTAAAAAATCACTAAAAATGGGTAGGGCTGATTTTGAACGGTTAAAATAAATTTTTAAACTCTCACAAGTGAAAACAAAAGAAGACAAACAGATCTTGGAGAAAAGACGCATGAAAGAAAACAAGCACACCATAAAAAGACAAGTAGAAAGATCCTACTTGTTGAAAACCTCCTTAGTGTTTTTGTGTGCTTTAAAGGCTGCCTTCGGTCCCCTTTGGTCTGCTCTGGACGTGGACAAAGGATGGTGGTGGGGCTTAAGTGTTTATAACTTTAGTATAGCTTAAGTCTTAAAGATGAAGACTTAGGCTTAAAGTGTAAGTTTTGGGTGTTTTGGAGTTATGGCAAGCTTGGAGAGGATTTTGATGATTTTCTAAGCTGAAAAATATGAATCAAATGGGGTCCCAAGGGTCCCAAAAAATTCGGACTCTTATGGGCCAAGTGAAATTAGTTTTGTACTTAGGGGTATTTTGGTAATTTTGCCTAGATTTTTCCTATTTTTCAAAATAAATCAAAATTCAAGGAATTATCCCTTTAGGCTTAGATTAGTGTTAATTAAGCTAATATTTCCTCTAATTATGATTAATTTAACCTAAGTATGCTTTACTTTTAATTAACCAAGGTTAGTTAGTCTTAACCATGATTAAAGTAATCGTTTTACAATTCACTTTTGTCTTTTTGTGGAAGACTTGGTTGACTTCATTTTGGTGACTCACCACCATATTTCTAGCTATTTCATTTCGTGCACATGGGTGTGGGACCCACTCTTGGCATGCTTATCACCTTATCCCGCCCTCTTAGCCTTCAAGGGGCGTTTTCGTAATTTTTCTCAGCATTGCCGAAAAATTTTCCAAATTATTCCTCTAACAATTCTAAGACTTTTTGATTCGTTCCCATGCTAATCTAAGGTTGTTTTCTATTTTTATGGGAACTGACTAGCTTTGTGCAAAAAGTACAGCTCCTAGGGGCATTTTGGTCATTTTTGGGGTTTTCGAAAGGCATTTTCGTCTCTTCTCAGGTTTCTAAATTTTTCTCACTACTTTTAACGATACATGATGTTTATAATCCCTCCAAGATGTCTTATACTTGTATTTCCATTTTTCTGGCTCATTATTTGAGCTGTCCAGGTGCAAGGGCATTTTTGTCATTTGCACCAAACTTCCTAATTTCTCTGTTTTTGGCTCCTAATTTCACCTAGTTTTATTCTAGAACTATCTGTAGCCTCAAACATTTATCATAAAAAAAATTAGGATGTTACAGGTTGGGAGTTACCTATTGGGCCAAAGATAATAATAGATAAATAAGAATAGTATTTGTAAAAATTTAACAAAAATTGAGCCAAAGATGAATATATACGCAAACCAAAATCAGCTTAGAGGATTTAGGAGGCCAAGTCCATCGAGAAAATTTTTCAAAAACTCCAAAATTTCATAAAAGAATAAATAATTTCATGTAGAAAGAAATTTTACTTAGAACATGACATTTTTTTATAGAACTCAAAGTTTTCTGAAAAGTGGAAACGTCCTCATAATGGAGAAGTTCCCCAAGAGAGAAAAAAGTGGATTCTAAACCTCAACTCCCAAATTTTGGAAAAAATAGTCTTTCCCTTTTGTGTTCTTTTTATTCTTTTATAGGAAAGCTAGTTTAACAAAATTTTTAACCAACTTCATTAGAATTTAATTGACTTCACTACCTTCCCTAACTAACTTGAGAAAATTCTTGAGATTTTAAAATGCTGCATAATTTTTCTTGATTTTTTTTTAAAAAATTTGTATTGGGTCAGCTAGCCTAATTTAAGGTCTAACACAAAAATTACTAGATTCTATTTTCTTATTTCTTTCTATAACTCATCTTTTTTGTTCATTTGTGCTTTTAGTCCAAACAAATGTCAATTATTTATTTTTCAAGGATGTATTTCTTTTTATCTCCTATAATTATACATTAAGTATTATAATTATATTTAATTAACAAAATTTATTTTATTATTATTTTTTAAAAAAATTAAATGAAGTGTCTCAAACAAAATTAGATTTTCACAAGTAGTTAAAATTGATATTAAGGTAAAGTGTGCATATAAAGTGGTAGTTTTAATAATGTAAATTATGAGGGAAAATAATGTTATTAACATTATAGGTTGCCATAAATTTTTATTAAATTTCTCTTGACAAAATTTATGTTGAATTTAGAATTATACAACTAAGTAAAGGTTAAAAATTTTATTATTCACTTATATAATCATCACTAAAATATATTATTTTAATTGACAGTATGTATGCAAGATACACAATTAGTTCTAATGGTATAAATACTATACAAAGTGCCAATATACATAACCTTATGTGTAAGATTCTGCTAATTACTTACATTCATTCCATCATTTCTTAAATATATGTATGTAATAATTAGAAATATATGCGCAATGTTATACACTGAATCTTCAAATCACATGCTCATCTATATATTAAAACCTCATGTTTATATATACATCCTCATCAAAAATATCATCATCACTGTATATCAGTTCATCATTCTCTGAATGTATGTAATTTAAGATACTATAACTAAGATAACAAGGATATATATATATATATAAAGGCCAAGTCATCTTACTTAAGCTAATGACTACAAGATTCTCTTTCTAGAGACTTCTCTTCTGATGTAAGGTCCTAGCGGTAGAGGAAGGCCAACTGTAGAGACCTATTTAGCCTATTGGGCCATCACTAGAATAAGAGCCAAGCAGCTACAACAAAAGGTGGAGACCTTATTTTGCCTTCAAGAGGAGCATACTCAGGTCCAATCCATCTCTTCCTTGGCCTTTCATATAGTAAAATATGATTTACATACTTTTTGTAATTTAGGAACTAGCAAGCCCAAATATGTATAGGATTAGGTCTATTTCCTTGTAATTCTTTTCAGAGCTTTTTAGGATTAACTTGGCTCATTTCTTTGGCTGCCTCAAGGAGGGATGAGGGACTCATTTTGTGCTCCATGAGAGGCCCAATTCAGACTCTTAAAGCTGCCCCATGCAGCCATGGTCCTAGGCACCACTTAAGGCCTATATAAGGTACCCTTATATGTATTTTTTATCACTTTTGAGTCACAATTGAATTCTATTCAGAATTATGTGAGAAATTTTCTCTTCTATCTCCCTTTTTAGATCAGCTTAGGATTGGGAATCCTTCTTATCCATGGTGGCGGAGAAGGAGCTTATTCTTTTAAGGAATATGGTGCTCCCAAGCACTTGAAGACTACATTAAATTCACCTTCATCTTCCACTTTCTCTTCAATCTCCATTACATATTCCAAAAGCTCCTTAAAAGGATGCATTAACTTGGTAACAAAGCTCTAACAGATTCGCTTCTTAATTTGTGTTCATTTTCTTGCTTCTTCTTAGATTTAAGTTCATCTTCTTCGTTACTTTTCTTTTCATTTTTGATCTACCAAATGATCTATGATTTTGATGATTTTTATTAAATTTGAGTTGTCTTTCTTTTGTAGTTTCATAATTGCTATCACTTGTGTGAATTGGATCTAAAATGTGTATTCATCCTACCGTGCAAATGCACCTAACTTGTTTGATCTGTGCACAACTTACTCATTTCTGATATGATCTTTGTTAAAAAAAAATTTTTGCTTCCTTGATCCATGTCTTTCAATTGATCATTCTGAATTTATCAGATCTACCAGAAAAATTTTAGAAAAATTCTGAGATTTCAATTCAAATTTTGGTATTCTTGAAGTTCTTGTGTTGATTCGGTTCTTTTAGCTTTTTTTAGGTATTATTTTGCATGTTTTGATCCTCCTATATGTATGATTTTATGAGTTATTTATGTTTGTAATATGTCTCCTTTAAAAATTCCTAAGAGTGCATTATCATGTCCATGCTTCCTATATGTTAAGTCTAGCTTAGGTCATGTATGATAAAGTCATTGAACCTAAAGGATTAAGTGTATGCTTGAATAAAATTAAATGATAATTAATTCTTACCCTTGGACGTTATGACCTGAGCTGGATGGGAGACAATTGGGGAAATCGCGACAGATATTTAACAATTTATTATTCGTCTATCCTAGGGTTGTACAACAAATAAACAAACAAACAACAAATAGATAAACAGACAAATAAATCAAGCAAATAAATAGGAAAGGGATCAATACAACACACTCAATCAACCGGGCTTGACTCTCTAAAGTCCCCAGTGGAGTCGCCATATGTTGCAACCGTAATTACGACGAGACAACGAACTCGCTAAAACTTGAAAATAGAATGTTATTTGATAATGTGGAGCTGCCACCAAATTTTTATTTAAGGGAAAAAGATTTGGAAAAACCCTAACTCGAGGAAGAGATTCGAAGTTCGGGAGTCGGTTACGAATAGGGAAGGTGTTAGACACCCTACTCACCTGTTCCGAAGAACGGTACCCTTAAACTGAGCGTGTGATCTTGATATTTTTTGAAAATTGTTCGAGCCCTTTAGTTTAGAATAAAAATAAATAGTTTGATGGAAGATAGCCTGACAGGACTTGATCCTGCTCCTACGTAATCCCCGGTGCAATGGAAAACTCAAGGCTTACGTAGTTATGGTTTGAAGGTTTGACCTTCGGAGTGTTTGAGACATGACGGAGTATTTTGAAAATATTTTGAAAGAAATCCTTAGTCCACATATGCCCAGGATCTAAGACAACTACGGCTGCACTGGGATCTACACGAATTTCTAAACATCGAACAGCAGAAAAAGCTACCGGTTCATGCTTGGAGCTCGTCGCGTGAGATTGAGAATTTCAAAACGAGTTTTTATTTTATTAAAAAGGCATTCTTAATCCACATATGCAAGGGTCCAAGACAACTATGGCTGCACTAGGAGCCATACGAATCTCTAAACATCGAATAACAGAAAAAGCTACCAGTTCGTGCTTAGGGCTCATCGCGTGAGACTAAGAATTACAAAACGAGTTTTTATTTTATTTAAAAGGAATTCTTAATCCACATATGCACAGGGTCCAAGACAACTACGGTTGCACTAGGACCCATACGAATCGCTAAACATCGAACAACAGAAAAAACTACTAGTTCGAGCTTAAGGCTCGTTGCGTGAGATTAAGAATTGTCAAACAAATTTTTTATTTTTCTTAAAAGGCGGGTATAGAAGGGACCCCATGTTGGAAGGGATTTGGTTTTATGACTTCCAAACAAATGCACTCATCCCTGAATGACAAAGGGAGCGATTATTTTTTAGAAAAGAAGAAGGATAAGATTCCTAGCTTATGTGACAGAGCTAAGAATGACATTGGAATCGGGTTTGTCTTAGGGAGTACATATGTGGGGCTGCATACATTATTATTATTATTTATTGTTATATATTATTTTATTTTTTAGTCGAAGCTCGTATGTTGAACTATACCTATTGGGCACGTGCCATTTACTTTGTCTTTGGGTGACCCTTTCCTTATTCACCTTTTCTCTTTGGCCCAAAAGTCCCAGCCGTCACTCGTTGGTTCTAACTTCATTTAGCCACTCTTCAAATCAGCCCAACAGGAAAGGAACCCGCAAATGATGATGGAGTCTTATGAATGGTATGGCCCCACCTAACATTTAATGCTTATGTACACATAGGAGTCAGAGTATGGCTTTTTGTGGTCCGTATTCAGCGGAACTTGCATGACCCATTTGCATGATCCCTTACTGTTTTGTGGTCAAGTCGTCATAGAGAAAACTTTATGCATGTTCTCACTGCCCTCTTCCTTATATCGAAATGGGAAAGCCCCCCCGGCCCAACCAAGATTTGCATGGCGTTCATCATGACAACATTGTGATTATAATTGCGACGTGCATTCGTACCAGATCGAGCCATGGTTCGTATTAAACGTCCTTCCTCAACGTCACTTACAGTCTAAGTGTCCTTGTGTCTTTATTATTTATGGTTGATGAGGTAATTATGTCACCCCAAAAGGGGTCTTTGTGTCCTTGTTAGTCGAATCGCTATCCAGCCAAGCACGTTCGGATCTAATGCATAAATGATACACTAAAAAGTGAAGGAACTAATAATTTTGCTATAGGCTTTCCTCACGCAAGGTTCGGGCCATGTTAATTCTTCCTTATCTCGACGTTCTATGTTGGCAATGTTCAGGGGTCAGGAGCAAGCACTTACCCTTGACCAATTTTATATGAGTTTTGTGTCTTGTGACTCAGATGAAGGTCCTCTTAACATAGGTCGTGGTTCATTTCGTCCTTCCCCGTGGGTTGGATGCTCTTGGGTTGATTATGCTAAGTTCTGCATGACATCTATATGCATCGAACCATCTTTAGCTACTTCGGATCAAATTTGAGCTGAGCAACCCGAGACCATGTAGTCGCCTCTTCCTTATGCTTTATTGCCACATACCTACCCCCATTATCCATTCCAAAATAATAGATGGAACTTTATGCCTCTCGAGCATCGCTGAATTATCCTTATATGAACTGAATGTTGTCTTTCGAGCCAACATCACTTTCTCTTTGACGTATCTCTAGCCTGGGCATATTTCACGTAAAAAGAATGTTTTTACCGCTCCTACTCTATTCTGGAAACCTCTTGATATGTGCATAGAAGTGGCCCCCGACTAGGCAGCATACGTATCACATTTCCCGACATTCAGCAGTTGGGTGAAGGTGCAAGATATCAGGTATGCTCATGTGGTAACTCGATTTGGCCTTCTCTTAATAGAATAGGTACGGAGTCCGTGATCTGTATGTGAAAGCCAATCGTAGGCCAGTGTTGGCTAAGGGGATTTTGGAGTGGCCTCCAGCTAGGTGGCATACACATTGCATCCTTGCACGTTCAGCAATCGGGTACAGAGGCCAAAGCATAAGTCATACTCACGTAATATATCTCGTGAAATGACTCCACTTGGTTCTTTTTGGTTCCACAAAACTTCTAAACGAATGGGTACGGAGGCCTATGATCCGTATGTGATGACCCAGAGAATTCCATAATGGCTCAATCTTATCATAGAAACGTCACCTTGATGTCATGCATGCTCTTCTGCATATAGAGTCATGACTTTGAGGCTAGTCCACCTTGTCCCTTTCATTAGAACAACATGGGCTTTTGGGGGTTACCCAATCTGCATCTACGTTTATGTAGTATTCCCAAGTGCTAGTCAGTCGAAGGATGGGATCTTGACGTTAAAAGGAGAGCTAAGGGTATTGTTTGGATTCCAGTAAATGGCCACGTCTCTTTTGAAGATGCATACAAGGGGTCCCAAACGTTTTAGAGCTGCAGAATCGCTCGGGTTCATGCTTCCTCCCCTTCCCCAACGCACGAAGATGTCCTTTGGAAATGACCATGTTTACTCAAAGGCTCAATCGCTCACACGTATAGGGCGCGAACTCTCATTCTCCACCTTTTTAGAGGTGCGATTCTAGTCGGGGATCTTAGCACACCGTCCTCTCTTAAACAGAACAAACCCCCTAACGTTGTGCGATTTTTCATGCGAGAAATATATCTTTGATGCTGCTAGTCTTATATAAAGTACACAGTGATATTAAGGCCCTTTTTCCTCACCATAGTCTCGGTTCTAGTGGTCCACAACTACTTCCGAGAATAGGGCACTTACAGAGGGTGCGGATTTCCCAAAAACAGGGCATATAATTTGGAAGGCCTTCAGCCTTCACCTGGTTCCTAATCAACACCCTCACCTTCCACACATTCATTAGAATAAATCTCCAATGATCCAGCAATCATATCCTTCCGGGGACGTCCAAGATGCCATTTTGGTTGCATATACCCGATTTTGGTCTTGATGATAAGAGTCTTATCCCATCTATTGCTAATTCAATTAGACTTTGGTAGAGTATAATCCAATCTGAGTGTTCTTTTCGCCCTACAGTCCTCGCATAGGCCGTTTAAAGCAAGGGATGAATATGTGGTAATCCCCCTAACAGTTTGGGTTCGTGGCGCGAACCCCAAAAGCCAGGTTTAGTGTCTCCTCGAGGAAAATCCCTCTTACGCTAACGGAAAGGAATGCCTAATCCCCTTACTTTGATGAAGAAATAAACAGTCCATGCAAGTCCTATAATATCTCCATAGGAAATGTTCAAACTCGTTGGAACTGATCTTCTCATTTGAACCAAAAAAAAAAATGACTACTCAGTAATATCCATATCTGCTGCTAATCAAGATTCATCTATAGGTATCATTCTTATCTATTGTTAGACAAAATTCATCTAGGAGCAATAATCAAAGATTAAACAGGATCAATCTTTTGTCAATCAAGATTTACATTGTACCGAATTCTTAATACCTTCTAGATGACTTGATGCTATGTGTTTAGTTCAAGAAAGGCGATAATAATTAACCTGTATGAAGATGTTCACCGAAATGCTACCGGAATCAATGGAAATCGATTGCTCTCTTAGCTTTCGCTAAACCCAGGGGAGCTCCTTTCGCCGAAAAAATCTTCACGTAGCTACTGATGCCTTCCACTCAAGAGATACTCCGTAACTAATAGCCTCCATAACCAACTTTTCACTTTTGTCTACTTATTTATTTGATCTTTTTCTTTCCCCCCCTTTTTTTTATTTTCTCATTACTTCCATTATACTTTTATTTTTATTACTTTTACCACTTTCCTATTTATTGTAACCTTTGATTTTATTACTTAATTTACCTCATTATTTACTACTGCCATTGATATATATTTTATGTAATTTATTTCGTTTTATTTTTATTTATTATTTCTATTTTTTCTTTATAATTTTTTATTATTATTATTTTTTAATGTTCCATATTTTTGGTTCTTTTCCTTTTTCAGATTTTACTTCCTTCCTTTTCTTTTCATTTTTCTATTCTTAGCTTGTTTGTTCATTTTATTTTTGTTGTTTGTTTTCTCTGATTTGTTACCATTTTCATCTTTCCAAATCAAATTTTAAAATGGACCCTCAGACATAATTGGGTATTTACGGTTGATTCGGTTCTTGAAGCTATTTTTAGGTATTATTCTACATGTTTTGATCCTTCTATATGTATGATTTTATGAGTTATTTATGTTTGTAATATGTCTCCTTTAAAAATTCCTAAGAGTGCATTATCATGTCCATGCTTCCTATATGCTAAGTCTAGCTTATGTCATGCATGATGAAGTCATTGAACCTAAAGGATTAAGTGTATGTTTGAATAAAATTAAATGATAATTAATTCTTACCCCTGAATGTTATGACTTGAGCTGGATTAGAGACAATTTTTATTGAGAACTTATGACTTAGAATACCATACCTATGCAAAGGATGAAGTGCAAAATGCACTAGGTGGATTTGAGGACTTAGGACCTTAACAAGAGCCTATGCAAGGATCAATTGAGGACTTAAAATCCTTAGACTTTGTACCAAAATTATTATAAAAATAAGTTGAGAAAATTGAAAACATAGAAAAGCAAAAGAAGAAGAAAAAAGAATATAGAAAAAATATCTTACATAAAGCTCATTTGGTTTGCTTTCCTTGAGTGTGGTATGCTAGTTGTCCATGCTTCATTTAAGCTATAGGTTATGCATCATATTAGGTTAAATTACTTAGTTTATGCATACCTTAATTTCTTAGCCGAACAGCAACCTCTCATTGCATAAGCATGTGCATGTCATTCTTTAAAGTTTTTAGGTATTTCCTTTGTGTGTCTACCTTATTTTCTTTCCTTTATTTCTAGTTTATCTTTGATTGGCCTCTAAGTTTTTTATTACTTATTCCATTGAATATACCATTATTGTGATAGTATTTTTTACTTGTCCTTTAAATTTTCTCTAAGTTTTTTCACCTTTGCACATACACTTATGAGCACTTCTTCACCACTTACACATCACTAAGGCATATAAGTTGAGTTACGTTGTTCCTTGACCTCAAATTGGATTGGGGAGGCTATTTGTGTGAGTGAAATGGTGTGAGAGGGCTAGTTTCATGGTTGAGGATATTAGAGGGAGGAGAGCATAAACACTTGGTGAGGACTAGTGAAATTTAACTTGATTTTTCTAACACTAACCAAGTGGGGTAGCAAGTATCTTTTTTGTTTGTGCTTGACTTTGTAGGTTCTTTGAGAAGCTTATGCCTAAGGAAAAGTGTGCCAAGAAACTCAAGAAACCAAGGCTTGAAACTTGGACTTCAAGACCAAAATGAAGAGCTAAGAGCAAACCTAAATTGAAGATCAAAGTGAATGCATTTTGTAATAAGTAGCATTCGAATTTTGAATTATAAATTATAGGTTGAATTTTTGTAATTAGATTTGATTGAAATGGTAAAACCTAGTGACCTTGTAGTAGGATCCTCTTTGAGTGTAATTCAGTTTACCTTTGCATTTTTTTTTTGTAATAAGGAATTAAACTTTCAGACCTTCGTGTTGAATACTTACCTAAGGTTAAGTTATAACTTTTTGTGTGATTGTATGCCTTGGAACCTAGGTTGTGTGCTAAGCGTTACTTGCATTTTGTAGAACTATCTTGTGTAGCACTAACCTTATCTTCCTTTGCAAGGTCAAAGGGCTAGGTAAATTACTTAATCATTGTGTGTTTGTTTGTACCTTGTAAAATATATTGTGTGCTAAGTGTTTTAAGTTGAGTGATTTGATTTCTTAATATAAGCAATCCAGGTGTGGAAAGTTATTTTCCTACTTTGTAAATAAGTATTTGTAAATTATCCCCTAGAAGTCAAATGAAACAATTGGCCAATAGATTGGAAAGGGTTTTCAAACCCAAACAAGGACCATAGAGTAAAGACTATATCACCTAGAAAGAAAGAAGTCTAAAAAGAAATCAAAAAGTCAAAGAATAATTGAAACTATTGGGTCTAGGAACGGGGATAACTATTATGAGGAGGAGACATCAAGTGAAGATGTCAACTTTTTTAGTGAACACAAGAGTCATAAAGAAATGAGAAGACACTCTTCTTAAAAGGAAAGTCCTTCCTCAAAGGATAGGCCACACTCACAAAAGAGGACACTACCTTCTAATGACAATGACCAAGAGTACAAAGAACTGGGGATCATGGGCATAAAGAAGCCATTATGACTAAGGAACCCTCTAGGCCTAGGAATCATAGATATAGTTCCCATAGGTCTAGGGAACATAGAAGTAGAAGTTCCTGTAGGAATAGCTTAGATCATAGAGATTATAGAGTTAGTCATAGGAATAGAGATCCAAGAGGTAAGGATACCTTAGAGCCCACAGAGCTATCTAAAATTAAAATTTCTATGTTCCACAGGGGAACAAGTCAAAGGCATACCTAGATTGGGAGCTTAAGGTAGAAAAAATCTTTGCAAGCTATTCCATTAGGAAAATACATAAGGTGAGATTAGCTGCCTTAAAATTTAGTGACTATACCCTAATATGGTGGGATAGACTTAACAAAGAGAGGTTTAGGCCCTTGAGTGAATGGAAAGAAATGAATCGCATTATGAGGGCAAGGCAGTACCTCCCCATTATTTAAGATATGTCCATAATATATTACAAAGGATCTCTCAAGGTTCAAGAAGTGTAGATGAATACTATAAAGAAATAGTGATAATAATAATCAGGACTAATTTGAAAAAGAGTGAGGAAGCTACGATGGCTAGGTTCCTAGATGGGCTTAGGTCTGACATCAAAGATGTGGTAGAACTCCACCAATACTTAAGCCTAAATGACCTTTACCACCAAGCTATAAAGGTAGAAGCCCAAATCAATAGGAAAGGTAAAGGGAAATACATTGTATATTGGTCATCTACACAAGACACTTGGAAGGATAGAAAAAGGGATTCAAAAGACTCTAGCTTCAAACTTAAGGAGTCCAAAGAGGCCAAAGACTCCAAATTTTTTCTTTGGAAAAGATTCTCCAGTTATGTGTTTCAAGTGTTTGGGTAGGGGGAACATTGTTTTCCAATACCCAAATAAGAAAACCATGATCCTTAAGGATAATGGTAATTATTCATCTCTAAAGTCCATTGATTCTAGTTCAACCTCCTCCTCTTCAAAGAGTAAATCCTTAGAATATGCCCTCAAGGGTGAAAGGGTGACCAACCATGTGCTCCTTTCTTTGTCCATTGGAAGGTATAAGGATGATGTCATCTATAACATCGTCTCAATGGTGACCAGCCATGTGCTCTTGGGAAGGTCATGGGAATTTGACCATAATGTCTATCATGATGGGCACACCAATAGATATTCCTTCTAATTCAACTCCCAGAAAATTACTCCAATGCCTTTGTCCCCTAATGAAATCCATTGAGACTAGATGCATATGAGCCAAAAAAAGGAGGCTAAAAGACAGGATTTAAAAAAGAAAAAAGTTGAAAAGATAAAAGAAATTGAAAATAATAAAAAATAAACAAAGGCAGGTCAAAAGAAAGGCAAGTGAGGATTCCACCTCTCTCGATAATAGGGCCTCATAAAGGCCCATCCCTCCCAACCCAACCATGGTTACTTATGGAAGCATTATTACATGGCACGATGGAATAAACCCCTCATCTTTTTGTGTGCCTCATATGGTTGTAATTATTCAATTCCCTAGCATTTTTCAATACTTAGCTTATCCGTTTACATTTAGAATGATTAAAGTTATAATACCAATAACTTGATGGGAAAGATATCTCAATTCTGGATACAAGTTTCATTATTCCACCATCAGTCTTTGCCATTTTATGAAGGGACACAGAAACCCCCTTCATAGTTTTGTGGGT
This sequence comes from Canavalia gladiata, assembly GCA_037954105.1. NCBI lineage: Eukaryota > Viridiplantae > Streptophyta > Magnoliopsida > Fabales > Fabaceae > Canavalia > Canavalia gladiata. The sequence goes on from CM075665.1 coordinate 36,096,865, forward strand.
ATCATGCCATACCTAGGGTAAGCCAGTCCATGAATTATTTAGGCAATACCCTAGCATGTAGCCCAACCATATACTATAGGCACAATCTAGGACTAAAACTCATACACTATTTGAAAGCCTTGCTCTTTACTTTCACTCTTATGGAGGTTATGGGGTTTTGATTTTCTACTACCTCTAGTGTTTAATTTGTCATGATTATATATTGTTTGTGTTGGAAGATTCAAGAGATTAGTATTTGATCATGGTATTAGTCTTGTTTTCCTTTTATTAACAAAATTCTCTTCTACCTACTTATGTCCTTATTTTCCAAATATATTTTAGCCTACACATTCAAGAACGAATGCTCTCGAAAGGGGGAGGAGATGATGTAAGGTTCCAGTGGCAGAGGAAGGCCAACTGTAAAGACCTACTAGGCTTATTTGGCCCATCATCAGAATAAGAGTCAAGTAGCTATAAGAAGAGGTGGAGACCTTATTGGACCTTTGAGAGGAGCACTCTCAAGCCCAATTCATCTCTTCCTTGGCCCTTCACATGGTAGAATAGGATTTAGGTACTTTCTGCATTTTAGGAACTAGGAAGCCCAAATATGTATAGGATTGGACTATTCCCTTGTAATTCTTTGCAGGGCTTTTTGGGCCTGACTTGGCCCATTTCTTTAGCTACCACAAAGAGGGATGGGGGACTCATTTTGGAATCCATGAGAGGTCTAATTAGGACTCCTAAAGCTTCCCCATGCTCATTCTTCTAGGAACCACTTAAGGCCTATATAAGGCACCCTTGTGTGTATCTTTCATCACTTTTGAGTCATAATTGAATTCTATTCAGAATTGTGTGAGAAATTCTCTCTTCTATCTCCCTTTTCATACCATCTTAGGGTTGGGAATCCTCCTTAGCCATGATAGCCATGGTGGCGGAGAAGGAGCTTATTCTTCTAAGGAAGATGGCACTCCCAAGCACTTCAAGGGGTAGAGAAACCTTAGAACCTATAGAGCCACCAAAGGTCAAAATGCCTAAGTTCCAAGGATGGAACGATTCGGAGGCATACTTAGACTGGAAATTTAAGGTTGAACAACTTTCTCTAGTTATTCCATTAGGAAAGAATACAAATTAAGGTTAGCAACCTTATAATTTACTGATTATTCCCTAATTTGGTGGGATAAGCTAAACAAGGAAAGGCATCATCACCCTTTAAGTGAGTTGGAGGATATGAAACACATAATGAGAATGAGGTATGTCCCTCCCCCTAATATTTAAGAAAGATCCACAATAGGTTACAAAATCTCTCTCAAACGACTAAGAGTATAGATAAGTATTATAAAGAGATTGAGATTGCAGTAATTAGAGCCAACCTAAGTGAGAATGAGAAAGTCACAATGGCTAGGTTCTTAGATGGACATAGGCATGAAATCTGGGATGTGGTAGAACTTCACCATTACTTAAGCTTGAATGATCTTTACCATCAAGCCCTAAAATTAGAATCTCAAATCAATAGGAAAGGTAAAGGTAAATTCACTGCATATAAAACACCCATACCAAATTCTTGGAAATATAAAAGAATTTAGTTTTAAACCTAAACAAAAAGATGCCAAGGACTTCAAAGATTTCAAGGGCAAGACTCAAAGCCTACCCTTAGGAAAAGAACCATTAATAAATTGTTTTAAATGTTTGGGTACATGGCACATTACTTCTAAATTCCCTAATAAAAACACCATGGTCTTTAGGGACAATGGTGATTATTCATCCCTAAGGTTAAGTGGTTCTAACACCTTTTCCTCTTCATCTAAGGATGAATCCCTTGAGTATGCTCTCAAGGGCGATCTTTTAGTAGTTAGGAGGTTATTAGGAAGTGTGGTTAAGGGAGAGGAAGAAACCTAGAGGGAGAACATCTTCCATAATAGATGTTCAATCAAGGGGCACACTTGCTCCTTAATTATTGATGGAGTAGTTGTGTCAATGTAGCTAATACTAGGCTAGTAGAGAAGTTAGAGCTAGTAACCACCACCATCCTAATCCATACAAGCTTCAATGACTTAGTGATAAAGGAGACCTATTGGTCAACTAGCAAATACACCTTACCTTCACCATAGGAAGGTATGAGGACAACGTCATTTGTGATGTTGTCCCAATGGAGGCCCACAACACACTCTTAGGAAGGTCATGGTGATATGATAGGAATGTCCATCATGATAAGCATACTTATAGGTATTCTTTCAAATTCAATTCTTACAAGATAATTTTAGTCCTTTTAAGGCCAAGTGAGGTTTGCAAGGACCAATTCCATATGAAAAAAAAGATCGTTGAAGAGAAAGGTGAACTAAAGGGGAAGAAGCCTAAAGGTCATAAGGAAGATGTCCCTACCCTTAGTACTTGTAAAACCTAAGATTGTGAAGCAAGCCTTAGTGGCCAGGAAAACCGTCTACCTTGTGTTTCCTAAGGAGAAGATTTTGTTCCAAGAGGTTGAAAACCTACCAAATGCCATCTAGCCACTATTGAGTGAATTTGAGGACATCTTCCTGAAGAAGATGATAATAAGGCTTCCTCCCTTAAGAGGCATAGAGCACCAAATAAATCTAATTTATGGTGCTTTGCTACTAAATAGGTCAACCTATAGGAGTTATCCTGAAAAAACTAAGGAAATCCAAAAATAAGGAAGGAAACTTTTAGCTAAAGGGTGGGTAAGAAAGAGTCTCAACCCTTGTGTTGTGTCAATCCTACTAGTCCCCAAGAAAGATGATAGTTAAAGGATGTGTGTTACTTGTCGATCTATCAACTAGATCACTATTAGGTATAAACACCCTATACCTAGATTAGATGACCTATTAGAGGACCTCCACCGGTCTTACAGTTTTTCCCAGATAGACCATAGGTCAGGATATCACCAGATTCATATGAGAGAGGGGATGGGTGGAAGACAACCTTTGAGACTAAATTTGGGCTATCTGAGTAGCTTGTCATGCCCTTCAGGATGATCAATGCTCCAAGAATGTTCATAAGACTCATGAACCATGTGTTAAGAGACTTGATAGGTAAGTGTGTTGTGGTATACTTTGATGATAGCTTAGTGTACTCCAAGTCTTAAGAGGAGCATTAAGGACATATATGGGTAGTTCTCTTAATCCTTAGTGATAAAAAGTTATATGCTAACTTAAAGAAGTGTTTCTTTTGTATGAACCAATTTGTCTTTTTAGGGTTTATCATTAGAAAAAAAGGGGTCCAAGTTGACTAAGAAAAGATCAAGGCCATATAGAAATGACCTATCCCATAAAATGTAGGAGAGGTTAGAAGTTTCTATGGCTTAGCAAGCTTCTATAGGAGTTTTAGCAAGGATTTTAGCACCATTACTTCTCTTTTAAATGAATTAGTCAAGAAAAACTTTAAGTTTCAATGGGAGAAACAATAATGAGCCTTTGATAGTTTGAAGCAAAGGATTATTGAGCTCCTATTCTAGCTCTATCCAATTTTGACAAATCATTTGAGCTAGAATATGATGTCTCCATTATTGAGATTAAAGCAGTCTTGCTCCGAGAAGGGCATCTCATTTCCTACTTTGGCGAAAAGTTAAAGGTGAAACCCTCCATTATCCCACATATGATAAAGAGTTATATGCTCTTCTGAAGGCCTTAAAGACTTGGCAACATTATTTGTGATCCATAGTGACCATGAGTCACTTAAATACCTTAAGGTCCATGGTAAGTTAAATAAAAGGCACACTAAATGGGTATAATTCTTGGAGCAATTCCCATATGTCATCAGGCATAAGAAATGAGACAATAAGAAGGTGTTGATGCTCTCTATAGGAAGCTTACCTTGTTAACCTCAATCAGTGCTAAACTACTTGGGTTTGAGCACTTTTAGGATCTATATGAGAGGGATGTAGAGTTTGGACAACTCTACAAAGACTGCACCCATAAAGCATGTAAAGAGTACGTTAGGCACCAAGGATTACCCTTTAGACATAACCACTTATGTAACATCCCAATTTTTCTATTATAAATGTTTGAGGCTACAAATAGTTTCTAGAATAAAACTAGGTGAAATTAGGAGCCAAAAGCAAAGAAATTAGGAAGTTTGGTGCAAATGACGAAAATGCCCTTGCACCTGGGCAGCTCAAATAATGAGCCAGAAAAATGGAAATACAAGTATAAGACATATTGGAGGGATTATAAACATCATGTATGGTTAAAATTAGTGAGAAAAATTTAGAAAACTGAGAAGGGACAAAAACGCCCTTCGAAAACCCCGAAAATGACCAAAATGCCCCTAGGAGCTGTACTTTTTGCACAAAGCTAGTCAATTCCTATAAAAATAGCAAACGACCTTAGATTAACATGGGAACGAACCAAAAAGTCTTAGAAATATTAGAGGAACAATTTGGGAAATTTTCCGGCAATGCTGAGAAAAATTACGAAAACGTCCCTCGAAGGCCGGGAGGGCAGGATAAGGTGATAAACATGCCAAAAGTGGGCCCCACACCCATGTGCACGAAATGGAACAGCTGGAAAGGTGGTGGTGAGTCACCAAAATGAAGTCAATCAAGTCTTCCACAAGAAGAGAAAAGTGAATAGTAAAAAGGTTACTTTAACCATAGTTAAGACTAACTAACCTTGGTTCATTAAAAGTAAAGCATGCTTAGGTTAAATTAATCATAATTAGAGGAAATATCAGCTTAATTAACACTAATCTAAGCCTAAAAGGATAATTCCTTAAATTTTGATTTATTTTGAAAAATAGGAAAATCTAGGCAAAATTACCAAAATACCCCTAAGTACAAAACTAATTCCACTTGGCCCATAAGAGTCCGAATTTTTTGGGACCCTTGGGACCCCATTTGATTCATATTTTTCAGCTTAGAAACTCATAAAAATCCTCTCCATTCTCTCCAAGCTTTCCTTAACTCCAAAACACCCAAAACTTACACTTTAAGCCTAAGTCTTCATCTTTAAGACTTAAGCTATATTAAAGCTATAAACACTTAAGCCCCACCACCATCCTTTGTCCACATCCAGAGTAGACCAAAGGGGACCCAAGGCAGCCTTTAAAGCACACAAAAACACTCAGGAGGTTTTCAACAAGTAGGATTTTTCTACTTGTCTTTTTTATGCTTTTAACTTGTCTTTTTATGGTGTACTTGTTTGTTTTCATGCATCTTTTCTCCAAGATCTATTTGTATTCTTTTATTTTCACTTGTGAGAGTTTAAAACTGTATTTTAACCGTTCAAAATCAGCCCCACCCATTTTTAGTGATTTTTGAGAAGAAAAACAAAGTTTGTTCGGTTAAAAGTGCTTCTAAGGCACTTAGAAGAAATTTAATCGGTGGGTTTTGTTTTAAAATAATTTTTGAAGATTTGGTCAATTTTATGCTCTCATGAGAAAGGTTTTTGAAGCTTATTTGAAAGAGTAATTGTGGATCTTGGAGTAGATCATGAAAATCCACTCTTTGTGGCTTGAAAAAAGTATACTATGTTGTTATTTTCATGCTTGTTTTTATGCTTAAGTTTTAACCTTGTGATTTTCTTGTGTGATGAGTTTGGTATGACCTATGTTATGGATCTACACCTCTGAGTATGCATGTTAAGAGGTGGAATAAATTTTTGTAATAAGTTCCAAAGATTTCCTTTGGACATTAGTTAGAAAGCTACCAAGCCAAAAGTGGCTAAAATCCTTGTATGGCACCCTAGACTCATCATGAACAGCACTTAAGCATCAAAACATGGATGAAATAAGCATGGACCAGAGGCAAGAGGGGCTGCACAAACCTAACTAAACTGAACCAAGTTGGTGTGAGATGGAGGATATGAAGAAATTACCTTGGCTAACCAAGGAAGGCTTTCGGCCACAACTCCCAAGCAAGCTTTACTTTCATTAAAAATTTTATAAGTAATTTAAGCTCTGAAATAAGGTTTTAAATGAACTAAATCAACCTTTAAACAAAGTTAAACAAAAAAAAAATGAGTTAAAAACCATTAAGAGTGCATTCGGCCACCCTAGAGAGATTTTGGCAAAAAAAAATGCGCTTAAAATGTGATTAAGGAAAAATCAAGTATTTTCAACAAGTAAATAACTTATTTGGAGGTTTAATCATTATTTAAAAGGTTAAGTTTCAGAATATATGGCCTAGGTAAGCTTAGGGAAAAATCTCAAAATTACTAAGTGATAAGATTTCCAAATAAGCTTAAAATGGGTAACTAGGAAATCTACCATAACTTAAGCAAGGGTAAATGTCAAATTCGGCCATGCCATTAAATTTTGGGTAAAAAGAATTAAGATTAACTTATAATATGCCAATTCTAAAGTTTAAACTTGGCCCCTAAGTACACTTTCTACATCGGTTGTGAGCAAAACGGATGTAAAAAGTCATTAAAAAGGTTATAACCGATGAAGAAAGTCATACTTTTTACATTGGTTGTAGGCCCAACTGATGTAGAAAGTATACTTTTTACATCAGTTATAGTCGTAACCGATGTAGAAAGTCCTTGTTTTTTAATGTTCATTTTGTTTAGGCATACTATCGTATTATTTATTCACAATACCTGCATATACACACAAAATCACCCGACAGACAATACAGAATTCACATAATCTATATATTTAAACTAAATACATCATTACTTATTATCAAACTTTAATTTACAAAAGAAATAACTTAAAATTACATCAAACAAGTATTGAAAGTTGAAAAAAAATGTAGTAATCAGCCATGTACCTGTTGAAAGAAAAGAAAAAAGATGTTAAAAACTGTACTAAATATAAAATAAGTTAAAAATAAACATACAATGATGAAATAATTAAATAAATAACTAACTTGTATCATGTAGTAACATTTTCCCATATTCCTTCATGATGATCATCTCGAATAGCATGTACATCATCTATTTCATTTTCTTCATTGATACTAGATATCCTTGATGATAGGGGAGTTTGAGAAATATCAATATTTGAAAGATCCTTGGTGTCATCACTAGCGATTGTTGTCTTTCCTTGAAGAACAACTGACCACCTTTTGGAGCAAGGATCTTGAACATAAAACACTTGTTTTACTTGGTGGGCCATGATAAAAGGGTCATCCTTGTAAGCTACTTTTTGAAGGTCAACCAATGTAAATCCCAATTCATCGACTTGCACACCACTATTACTATCAACCCATCTGCATTTGAAAACAGGCACTCTAAATTTGGTGTAATCAATCTCCCAAATCTCTTCAATCACTCCAAAGTAAGATATGGAAGCCTTTACAGGATTTTTATCTTTGGAACTTGCAAAATGCATCGACTCTATTACCACCATAACCCCACTATTTTGCATGGTACTTTTATCATCTTGAGACTTTGTGTAAAATGAAAAAATGATTGATATAGTATCCAGTCCAACATATGACATCAAAGTTTGGGCCATTTGTTAGCCACTTCAATGTATCAGAGGCACTATCATCCTTCTTAATTGTTTCATCAAACCAGTTTAAGAACGTTTTGTTATGCTCATTCAACAACCATTTCTCATTCATTTGAACATTCTCCTCCCTTATCGTAGTTTTGTGAGTAGATAAGTAAGGTTAAACCTCATTGGTATTATTCAAAATATACAAATGTGCTTGAAGGACTTCAGCACAACCCATACTTTTCACAGTTATGCCTCGTATACCTTTACCTTCGTGTCTTCCCTCATGACGAGACTTAGGAACTCCTATGGGTTCCACCTCTAACAAATACTCTATACAAAACTCAATGACCTCTTCTGCAATGTATCTTTCAATCATAGATGCCTCGGGACGGTGTGGATTCTTCACATACCTTTTTAATATTTTCATGTATCATTCTATTGGACACATCCACCTCAGATAAACTGGACCACATAATCTTATCTCCCTCACTATATGAACAACCAAGTGAACCACAATGTTAAAAAAAGATGGAGAAAAATACATCTCCAATTGGCATAAGATAGTAAAAGCTTCATGTTCCAACTCATCCAATTTTAGAGGGTCAATGGCTTTGCTACATATTTTATTAAAAAAGAAGCATAATCTACTTATTGCATGTATAACTTTTTTAGGCAAAATGTCACGAATAACCATGGGAAGTAGTTGTTGTATCAACACATGACAATCATGAGACTTTAACCCAACTAACTTTAAATCTTTTATCAACACAAGTCTTTTAAAATTTGAAGAATAACCTTGTGGCACTTTAACCCCATGTAGGCGCACTCACAAAAAGAAATTTTCTCTTTTTTTTACAATGTCTGACAAGCCGAGGGCAAATATGTTCGCTTTCCTACAGATTGTGGAGCTAACTGATGTCGTATACCAATGTGAACCAAATCGAGTCGAGAATTACCTTCATCTTTAGTCTTTCCCTGTATATTGAGAAGTGTTCCAATGATGCTATCACACACATTTTTTTTCCACATGCATCACATCAATACAATGTCTAACATCAAGTTTGCACCAATATGGAAGATAAAAAAATATTGATCTTTTCTTCCATATCCTTGTCCCGAAGACCTTTTTTTGAGTCTTTCCAAAAATAGTTTTGATGTTTTTAACCCGATCATAGACTTGTTGTCCAGTTAAGGCTTTTGGAGCAACATCATTTTATGGAAACTCATTAAAAGTTTTCCTTAATCTACGATAAGGGTGATTAGTCCTGAGAAATTTCTGATGACCAAGATAAACTGTCTTCCTTCCATGATGCAGTTGATGGTAACTTGTGCCTTCTTCACATATAGGACATGCTTTGTGCCCCTTAACGCTGTATTCGCATAAATTTTCATATGCTGGAAAGTCATTAATAGTGCAAAAAAGCCTTGCCCGCATCTTGAAATTTTCATTACCATACGTATCAAACACCTCCACACCTTCTTCCCATAGATTTTGCAAGTCTTCAATTAAAGGAGCAAGATAAACGTCTATGTCATTTCTAGGTTGTTGTGGACCTGAAATCATCATAGACAACATGATGTATTTACGTTTCATGCACAACTCTGGAGAAAGATTGTAAATTGTCAAAAGTACAGGCCATGAACTATGTTTACTACTTAAATTACCGTACGGATTCATTCCATCTGTTGCAAGTCCAAGCCTTAGGTTTCTTGGCTTATTCCCAAAATCGGTATATAGTTGATCAACCATCTTCCATTGCAAACCATCAACTGGATGACGAAGTTTTCCATCAATCAGTCTTTCATCTACATGCCATCTAAGGTTCTTTGCTTCATCTTTATTACAAAACAATCATTTAAACCTTGGAATTATTGGAAGATACCATAACATTTTGGCTGGAGGCCACTTTGTGCTCTCATTGCAACTAGAATCACCATCCTTTAGTTTATAACGTGAAACTTGACATACAGGGCATTCATGTAATCCTTCAAACTCATTTCTGTATAGTATGCAATCATTGGGGTAGACATGTATTTTCTTATACTGCATACCCATCGGACACAACACCTTTTTCGCCTCATAATTACACTTTGGTAATGTGTTACCTTCCAGAAGCATCTCTACCAACAGTTCAAGTAATTTGGTGAAACTTTTATCACTCCACCCATTCCTTTCCTTCAGAGTGAATAATCTTAACACTGCTGACAATCGTGTAAACGTAGTGCATCCCGAATACAAAGGTTTCTCTGAATCAGTAGACAAGTTACGATTCATATTTGCTCGCTCAAATGATGCATGCCTTACATCACGAATCATATCCTCTACCCAATCTTACATATTTATATCAACCTCCATTATCTGTGACACACTTGGTATGCCTAATAACTCACCATGTCATGTCCATTTTGTATAACTTTTTCAAAATCCATCACAAAGAGCATGCTCTCTAACTTGACCAACACCCGAACATCTCTCATTTAGACAATTAACACACAACAGTAAAATTGCCCATTACTCTGAGGTAGATTTATCTGCGCAAAATTCAAAAACTCTTCGACCCCATTCTCGTACTCATCGCTCGTCCGTTTAGCATTTATCCAACTACGATCCATACTATACAAGAATCATCGACACATGATTTAGGATTAACCTTGTCACTCATAATTGTTAATTTATTATCCTCACTATTGGTAAGGCCCTATCACATTCGAGAAAAAAGTTTTTTATTCATCGATTAACACACTTCTAAAATCTTGAATATCATACTAGGTGAAATTTCGGAAACACTTCGCATCAGTCTCCAAGTACATAACTTCATTGTGGCTTCATTTACCATAATCAAGCATGTACCCAGAAACAATGCAAAATGAACTAAACCAAAATTTCATCAAGTACAATTTACAAGATTTATGAAGAAATTGTTAACCATTGAATAAAAAAATTTAGTCCCAAACTCTCCAACTTGGACAATTCAAGATTGAATATAATGAATGATTTACTTATTTAGTAATATACTCATTATATTCAACCTTGAACGGGAAACTAAGGGTATGCTCATATTTGAACTTAAGAAAATAAACCAACATATTTAAACTCAAAATCAATACTATAACATACATAAACCCTAAGCAAAATTTCACATCTGCAATGACAAAGTAAAGGTGCATAGAAGATACCTCACAATCAACACAACAATGGTTGAGTGATGTCCAAGCGGTGTCCAAACGGAGCCACAAAGGTAGTTGAACGACGGCACAACACGGTAGCCAAATAAGAAGCTTGAAAATTATAGAATACAAACAAAACAAATGTAAATTTCAACCATAATAACAGAACGAGATGCATAAATAACGACAAGACGACTTCGAACCTTAGGGTGCGCGACGACGACTTCGAACGGACGAAATGGTTGCAACGGCGACGGCGACCATGAACGTAAGCACGGAGTGGAACGAAGAACAACAAGGACGTCGACAATGGCTAAGACTTAAATGAAAATAGAGAGAACAAGCCGAAACGAGAAATTGGGGTTTTGAAAAATGAGGTTAAACACGAACAACGTTGAAAAATAAGTGACAGGGGAAGACATTCTACATCGGTTGTTTCTTAGAACCGATGTAGAAAGCATTTTCTATAGCAGTTGTTTCTACAAACGATGTAGAAAGTTGAAAAAAAATCCACTTTCTACATCGGTTACAAAACAACCGATGTAGAAAGTTTGAAAAAAAACCCACTTTCTACATCGGTTGAGAAAAGAACCAATGTAGAAAGTTTACATTTATTTACAAAAATGCCACCGCATTTTTATTTATATTGGTTTTTGAAGAACTGATGTAAAATCTTGTTATAAAAACTCATTTTTACACTAGTGGGATAATATTGATAGAAACATTTGAACTTCTCATAATAGTAGTACTAACCTTTCTTGATAATGTACTCTCTAATTTGATGGGATCTTCCCTACTTGATATATTTGAATAATGTGTATTTGCTTGAGTTGGTAGTACTTGAGTGAAGCTTCTGACTTCTTGATTTTTTCCTTAATGAGTAAGAAAAATCCTAATGCAATTTTCCTCCTTGATTATCTTTCTTCCTACTAGTGCATTGCTTAATCTTATTCTTGTTATTCTTGGTATAGCAACATCCTTGGAGGTTAAGATTTCATCATCCAAGCCTTGAAATAACAAGTTACAATTAAGATTACTAGTATGAGGACAATCTATTTTGTTGATGCACTCCTTCAATCCAAAACAAGATCTAACTCCTAATAATCTCTTAAATTCCTCTTAGTACTTAGGATATATTCTTAAAAAATTATCAATTCATTCTTTTCTACAAAAATCATTTATATCTCTTATACTTACGAACAAGTTCCTTTATTTCTTGTGAACACTCAACTTATTTATTTAAGTATACTCATTCATCAATTTCACATAAGAAATCATCATACACATCATAGATAAAAATTTAATACTTAAATCATCATCTATCCTATTGGTCTTTCCTAAATGATGTTTTAAATTATAATCCTAGATAGATTTCATTCATCTTCTTTACCTCATATTATCTCCTTCAATTTAAAGCAATACTTAAGACTCTTATGATTATTATAAATTAGAAACTTAACTCCAAATTTTCAAGATTCCCAAATTTTCAAGGTAAACCATCTTGAAAGTCAATTCCAAATCATAAATAGGCTAATTTTCTCAAATGAATGCATTTTCCTACATATATAAGCAATAACCTTTGAATCATGCATTAATACATGACCTAATCCCTTAATATCACTATAAACCTAAAAATTTGTAGTAAAATATGGTATGGTTAAGACAAAACTGATAGTTAATCTAATTCTTAATTCTCAAAATTATTTTCATATGTCTCATTTTGCACCAAGGATTCCTCTTTTCTAACCAATATAGTTAGTTATAAATGAAGTTGACTATGAAAAAATACCAAATAAATTCTTGTAATATGCAACTAAACTTGGGAAATTTCTAATATCATTGACACTCTTAGGTCTTCCTCACTTAACTACTTCCTTATCCTTACATGGATCTACTGAAATTCCTTCCTTATAACATGTGCTTGGAAATTCACCTTAAATATCCAAAAATCATGTTTCTTAAATTTACCATATAATTCTCTTCTTTCCTCAATAGGTGGAGTATCACCCTTAAAGGATTCTCATATTCCTCCATACTCATAAAATAAATTAAAATATTATTACTCTAGAAGGTGGTATCCTTCTTCCATGGTGACTTCTCTTAATAGCCTATAAATCATGTGTGAACTCATTACGATTTTTCTTCTTGATGAATAAAATTAGGACACCCCTATACCAAATGATTTTTTTTCCATAGAAGTCCCTTTTCTTGTTTCTAGGCCTTGATAAATCTTCAAATAACATGTAACACCCTCATAATGATACTCATCCTACACTTAAGTCGTATCATATATTCACTATTAATTTGTTATTTCATGATGCAGAATCCATTTATAAAATTACTGTTATGGAAAATATGATATAATTTTTTTCTTTAGTTGAAAATGCAAGCCTTATTATAGAAAAATATAGTATATAATGAACATTTTGACATCTTCACTCACGTTAATTTTGAAAACAAGCATTCTTTTACTTGTTGTGCTATACATTCATTTTCACAACAATATTTACATTATTAGTTATATAGGTAACACAACACATTGACAATAATAAGTTAAGACTTCTAGTGAGTCCTTTATACAAAACAAAGGTTTCAAGGGCTTGATTGAAATTTTGAAGGATCCTGGAGTCTTAGTCGTAATTTGGAAGCGTCTTGAGGACCCAATCGTCATTTGGAAGAATCTTGAGGGTCTAATCGTAAATGGGTTCATAAAGGCTTGCCTATGATGCGCGGTGGGGCCCTCTCTCATACTTGCATTGCTTTCATGGCTCAAATGTGGCTTTACTTGGACCTATCCAATAGAATGGATCAGCAAGACTCAGGCGTTGGAGCCCTTTTCTCATTCAACCTTCATTGCAAGGAAATCCGGTGAACCTGTTAAGAGCAATGGATGGCACGACCAGCTGTATATATCTTCCTTGTTAGCTCCTAGTTATCTTGGTGTTTGATTCTTCTGTGTTACATTCTTCTTAGAACTTGTGTATACCTCTTAGGTTGTTTCGTGAAAGAGTGGTAATGTCAACTTTGACATTCAACATATTGATACGGATTTTCCTGTCACTAACGCACCATCTAGAAAGGGTATCTTAACCCACTCAGGCTGGGAATAATCGTTGTGGCGAGTCAAGAATAGTTTCATTTAGTAATAACTATATCCTATCTCTTCAAATCAAGGGACAATCTAGGCTATATGAATTTGTATCAAAAGGTCGACTGTACCCCATGCTGCCTCCAGTCACAAATTGATGTATCATGTATCTATATCTTCCCTCTACATTGCACGAAATGCAGTTAAAGTAGTCAAGCAAAGGAGAATAATAATCCAAATAGTTATTCGAATACTGACTATATTGCATTTGGTATTGAGATCTTTGAAGCTGTCTTTGAATAGCACCATACCATCCATAGAGTTGCTTGTCATAAAATTCATCACACCTATCAAGGCTATTCTTACTTCTTTCGTAACATGCGGTGTTGCCCCTATTCAATTGAGTTGCTGGAAGTAGAGCTCTATCTGTTTCTTTATGATGATCCACTGCTTTCAGCTTTCTATACCCATTCCTAGGCCACTTCAATTTAGAGACAGATTCCATGGAACTAAGAAATCCGGATAAACTAGGTACCTTATGAATCAAACCAGAAGAACTGCTAGAGGAACTTCATTGTTGTGCATCATCAGAAACTAAAATTTTCCAAGAACCAATATTAGCACTAGCACTAGCTACCCTATGATGCTTGTGAGATTTCTCCTCTTTTGCTTCACCTCATCCAGACGAAACATCAAAATTATTTGAACAAGTACTGGCTGAAACTTGATCACTTAATTGTGGATTTTCAATGTCCGTACTGCTAGACCAAGTGGGATCACTACTCTCAGCTGCTGGCATTCCAAAAAGAAACAAAGCAAGCTCATTCTGTTCTCCTTCATCTAAACGTAACCAAGGTAGAGATGCTTTGCTGCCAGGAAGGATTGATTCATTTAACAAATGCTCAACTTTCATTATCTTATCATTAATGGCAGTGATAAAATCTTGGTGTTGATTTCGTGCTTCTTTGCTTGAGCTTTTGCTATAACTAGACCTCACCGCCTGTTCAAATTCTTCTAACTGCCATTTAGCAGTGCCAAGGGCAGTATGTATATCTCTGCATACTTCATCAGAGTTCCACATGCCAAACGCATCTTTAGTTGCATGTATCCATGTCCTATAAATAAATTCCATCCTATCTGAAGATTCCTGAACTTCTTCGACAGCGCTAAAGAAAGGATCATTTTCCCTCCATACCTGGTTATTAAAGAACCATGTTCCAAATTGAAGGCGGCTCGGGAAATCGCCCGAACCCAATATATGGTCGTTCGAACATCTGTATGGACCTTAAGTACGAATCTAACGCATGGAGATTCAAATACTTGAGAATTGCAACACTGTATTAGCTGTTGTTCCTTATCACAAACAATGCACGTGGCTTTCGTAAGGTTTCCTTTATAATTCCCTTCCCAAGCAGAGAACGTAGCCACCCCTGGAGTTATGACTTCAGATTCCAAGCATGGGAACCTCCTAACTTTAGCATGATATCTTCGATTGCGTGATACCTTTGCTCACATGAATTTGGTCGCTCATACAACAACTGTTCGTGATCTTCCAAACGCCAAGATTCTCACTACATTAGGCTATTAGGTTGTTTTCAAAACTGTTTCACAGATCCTAGATCTCAATAATTACCAGGACCTTTTACAAACACGTAAAGATCATTTTAATTTCAAGAATCATCCTGATTCACGTAGTAGCACTAGATCTTGGACTCTAATCATATGTGGAGAACTATGCACGTACGAACATATGCAGGAGCCTTACCCTAGTTCCCAAATTCCTATTACCTTTGAACGTGAATAAAAAAAAAGACTCAAGATCATACCTGGAAGATGCGCTGTTGAACTTTCTTGCAAGCCTTTCCCTAGATGAAGGAGTAGTCGATCTCTTTCTCCGTTCAACGCCGGGCAGGACGCCTTCTCCCTGGGCCTTTTGCTGGCGTCTAAGCTTCTAGAGCTAGAGAAAGCTTCAATCAAGAACCTCCCAGCCAAAATCCCCCCAAAACTCCCTTTTCCCTCCTTTTCCTATTTATAGAATTTCTTCTAGTTATTTATTTTTTTTCTTTGCTCTTTCCTTATTTTTCTCTTTCTTTTTCTCGCTTTTTTCTTTTTCTTTTTCTTATATTTTTTTCATTTTTTCATCATTTTTATTATCTCTTCCTTTTCATATTTTATTTTTATTTATTATTATTTTTATTATACTTTTTATTTTCATCAATTCTATCTCTGTTTCGACTTTTTTTTATTTTTTATTATATTTTTTATATGTTTTTTTAATTTTTTTTAATTTTTTTAGTTTTCAAAATTGGTTTTATTTTATTATTTTTCAATTTCATATTTTTTTTATTATTATATTATTTTTTTATATATATATTTTATTATTTTTCCGGTTTTTTTAATTTCCATAATTTTTGATTTATTTTATATTTTTAGCTTCTATTTATATTCTCTTTTAATTTTTCTGCTTTTTATTTATTTTTTCTTAATATTTATTTAAACTATGGTTTATACACTAATTAATTTTAAAAACGGACCTCGGACATAATTGAATGTTTACAAGTACAAGTTTGAACATGCAAAACATCATAAGTGGTAATATTTTGTAAATCAAGGGAATAAAAACCATCGCATAAAACACCATTACCATTGTGTTCAGATTTAAAATATAAACTATAAACAAGTGTTCATAAAACTAAATTTATATCCTAAGGAAATAAGTCTTGAAATAGAAATCAAATTTCTAGAAAAACTAGGAATATAAAAGGTCTTTTCTAAAATTAAAATAAAACCACTCCTTAATATTAATTTGCAAGTTCCAATAGCTTCCACATACGACTACATCTTGTTTCCTGGATAGATACATCACTCAGCTCCTACTGGTTCTCTCAGGTTTTGCAAACCCTGTAAGGTATTTGTAACATGGATTGTAGATCCAAAATCAATCCACCATGTGTTACTACAAACATCAACCATATTAGATTCATAATAGACAAGTGAAGTAGGTTACCTTTCTTTTTAAGCTAGATTGGAACTTAATGAAATCCTTCTTCATGTGCCCTTTCTTTTTGTAGAAGAAACACTTGGATTCTTTCTTTATGTCTCCTTTGGAAGACAATTTATCCTTTCCTTTCCTTTCAACTTGGTCATTCTTATTCCTTCCTTGAGTTGCAAGATGCACATTCTCACTGCCCTCCACAAGCAACTTCCCTTCCTCTTGCACACACATGGTCATAAGTTCATTAATAGACCATTTTGTCCTTATGTGTGTTATAAGAAATATAAAAGGGTCCATATTGCTGTGGTATAGAATTCAATATATAGTGCACAAGAAAGGACTCTAACATAGTAACCTCAAGAGCCTTAAGTTGGGCCGTTATATCCTTTATGTGCATAATGTGTTCATGCACTCCTTAAATACCATACCGGTGAGCTTCGCATTAGAAAATTTCATAATTAAGGTGCTCGCTAAGGCTTTGTCTAAAGTTGTAAATTGCTCATCAATTACCTTTAGTAGGACTTGGACATTGTCATACAGTTTAACAGAACTTCGAATGACAAAAGAGATGTTGGTATTTATAAACATGACCAGAGACGATTAGATCGCTCCTACTTTTCATAAACATCAACATCATTAGGATCACTGACCTCCGTAATCAGAGGTGGTTCGTCCTTACGAATGACATAATCAATGTCCATCCAACCTAAATGAAGGAGAATTCTCTCCTTCCACACCTTATAATTGTCACCCTTAAGTTCGAGAATTTCACATTTCATATCAAATATATTCATAGGTTGAAAATTGCATAGAAAATGTTTCTTTTAACATGCTTATAAAATGAGGCAACTAAATAATTATGTTTTACCGATGTAAATCATACAATAAAATATGAATTTTATGACATAGAAATTGTTTGTGGGCTAAATTCGTAATTTAAATAAACTCATACAGTCATATTGATAAAATTCTTAAATTATATTCATTTCCTTAATTCATGTGGATAATTAAATAAATAATTCAATATTTTATCCCAATTAATTTATAATATCCTGTAAAATAAATTTATTATATTAAAAATGAAATAATTGCAAATAATATCTTTAATTATAAGTGATTTATATATAATTTTTTCTAATTTAAAGATATTGTGGTCACTCTTTAAAAATTATATTAATCACAAGATATTAATCTCTAACATTTTATAAAATTATTTAATATTTCCAACTTGTTATGTGATTTTAAAATAATCTTACCTAATTAAAGTTGGTGTCCTAAACAATAATTAAATAAAATTATTTTAATCATTAAATATTAAATTAATATTTATTACTAATTATTTTATATAATAAATGTTGTTAAATGATTTTCAAAATTTTATATGTATGACTTATCTAAAATATATATATAAAAATATTATTATAAAAATTTTGAAAATAAATTTAAAATTATAAAATTATCTTTTATTATTTTAATCGTTTAAGTAAAAATAGACAAACGAATGACAAAAGTACAATTTTATGTTTCCCATGATTTTATTTAATTTTAAAAGTTTTTCCAAATTATCTTTGAAATTCACATGTAAGCCAATATTATAAGAAGTATCAAGTTCCCACAACCACTCTACCATAAGCAATTATTATTAAATATAAAAAATATAATTAAATTTAAGAAAACATGTTCAAGGTATTATTCACCATTTTCTTCACCCGAATTTAATCAAAATTGGTGTACATGATCGAGTTCCAACCTGAATAAAATTTAGATTTTTTGAACACAAAAATTATGCTTTAATGCTTAAAAATTTTAGAAATCAATTTTCTAATAATTTAGATGTTAATTTTCATTAAAATTAGGCAAAATCAAATTATCCCAAAATAAAAAAATATGCTCATAAAGCAAGACATAAGATAACTATGCTCTGATACCAAATATAAGACATATTATGTATATAAAAAGCATAAAAAGTAACAAAATAGGATCGAATACATGTCGCCATTACTATACGATTTGCTTTAAATCAGAGCACTTCCATAGGTTTTCCAAACACTCAAAACTCATTCTAGATAAAATATTTGGTGCGGAATGTTTTCTGCTTAAGGATCTATGCTTAAGTGAGTATTTATAGGTGTTTCTTTTCATAAAAAAAGCTGCCCAATGTTAGTTGGCACATCATAAATTCATGGATACAGAGAAAGATTAGATACGATCACTTTCTGATAAGGTAACTGATTCATAACCTTTAGTGGATAATTCTTATAAACGTGCAAGAATACATCTATAACCAACATATACTTGTCAAAGTGTTGAAAAAAAAATTATCTTATAAAACCTGATGCATATATTGTAGGATAATAAATAATATTATGTCTTTAATGATTATATAAAATTTCATATTCTAAACTAAAAAAATTTTTGGAACTTGTCCGCAAAGTAGAAAAATAATTTTTAATAATAAAAAAATTATTCTTTTATATTTTTATTTTATTTTTTAATCATATTTAAAAAAATTATAAAAAAATAAAAATAAAAATAATACAATATTAATTAAATTATTAATAAAGAATATCTTAAATTAAAGAAGTAGATTTAGTGCAGGCTTAATCTAAATTTAATTAAAATTAATTTTTATAAAATCAATTTTTAATTATTAAATATTTATATATATATATATATATCAAGTAATTTAAATCATATATTATATTAAAATATATTTTATTTTTAAAATTTAAAAATTAACTATATTTTTACTACCTGAATTAAATATTGCTTAAATAATTTACTTAATCAATAAAAATATATAATATAAATTCTTATTTCATCTGAGATCTCAGTATAAATTTCGTAAGATACAATAAAAAAAATTTCATACATTGAAATCCTTTTTTTTCTTTTAACATTTTAAATTCTTATATTATTTCTTTTAAATTTCAAATAGCGTCCACTATATTTAATTTGAACAGCTATGAATAGTTACTTAATTATTTATTTTTAAAAAATTTCAATAATAATTTTTATGCTCGTAATTTTATTGTTTGAATAATAACATTTAAGGATTAATATGTATATAGAAAAAAATAAAAATAAATATTTAATTGTTCAACCTGTTTATAAAATAATTATTTTAAATATATAATTTTTTATAGTTATTTATAAAATATAAAAAATCATTTTTAAACAGGGATACTTTTCAGAAATATTTATATCTTCTATAATCTTACATCATATATGAAAATTTTCAAATTTTAACAAAACTTTTTATTTCTAATTTTTTAAATTAGTTTATGTTCTAATTTAATTAAAGCTTGTCGAAAATTTAGATAAAACTATTATTTCAAAATTTTAACATAAAAAATATAAAAATATACTAAATTTAAATAATCAAATTTATTAGAAAATTTAAAACAAATTAAATAAAAATAATAAAAGATAAAAATTAAAATTTAAAAAATATCAATCTTTCAAAAAACATAGGTGTTTTAATATTTATTGTATATATAACTTTCAATTCAATTGTTAATATTATTAAACTTTTAATAATGTACGAATTTAGAATTAATTAATAATATAAATATATTATAATTAAATCCCATAACCACTATTTTAAAAAAAAATTAGCTCACCACTAGAGATATTTAATTTGTTTTATATTTTTACATTTAACAAGTCTGAGTTTGCATCTTTCCTGATCTGCATCTCTTTTTCTTCAAATAAAACTATTTTTTATAAAAAAAATAACTTATGATGCGGAATAAAAGTTAATCGTTTCATAAAAGTAATTATTACTATTTTTTTAAAAAATAAGTATTTCTTTAATATTAAAAAAATTCTAACAATAGAGGTGTATAATTTAAAGAATGTTTCATTTTGTTTAATAAAAAGTTAAAAATTATTATTTTTAAATATAATATTTTATAATTATTTATGAAACAAAAGAACATTATTTTAAAAAAATATATTGTCAAAAATATTCTTTATCTTCTTAAATTATATCTACTATAAACCATTAAAATTAGTCAAAGGCAAAGAATTGAAAATTAAAATAGTTTTAAATAAGATTTCAGATTAAAATCATCACTTTTTCACATTAATCTTTACTGTTTATAATTTCTTTCTATTTAATCTTAACCGCAAACTAACAAATTATCCTTTTAATCTACACCATTTATTATTATAATGATAAATTAATAACTAAAAATTAGAAGTGTGACCATATAACAAAATTTGCTACCTTCCAAGAGAAAAAAAAAAACGTGTCCATCACAGCGTCGATGAAATGAATCGGGTTCTGCTTGTTCGTCATCCTCTACTCGCTCTCGCTCTCGCGAATCATAAACTACCATTATCATCTTTTTCCCAAGCCTATTCATATGCTCGTAGACGGTAATTTCCCCTAAATCTATTCCTTTGCCTTTTCGTTATTATTGTCTTCATTGACACTGTTGCATTTAGAATGACATCTGAGATACGTATGGATCAATCTGGAGTTTCTTCATTTCCCACATACGCAACATTTTGCAGTACCAACAATGGTATGTTTCCCTCCTTTATTCCATATAATGCTGTGTTTGCTCCTCGCCTTTTCATTTTAACTTAACCTAGTTTGATAACACTTGTTCTTGCTAGCAATTTACTTTTGCTACTTTAGATTTCTTGAATAAGAAGTGTGTACCATGCAATACAAAGGACTTGCTACCCATGACCGAGGATGAAGCACGCGCTCTGATTCCACAGGTTTATGTTATCTATAAATATTCAACTTCTATCAATTTAAGTATCAATATCTTTATTTGCTCTGATTCCACAGGTTTATTTTATCTATAAAATATTCAACTTCTATCAATTTAAGCATCAATATCTTTATTCTTTAACCTTGACGCTAAGTGGTCAGATTGCCCAGTGGACTTTGGTAAACGAGGGTGGTGCATTGAGATTGAGGAGATCATGGAAAGTAAAGAGTTTTACAAAAGGATTGGAATTTTTTAGGATAATTGCTGATCTTGCTGAAGCTGAAGGTATCAGTCTCTTCTTCTGTCTCTATTTCTTTGTGTTCTTCCTCCTTCCTCCATCCATTGATAGTATAACCAAGATTTTATGATGTAGGTCATCATCCTGACCTTCACCTTGTTGGCTGGAACGGTGTTACTATTGAGATTTGGACTCATTCTGTGGGTATGAGACTCATTATTCAAATTATTAAATGGAAGCTTGTTTCCGAGAAATAAAAATATCTTGATTCCAGAGATTATCTTTTTGTCAGAATTGACCTATAATGAAGAGCCCTTTACATGTTTAAACAAACCTGCAGGTCTTGATTTCAAAAACTGTGCCATGCTCTTCATTATTTTGGCTTTATAGCAGCCAAGAGTGACACTTCAATTTTCATCTGATTCACCTCTAAACTTCACAGCTGTAACTGCGGATCTATTATTTATTCAGTCTCTTATGTTTGAACTATGATAAAGATAGACATTGGAAAGTTTATTTGAGAAGGGATAGAGGCAATGCGAGACCTAGTAGGCCTTAATTAGTGTAGTAATTGTGTCTTGGGGAAGTTATTTAGGTGGCTATGGATCTGAATTACTTTGTGTATTATTTGTCTTTATGTAGTTATTTAGACAGTTATGAAATGGTGTTAGTTAGTGTATAATGCTTTATATGTATGGGGCTTGGGAATGATTATTTATTAGGTAATTTTATTGTTTGCTGAATGCAGAAGGAAACATCTTAGTAAAGGGAAACACTATGTTGTCTAAGTTCTGCACTATAATTCTGGGTTAAAAACTAGATGGTTTCTAGTAATAAATACATAATTCAATATGCTTACACTTTAGTTTAACAATTGGTCTGGCTTATCGAATGCCATCAATATGGTTTTACAATCACGTTTGCTCCCTGCAATCTCGATCCCATGCAGAATGAGAAATTTGTAAGATTGCATGAGATCATTGAACAAGAACATGGAATGAGTGGGATCTTGTGATCTCATTGAGTTGAAGATTTTCCCATTTTTCACTTACACACCCTAAAATCCCATGGGGTGACTTGCGCCTGACTCGGTTCCACAAAAACCCCACTTAAGGTTTTCACTTTTTTCTATTGCAATAACCCCATTTTCTCTTCTTTGTGCATTTCTGTCTTCTCTCATCTCTACCCTAAAATCTCATTTGTGTCTTGCAACCTACGCCTTCTTCTTAGACCTACATTTGCATCTTCTCTCATCCCTCTCTGACTTGTTTGATGTGCTCTACCTTTGTCTTGCATTCTTTATGGTCCCTACATTGTTCGTTCTGGTCTCTTCCACTTCTATTCTTTGTTTTGTTGTTGGCTTGTTGCTGCACTGAATGGCTTCTCATAGTGTTGTTGGTACTACTATTGCTACTGGTAGCTCTAGTGCTTCCAATAGTTCAATATTTTTGTCTTCTAGAAATTGACTGCTCAATTTTGGTGTTCAAATTTTTTGTCTTTATTCTTGTTAAGAACTTGGTGTATGGTATTTTCCTATGTTTTTCTTATTTATGACCTGAGTTGTTAATGACCTTCTTATGAACTGTGAATTTAAGTTTAATTAGGTGTTTGTGGTGAATTAAAGTTTTTTTTTTCAGTTATTCATGCTATTTTACATGCATATATATAGGAAAATATGTCATTTGTAGGATCTTATGATGCATGTTTATGATCTCATTGAATTCAAAGAGAAGGGTAGAGAGAGAGAGAAACTGAATAAATTGTTTTCATTGATTGATAGTGTAAACTAACTACAAAGTGTCTTATATATACACTGTTGTTACAATTGAGTCCTAACTACTAACCGTCTCATTAATAGTAACCAACATGACAGGTGGTGACAACTGTCATAACATAATTTGAATTAGGGAAACTGTACATTTAGAAATATATGAGACTATACTCCAATACTTCCCATTCAAGTTCGGTAAGGGTGCAACTCCAACAGGAAGAGGCACATGTGGTGAGCTTGGTTCTGAGTTCTGCAAACTGAGTGGAAGGAAGGGGTTTGGTGAGTGCATCAGCCACTTGTAGAGCAGAAGGGAGATGCTGAACTAGAAGCTGCTTGGCAAGAACCTTTCCATGAACGAAAAATACATCCAATTCCATATGCCTGGTACAGGCATGTAGAATAGGTTTGTGTGCCAGCAAGACAGTGTTAAGGTTGTCACAAAATACAGTCCAGAGTTGTGACAGCAACCTTGAACCTGAGATCGGATCCATAGTATGTCAGTGGGAATCTGAGCTAAACTACAATACTTAGCTTCACTACTACTACTCGCTACAATAGTTTGCTTTTGGGACCACCATGAAATGAGATTAGGATCAAGGAGAACACAAGCACCAGAGGTAGACCTGCAATCATCCATGTCAGTTGCCCAATCTGCATTGCAGAAACTATGAATTGAGAGCGTGAAGGATGCTGTTAGTCTTAAAAGGAGGCCAGTGGTTTGAGTGTCTTGCAAGTAGTGAAGAATGCACTTCACAGCAGTCCAGTGGGTATCGAGAGATTGCTCATTTATTGACAAACCTTATTCACTAGATAGCTGATCTTAATCCAACATGTGGTGAGGTATTGAAGAGGACCAATAATGGATTGATATAAGGAAGGATCAGAGAAGCAACACCAATGTGTTTGGAGAGTTTGATGCCACCAACCATACAAGTAGAAATAGATTTGCTTCTTTCATGTTAGCTTTAGACAATATATACCAAATATATTTTCCTTGAGTAAGGAGTGAACCATCCAATAAGGTTTTGGCCTCAATGCCAAGATAGTGACTGAGGGTGCCCAATTGCTTGAGAGCAAAAGTGGCATGAAGGTGATGAATCAGTTAATGGACTAAACGGGATGGGCTTCCAGTCAACAGAATATCATCAACTTAAGCAAGAATATAGACCATAACAGTGTTAGTGGAGCAACTAACAAGAGGGATCACAGCGGCTGGCCACAAACCCAAGTTGGATGAGAGTGGTGCAAAGTCTGTCAAACCAGGCCTGAGGAGCCCGCTTTGGACAATAGAGAGCCTTATTCAGCCTGCAAACCAGAGATTTGTCAGCATTTTGAAAACCAAGAGGATGAGTCATATAGACTTCCACCTTAAGGAAACCATTCAAGAAGGCATTGTTGATATCTATTTGTTGTACTGTCCAACCATGAGTGAGTGTCAAAGTGCGTATGATCCAAATTGTTATAGGTTTATAGCAGGAGAAAAAAAAATTCCTTATAGTCAAAGCCAGTTGTTAATGAAAACCCTCAGCAACCAGTGTTGCTTTGTACTTGTTAATGGTTCCATTGGAATTATCTTTGATTTGAAAGACCCATTTGCAGACAATGAGTTTTCTGTTAGGTGGGAGAGGGACCAAATTCTAAGTACCATTAGCTTGGAGTGCATTGAACTCATCAATCATGGCTGAATGCCATTGAGGATCTCGCAATGCTTGTTTAACATCAGTGGGTTCGGCATGAGTTAATAAGAGTGTAGGATGAAGATGTCGTTTAATAATGCCATTTTTGGATCTAGTAGCATAAGATGAAGATTATGAGGGGGCTAGACAGCAGGTTGGGAAACTGAAATTGAAGGAGATTTGGTGGATTCAGATAAAGGAATAGAAGGTATCAATGTAATGACTTGCGGAGGCAAGGATGTAGGAAAGGAGCATCAAGGAATAGATGCTGGGATGTAAGAGGACTGGTGTGATGAATCTGAAACAGAAAAGAACATGTTTAAGTAAGGGAGTTTAGATTCATTAAAGATGACGTTCTTGGAAATAATCAATTTGCCTTGAGAGGTAAGGCATTTGTAGCCTGTGTGAGGTGAAGTAACTGAGGAACACATGCTTCAGACCTGCACTCCATCTTGTGAGAGTTGTAGGGTCGAAGATATGGAAAGCATGGGTCAAAGACCCAAGGATAGTGATAATCGAGCTTGATGTAAGGAACATCAAAGGGTAAGGATCTAGTTGGCAGGGTGTCAATTAAGTATACTCTTGTGAGAAAGCATGATCCCAAAATGTAGGGAAGAGACACATGGGCAGGTAGTGTTAAGCCCAACTCAACTGTGTCTATGCTTACATTCCACAACACCATTTTGGTGATTTGTGTGCTCAGGCAGATCAAACTTGTGAACGATTGAGTAAAGGGTCTAAATTCCCCACTCCGATCAGATTTAAAAGATTTGATAGGAGAGTTAAATTGCTACGCTACCATAATTTTAAATTATTGAAACAAAGTGACAGTTTCAGATTTGTGAAAGGATTTTGTGATAGATATCTATAGTTAAGTTTGTTAATTAGCAGTTAGTTAGTGTTGTTGGCAGTTAGTTAGTTTGTTAATAGAGAAGAATCAAGGAGAATTGCATATAAATAATAGGAGTAGAGGTCAAGGGAGAGCGAGCTTGTCATTTGAGAGGAGTTTAGGGCTTTTTGGCATTGGGAGGTGCAGACCCTCGAAGTTCTGCAGTGTGCTCTGTAATTTGGGAGTTACTCCCTGTATTTTTATAATAAAGATACCAGGTTCCTATCAACTCGTATCAGAGCTCCAAATCTTGGGGTGTCACCTACAAGGATCTTGAGGCATGCTTGGAGGAGCTACAACTGCAAATGAAGGACAGCATGTGGAGGATGGAGGAAAGCCGATTAAGCATGAAGAAAGGGAATAAAAAATCCAGGGAAATGCATCAAAAAACCATGGAAATGCTGGAAACGTTGATTCAGATGATAGGTGAGAAAGATGCAGGTCTGGATGCAGGTCAAGAAAACAGCAAGATAGGGAAGAAAGAAGCATCCTTGATGGTGGAGGGGAAATCCAATTGCTGCAAACAGTAACTGAGAAGACACCAAGGCAAAATGACAAGAACCTTGAAGCAAGAAAAGAAGGGTTGAAGGTCAACAATCAGAATTGCAGTGGGAAAATTGAAGCTTTGGAGCAAGAAAATAGGAGGAAAACTGGAATCTTGAAAGATGAAGAAAAAATACAGGAAAGGAAAGAATCAGATGTGAGGAAGCAAGAAATCTTGGAAATCGAATCAATCAAGGAGGAGGGAATGAGGCAAAACAGACATGACCTAGAAGCAGAGAAGGAAAATACAGAATGTGGCCATCAGACGATGATCTTAACCGCAAACATTGTGGCTTAAGAAGAGAATCAACAGAGGTGTGGATGGCAGTGTCACAACTTCAGGGCAGCAGCAATGCCGTCCAGAAGAAAATAAGGGATGAATCACAACTGGTTCCTCAAGTCACAAGTCAGTATTTTGACCTAATGGGCTCAACCCAAAACACTGCTGGAAAGAGATGGGCCAGCATAACATGTAGATCAGCAAAAAGCTCCTATCAACTGTTTGTGTGTTTCATCAAGGAACATTATTGTTTTGCATTTGTATTGTGGTCATTATGTTATAAACAGTGGATCCTGGTTGGGTTTTACCTTCAGTATTTATAGAACATTCACCTTGAGGACAAGGTGAATGTTTAGGGGGGGAGTATTGATAGATATCCATAGTTAAGTTTGTTAATTAGCAGTTAGTGTTGTTGGCAGTTAGTTAGTTTGTTAATAGAGAAGAATCAAGGAGGATTGCATATAAATAATAGGAGAGGTTAAGGGAGAGGGAGCTTGTCATTTGAGAGGAGTTCAGGGCTTTTTGGCATTGGAAGGTGTAGACCCTCGAAGTTCTGCAGTGTGTTCTGTAATTTGGGAGTTACTCCCTGTACTTTCATAATAAAGATACCAGGTTCCTATCATTTTTGAAAAATAACTAATTAATTGTCTCAAAAAAGCTAATCCAAATATGTATCAACTTCATTCCAAATTTCTCCTTTGTAGTTATTTAATGATGTTCATTGTTGGGATTTTTTTACCTAATACCTCATTTGTTTATATCTGAAGTGATCCATGATTTTTTGTAGGGGGCGTGACAGAGAATGACTTCATACTTGCTGCTAAGATCAATGAGCTTAATTTGCATGACTTGCTAAGACGAAAAGCTTCTGACTGAATTATCAAAGAGGAAGTTGAAGAAATCCAAGTGTTAGTAAGGCATTACAGCAAGTGTTGGTAATATTTTTGAGTTATATTAGTGTTGGTTCTTCGTGTAGAAAGGGTGAAAAAAAGTTTGTTGGGGTTATATTTTTACGCTTACATACATTAAACATATTTATGTGCGGTATCCAATACTACATCCCAGTTTTAGCACCAGCAAAATTGAGAAAGAACCAAGGATTAAACATTTTATCAAAACCTAAGCCTGGTTGTTGGAAACCCTTAGCCACCAACCTAGACTTCCTCCTTTCAATGGTTCCATCAGCTTGTACTTGGCTTTTTGAAGATTCACTGAGTCTGACATTTTTCTAACCTTCATAAGGCACTAAGGTCCAAGTGTCATTTGAGCTAAATGCCTTGAACATCAACTCTGTTGCTTCCTTCTATTCTAATTTCTGTTGAGATTCACTAATAAATTCCGATTCCTTTCTTTTCATGGATATGGATGCTTTGACTTGAATATTCCAGCTTTACTTTTTGTACACTTTTTAGTGTTTACTGGTTGAGTTGGAGCAGTGTCTATGGATACATCATTAATGTTGGTTCCATCATTTCTAATTGTCGTTCTAGGTGAAGTGTCTATTCTATGCTCTCCAATGGGTTGCTAGTGGATTGATGGAGTCTTGATCCAAGAATCTTGCAGACTTCTGTCTTGGGAAGGATTTGTTTGATTAAATTTGCTGCTATCATCACTGTTGCATGTGTTTTCTTCAACTTGTTCTTGATGATTAGGTGATCTTTGATTTTCATTATTACCTGCGAAGTTAGTAGGATAAAAGAAAATGATGGGTTGAGATGTGATCTTGGGAGGCTTTCTCGTATTTAAGAATCCATCATGAAATGGAAAATGGTCCTCATTGAACACCACATGTCTTGAGATATAAATTATACTAGTGAAACTAATGTACTAGTAGCCTTTATGTGAGCTGCTGTAGCCAACAAATACAAATTCTGTTGTGTGAAACTGTTTTGTGTTTGCTGTAAGGCTTAAGGCAAAGGTAACATGTAATATCAAAATGGCTTAAGAGATTGTCCTATGGAGAGTTTTATTATACAAGGATTCATATTGATTATGCTTCTCAATTACTGGAGAGGGAAATCTATTAATTAGAAATGCAAATGTGGAAAATGCTTCCCACCAAAAATACAAAGGAATCTCGGCCTGTGCCAGGCCCAAATTCAGCCACATGTTGATGTGTTCTCTCATCTGTGCGATTTTGTGCATTGGTATATGGACAAGAGAGCCTCAACTAAATTCCTGATTCTTGAGCTACCTTTTGAAATAGTTTGTATTCACCTCCTCCATCGTACTGTAGTGTTTCGATTTTCTTATTAAACTGATTTTCAACTTGATTCTTAAATTGAACAAAGGTTTGCAAAGTTTCAGATTTTTTGCTTCAAAAGAAAAATCCAAGTTGATGATCTGCTAAAGTCGTCAATGAAGAGTACATTTGAATCTAAAATCGGAGAATGAGTTTATTGGTGCTGGTCCTTAAACATTTGGATGGATTAAATCCAAGGGTTCCTAAGCACATGAAGAAGACAGACTGAAATGCAATATGTAAGAGGGATCATTAAGTGACACTTCAATTTTGCAATTCTTCAAGATCTCGTTTGGAAGTATGCTACCAGGGTGTCTAAATCCCATATGACAGCTCTCTTTGACTGATTAATAAACTTGAGGGTTGCTGCGTGACTGAGAGAAAACATCTATCAGCTGATATCCTACTTAAGCTTCCCTTCCACTAGGACCTTTCCTGTCATTTTGTCCTTAATAAAACAATGATTTGCAAGAAATTCAGCAATCATGTCATTGTCAGCTGCAAGCTTCGAAATATTTGAGAGATTTTAATAATTTTGGGTACATAGAGTACTTCGTATATATTTAACGGCTTCTGATTGGTATTAAGAATCGTGAAACCAGATTCAATTATTTAGTTTTTCTCCACTACCAACAGTTAGAGTATTCATACTATCATTCTCAGATATCTCTTGGAACTAATTTGAATCATGAGTCACATGATTGTTAGCATCGTTATCAATGTACCTTTTGGATTTTGAACTGTGCGGACTGTGGAGAAGAAATTGAAGCACCATGATTCTCATTTCCAAACTTGTCCTGGTTGCTTTCTTCTGGAGGATGTCAAAGTGATAAAAGCAATGGACTGCTACATGACTTGGTTTTCTGTAAACTTGGCATAATGCTTCTCTAGAGGTTTGACCTCTACCTCTTACTCCCCTTATTCCTTTTTGGTTTGCTTCTCTCTAGCCTCTTGAAAAGAGTATGTTACTTTTTTGTTGTCTGATCTCGTGGAAAAATTTGCGGATGGACTGATTGTTAGATTAGAGAAATTGTTCAGTTGCTCAAGCATATTCTCCAGGGCCATCAACTGAACTTGCAATTCAACCCATGTCCGATTAATTTTTATTAGATATCTAAACGACTATGGTATTATACTCACTGTATAATCAATAATTTGAATGATTAGATCAGAAGTTGAGACAGGACTCCCACAGCCAAGTTTTTATCTTAATTAAGTATTCCTCCATCTTCAAGTTCCTTTTCTAGTGCTATCAAAATTTATGTTGGATAAAGTGATTCAAGATTTTGTTTGAACACTAACTATAGGCTATATGGCCAATTTCCCGAAGCTCCGTTGATGTTTCATAATGTATCAACTTTGTGAGACATTGAATTAAGCAGCCATCCTAGAAGGCTTTGATCATAAAATGTCCACTCATCGTAGGCTAGGTTGTTCTTCGTGGATGATCCTTTTGTGATAAACTGTGGTGGATATTTCATGGTTCCCAAGAGGTAGCCGTTGAACAGGCTTCTCCTAACCGGTGGAAGCACTAACGATTTCCACAATAGGTAATTATCTCTATCCAACTAAACAAAGCAAGGGCAAAGGAGCATGGATCCCCTCTGGTATTGGAGGGATTCATTTATGAATGAAAAGGAAATAAATTGGGATGTGAGTCTCATTGTACATGTAAGAGGGAGAAAACAATAGAAAGATAGAAAGTAAGAGAGAGAAAACAACAGAAAAATAGAAAGAAAAAAAATGGAGAAGAATTTTATCCGAAAAAAAAAGAGATATTTTTTAGAACTATCGGTTGTAACGAATAATCTTGGCTTAAATATATATTTTTAATTTTAAAAAATATAGTTAAGTTTAATTTAATCTTTTAAATTATTTTGTTAGTTTTAATCTTTAAAAATCTAATTTTTTTAAACAAAGATTCCTATTTTTTATATATCTAGTTGTGTTTACAATAACAATCTAAAACAATTATTATGAGATAGTATGCGACATTATATATTTAGATGTATAATATTTTATGAAAAAATGATAACAGGAATAATTTTTAAAAATTTTAAATTTTGTGAAGATTAATTTTAAAAAAATTAAATATATATTTTAGTTCATTTATAATTTATTTTATAAACTTATAAATTTATTTAATTATATGTAGCACTCTCTATTATTGACATATTTTAAGAATTATAAATGTTTATAATATGTAATTAACATATATATTAAACTGGATCCAATATGAATCTTTTTTTAATAAATATTTTTTTCTAAAATTATCTTTTAATCAAAATTAATCAAAAAATTTCTATAATTTATTTTCAAACCTCATCTTTTTTTCATCAAAGACAATTTTTTTTCTCAAAATCTCTAAACTTTCAAAAAAGCTTTCTTTTCGAACAAACAAACTACATCTTTTCTTTATGAATTATATAGTCTTAAATATTTTATTGCATCATAATACATACGATTAATATCAACATGCTATTAGATAGACTATTTCTCTCATTTATAATATTTTTTCTCTTCATATATATTTTATAAATATTTACTTAAAAAAATTAAAAATATATATATATATATATATATATATATAATTATCATAAAATTACACATTTAACTTAGAAAAGAAATATCTTCAATGAGTTTGAATAATATAGTTAATACTTAAAATTTTAAAAAAAATAAAATAAATAAGAATTTTAAAAAATATTATTTGTCCTAGCTAATAGGATAAATGATGTATGACCATCAATGATCATATGAATATCTTCGTTGATTATATGCGCTGATGACAATGGAAATAGTAATGATATGTTATATCAACATGTGAATTTAAATAAATTATACTTATCCTAATCGATATAATAAGTGATGTATACTGATTGTCAATTGTCAATTGTACATGCTAGAAGCGATGGTGGTGATGCTGACATGCCATATCATGTGGTGTGACAAAGCAGAAGCCTCTTTATTTTAATAGGATAGTTATGGCGATAATAAGGAAGAGTTAAAAAAAGATGAATCAAGAGACATCAATGATGATGCTATGCATATGTCAAAGAAAAGGATCTTAGAATGAACCGTGAAGCTCCAAAAATCATACATTTAAGGTGGTAATACATAAATAATTAACTTTTATGTATTGGATATTATTTTTAAATAATCATAATTTGTATTTCTAAAACAATCATTTCAATAGAGATAAGCTAAATTCTAAAATAATCATAAGCTATAAATACATTTTTTAATGATTATCCTAATATATATATATATATATATATATATATATATATATATAACCCTAAATTCTAAAATAGTTATTAGTAGATTTAAAACAATGATCCTAACATGAAATAAAGTCTAAATCTAAAATATATATGAAGTTATGTTAATATGCTAAAATAGCCCTATCAATCATAACCTAAAGTCTAAGTTCTAAAATAATTATAAATCATACTTCTAGATGCTAAAGTCTAAATTATAAAATAGTCATAATATATAAGTATTTAAAAAAATTCATAAATAGTTAGTTGTTTTCCAATTATATTACGAAATGGATATATATAAAAAAAAATAAAAATTTATGTTAGAACTTGATTATGAAACAGATATGGTGGGATAATATATATATATATATATATATATATATATATATACTATCG
The DNA here is from genome assembly GCA_037954105.1 of Canavalia gladiata. Lineage (NCBI taxonomy): Eukaryota > Viridiplantae > Streptophyta > Magnoliopsida > Fabales > Fabaceae > Canavalia > Canavalia gladiata. The sequence continues at coordinate 36,129,521 of CM075665.1, forward strand.
ATTAATATTTATCATTTTCGATTATCAACTTGTTTATAATAATAATAAATGATATCAACATATTTTCTATAATGGTTGACAATAGCAAAAGAACTGTAATACTCGTATATCCATAACAATGTCAACCATATTTTAGAACTGATACTATCGATTAATATTTATCATTTTCGATTATCAACTTGTTTATAATAATAATAAATGATATCAACATATTTTCTATAATGGTTGACAATAGCAAAAGAACTGTAATACTCGTATATCCATAACAATGTCAACCATATTTTAGAACTGATAAATTTTAAAAGTTTAAATATATTTTGATAAATCTGCATGGTAAGAATGTACAATTAAACATTTTTCAACAACAAACTCAATACAAAATAAATAGTCAAAATATTGATGATAAAGGTTGTTTGTACTTTTTTAAAACAAGATATTCACTAGTTGTTTATTATGTATTTATTTAGTAAAGCTCCGTTTCGGAAAGTTGTGATTTTTTTTTTAAACCAAATTTAAAATCAAAATGTATTCCACTAAAGTAGTTTAGTTTCAAACATGTTTTTCTTAAATTAATTTTTATAATTTGAAAAAATATTTTGATTATTATTTTAAATTATAAAATATTTTTATTTTTATCTTTATTAAAACATACACCATTATTCTTTTATCATTATTATTATTAGTGTTACCTCTATTACCTTTATCATCATCACCAAATTACCACAATAATCATGATTATTACCACCTCCATTATTATCATCAAATTATGTTATCATTCCTAAACTACCATCATCATCTCATCATAACTATAATATTATTACTAAAAATTACTATAAAAAAAATTATAATTATAATCTTAATAATAATAATAATAATAATAATAATAATTTTTATTTTTATTATTTCTATAATAGTATAATTTTTAAAAAAATTTAATTAATAATATTTTAAAACTCACAATAAAAAGATAGACTAAAATAAATTAATTTATTTTTATAATATTTTTTAAAAATTTAAATTTATAATTAAAACAATTTAATTTTTTAAAAAATTTAAATTAAAAACATCTTAAACAAATTGAAAATATTTATAAAATATGACGTGTGTCATATTTATTGATAATCAGATCATTCATAACAATGTCATCTGTACATGATGGTCAACAGTTTTTTTTGTAGATTTTATTATTATGAACAGTTTTTTTTATTGTAGTGAATGAGATTATATGCATTTTTGTTTAAAAATTCATTACCGTGCAATATCTTTGGTTTTATTTTCCTTTCTTTCACTTTGACTAAAAAAATTACAATATTAGCTAATTTTTTTTTGGTACAAATACAAACTAAAGACGAGGTATCTAACTTGGGCCACATCATTAAACAAAAGAGAACTCAATTCTAAGGATGGTTCACGTATGTGGACCAAATCATGATTTTGAAGAGCTCTTGAACTAGCTAGAAAGTTGGTGCAGAAGTTTTCATCCCATAGTACATGTTTGATTGTGATTGATCAAGAATGTGTTTTCATATCTTGAAGGACTCCTTTACAAAAGGTTAGAAAGTAGGCGCAAGAGTTTCCCTCCCATAGTACATGTTTGATCTTGATCAATCAAGAATGTGTTGTCATATCTCGAATGTTGATAATAATCGCCCCATACCTATGGAAAGGTTGTATTAGCTTGTATTAAATGAAGAACTTCTAGGGGACTGAGATTCTGAAGCTCAGATTTTTTTTCTTGGTTGTTTCTTCCCTTTTAGTAAATTCTATTTTTTAAAAGGGTTGAAAAGGATTGGAGCTGTATTTATTTGTACTTCTTTAGAGTAAGTCTACTACTCTATTAATATATTTTTAATCTATCCAAAAAAAAAAATGAAGAATTTCCACACAATCCATGAGGTACTAGAGACAATGAATCCTTTTTATTTCATGCAATCTTGAGGTCTATGTAGAGTAAAGGGTTGCTGATATTACCATAGAATCTCTTGATACATTTTTTGGACGTGTTGCAAAAAAGACCACCCAACTGAGACAGACCAATATTTCCATGCGAGTTATCATCCGTGTTTATACTAGTAAAAAATGAGTTTTTTATATCGGTTATTATGTACTTTTTACATCGGTTATTTAGGCGGTATTGATGCGGACGATATAAAAAATAAGACTTTTTATATCGGTTCTGAAACTGATGTAAAAAGTATGACTTTCTACATTGGTTGGACCTACAACCGATGTAAAAAGTATGACTTTCTACATCGATTGTAGCCTTAACCGATGTAAAAAGCCATACTTTTTACATCGGTTGTAGGCCTAACCGATATAGAAAGTATACTTTTACAACGGTTATGGTCGTAACCGATGTAGAAAGTCTTTTTTTTTAATGTTCATTTTGTTTAGGCATACTACCGTATTATTTATTCATAATAGCTGCATATACACGCAATCACCAGACAGACAATAAAGAATCACTAGACAGACAATACAAAATTCATATAATCTATATATTTAAACTAAATACATCATTATTTATTATCAAATTTTAATTTACAAATACAATAACTTAAAATTACTTCAAACAAGTATTGAAAGTTGAAAAAAAATGTAGTAATCAGCCATGTACCTGTTGAAAGTAAAGAGAAAATATGTTAAAAACTGTACTAAATATAAAAAACGTAATAAACATTTTAAAATAAGTTAAAAATAAACATACAATGATGAAATAATTAAATAAATAACTAACTTGTATCATGTAGTAACATTTTCCCATATTCCTTCATGATGATCATCTCGAATAGCATGTACATCATCTATTTCATTTTCTTCATTGATACTAGATATCCTTGATGATAAGGAAGTTTGAGAAATATCAATATTTGAAAGATCATTGGTGTCATCACTAGCGATTGTTGTCTTTCCTTGAAGAACAATTGACCACCTTTTGGAGCAAGGATCTTCAACATAAAACACCTGTTTTGCTTGGTGGGCCATGATAAAAGGGTCATCCTTGTAAGCTACTTTTTGAAGGTCAACCAATGTAAATCCCAATTCATCGACTTGCACACCACTGTTACTATCAACTCATCTGCATTTGAAAACAGGCACTCTAAATTTGGTGTAATCAATCTCCGAAATCTCTTCAATCACTCCAAAGTAAGATATGGAAGTCTTTACAGGATTTTTATCTTTAGAACTTGCAAAATGCATCGACTCTGCTACCACCATAACCCCACTATTTTGCAAGGTACTTTTATCATCCTAAGACTTTGTGTAAAATGAAAAATGATTAATATCGTATCCAGTCCAACATATGACATCAAAGTTTGGGCCATTTGCTAGCCACTTCAATGTATCAGAGACACCATCATCCTTCTTAATTGTTTCATCAAACCAGTTTAAGAACGTTTTGTTATGCTTATTCAACAACCATTTCTCATTCATTCGAACATTCTCCTCCCTTATCATAGTTTTGTGAGTAGATAAGTAAGGTTGAACCTCATCGGTATTATTCAAAATATACAAATGTGCTTGAAGGACTTCTGCACGACCCATGCTTTTCACAGTTATGCCTCGTGTACCTTTACCTCTGTGTCTTCCCTCATGATGAGACTTAGGAACTCCTATGGGTTCCACCTCTGATAAATACTCTGCACAAAACTCAATGGCCTCTTCTGTAATGTATCTTTCAATCATAGATGCCTTGGGACGGTGTGGATTCTTCACATACCCTTTTAATATTTTCATGTATCGTTCTATTGGATACATCCACCTCAGATAAACTGGACCACATAATCTGATCTCCCTCACTATATGAACAACCAAGTGAACCATAATGTTAAAAAATGATGGAGGAAAATACATATCCAATTGGCATAAGATAGTAAAAGTTTCATGTTCCAACTCATCCAATTTTAGAGGGTCAATGACTTTGCTACATATTTTATTGAAAAAGAAGCATAACCTACTTATTGTATGTCTAACTTTTTTAGGCAAAATGTCACGAATAACTACTGGAAGTAGTTGTTGCATCAACACATGATAATCATGAGACTTTAACCCAACTAACTTTAAATCTTTCATCGAGACAAGTCTTTTAAAATTTGAAGAGTAACCTTGTGGCACTTTAACCTCATGTAGGCACTCACAAAAAGAAAATTTCTCTTTTTTTTTATAGTGTATGACATGCCGGGGGAAAATATGTTCGCTTTCCTACAGACTGTGGAGCTAACTGATATCGTATACCCATGTGAACCAAATCCAATCAAGAATTGACTCCATCTTTAGTCTTGCCCTGTATATTGAGAAATGTTCCAATGATGCTATCACACACATTTTTTTCCACATGCATCACATCAATACAATGTCTAACATTAAGTTTGCACTAATATGGAAGATAAAAAAAATATTGATCTTTTCTTCCATATCCTTGTCTCAGTGACCTTTTTTTGAGTCTTTCCAAAAACAGTTTTGATGTTTTTAATCCGATCATAGACTTGTTGTCGAGTTAAGGCTTTTGGAGCAACATCATTTTCTGGCAACCCATTAAAAGCTTTCCTTAATCTATGATAAGGGTGATTAGTCCTGAGAAATTTTTGATGACCAAGATAAACTGTCTTCCTTCCATGATGCAGTTGATGGTAACTTGTGCCTTCTTCACATATTGGACATGCTTTGTGCCCCTTAACGTTGTATCCGCATAAATTTCCATATGCTGGAAAGTCATTAATAGTGCAAAAAAGCATTTTCCGCATCTTGAATTTTTCATTACCATACGCATCAACACCTCCACACCTTCTTCCCATAGATTTTGCAAGTCTTCAATTAAAGGAGCAAGATAAACGTCTATGTCATTTCCAGGTTGTTGTGGACCTGAAATCATCATAGACAACATGATGTATTTACGTTTCATGCACAACTCTGGAGAAAGGTTGTAAATTGTCAAAAGTACAGGCCATGAACTATGTTTACTACTTAAATTACCGTACAGATTCATTCCATCTGTTGCAAGTCCAAGCCTTAGGTTTCTTGGCTCATTCCCAAAATCGGGATATAGTTGATCAACCATCTTCCATTGCAAACCATCAGCTGGATGACGAAGTTTTCCATCAATCAGTCATTCATCTACATGCCATCTAAGGTTCTTTACTTCATCTTTATTACAAAACAATCGTTTGAACCTTGGAATTATTGGAAGATACCACAACACTTTGGCTGGAGGCCGCTTTGTGCTCTCATTGCAAATAGAATCATCATTCTTCAGTTTATAACGTGAAACTTGACACAAGGGCATTCATGTAATCCTTCAAACTCATTTCTGTATAGTATGCAATCATTGGGGCAGACATGTATTTTCCTATACTGCATACCCATCGGACACAATACCTTCTTCGCCTCATAATTACGCTTTGGTAATGTGTTACCTTCCGGAAGCATCTCTACCAACAGTTCAAGTAATTCGATGAAACTTTTATCCCTCCACCCATTCCTTGCCTTCAGAGTAAATAATCTTAACATTGCTGACAATCGTGTAAAGGTAGTGCATCCCGGATACAAAAGTTTCTCTGAATCAGTAGACAAGTTACCATACATATTTGCCCGCTCAAATGACGCATGCCCTACATCATGAATCATATCCTCTACCCAATCTTCCATATTTATATCAACCTCCACCGTCTATGACACACTTGACATGCCTAATAACTCACCATGCCATGTCCATTTCGTATAACTTTTGCAAAATCCATCACAAAGAACATGCTCTCTAATTTGACCAATACCTAAACGTCTCTCATTTAGACAATTAACACACAGACAGTAAAATTGTCCATTACTCTGAGGTAGATTTGTCTGCGCAAAATTCAAAAACTCTTCGGCCCCATTCTTGTAGTCATCGCTTGTTCGTTTAGCATTTATCCAACTACGATCCATACTACACAAGAATCATCAACATATAATTTAGGATTAACCTTGTCACTCATAATTGTTAATTTATTATCCTCACTATTGGTAAGGCCCTATCCCATTCGAGAAAAAAGTTTTTTATTTATCGATTAACACACTTCTAAAATCTTGAATATCATACTTGGTGAAATTTCGGCAGCATTTCGCATCAGTCTCCAAGTGCATAACTTCATTATGGTTTCATTTACCATAATCAAGCATGTACCCAAAGACAATGCCAAATGAACTAAACCAAAATTTCATCAAGTACAATTTACAAGATTTATGAAGAAATTGTTAACCACTGAATAAAAAACTTTAGTCCCAAACTGTCTAACTTGGACAATTCAAGATTTAATATAATGAATGATTTACTTATTTAGTAATATACTCATTATATTCAACCTTGAACGGGGAACTAAGGGTATGCTCATATTTGAACTCAAGAAAACAAACCAACATATTTAAACTCAAAATCAATACTATAACATACATAAACCCTAAGCAAACTTTCACATCTGCAATCACAAAGTAGAGGTGCATAGAAGATACCTCACAGTCAACACAACAATGGTTGAGCGGTGGCTAAGCGGTGTCCAAACGGAGGCACAACGGTAGTTGAACGATGACACAACACGGTAACCAAATAAGAAGCTTGAAAATTATAGAATACAACTAAAATAAATGTAAATTTCAACCATAGTAACAGAATGAGATGCATAAATAACGACAAAGAAGACTTCGAACGGACGAAATGGTTGCAATGGCGACGACCACCACGAACGTAAGCACGGAATGAAACGACGAACAACAAGGACGTCGACAATGGCTAAGACTTAAACGAAAATAGAGAGAACAGGTCGAAACGAGAAATAAGATTTTGGAAAATGAGGTTAAACACGAACAACGTTGAAAAATAAGTAACAGGAGAAGACATTCTACATCGGTTGTTTCTCAGAACCGATTCTTTTCTCAACCGATGTAGAAAGTTTAAAAAAAATCCAATTTCTACATCGGTTACAGAACAACCGATGTACAAACTACTTTCTACATCGGTTGTTACGTAACCAATGTAGAAAGTTTGAAAAAAAACATCGGTTCTTTTTCCAACCGATGTAGAAAGTTTATATTAATTTACAAAAATGCCACCGCATTTTTATTTATATCGATTTTTGAAGAACCGATGTAAAATTCTGTTATAAAAATTCATTTTTGCACTAGTATTAGCATAACATGGTCACTAATAAGAGGAGCACACCCTATCCATGGTTCTGAAATCATGATTTGGATGTTCCTTAATAAGTATAAACTATTTAAAAAATATACGTATAATCTAGACGTTCATTAATAAAAATTAATAATGATTATATTTAATTTCAATGTATAAAAAAAATTAACTTAATTTATTTAATTATTAATTAAATTGAGTTAATTTTTCATTTGCATATATCTCACGTTAATCTTTAACCTTGTGTTTGGATGGGGTATTTTAAGGAGGGAAAGTAATTTTTGAAAGAATTTAAAATTCTAACAATTGAAATATCTTGTTTGGATATTGTTTGGCAAGAAATTTCAAATTGTAGGCATTTTTAGAGAGTATTTCAACCAAATAAGATGAGAGAATTTCAAATTCCTCCAAAATAGATGGAATTTGAAATTCTTTTATCTCATTGTTTTATATTTGTATTACTTTATCTTTTATTATTATTATTTTTTGTTCTCTTACATCTTTATCTCTCATCTTTCATCTCTAGATATAATACTTTTAATATCAATTGATATAATTATATGTTTCTATCATTTTAATTATGTACATTTGTTGAGTTATTATTCTAATTAAATATATTGTATAATAAAAATACTTGTATATTTAAATTCTCTTGTGAAAAAAAAGTAAGAGAAAAATTAAGATAAACCTATAAATATTTAAATATAAAATTTTGTATATAGTGAAAATTAAATTATGTAATCTAAATAAAAATTCAAAAATTTAAATTTCAATGAATTTAAATTCTATCATCCAAATAAAAAATTTTAAATATAATAAATTAAAATTCTCTTATCCAAACAAGATATTTTTAAAATAAAAGTATTTAAATTGAAAGCATTTATATTTCCAAGTATTTTAAATTCCTTAAAATATTGAAATACTCCATCCAAACACAAGGTAAAAGTAATTGCACAATGTTCTTATATGCTATGTTGAGCACTTCAACCATGTTTTCATGTTGCCTTTACCATTAAGTTTAAGGATTAAAAATTGGGTGATTACTTCATTATGAAATAACCTGCACCAATTTTCCGTAAGAAATCTAGACATTTAGTCTTTATGAGATTCTAATGTTTTATTTAGGTTTAGTTATTTTTTAATTTAAATTATGTGAAGTTTCGGTTCTTTTTAAATAATTTAAGCTATTTAAATCGTTCTATTTCTAAAATTATATAATTTTTTTATTTTTATTAATTGTATTTTGTTTAAAATTTTAAATTATTATATTTATATATATTCTTGATAAAATTTATAATGAATTTGAAACAAAATAATTTTATAATTTTAAAAAAATTGATTGAAACTTAATAAAATGTGAAAAATTGTGTGTAAGATTATTGTTTAAAAAGACGAATTTTAATTTTTTTATTTTAGATTAAATTTGATATTTTAGTTAAAAATTTAGAAAAAATAATTTAATTTATAAAAACTGAAAAAATAATAAAAAATTAAAATAAAAAATTCAAAAAATAATTTTGTTATGAATTTTAAAATGAAAAAGTTTATTATCCCACAAAAACATAGAAAAAAAATAAAAAATACACTTAATTCTTTCATTTAGCACTTTTTCAGTGTCTTAATTTTCCCCTCCCAACAAGGGCGTCTCAACTTTTTATCTGCTCTACTCAACACTTTGCGGAATCTTATTTTTAATTCCTTCGTTTTAATATGCCGCATATTATTTTTACATAACATAAAAAAAATATCGCAATATGAGTGGATGACTTCTCAAGTAAAATTTTAAATTCAAACTCTAGATATATTTGAAAAATGTTTATTATAAGAACTAATTTGTAGATATTTCAACTACCACAATTTTTAATAAAATAAATTCATGTAATTTAGATAAAGAAACAGTTTTATTAATCTTAATTATTATGACTGATTTTAAACACAAATAATGGTAATTTTTATTGAAAACTAAAACATTTAGAACACTAATATATTTTTAATTTAATAAAAAAATTTTAATAAAAATTTACCATTTTTAATGGTCTAAAAAAGAGTAACCTACCAATCTAAGCATTAATCATAATGTCACAACTACTGTTAGGTATATTTTGCTGGTTAATGTCAATTTAGCGAGAGAAATAATATAATAATAAAATAGATTGCCTGCATTATTTCTCGTGTAAAAATAAGTGCAGCCTATATGTTTCCCCTGAATTAGTCTCTCTGACAACCAATGCAGCTAATTGAAAAGCAAGAGCTCACACAGCAGTGTAGACAAAAACTGGAAGAAATTAAATAGATCTGATCTACATGTACTCTATCAGATTGTAAAGAATAGATTCATTATTAATAAGAGAAAATAGATTCAAATTCTACCCATGCAAAATCCCCCTCTTTCACACTCTAGAATTCTATCTATGTAAACTTCATAACGAGAGTCTAGGGACTGATTTCCTTGGTAGAAAAACCGAAAGAAGAGAATTATACATAATATTACATAATTGGAATATAATCTAACTTTACCTTAGTATATTATTTGTATGCACCTAAACTATCTCATTCAAGCAATATATGGGGCTTCCAGCAGAACTTTTATTTGAGTAGCATTGTAAGATCTTCAAAGTCATCCATTTCATCAGGTAGCTACAACTACAAATTGGTCTTTGGAGGGTTTGGTTGTTGCATTTTTTGTTCTTTCATTTCTCGTAACACTTGCAAATGAAAAGGAAATCCAGGTTAAGGAGACTAGGATCCACTATCTAAAATTATTGGGAAGTGACCTAGTTGTGCTGATCAATGAAAAGATCCAACTGCTTGGCTTGACAGCATTTGGTGCAATTTCTGGATTGTACTATGCTTGGGAGAGATTCGTTCTCTAAGATTAGTTCATGGATGCTTTCTCCTTTCCTCTGGTTGACACTACTGTGGCTAAGGAAATACTTCTGAGCATGGCTTTCAGTAAGGGGTTTGGACAGCACAACATATCTTGCAATGTTTTTCCAATCTCCATTATTAAATTTTTTGAGCCCAAAAAGAAATAACCTATCTTAGAAAGAATAAAGGAAGAAATTAAATACATATCCTTTTTGCCTTAAACACTTGTGTTCCTCTAACATCATCTGTAAACAAGACAACTTCTATATGCAGTTCACAGTGAACATAGAACATTACCGAGTATATAGAACATACTCGATATGCTAGATAGTCCAACCTGAACATACTAAATATAGTAAAAGTTAATAAATATGAACTAGAAATGGCAAACCATTATCTTCAAAAAATCCAAATTAAAAATATTCCTTGAATATTGCCTAGAAATAGGAAGGGTATCAATTTCATCCCCCTTTAACATCATCTATAAATGTTCTATGCCTAGTTCATATTGAATGTAGAAGATTACTGGATATAATCAACATACTGAATATATTAAACATATTGAATTATTTGAATATACTAAATAATCAATCCGAACATACTGAATATACTAAGCATTACTAAATATGAACTAACAATGACATATCATTGCCGTCTAAAAGTACAAATTGAAACCATAAATCTCTTCTTATTTCCTGTTGCCTAAAAATAAGAATAGTATTAAATTCATCCCCTGCGTGAGCATCACGTGTAAGCTTTTGAATTTAGTTCATCAAGAGATAATGTTGCCACTTCAAGGTTTCTAGTGTCACCAAACCATCTCATGCATCTCTACTAATGTCCCACATCTTAATGCTCCCTTGACTGTATTCTTCACTTTAACCACAAATTAGCATGCACATAAACCAAATCTTCTGCTATTTTAGGATTCAACTTATTTCTTTTCAACAAGTGAATGAGGAATAGGCACTCCAATTTCTTTCACAAAGAGATGATGAAAAAGGTTGCACAAGAAGCCTTAAAGCTAGCTTTTGAAGGATGGGGAAAAATCATGTAATGCCCACCAAGTTGCTTGCTTTAGATGAAAAGTTAGCATGTTCAAGTGCAACCTTTCTTCTTTCCTATCCTCATTAATTGTGAAAACACCTATTTCTCTTCCTAAAGATCTCTTCATCCTCATGCGGGGAATCCAATTTGGAGTCGCTGGACTCATTCATCACAATCATAGCTATAAATCAAGCAAAGTTAATATATAACAGATAACCATCTAACTATTTACATATAGATTGTTGAGAAAAATGAGTATTGATAGAATAATGTTACCTGGATTCAAAGAGTGAACCATGCAATGGAGAGGAGTGCAACTCTTGGTCCATCTATCACCTAGTATATTATAAACAACTTCATAAAATGTTAATGTATCATTTGCCTCTTTTCCTTGTGCTTATGCATGAATGTCTTCTCTTTTTCTGTTATAGTATTCGATCTCATAGATCAAACGGAAGGTGGGGCTATCTGTATCACAAGTTTTGAGCATATTATTGATAGACTCAGTGAAAAATAAAATATATGCAATTTTGTCCCACCATTCATCATTCAAAATGAAGTCTTTCACATCCTGTGTCATTCCCACATCATCCTCTCTACAAGAGCTTCATTGTTCATTAATAATAATCATGAATTTCAAAAAATGTTTGAAAAATTTAAATCTTCTGAACATCACTATGCAAAACTGTATCAACAATAGCAAGCAATTCTGAAGGTGAGAAACAACAAAAGATGGCCAATCTTAGGGTGTGATAGAAGATAGAGTTCCTAACGAAAGAAATATCATCAGTAACTTCAGTAATCCAACTACATTCACTATAAACATGCCCCTTTTTTTCGGTCTAAAAAGTGTAATGTTCCAATCCAAGCATTAATCAGAATGTCACAACTACAACCAGTTAGTCCAAAAAGTATATACAACGAAATCAGGTTCAGAATTTCAGATCCATTCTATGCAGAGGAAAAGCATGGAGTATTCATGCCATGTAGCATGACAACAAAAAGACTGGTAGGGGATAATAACAACACATTGACCTCTGTTTTGTTGGTTAATGTCAATTCAGCAAGAGAGATAATATAATAATAAAATAGATTGTCTGTCTCATATAAAACTAATGCAGCCTATATATCTTCCTCTGAATTAATCCTATTGATTTCCAGTGCAAAAAATGGGAGAAATTAAATAGACATTATCTACATCTAGTCTATCAGCTATAAAGAGTAGATTCATTGTTAATAAGAGAAAATAGAATCAGATTCTAACAACGCAAAATCCCCCTCTTTAGTGTTTTATCGATAAGTAAAATTGATAATGAGAGTGTCCAAGGACTGATTGCCGTTGGGATAAAAACCAAAAGAAGGGGATATATACATAATAATGTTACATAATTGAAATATAATCTAACTCAACCCAACTATATTATTTGTGCATATTTAAACAATCTCAATCAAACAATGTATATGGCTTCCAACAGACCTTTCATTTGAGTAGCATCTTAAGGTCTTCAAAGTCATACAATGAGAAGAGATAACTCTTCGGCTTGAGACATTTGGTTCAATAGGTGGATTGTATTATGTTCGAGATTCAATCTCTAAGATTATGTTGTGGCAGAATATTTCCTTCGGAAAAGAGAAAGAATCCATGACATAATCTTACACTACATGTTAAACCATACAACCCAAAGCATAATAGAATCCAGTGTCAGCTGAGAAGCTTCGCAGATCACTCTTTGGATCTAACACTCAGTGGAAGAAGAAGAAGAAAGTGTTTTCAAAGGTTAATATCTCTCTCACACTTTTTCTTCATTTAAAAATAAAATGTTAAATTATTTATTTAGCGTTTAAAAAATTTAGTTGATAATAATTTGAATGGTACAATATTATGACATCTAATGAATGAAACAAATCATACTCATTATAATAAGTTATAAATTAAAATAAATGATATATATATATATATATATTTGAAGAAGTTAATATCGTAAATATTTAACAGGCTAAAGTAATATATTGTAAGTATTTGAAAGATTATAAAAATTAAATTAAAAAAATTTAATTTATAAGCTTATTTACACGTAGTATTTTTTTTTTCTTTCATATTTTGTTAATTACTAGATATGTATAACAATTTATTAATGAAATAAGTTAATTTATTTATCCTCATTAACGAATTGATTCATATTTATCATAAAATTTCTTTTAACATAATAATAAAATTTAATTAAAAAGTAAGTTGTTATTTTTATTTTATTATATTTTCAATTTATATATTTTTAAATTTTTTATTTTAAAATATGCATTTAAAACAAATTTATTGTAGATAATAATACAAAATAATTAAATTTTTAGTATACATTATAGTTTCGCAATATTTTTGTTAATAATTTTTTGTATGGAAAAAATTCAAATACCTAATAAATATATTATAAATAATAAATATAACATTTAAAAATATTATTTAAATTAATTATATTACATTTCATAAATATAGCATTTAATATCTAAGTACTATTGCAGCATCTCAAATTGGATGAAAGGTTATTAAAAAAATTCCAAACTTTTGTAGTCCTTATTTTTTGTGCTTCAACAAATTGCATTAAATTAAATTAATTAATGTTTACAGAACCTATTTGGTTGTTATTTTTGTACCTCAATAAGTGCAGGTTCATAGAACAATTAGCGTTTAAAATGTGTTTGCAACTTATCATTGAAGATTAGTATCGGTGAGTGTTGGTTTTTAATATATCCTTGCCAAAAAGTTTTTTCTTTTTTGTTATTTCTCAAACTTTCTTTCGTTGCTTCGTAATTCTATGTACTTCTTAAAAACTTCTCTGCGCATGAAGGCTGATTCACATCTTTCATCATGTGTTCGCAGGGAAAACACTTTACATATATAGTTCGATGCTCGTTCTCCAATGTTTAAATGATCATTCGCAATGATTCTTATTCACTCATCCATAATATTTATTCAATCACGAATTTTGTTCTTTTCTCAATAATCACACTCAAATTTCAAATTGAAATTTTAAACTAATTTTTTAAAATCATCTTAGTATGAAGATTTAAGACTATTTCTTATCATTGATATTAGTTAAGGTGACATTATGATTGATTTTAAATAGAAGAGAAAATAATTTCGAATTTAATAGAAGTCATTACTATTAGGATACATATCTACATAATGTGTATATAGTTAAGGGGTTAGTGTATTGTGAAAATGAAAGAGAGGATGCTCCTTTTATACAAGAATACAGGAATAAATTTCTACTGTTAAATCTTCTAACAAATGGTTAAGATTAAAATTTAAAATTCACGTGAATTTTTTTAAAAAGTTACATAATTTTTTAAATTATAAGACTTAACAAGTTTTTAAGCATTCATATATATAATTGCAGGTTTATATTTACAATTTTCATTCTCGTCTAAAATTAATGTTCACACTAAATACATTTCATATATATAAATTTTATCTTAATTTAAAAAATTTAAACTTAAATTGAAAATCATTTCTAAATAATCCGAATTCAACATATCGAATATATACTAAATATGAACTAAAAAAAATTATTACTTTTTAAAAATTAAAATTAAACCTACTTAAACATCACTAAATATAAAATAGAAACCGAAAAACTTCTTATTGTCTATCATCTAAAAATAAACATATCAAATTCATTTTCCATCTTCTATAGGACAAATTCTATATTTGGTATAGTTCATATTAGATATAGAATGTTAGTAAATATACTTAAGATATTGAGTATATTAAATAATTCAAACTAAACAATATATTAAATATTATTAAATATAAATAAAAAATAAAAAATTATTTTTTCTAAAAATTTAAATTTAATATATTTTTTAAGTATTATTAAATATAAAATAGAAATGATAAACCACTTCTGGTGAGTAAATAAGAAGTGATGAAATAATTGATAAAAAATATAACATTATAATAACATCATATTATATTTAAGTTGTAATAGAAATTATTTTTAATTGTTATTTATGTTTTAAAAATTTTGATAAAATTATTTGTACAAAAATAGTAGTAAAATTATTTTTGTAATTTTTTTAAAATATAAATTTTGATATTATTTTACATAGATAAAATGAATAAACTCTTTCGTAGATACCAATATAATGAGAACATAATAATAATTTATAAAAGTAAAAAAAATCATACATTCATAAGATAAAAACGTTTTTCCCCAATTTAGATTTTTCTTCTTAAAATTGGGGATTGCCTCAATTTGAATTTTCTGAATAAGTATTTGCTCCAATTTGAATCTTGATTTTTCAAAGATTGGGGATTACCCCGATTTGAATTTTCTGGGCAAGTGTTTGCCCCAGTTTAAATCTTGATAAAATCTTTTTAATTATGGTTAGTTCGGGCAATTTTCTCTGATCTTAATTAGTTTTGAAAAATGAATTATGCGATTCTCGAATGACAGCATGCTTATCGTGATGCTTGAATGAATGTAAGAGGATGAGATGTTTTAACTTAATTATTTCTTTTTGATGCTTGAAATGGTTATTTTATCAGATGAAATGAATGTTATGGGATGAATGCATGCTATGACATGGTTTTAAAAAGCATTTTGTTCCTCTTGCTTCTTGATTTTTCTTCGACCTTTTCCTTTCTCGACAACCTTATAGTTGGTACAAGGGGAATCAATATTCAGGACGAGCTGGACTGACTTTGTTTCTAGGCTTCTTCTTGGTTAGCTTTGAAATTTTCCTTTTTCAAGATCTTAGAGACCCATCCGTGGTCAGCATTATCGAATAAGACACACTTCTTTTGTTTTGGTGGCATTGTGGTAAGCAGGAGGATGACTCTTTGGGAAATAATCATGCCACGTTGCAATGATTGAGGATTCATCCGATTTGTCATGATTTTTCAAAATTAATCCTTTTATTTTTACATTTTTCACCTTCCTTTTTGGCATGTGCACCATTGAGGTGTGCGAAGTGATTTTGGATAGTCAATGGAAGAGGATGGGGAGTTCTGCATGTGAGGTTTAGGGTGGTATATTTGAAAGGAGAGCGTGAAGAATATTGGTTTGATTGCCAAAATGACACCTTTTAATGAAAAATGTCAATGCTGCTTGTCATAATCTTAATTATCAAATTAATCGAACTCGAAAAATGACATAAAATTTGCCCTAGTTTTAGAAAATCTAAGGTGTAGAAATGTCAGATTGTACTGGGATTCTTGGTTGACCTTAACTTTTTGCTTGGATTGTTCTTTTGATTTTTCAACCCAGCAGGTCTTTTATTCGCCCTAACTTTTGCCTAGGTCGCCCTTACGAGTTTTCAACCTAGCGGGCTTTTATTTCTGTGCCCTAACTTCTGCCTAGGCCGCCTTTGAGGGTTTTTGACCTAGTAGGTTTTTGTTTCTGTGCCCTAACTATTGCCTAGACCACCCTTGATGGTTTTCGACCTAGCGGGTTTTTTGCTTGCGTGCCCTAACTTTAGCCCAGGCTGCCCTTGGAGGGTTTTCAACCTAGCGGACTTTATGTTTGCATGCCCTAACTTTTGCCTAGGCTAAGGATTTTCAACCTAGCGAGCTTTTTATTCGTGCCCTAACTTTTGACTAGGCCGCCTTTGAGGGTTTTCGACTGCGGGCTTTATGTTTGCATGCCCTAAATTTTGCCTAGGCCACCTTTGAGGGTTTCCGACCTAGCGAGCTTTCTGTTTGATCCTAATTTTGTTTGAATTATTTTTGGAATCTTGATTTATCAAGACCTCCTCAGTGTAGGTTATTGGAATGGAATCAAACTGGATAGAGTTCTTCTCCTTCTTTTGGCTTTGGCTAGGGTTCTGACTTATGGCTTGTGTTTGGACGGTGTATGGTGTAGGTGGTTGGATTTGCATTGGATAGTCGTAAGTTGGAGGGTAGGGTGTTTGGTAGGTGGTGGCAATATAAGGATATGGTGTATAAGGTGAATAAGATGGTGGTTGGAAACCGGTTGGTCCATAAGGTGCCATTTGAGGTATGTACTGTCCTTGACCGGAAGCTACATTATAGGTCTCTCCTGTCTTCTTCTTTCCAGTTCCAGTGGAAGTGTTGATTGCCCCTATAGGCTTGCGTGCAATCTTTCCACAGTGCATACCACCTTCGGTCCTTTCTTGACGACATCAGAGAAGCTAGCGGTCACACTGCCAATCATCTTGTGAAAGAAAGGATCTTGGAGTGTGTCTACGAACATGCTGACAAATTCTTTCTCGGATAATGGAGGTTGCACTTGAGCATCTAACTTTCTCCATTGCTGAGCACATTGTTTGAAGGTCTCGTCTCCCCTCTTGGCCATATTTTGGAGCTAAGTTCGATCAGGAGCCATCTCCATGTTGTACTGGTACTGTTTCAAGAAGGCCTCAACCAGATTTCTCCATGAACGAATATGTGTCTGCTCTAGCTAAGTATATCAGTTCGCAGCTGCCCTAGTTAAGCTATCTTGAAAGAAATGGACAAGCAACTTATCATCGTGAGTGCAGGAAAACATCCTCTTACAATACATGGCCAGGTGGTTCTTTGGCCAGCTAGTTCCTTAATACTTTTCAAATTCAGGAACCTTGAATTTAGGAGGAACGACCACATCTAGAACCAAGCATAAATCAGATGCGTCTCTGACATCATAAGCACTTCCCTCAATTTCCCCGATTCTTTCCTCTAGGGTTTTCCATTTTTCAGTATCCTCCTTAAAAGGATGGTTTGGGTATTCTTCTGGCATGTTGTGAAGATGAGAATATGGTATGTATATAGGGTGAGACCCTTGGGTGAATATAAGATTCATCCCTCTAACAACTGTTTAGTAGACTTGCGAGGTAGTGTTTGGAATGGCATAAGGGACGTCTGTGGTGTTCGAAGGTGGATTTTGTGTTTGGGTTTGTGTTTGGCTGAATGAGGATGCATGCCCATGAGGATACCCATAATGAACTCCTTCGGTTTGTGGAGGCATGGTTAATGGTGAAGGGTTTTGTGGAGTGAAACTAGGAGGATATGATGGCCCATGGGTTCTTTTGGAACATCCTTTTGTTTGGATTGTTGGATAGCCTCCATCATTCTGGCCACTTGTTCCTTCAGAGTTTTGATCTCATTTTTCAATTCCTCCTTTTGTCTTTCCAATTCATCCATGACTCCTGACTATGATCGGGTCCTATAAGGATGTCAAGGAAATTGTCTTTCTCCAATTTTTCTGTTAAAGTTAAAAATTAATTTTTTGAGAAATAGTTTTAAATGCAAAAAAATCATGAGTGATTGAGTATGAAAATGAAAAAGGTATGGAATACTTTTTGAAATCTCTCTTTTTCGATGATAAATTATTTCATGAATGAATGAACGAATGCTATGCACAAATAATTTTAGAAATTTGAGAGTTTTGAAAATAATTGAGTGTTGCTTTATTTATTCGCCCTTGATTTTTAGCAATTTTATGTATCTTTTAATTTTGCTAGAAAAACCTTTGGTTTTGTTTGAAAATGTTTGTCTAAAATTTTTCTAAAAAAGAATTCTTTAGATTTTCAAATTTTTATTTTCTCTCTTTTCTCTCTTTTTATATTTTTAGTATTTTCAAAAATTATTTTTCTAATTTTTCCTGGGGATTTTCTCCTTCTATTTTGATTTTTCTTGATTTTGTACTTTTTTTTATTTTTTTAAATTTTTGTTTATACAATTTTTGTTTTTCCTTGATTTTCTATATTTCCCCAGTTTTAAGATTTCAACTCCCTTTTGTCACTTCGGATGATTTGGTTCAAATAAGTGCCTGTGAGCAGTGAACCTTGTATCATGAAAAGGGTGTGTGGCCTCCTTGCCTCCTGTGTGGATAACCTGTCCTATGGGTCTAAGGCTTTTTTAATGCATGAACCTCTCAAAAGGTTATTTGTAATCCTAAGGTGTAGCAATCACTAGAGCCAAGTTCCAGTCCATAATGCTGACTACAACGGAGAAGTAGCCACTAGTTGCAGGGCATTACAGATAGGACGCACTCTAGGCGGAATTTTCGTGATAGTCAAACAGGACGTAAGCCCTAGAGTGACACCACTAAATCCCTCTAATCTTAGGCTGCACTCAGACCCGAGTATAGGGCCCCACTCATGAGATGAAACGCATTAATGCAATGTGTGGAGGGCACACAAATAATTGGAATACTTGCAATTGGAGAAATTGCAACAGATATATATAGAACAGAATTTTAAATTCATCTACCTTAGGGTTGTACTATGAATAAACAAACAAGCAATAGATAGATAAACAGACAAATAAATCATGCAAATAAACAGGAAAGGGATCAATACAATGCACACTTAATTGTAAATGGGCTTGACTCTCTAAAGTCCCCAGTGGAGTCGCCATCTGTCACAACCATAATTACGACGAGACGACGAACTCATTAAAAATTTAAAAAGAAATTTATTTGATAATGTGGAGTCGCCACCAAATTTTATTTAAGGGAAAATATTTGGAAAAACCCTAACTTGAGGAAGAGATTTAGGTTCGGGAGTCAGTTACGGGTAGGGAAGGTGTTAGGCACCTTACTCGCCTGTTCCTAAGAACAGTACCCTTAAACTGAGTGTGCGATTTTGATGTTTTTGAAAAATATTTGATCCCTTTAATTTACAATAGCAATAAATAGGTTAGGTGGAAGATAGCCTGACAGGACTTGATCTTGCTCCTACGTACTCCCTGGTGCAATGGGAAACTCAAGGCTTACGTAGTTCTGATTTGAAGGCTTGACCTTTGGAGGTGCTTGAAAAAGGAATAGAGTATTTTGAAAATATTTTAGAGAAAAATCCTTAGTCCATATATGCACAGGATATGAGGCAAATAAGGGTTGCATTGGGATCCATATAAATTTCTAAATATCGAACAGTAGTGAAACTGCCAGTTCCTACTTAGAGCCCATTGCGTGAGACTTGGGATTTCAAAAGTGAAGTTTTTCTTGAGATTATTTAAAAATGATTCTTAGTCCACATATGCACAGGGTCCAAGACAACTACGGTTGCACTGGGACCCATATGAATCCCTAAACATCGAATAACAGAAAAAGTTACCAGTTCGTGCTTAGGATTCATTGTGTGAGACCTAAAATTAATGAATTTAATTTGAAAATAATAAAGATAAAAAAGAGGATTGGGCTTAGGTGGAAAAATAATTGGGCTTGATTTAAAAAAAATGAACTTGATTTGAAATGAACCTGATTTAAAATGAACTTGATTTAAAACTTGAGGAATTGAAATTGATTTGAAATGAACTTGATTTAAAATGAACTTGATTTGAAGTGAACTTGATTTAAAATGAACTTGATTTAAAGTGAACTTGATTTAAAATGAACTTGATTTGAAATGAACTTGATTTGAAATGAACTTGATTTAAAAGGAACTTGATTTGAGAGAATTAAACTTGGTTTGATTTGAAATTAAGGAAAAGAATTGGAATGAAATGAACTAGATTTGAAACTTGAAGAAAAGAATTAAACTTGATTTGAAATTTGAAGAAAAGAATTGGAATGAAATGAACTTGGCTTAAAATAAACTTGATTTTGAATGAACTCGATTTAAAGAATTAAACTTGACTTGAACCAACAAGAATTGGATTTGAAACTTGGGGAATTGAGCTTGATTTAAAATCAAGTTTCAAGCAATAGTGCAAACCCATGAGGAACCGAAGTTCTACATCAACCCACAGTTCTGTTCTACTATCATAGTCGTCACTAGCCTCACAAATATTAGTAAAACCCATGCATCAGTGCTAATCTTTTTTTGCCAAAGAAAAACTCTATAGGGTAGTAATGAGAATTAGCAACAGTGCACGCTTTCCAGATCATGTTTGAAAATTTCTTTGAAAGGTTCATGATCATGGATTCGAAAACCATGACTTGTGCCAATGGCCAAACAACCGTAGTCCTAACTTCATGAGATTGATCTTTGCAATATTGACACCTCCTATCTTTTCACATGCCTGAAAAGTTGCTGTCATTCTCTTCGTCGACCAGGGTCATAGATGAATTGTGAAACATGACCTTGGAATTTGAAATCAACAGTGGCAATCTTCTCCAAGACTAAGAACAGATTGAGAGACTTCCTTTCTATGGTCATATATGGCCAAGTTGACAGGTTCGTAGGCTTCATGCTACATGCGTCAGTTGCATGCAGTCGAAGCATGATTTGCTGACGACCAACCAAGACCTCCAGGAGCTGCCTTTGGTGTTTAGAAAATAATGCTCTGATCAGGGTCTTACTCTGAATGGTTATATGTGACAAGCTCGTGAAGATAATTAAAGGCTAGCTCAAGGATTCTCAAACTTATGAAGTGTAACAAGCTCTATGTTAGTCTCTTAGGAAACCTGTAAGCATATACTTTTTCCATTCTCCAATCAAGAGGTATGCCAATAAGAGTAGACAGTCATATGCTCCCTGGCCAGCGACTTCCTTGTCTTGCATGAGGAAATCACAGTTATAATCGATGTACTTCCATATACGTTGACCTTCAATCGGGCCTTTCCTCACGACTCTGAACTCTTCTCCTATTACATTGTGAATTGAATGCTCTGATCTCGACCCAAACAATCTCGAGATTGCCTAGTATAAACCATAATTCTCAACTAAAATTGTATGTCTCTATTATTTTAACCCCATAATCTTACATAAATCACTTGGACACTGTCGTAACCGTAATTACAACGAAATAACGAACTCGCTAAAATTTTAAAAGAATTTTTTCCGGATTGTGGAGTTGCCACCAAATTTGTATTTAAGGGAAAAGATTTGGAAAAATCCCTAACTTGAGGAAGAGATTCGAAGTTCAGGAGTCGGTTACAAATAGGGAAGGTGTTAGACACCCTACTTGCCCGTTCCGAAGAACGGTACCCTTGACTAAGTGTGTGATTTATTTGAAAACTATTTGATCCCTTTAATTAGAATGGAAATAAATAAGTGGGTGGAGGATAGCCTGACAGGACTTGATCCTGCTCCTACATATTCCCTGGTGCAATGGGAAACTCAAGGCTTACGTAATTCTGGTTTTAAGAGACTTAATCTCTTGAAAAATGGAAGGGTGATATTAGAAAGGATTGTTTTGAATAGATTAAAGTTCCGTACTTACATAACTAAACCGTTGTAAGCCGCGAGTGAGTTTGCACAAATTAAGACAAGGAACAGCAGAAAAGGTTTCCTGTTCATG
This sequence comes from Canavalia gladiata, assembly GCA_037954105.1. NCBI lineage: Eukaryota > Viridiplantae > Streptophyta > Magnoliopsida > Fabales > Fabaceae > Canavalia > Canavalia gladiata. Next base: position 36,151,780 of record CM075665.1, read on the forward strand.
TTATAATTCGTTGCATGAATTTTAGAAAGAAGATAAACGTTTTTAGAAGGAGAAGTTTTTAGTGGAGTTAGTAAACAGTGGTTTTCTAAAATTACATGCTTACAAAATCCAAACCGTCGTAAGCCGCGTATGGATTCTCACAAATCAAAACACGGAACAGCAGAGAAGGCTGCCTGTTCGTATTAAAATCCGTTGCATAAATTTTAGAAAATTAAAAACAAATATTTTGGAACAGACGTTTTCTAGCGGAGTTAACAAATAATAATTTTCTAAAATTGTATGCTGTAAACACTCAATTATGTCCGAGGCCTCCACTTGTTAATTAATCAAAATCAATACTAAATTAAATGAGGCATAAAAGAAGATAAAACATTTAAGGGTAGAGAAGTAAAAACAAATAATAGAAAACAAATAAAATAAATCAATAAACCAAAATAAAAAGGAAAAGAAACAGATTTTTAAAAATTAGAAGCTAACTAAAGAAGAATTGAAATAATAATAAAATAAAAGAATAAGAAAAATAATAATAAGAAACTAAAATTTGGAAAAAACAGAAATATAAAAAAAGGGAGGGAAGAAAATTAAAGAAATTTTAAATAAAATCAGAAAATTAAGAAAGAAAAAAGGAAAGAAAAGTAAAAACGGAAAACTAAAAAACCAATTAACAGAAAACAGTTAACAGAAAACAGTTAAAGAAAAAAGGCAACAGAAAAGAAAAGCAACAGAATGAAAAAAAGGTTTTGGCTCCATGTTGAGGGGACTGGTTCTTTCAATCTGAGATAGGAGGCTGCTTCAAGAAGAAGAAAGGAGGTTTTTGGAGTTCTCTAGCAGTTCTTTCCGGCTTTTATCTAGAGAGGGTAAACCTCTGGGGAGGACTCGGAGTTTTGGAAATCTTCTCCGATTGGCGCTGAGCAAGAAAAGAAGATCCTCTCTACTCTTCGAATTTTTTTTCTTCGAAAATTCTCCAAGAAAGAAAGAACCTCATCAAGCTGGTTCTAATCTGAGCAAAAAACCGGGAAAGTATTCATTGTCTTCATTGCTGCACTATGACTAGCAAAGGAGGAGAACCTTGCCTCAACTGTTTTCAGGTCTGTCATCCTCTCTCATGTGCCTTATTTAGATTAATTCAAGTTAGATTGCTTCATGTATTTCCTGTGATTGAAATGAATCTCAAATAAGAATATCAAGCTTTTTGCGTTTAAAGATTTAAGATTCTCAATGAATAATCAGCTGTTTAAATGAATCCGTATCCAATTCTGTCATTGGCACTATCTTATGAACTGAATTTTACTTGATAAGCTCAACTTCAAGGATACTGTAGGATATCTTCTGTTTTTTGCATGAAATCCGGTTAAAGATAGGTTCCATAGGATAAATACCTATGAGACCAGACCCTTATATGTTTACAGACCCTGTTAAACCACCTATTTCCAAAAGCCATATCTCTCTATTCACGAGCAAACTCATAGAGACATATCTGGTACACGGGAAAATGATTTCAGTGCAGCGTCACCAAGAGTCCCAAAAGGCCATGTACTTGGTAGCCAAGGTTGCCATGAGTTGTGAACTTGAGGTATTGCATTCCTGGTACAATTAATCACATGATAGGTGAGTTTGCAGTGTGCTGAGACCTTGCAGGGTGATCTCAAAGCTGCAATTAAGACAGACAAAGATTGGCATGGTCGTTTCATGCCTCTTACAGAAGTGATAATGGGATTTGTCATCAATCGATCTTTAATTAAATTAATAGAGCGAGTTGTTGATGAAGATGGCTCTGTTAAAGACTCTACGAGTCCAGCCCTTAAACAGTCATGTCAACAAGTACAAGTGATTGAGAGAAAGGTACAGCAGTTAATGGAGGGGATAATCAGGAATGAGAGGAACAAAAACGACAATCCTTGTGGTGCATAAGAGTAGATTCTGAACAGACTAGTCTAAAGGGTCTATTACTATCCAGTGGATCAGGAGTTGGAAGTACTATAGAGCCACTTTCTGCTGTCCCTTTAAATAATGAGTTACAGCAAGAAAGAAGTTTGATGGCAAAGGCTGAGGCAAATGTGCTTTTGACATTAACCAAAAAGATGAGCTGGACCTTGATGTTATTGAAAAGATAGTGAATAGTTTGATTCAACTAGATGTGATTAATGCTTCTAGTGGCTTAAGTAATGCTAGACCTTTAGATGATATTTCTATTACTTCTGCTCCATTGCAGCAGAACACAACAAATGAAGTGAGACAAGAAGCTTCCAATGCTTTTCCTTTGATAAATGCTGTGAAAAATGTGGAAAGACCTCTAAGAAACTTTGATAGAAAGATGACCCAACTACCACATCAAGGAATATGTTCCTCTCAATTTACCACCAGCGGGGAGTGTTAGGCATCACAATCATTCTTCTCTACATCAGATACCTGGCTCTAATTCATTTAATGATTCTTTGGAATTGAGGATAAATGCTGGAGTAACAACTGTTAATTATGGCGGTGCTCCAAACCCATCACCTGCCCTGCACATACATCCTTTTTCCTTGGAATAGAGCCGCAAATCCTAGGGGGCCCAGATCTTCAATTTCTTATAATTTTGGAGAAATAGCAGTAAGGGAAGATTTTAATTTGAGAATCTTTCCCCGGTATAGTACTGACCACCCCATGAATGTACCTGCATCTTCAGGGCATGAACCTACTGGTTAGCATACATCCTCCGGTAATGTGAACAAGTCTGGAGGCGTACCTCCAATATCCTGGATTGGATCCAGTTCAAATATCTACTCATCACCGAATCCCAGCTAGATTTTAATCATGAAGTCCCCACCGAAAATCTGCAGAGAGTGGCAGAATTCAGTCCTTGGTCCCTTTTTCAATCCCTTAGCTCTACATCAGGTGTTCATAATGGCCAACAAAGATGATATGGTGGGATTCTATGACATTGCTGAGGTTAAATTGTTAAAGGCCAAAATTAGGAGTGACGCTACCAGGGTCCATAAAGTAGGAAAGATGGTGCTCTAAGGGATATCTTGTGCGTGCCTGAAAATTCAAAGAAGCCCAAGTACCATGCAGTGCCTTTATAATCTAATTTGAGGGAGTTAAAGGCACAACCTCAAGTGTGGCTCAGTGGCGAGGGTCGCTGCCTATAGCCTGCATGACCTTAGGTTCGAGTCCCACAGCATGCAGATTTGTTAATCTAGTTTAATATAAATTGGGTGTGGCTTAAATCAAAACAGAAGCTTTAAAAGCACCACTAATAGCTTGGCCCAGTGGTAAACGCACCGCTTGGTAACCCCCGAGGCCTGGGTTCGAACCACACCTCCCACCTTAGCAATTTCCTTAATACCCAGTAGGTCCATGCTAGAAATTCCAAAATTTCTAATAGTTACCAAATTACCCCAAAATTTCTAATAATTACACCAAAATCCCATTTTAACTCCAATTACCTCAAAACTCAAAAATAAAACTCTTCTATTAAATTCAATTTTTCCTTTCATCAATATTATTTGCAAATCACCTCTTTTCAAAAAAATAAAAAATCTTTTCCTAAATATTTTGGGATTTTTAAGTCTCACGCAATGGACTCTAAATAGGGAGCTGGCGGTTTACCTGCTGTTCAACAATTAGTAGTTCGTATAGGTCCCCGTTCGTATAGGACTCCAAACAATTTTTCAGATAATCACACACTCAGTTCAAGGGTACTGTTCTTCGGAACAGGCGAGTGGGGTGTCTAACACCTTCCCCATTCGTAACCGACTCCCGAACTTCGAATCTCATCCTCGAGTCAGGGTTTTTTCCAAATCTTTTTCCCTTTAGTAAAAATTTGGTGGCGACTCCACACATAATAAATAAGATTCATTTCAAAATTTTAGCGAGTTCGTCGTCTCGTCGGAATTACGGTTGCGACATATGCTTGCAAAATTCAAACCATCGTAAGCCGCGTATGGATTCACACAAATTAAAATACGGAACAACAGAGAAGCCTGTCTGTTTGTATTAAAATTTGTTTGCACAAATTTTAGAAAATTAAAACATTTTGGGAAAATTCTTAATTAGAAGAAAAGAAGAAAAATACAAATATAAAGATGATAGTGCCTAAACAAAAATAAAGAAAATAAAGTAATAAAGGATAAAAAATAATAATTAAAGCAAAGTTAGCTGTACTTACCCGGGAAAAATTGCAAATTGACTTTTCTTCTTTTTTCCCTTTTTCTTCCACCTTTTTAAATTGCAAAGGTCATCTCCTTATATAGGAGGAGGATGGATTGAAGAAGTGCTCCTTGTCCAATGTGAGACTTCTTTCCCATATTTCCAAAATTTAGAGAGAGGACATCTCCTTATATAGGAGAAGGGCTTAAAGAAGTGTTCCTTATCCAATGTGGGACTTCTTTCCCATCTCCCCAAAATTTAGAGAGATAACACCTACTTATATAGGAGGAGGTGGGCTTAAAGAAGTAATCATTGTCCAATGTGGGACTTCTTTCCATATTCTCCAAAATTTAGAGAGAGGACATCTCCTTATATAGGAAGAGGAGGGCTTAAAGAAGTGCTTCTTGTCCAATGTGGGACTTCTTTCCCATCTCCCCAAAATTTAGAGAGATAACATCTCCTTATATAGGAGGAGGAGGGCTTAAAGAAGTACTCCTTGTCATATGTGAGACTTCTTTCCCCTATATGAGAATTAAAGAGTGGAAGAGTCTCACTCTTCCAATGTGGGACTCTCAAAGTATTTTTTTCCCTTTTTGGAATTCTTATTTTATTTGATGTGGGATTTCTTTTTCTCTTTTCCTATTTTTACTCTTTTTTATTTTTTGTTATTAAATATTTATTAGTTCCTTTTTCTCTTTTCTTTACCTTTTTTCTTGCTTAAAAATTGGTCTCGGACATAATTGAGTGTTCACACACACTAATAGTACAATAACAACACGTGAAAGCAAGTAATTCGATCGGTTTGCAAGGAATTTCTATTATTGTTCAGAAGATTCATTATTTTGTTTTAAATGTTAATAAAAGCCAAAGATAACCAGATCTATCCAATAAATCAATGAGGAATTAGGCAAGAATGTGTCCTTGGACTTACTTAATGGTCGAGAATGAAGAACCAGAAATCTTGCCGGATTTTCGAGCTTTATTTGCGCAGAGTCTAGATTCCGGCCAGGATTAATGCGCCGATAAGCCTTTCGATGGAAGATCCCGCTGAAGCAACCCTGGGGTAGGGAACCAAGAAAGAAACTCCTCCCCACCAAGCAAAGCTACGAGAAGTTTTTGGAAGTTTTTAACATTGTAGGAATTTAGAGATTCTGGCCCCTTCCCAAAGTGATTTTTTAGAAAAGAAAAAACCAACCCCTTTTTTTAGATCTTTGAACTCTTTATAACAGGGGCTTTCCCTTCTTTTTTCAAAAAGTTTTTTTTTTGGCATGTTCTTCTTTTTCTCCTTTTCTGATTTTTTTTACTTCCTTTTTTGTTTTTTATGTTTTTTTTAATCTTTCTGTTTTTTTAATTTCGGTTTTTCTTAATTCTTATTTAATTTTCTGTTTTTATTTTCTCTTTTTTTATATATTTTTTATTTCTTTCTTTTCTTCTTTTTATTTTATCATTATTATTTATTTATTTATTTATTTTTTAAATTATTTGCTAATTAATTTTAAGAACAGGGTCTCTGATATAATTAAGTGTTTACACTATGATATTTTTATTGATTTCATGTGGCAAATTAAATATATAAATTTGAATACTTTTCGTACTAGTTCCTAAAAGTAAGATCTTGATCTCCTAATCATTTAGGACTTGAAAGTGGAAGAGGGTTATAGGAGTAAGAGTTGTAGCCATGTGAAAAATATTGTATAAGAATGGAAGCCAAACCTTTTTCACATAGATTTTAGATTATATTCATCTTATTTTCAACTTAGTATACAGTAAGAATAACATAAAAAATGTTCATATCCAAAGTACTTAGAAACTAGTCCAAGAACCTACAACATAGAATGTCCACGAAAAAGCCAAACAAAGACTCTCATAAAAAAAAATAGATACAAAGCAACATACAAATTATTAAACTTTTTTAATTTATTACATTCTAATTGCTTTAAAATAGAAATTGCAGCAAAGGTTAGGTTATACCTGAGGTAATTAGTTAAGGAAAGATGTTAGAGCTTCTTCTTATTGACAATGACAAATTCAAACATTGGTTTTACAACAACAAGATTAGAAACTCCCATGCAACAGGATTTGCAATTGATTCCCTTTTTTAGTATTCATTAATCATAAAGAAATATGAGAATCATAATTGAAATTTGGTTCAAAATCACTCTCAATATTCAAAATCATATTACAATTTAACAATTTAGCGTAGTAACTAAGTACATACCTCATACTTGTAGTAGCCAAAAGCTGGGAAACAAGATGCGGTCTCTTATTTGACAGTATACCAAGCTCGGTGAAGAACTCTTACATATTAAAGGAACCAATTCCTTGTTCTATTTTTTTTCTTCTAAAAATCATTGAAAAATATTTTCAAACATAAAACTTTTAATGGGTTCCAAATTGATATAATCTATTTTGTTATATGGTGCATTTCATCAAACAAGTCATACACAAAGCATTCACAACATCACCATTCAACTAGAGTCTATCGTTGACACAAACAAATACAAACATGAATGTAAATCAAAGAAGAGAAAAGCTTACTTTGAGGTATGAGTAAGAAAAAACCATTGTTGACGATGGTAATACGAACAGGAATATGAACATGCCAATGAAGCATAGTGACAAGTGGGAATGTGAATGAGAATACGATTACAATTAGGCCAATGGGGAACTTAGGGCGAGAAAGTTTATTCTTCAAACCTGAAGGCAAATGCAAAGAAGAAGGAGAATGCTACTTTTGGTCTCAACGAGACACAGAGAACAAGATGGTCGAGAAACATTTGAATACTACTTTTTAAATATGTTACCCAATGAACCGACGTAAAAAGTACCACTTTCTACATCAGTTATAATGGAACCGACGTAAAAAGTACCACTTTCTACATCAGTTATAATGGAACCGATGTAGGAAGTGATTTTCTACATTGGTTATAATGGGACTAGGGATGGAAATAGGTTGAGCCGAGCTAGACTTTCAGTGTTCAAGTTTGACCTGTTTAAAAATTTTGAGACTTAAGTCTAGGTTTATTACTTGTCATAAACTTTTTCTTATTTTTAAGGTCTGACTTGTTTTAAAACTTACAAAACCTACAAGTTTATTTAAAAGCGTATGATACAAAAAGATCAATAAATAGACTTAAATCCTAAATAAATGATTGCTTAAAAGGCCTAAACCTTAAAATCTATAAGATAAAAGTTTAGCAAGCTTAACTATATAATTTTAGAGCATGTATATTGAACACTAACGTTATACAAATACAATAACATATACAAAAAAATAATAATATATAACGCATGTACATGCGTAGCATACACATATAGCATGCACGCACGTATATAAAGTTTAGATACTTATAAAAATTAAAGTAAAATATAGAACACTTATTTTATAAAGTAATATACACAACTCTTATAATAAAATAAGAGAATTTCATAAATATAAGGTTGGTTTTGTTTGAAATCAAAAATTAAAAAATTTTAATTTTTAACAAATTATATAAATATAATATATTAAAATAAATAAAAAATATAAATATATAATATATAAAGATAAATAGACCTATGAATTAGCTAAATAGATTTTTTATAAGCCTAAATTTCATTTGTTTATCTAAAGATTTTTTTTAACAAATTTAAATTTATTTATTAAACAAATCAAATCAAGTTAAGTTTTAAATAAATTAAATCATAAATCATTGTCAGACTAACTCAATTTCATCCTAATGAAATCAAGATAAAAATCATTTTTTAAATCGATTATAAAATAATCGATATAATAACTTTAATTTTAATTAAAAAATACTACTATCCTATTTTCTACAATTAATATAAAAAATATTACAAAATACATATCTTATAATAATAATTTGTTAGAAATATATCAAAATCGTCATTAATAAAACTATAATTTTATATGTACCTTTTACATTATTATCAATTTTAACTATTCAAATCCATGATTAAATTTGTTTTACCTCTTTAAAACATCAATAATTTTGAAAAACTATAACTTTACATGCACGTTTTACATTTTTGTCAATTTTAACTGTCCAAATGCATGACTAAATTTATTTTACTTCTTTAAAACATCAATAACTTTGAAAAGTAAATTATATCTTAATTATATAATTTTTAATATTTTAATATTGTAGAATGAAAAAAAATTAAACTCTTAAAGGATTGTTGGTAATTAATAAAAAAATTAAAAATTATCTATTATAATGATATGAAAACATCAATAACTTTGAAAAGTAAATTATATCTTAATTATATAATTTTTAATATTTTAATATTGTAGAATGAAAAAAAATTAAACTCTTAAAGAATTGTTGGTAATTAATAAAAAAATTAAAAATTATCTATTATAATGATATGAGTAAAATAATTTCATTCATACATATAGTTAATTTCTAATTATTAATAAATTTAATTTCAATACAATTAATTAAGGCATTAGAAAATTAGACACAATATTTTTCTCCTATTAAATGTACTAATCATACACAAACAACTCAATTTCACATCTGGTTGGCAACAACTCCCATCCATCTCAATCTGTAAGGCTCTTTGAGAAGCCATTTAAAATATTCTAATATTGTAGAGAAATGGTTACACGGGTTAAGGAACTAAAAAAATTTCAATAAATATTATTGCAATGAACAACCTTCCCTATGAATTAGATTATGGATTATATTTATGATTTATTGACAGCCAATCAAGTACAAAATTGAAGAAAAAAGAGAAATTATTGCACCTACCGAAAAAGCAAATATTTTTTTGAAGAGGAGTAAATGGAACACAGAGTTTGGAAAATTCTCAAGAAACAATGAAGAATAAAATACTTAATTTCATTTTTTTTATTTTTTTGCTTTTAAACTGATAAAAAAAAATCAATGTATCTTATAGATTTTCTCAATTAAAGATACCATTACTTAAAAAAAATTATATAATAAGATTCATCTTAAAACATGTTAAATAATGAAGATTGCAGAAAAATATAGTTAAATACTCAAGACCGTTCCAATTTAGCATTTTGAGATATCAGATTATTTAGTTTTCGATGACCCAACATTTTTTACTCAGCCCCAATAGATTCAACAACTTTTGTGCAAGTTACTACTTTTGATTATTATCTTTTCTTTCCTAAAAATCAACATGGATGATTAATATCTCACATAATAACTCCTAAAAACACGTATAGCGAGTCAAAACTCACGTATTTATGAGTATTGTCAGAAAGAAACGGGCGAACTATATACTACCCAAACTGACCCAACGTAATATATATATTAAATATTAATATTTTATTTTCTTCCCATCAAGTCAATGCGTCACTTTTGTTGCCTTGGGAAACGAAAACTAGACATTTGCAGAAGAAGAAACTGAGACGAGACTTCAACATTTGATAACTAAATATTAATGGACGTACTTGCTTCTTATTGGCTATTTCATCTAGTCGAGGATTGCCAACGTTGTGTTTCCTTTAACACAAAGGTCTAGATTTCAGGTGCTATTAACGTGTTTGCTTGCCAAAACGTCTTTTCCTCCCTCCTCAATTTACTTGTGTTTTTTCCACACTCAACCTCCTCATGATTCTCGTCCCCTCCCCTCCTTTTCCTAGTCAACACCATCCTTGGTGTCATATTTTGTCTCTAATGTCTTTGGAATTTCCAGATCAACCTTTCCTTCTATGTCTTACTTTCATCTATGACAGTTATCATCACTTTCTTGACGTCAAGTTCAACACTGATGTAACTCTACTGTTTTTATCCATTATCCGTTAACCCACTATCTAACCAATCCCATGTTAAAATCGGATCGGTTATCCTTAATTTTGGGCTGTCTTATTCAAACCCGTCTCACAAACAATCCTAGAATTTATTATAAATGAAATATTAAAAAAATTTGTCATATATCTATAGACATTTTCAGTGATAATAATTAAAATTGTAAATATAAGTATTTTTATTTATAATATATGATAAATTATAGGTATATATATTTTATATTTATAGAAGTTTAATTCTATCACTATTTATTTTATTGATAATTTTAAAATTATAGATATAAATATTATATACTTACAAACATATTATAAACCATAAATATAAATATTATATATCTGTAAAAATTTAATTTTATCCATATTTATTTTATTAACTTTTAGATCATAAATATAAATATTATATACATATAAATTTTTTATTTATTAATAAATATTTTAATAATAAATTTAATAACTGTAGGTATAAATTACACATATCTATATGTATGTTTTTTTTAATAAAATATTTTTAATAATTATTTTCATTTTAATAATTTATTTATTTAATTTTCTTCTTAATTTATTTTTATTTAATCTAATAAAATATATTATTAATAATTAAAGCATATAATTTTTAATAGTAATATTAATAAAAAAATATTTACAATAATTATATATTATTAATAACTATTATCATTAATTAAAAATAACTAATTTTCTAAAAATATAATTTAATATTTTAGTTTATGGTATAACCACAAGTTTGAAAAAAAAAGAATAGTAAAACTTTTTCTGCGTTTCTTTTATCTTCAGCATAGAGGAGCACTATTCACAAGCATAGTTGTTTCGAGCTCTTGTGCTCAAATCATTATGTAACAATGAGACATCACAGATGTTGTTTGTACCATTAGAATGATAGGTAGATTTTAATTTTTTTTTATTATTTTATATTTCTCTTCATTTTTTTTATTCACTCACTTGCAGAACAAATCTAAGTTGCGTAAAACATTATTCTAGGTTTTTCTTGTTCATATTCTTCATCCTTTCTTCACTTTAATGCTCTTTGTTTAATTTCGAGTATATAATGGTTGATTGATTTTTCATTATTCATTAGCATGGAAATACTGTAGAACAGAAATTTTGTTCCATTTTCTATTGTCTTGCTTGAACAAACTTCGGTTGTAAATGGAAATATTATTTGATGAAAATGACATTTTGAAGTGCTTTGTCATTTCTCTATTTCTTCTGTCCTCGCACACGTTGGTGGCTGGTTGATTCGTGGTATTGTTAGCAGCTTTCAAGCTTTGATGATTGATGATTTTTGTTGTTTTAGATTTCTTGTTTCATGAAAAATGAAGTAACTGGTTCGTTTGATCTGTGCGGTTGTTAATGTGTAGAATTATGAATATGTTTTTTCTTTGCAAGTAATCATACATGTGATTTTTGTGTGATGGTTAATATGATATATATATATAATTTAGATAGATTATTCTATTTGTTGTTGTTGAATCTTATACTGTGTAAAAAGATGACTGATTAACATATTAATGATTGGAGCATTCTTTCTGCTGTTAATAAAAACATAACATATTAATAAAAGATATAAAAAATATTGTAGTCCAAAACTACCTTCTCCAACTTTATTCTTCATTGTAAAGTTGTCGGTGGCCTTTATTATTGTTGACAAGTGAAAGATCGGTAGATCTATATCATCCATAGGCATTCCACTAATATTCTCCAAAATATTTTAATATATATTTATTAATTTTTTTAATCTTAAACTTATTTGGATAGATTCTCATAGCTCATTGTATCATCAATTAGTGTTATATGATGGAAAATTAGTATATTTAATATTGATATTAGTTAATTTTTTGAAATCTATAAATATTGTCTTTTTATTATTTTAATCTCAAGTTGTTATAAATAAGGAAACTTAATACCTATTTCTTTCAGGTATTTTAATACTATTTTTTTTATGATTCTATGAATATTCTTTTTTATGTGTGAAATTCAAGCAATTAGACTATGTTATATATATATTAGATGGATCTATAGAAAGTTCTTTTCTATTCCTTCATCTCTGTGTATCTATCATTGTTTACTTAAATTTTTTATGAATTTATATTAAATATTTTTCTATATAACTTTTATTCAACATATTGATGTTATTGAATATTATATATTGCTTGCTTTATTTTCTAGATATATTATGATTGATTATATTTATTGAAATTAATTTTTTATTTTATTTTCAATTTATGTCATCTAATGGATAAAAGTTGGATATTTGAAATCTCTCAAAATAAGGAGAGAGATATTAGAGGAGTTCTAAATTTTCTTGACTTAACATTTGCAAAATCATTTAAGGATGGAAATATTTTATGCCCTTGCACTAAATGTGGCAATCACAAGTGGCGCTCTCGAGTAGATGTTTATGAGTGCATAATCAACTATGGATTTCTAAAGGGATATACTAATTGGATCTTTCATGGTGAACAAGTTAGTTCTTCAAGTTCTATAAACACATGTCATGAAGAAGAGAAGTTTGATCATAATATGGATACATTGATCCATGATGCTTTTGGGATGAATATAATTAATGAAAGTGATGATGCAGATACACCCGAAGCTGCAAGTGCTCCAAATCTTTCTAATGCATTAATAAATGATCACAATGTTCAACAGTTTGAGGAGGAAAATAATTCAAATAAGTTCTATCAATTGTTAAAAGAGGCAGAACAAGATCTTTATCTTGGTTGCAAGAAGTTTACAAAATTATCCTTCATTGTACATTTGTACCACTTAAAGTGTTTAAATGGATGGACACAAAAGTTTTTCAACATTGTTAGAGTTGTTGAGAGATGCATTACCTATAGAAAATACCTTGCCCAAATCATTTTATGATACCAAGAAGATTATTTCACGGTTAGGTTTAGGATATGAAAAAATTCATGCTTGTCCCAGAGGTTGCACATTATTTCGGAAAGATTTGGCTAACATCGAAGTTTGTCCAAAATGTAACTGCTCAAGATGGAAAGTGAATTAAGATAATGTTGAAGGTAGAAAAAAGATACCTACAAATATCCTCGTTGGTTTCCTCTTAAACCTAGACTACAAAGACTATTTTTGTCTTCAAGAACAATTTTTTCTATGACATGGCATGAAAATTGCCAAACTAAGGATGAACTCATGAGGCATCCTGCTAATTCTCTTGCTTGGAAGGATTTTGATGGTCAACATCTTAATTTTTCATGTGACCCTTGTAATGTTTGCTAGGTTTGGTTTCTGATGGCTTTTAATCCTTTCAAAACTATGACAATTTCTCATAGTACTTGGCCTGTTATCTTAGTTCCTTATAATCTTCTTCCTTGGATGTGTATGAAGAAGTTGTTTGATTCTCTCATTACATATTCCTAGTCCAAAAGCTCCGAGTAATAACCTTGATGTCTATATCCAACCTCTTAAGGAAGAATTAAAAGAATTGTGGGAAGTTGGAGCAAGAACTTATGATGAACACAAAAAATAGTCGTTCCAAATACGTGCGACAACTCTTTGAACTATCAATGATTTTCCTGTATATGCAAAATTTTCTGGTTGGAGTACAAGTGGTAAATATGGTTGTCCATGTTGTGACTTTAATAATTTTTCTATGTGGTTGAAATATCATAGAAAGTGTTGCTATATGTGTCATCGTCGTTGGTTAGAACCCAACCATCCATGGAGATATAATAAAAGAGATTTTGATGGAACTGAAGAGCTTAGGTCTCCTCCTAAGGTACTTAATGGAACTTCTATTTTGAGACAATTGGAAGATCATGAAATTCATAGTAAATCACCATGGAAAAAGAAAAGCATTTTGTTCACCCTGCCTTATTGGTAATTTAATGTTCTTCGTCATAATCTTAATGTAATGCACATTAAAAAAAATGTTTGTGATAATATTATTGGAACATTGTTGCATTTAGAAGGGAAGTCAAAGGATAATAATAAGGCACGATATGACCTTGTAGCCATGAACATTAGAAGTTAACTACATCCAAAAATGCCTCAAAGTAAAGGTAAAAAATATTTTCCTAGAGCTTATTACCAAATGACATCTAAAGAAAAACAAACATTTTTTGGAAGTGCTTAAGGCAATAAAAGATTCAGATGAGTACCTATCTAGCAATTTAATATGTGTGCAAGTGAAGCAATGCAAGATATTTGGTTTGAAAAGTTATGATTGTCATATTTTGATACAAGAGTTTCTTCCTATAGCTATGAAAGGGTGTTTACTTGACAAAGTGATTTCTACTATAGTTAATCTTTGTCATTTCTTCAAAGAAATATCTGGTAAGGTGCTTGATGTGAGTAATTTGGAGAACTTGGAGCATCGATTAGCTAAAACATTGTGCCAATTAGAAAAGATTTTTCCTCCAACTCTTTTCACTATAATGGTATGTTTAGTAATCCATTTAGCATATGAGGCAAAAGTTGCAGGTCCAATTCATTATAGATGGATGTATCTAATTGAAAGGTACTATTTTTTTTTAATTATTTGATATCCTTCAAAATTTGTAAAATAAAATGATTTTACTTTTGTTGATCTTATTTTTAGGTTTCTCTTTACTCTAAAGTCATTTATTTGGAATTGAGCACACTAAAAGGGGTCAATTGCAGAGGGATATTTAGCTCATGAAAGCTTAACATTTTGTTCAAGATATCTCTGGGTCAAAACCTAATTTAATCGACCTAGTCGTAATGATGACTCTTGTTTTGTTGAGATACAAGTTTTATGAATCCTAAAGATAGACCATTGGGAAGAAAGTGTCAAGTTGGGTTCAATTTGAAGAAAAGAAAAAGAGTTTCTCAAGTATCACTTGATAAGAAAGCATTAGTACAAGCACATAGATATGTGCTTTTTAATAACAAAAGCATTAACCCCTTTCAAAAGTAAGATAAATTCTTATGTATATTTTTCTACTCAAATTTGGTTTGATAACTTCTTTATTATTCTAATTTTTTATCATTTTATTTCTTTTATATAGAGAACACATTGATCTTATTTGGAGGAGAAATCATTTGCTATCTTCTTATGATATTTACAAAATTCACAATCAATCTTTTACTAATTATTTTTGTGAACGGGTAATTGTTAAGAATTTTCAATAATGAGTCCTGTAACATCCCAATTTTTCTATGATGAATTTTTGAAGCTATCAATAACTCTTAAAATGAAACTAGGTAGAATTAGAAGCCAAAAACGAAGAAATTAGAAAGTATGATTCAAATGATGAAAATGTCCCTACACCCAGGCAACTCAAATAATGAGCCAGAGAAATGGAAATACAAGTAAAAGATATCCTAAAAGGATTATAAAACATCATGGATGGTTAAAGGTTGTGAGAAAATTTTGGAAACCTAAGAAGGGACGAAAATGCCCTTCTAAAACCCTGAAAATGTACAAAATGCCCCTGGGAGCTATATGTTTTGCACAAAGCTAGTCAATTCCCATAAAAATAGTAAATGACCTTAGATTAATCTAATAAAATATATGATTAATAATTAAAGCATATAATTTTTAATAGTAATATTAATAAAAAAATATTTACAATAATTATATATTATTAATAACTATTATCATTAATTAAAAATAACTAGTTTTCTAAAAATATAATTTAATATTTTAGTTTATGGTATAACCACAAGTTTGAAAAAAAAGAATAGTAAAACTTTTTCTGCGTTTCTTTTATCTTCAGCATAGAGGAGTACTATTCACAAGCATAGTTGTTTCGAGCTCTTGTGCTCAAATCATTATGTAACAATGAGACATCACAGATGTTGTTTCTACCATTAGAATGATAGGTAGATTTTAATTTTTTTTTTTTATTTTATATTTCTCTTCATTCTTCTTATTCATTCACATGCAGAACAAATCTAAGTTGCGTAAAACATTATTCTAGTTTGTTCTTGTTTATATTATTCATCCTTTCTTCACTTTAATGCTCTTTGTTTAATTTCGAATATATAATGATTGATTAATTTTTCATTATGCATTCTAATGTAGCATGGAAATACTGTAGAACAGAAATTTTGTTCCATTTTCTATTGTCTCGCTTGAACAAACTTCGGTTGTAAATGGAAATATTATTTGATGAAAATGACATTTTGAAGTGCTTTGTCATTTCTCTATTTCTTCTGTCCTCGCACACGTTGGTGGCTGGTTGATTCGTGGTATTGTTAGCAGCTTAATTTCAAGCTTTGATGATTGATGATTTTTGTTTTAGATTTCTTGTTTCATGAAAAATGAAGTAACTGGTTAGTTTGGTCTGTGCGGTTGTTAATGTGTAGGATTATGAATATATTTTTTCTTGCAAGTAATCATACATGTGGTTTTATGTGATGGCTAATATGGTATATATATATATATATATATATATATATATATATATATATAAAATTTAAATAGATTATTCTATTTGTTGTTGTTGAGTCTTGGTGCTATGTAAAAAGATGACTGATTAACATACTAATGATTGGAGCATTCTTTATGCTATTTATAAAAACATAACATACTAATAAAAGATATAAAAAATATTGTAGTCCAAAACTACCTTCTCCAATTTTATTCTTCATTGTAAAGTTGTCAGTGGCCTTTATTATTATTGACTAGTCAAAGATCGGTAGATCTATATCATCCATAAGCATTCCACTGTTTTGATCCACTTTGATACCGAAATTTGATTTCTCTGACATAATACAAGTGAGTGATTTCAAATTGTGATAAGCATTCCAACATATTTAGCTAATTTTAAAATGAGAAATATGTTGAAAGAAGGAGAAATAAACTGATTTTGAACCAATAACAAGATAAACTAATCTGATTTAGTTTTGAATTAATTTATTAGTTCCTACATTTTTCTGAGATCGAATTTAATAATGAATATTTAAGACAATAATTCTGATTATATGCCTATCAATGATGTTGACATTTATTCTTCAATGCCAAAAATTCAATCTTGCTTTATCTATTAAAAAAAAACTGTTATTGTTGGCAGAGCTTATTTACCAATTACGTATTACAAATTCTAAGCTCGAATTATATTCCTGTGTCAAAGCAGTTAGATTGTTATACAGGTTTAGAGAAGTAAAATCTCTTTATAACAAGTAATTAGATGATTGACATAGAATTATTATTGTATTGACGTTTTGTTTTTCTGTTTGTATTTTAATTAATATTTGACACATTCACACTACTTATTCCATCAAGACATTGGATAGCATTAGTAAAATAGTAAGGAAGAGCTTGTGTTATATGATTGATAACCCTACTCTCATAAGTCATATAATCTATGAAAACATGGTAAAAAGAAACTACTAATTTATATATTTTTTTCATTTTCAACTATACTTTATTACTATAAATATTGTATTTAAAAAGAGAGGTTAATATATTTAACATCCAATTATGTTCTTGTTTCTTATATTTACAAACAAGGTTTATGTTTTCGATATTTTCTTTTGCTGATCAATTGTATTAAATCTATACATAAAAATTTTCATATCTTTTTTGAACACCACTTTTTTTTATCTGTAATTATTTTATATAAGAGAAACAAAATCCTCTATTCTTATTCATGTTTTATGTTTTGTAATCATATAAAATAAAGGATAGAAGTTGGCTTGCAATAGTAGTATAATTTACGCTCTCTTCTCTCCGTATCCTCCTAGATTTTGAGAGCTTACTCTATGTGATTGAAGTGGTTATGTATTTTGATTTGAAGCTTTGTTTGAACCTTTTATTTATATTTGACATTTAGTATATGGACCTTTAAAGAGTATTTGGCATAGTTCAAATGTAAAAATATTTGGATTAAAAAAAAAGTGAATAATACTTGAATTGAAAACTATTTTATTAAAAAGCTAATTACAAGATGTGAGTTTATAATAAATTATTTTCCCTCTAAATTTTTCACTTTCTAATCATATCATAATATATATATATATATATATATATATATATATATATATATATCCAAATTTATTAATTTTAATTATAAAATTTAAACATTTATATCATTTATAACTTTTGATAGAATATAAAATTTGTCAATTTGATTAATTTAAAATTTTTTATCAAATAAATTATATTTGTAAAATTTTATACAAAATAAAATTTTTTAAATATTTTATCTTCTAATTTTATTTTATATAAATTACTGAGTAGCATACTTGTAAAAAGTTGTAAATATTTAAATTATTTAAAATTTAATATATATAATTATAAAAATATTATTATATAATTTAATAATTTAATAATTAAATAATTAAATAATAAATTTTTTATTTTATAAAAATTATTAAATAATATAAATATTAAAATTTAATATCTTTATCATATATATATATATATATATACACGAAAAAGATCAATTTTTTCAGTAATATATTTTGAATTATAAATTTTACTACTTTACATGTTATTTTTATGTGTCAGAAAATGGAATCAAAGGTATCCTTACTGTATCTAATGCGTCTATGTCAAAATGAAACTTAAATATTCATTTGCATATTTTTGAGCAAGTTTGGTCGTCGTTAACAGATAGTTAACATATTTTTTGAAATTGAAAATGAATTTAGAAGAATTGGATATAGGCCTAGAATAACGTTACCTATAGGCCTAGCAAAACTTATTAGTCTAATTTTAGTATCATATATCATACTATTGCTATAAGCTTATAATATATATACTAATAGTTTAATATTTTTTAGAAAAAATAAAAATTATACAATAAAATTTAATATAATACTATATATGAAAATTAATCTATTGATATGAATAAATTATTGTTTATTTTAACAATGACTTGGATCGTTGTTTACTTTTAAGTTATCTCTATTTATTTAGGTGAACTAAAATATTTTTACGGTAAAAAAAAATTAATTTTTTTAAAAAAAGTTTGTATTTAATGTTTTAATTATAAAGTCCTATCTACCAAAAAAATGTTCCATCTAAAAATAGTTAGCGAAAAGTGTTCCATCAAAAAGTAATTTGCAAAAAGTCTTCACACAATAGAACTTAACTTTAATACATTAACTGTGAAAATTGTCACTTCTACTACTGTTAATGTAAGGTTGTTGTAAATATTAATTTTTTTTATAATTAACTTTTATTTATATTTAAAATTAATATTCTCAAAAATATTTTAGTATATATTTATTAATTTTTTTAATCTTAAACTTATTTGGATAGATTCTCATAGTTTGTTGTATCATCAATTAGTATTATGTGATGAAAAATTAATATAATTAATATTAATATTAGTTGGTTTTTAAGAATCTATAACATCAAAGTACATTGTTTTTTATCATTTTGATTTCAAGTTGTTACAAACAAGGAAACTTATTACTTATTTTTTTTAGGTATTTTAATGCTATTTTTTATATGATTCTATGAATATTCTATTTTATGTGTGAAATCCAAATAATTGGATTATGTTATATATATTAAATGGATCTATGGAAAGTTCTTTTCTATTCCTTCATTTCTGTGTATTTATCATTGTTTACATAAATTTTTTTATGAATTTATATTAAATATTTTTCTATATAACTTTTATTCAGCATATTGATGTTATTGAATATTATATATTGCTTGCTTTATTTCCTAGATATATTATGATTGATTATATTTATTGAAATTAATTTTTTATTTTATTTTTCAGTTTATGTCATTTAAGGAATAAAAGTTGGATATTTGAAATCTCTCAAAATAAGGAGAGAGATATTAGAGGAGTTCTAAATTTTTTTGACTTAACATTTGCAAAATCATTTAAGGATGGAAAGATTTTATGCCCTTGCAATAAATGTGGCAATCACAAGTGGCGCTCTCGAGTAGATGTTTATGAGCGCATAATCAACTATGGATTTCTAAAGGGATTTACTAATTGGATCTTTCATGGTGAACAAGTTAGTTCTTCAAGTTCTATAAACACATGTCATGAAGAAGAGAAGTTTGATCATAATATGGATACATTGATCCATGATGCTTTTGGGATGAATATAATTAATGAAAGTGATGATGCAGATACACTCGAAGCTGCAAGTGCTCCAAATCATTCTAAAGCATTAATAAATGATCACAATGTTCAACAGTTTGAGGAGGAAAATAATTCAAATAAGTTCTATCAATTGTTAAAAGAGGTAGAACAAGATCTTTATCTTGGTTGCAAGAAGTTTACAAAATTATCCTTCATTGTACATTTGTACCTAGTGTTGATGGGCACAAAAGTTTTTCAACGCTGTTAGAGTTGTTGAGAGATGCATTACCTATAGAAGATACCTTGCCCAAATCATTTTATGATACCAAGAAGATTATTTCACGGTTAGGTTTAGGATATGAAAAAATTCATGCTTGTCCCAGAGGTTGCACATTATTTTGGAAAGATTTGGCTAACATCGAAGTTTGTCCAAAATGTAACTGCTCAAGATGGAAAGTGAATTAAGATAATGTTGAAGGTAGAAAAAAGATACCTGCAAATATCCTCGTTGGTTTCCTCTTAAACCTAGACTACAAAGACTATTTTTGTCTTCAAGAACAGTTTTTTCTATGACATGGCATGAAAATTGCCAAACTAAGGATGAACTCATGAGGCATCCTGCTAATTCTCTTGCTTGGAAGGATTTTGATAGTCAACATCTTAATTTTTCATGTGACCCTTGTAATGTTTGCTAGGTTTGGTTTCTGATGGCTTTTAATCCTTTCAAAACTATGACAATTTCTCATAGTACTCGGCCTGTTATCTTAGTTTCTTATAATCTTCCTCCTTGGATGTGTATAAAGAAGTTGTTTGATTCTTTCATTACATATTCCTAATCGAAAAGCTCAGAGTAATAACCTTGATGTCTATATCCAACCTCTTAAGGAAGAATTAAAAGAATTGTGGGAAGTTGGAGCAAGAACTTATGATGCACACAAAAAAGAGTCGTTCCAAATACGTGCGACAATTCTTTGAACTATCAATGATTTTCGTGCATATGCAAAATTTTCTGGTTGGAGTACAAGTGGTAAATATGGTTGTCCATGTTGTGACTTTAATAACTTTTCTATGTGGTTGAAATATCATAGAAACTGCTGCTATATGTGTCATCGTCGTTGGTTAGAACCCAACCATCCATGGAGATATAATAAAAGGGATTTTGATGGAACTGAAGAGTTTAGGTCTCCTCCTAAGGTACTTAATGGAACTTCTATTTTGAGACAATTAGAAGATCATGAAATTCATAGTAAATCACCATGGAAAAAGAAAAGCCTTTTGTTCACCCTGCCTTATTGGTAATTTAATGTTCTTCGTCATAATCTTGATGTAATGCACATTAAAAAAATGTTTGTGATAATATTATTGGAACATTGTTGCACTTAGAAGGGAAGTCAAAGGATAACAATAAGGCACGATATGACCTTGTAGCCATGAACATTAGAAGTTAACTACATCCAAAAATGCCTCAAAGTAAAGGTAAAAAATATTTTCCTAGAGCTTATTACCAAATGACATCTAAAGAAAAATAAACATTTTTTGGAAGTGCTTAAGGCAATAAAAGATCTAGATGAGTACCTATCTAACAATTTAATATGTGTGAAAGTGAAGCAATGCAAGATATTTGGTTTGAAAAGTTATGATTGTCATATTTTGATACAAGAGTTTCTTCCTATAGCTATGAAAGGGTGTTTACTTGACAAAGTGATTTCTACTATAGTTAATCTTTGTCATTTCTTCAAAGAAATATCTGGTAAGGTGCTTGATGTGAGTAATTTGGAGAACTTGGAGCATCGATTAGCTAAAACATTGTGCCAATTAGAAAAGATTTTTCCTCCATCTCTTTTCACTGTAATGGTATATTTAGTAATCCATTTAGCATATGAGGCAAAAGTTGCAAGTCCAATTCATTATAGATGGATGTATCCAATTGAAAGGTACTATTTTTTTTTAATTATTTGATATCCTTCAAAATTTGTACAATAAAATAATTTTTCTTTTGTTGATCTTATTTTTAGGTTTCTCTTTACTCTAAAGTCATTTATTTAGAATTGAGCACACTAAAAGGGGTCAATTGCAGAGGGATATTTAGCTCATGAAAGCTTAACATTTTGTTCAAGATATCTCTGGGTCAAAACCTACTTTAATCAACCTAGTCGTAATGATGACTCTTGTTTTGTTGAGATACAAGTTTTATGAATCCTAAAGGTAGACCATTGGGAAGAAAGTGTCAAGTTGAGTTCAATTTGAAGAAAAGAAAAAGAGTTTCTCAAGTATCACTTGATAAGAAAGCATTAGTATAAGCACATAGATATGTGCTTTTTAATAACAAACGCATTAACCCCTTTCAAAAGTAAGATAAATTCTTATGTATATTTTTCTGCTCAAATTTGGTTTGATAACTTTTTTATTATTCTAATTTTTTATCATTTTATTTCTTTTATATAGAGAACACATTGATCTTATTTGGAGGAGAAATCATTTGCTATCTTCTTATGATATTTACAAAATTCACAATCAATCTTTTACTAATTATTTTTGTGAACGGGTAATTGTTAAGAATTTTCAATAATGAGTCTTGTAACATCCCAATTTTTCTAAGATGAATTTTTGAAGCTACCAATAACTCTTAAAATGAAACTAGGTAGAATAAGAAGCCAAAAGCGAAGAAATTAGAAAATATGATTCAAATGATGAAAATGTCCCTACACCCAGGCAACTCAAATAATGAGCCAGAGAAATGGAAATACAAGTAAAAGATATCCTAAAAGGATTATAAAACATCATGGATAGTTAAAGGTTGTGAGAAAATTTTGGAAACCTAAGAAGGGACGAAAATGCCCTTCTAAAACCCTGAAAATGTACAAAATGCCCCTAGGAGCTATATGTTTTGCACAAAGCTAGTAAGTTCCCACAAAAATAGTAAATGACCTTAGATTAACATGGGAATAAATCAAAAATTCTTAGAAATGTTAGGGGAATAATTTGGAGAATTTTTCGGCAATGTTGAGAAAAATTACGAAAATGTTCCTAGAAGGTTGAGAGGGCAAGATAATGTAATAAGCAAGCCAAGAGTGGGCCTCACACCAATAAGCACGAAAATCAGTAGCTGGGAAAGGTGGTGATAAGTCACCAAACTCAAGTCAACCAAGTCTTCCACAAAAAGACAAAGTGAATAGTAAAAAGGTTCTTTTAACCATGGTTAAGACTAATTAACCCTGGTTAATTAAAACTAAAGTATGCTTAGGCTAAGTTAATCATAATTAGAGGTAAAATTAGATTAATTAACACTAATATAAACCTAAAAGGATAATTCCTTAAATTATGATTTATTTTGGAAAATAGAAAAATATAGGCCAAATTACCCAAATACCCCTAAGTACAAAATTAATTCCACTTGGCCCATAAGTGGCCGAATTCTTTTGAGACCCTTGGGACCCCATTTTCTTTAGATTTTTCAGCCTAAACACTTATGAAAATCCTCTCCATTCTCTCTAAGCTCGCCTTACCTCAAATCATCCAAAACCTACACCTTTAAGCCTAAGTCTTCATCTTTAAGACTTAAGCTAGATTAAAACCATAAACATCAAAGTCCCATCACCATCACTTGTCCACGGTCATAGCAGTCAAGAGGAGACCAAAGGAAGCCTTTAAATCCCCACAAAACACTAAGGAAGTCTTCAACAAGTAGGATCCTTCTACTTGTCTTTTTATGCTTCTAACTTGTCTTTTTATGGTGTGTTTGTTTTCTTTCATGCATCTTTTCTCCAAGATCTATATATCTTATTTTGTTTTCATTTGTGAGAGCTTAAAATTTATTTTAACCATTCAAAATCATCCCTACAAATTTTTAGTGATTTTTGAAAAGAAATACAAAGTTTGTTTAGTTAAAAGTGCTTCTAAGGAACTTAGAAGAAATTTAATTAATGGGTTTTGTTTTAAAATTATTTTTGAAGCTTTGATCAGTTTTATGCTCTCATGAGAAAAGTTTTTGAAGCTTATTTGAAAGAGGATGTGTGGATCTTGGAGTAGATCATGAGAATCTACTCTTTGTGGCTTGGAAAAATATGCTATGTTGTTATTTTCATGCTTGTTTTATGATTTAGTGTTGACCTTGTGATTTTTCTCTTGTGATGAGTGTGGTATGATCTCCATGTTGGATCTACACCTATGATTATGTATGTTAAGAGGCGAAATAAATTTATGTAATAAGTTCCAAAGGTTTCCTTTGGACAATAATTAGAAAGCTACCAAGAAAAAGTTGTAATTTTTAGCCCAAAAGTGACAAAATCCTTGTATGGCACCCAAGACTCATCATGACCAACACCTAAGCATCACAACCTTGATGAAACAAGCATGGACCAAAGGCAAGAAGGGCTGCAAAAGCATAACACCACTGAACCAAGGTGGTGTGAGATGAAAGCTTGGAAGAAATCACCTTCGCTAACCAAGGAAGGCTTTCGACCACCACTTCAAAAGCATAGTTTAACTTGGTTAAAATTTCTTGAAGTAAATTAAGTTCTGCAATCAGGTTTTAAATAAACTAAATTAACCTTTAAATAATGTTAATCAAAGCAAAAATGGGTTAAGAACTTCTGGGAGTGCATTTAGCAACCCTAGAGAGATTTTGGAAAAAAATGGGTTTAAAATATGATTAAGGATAAATCAACCATTTTCAGCAAGTAAATAACCTATTTGGAGGTTTAATTAACATTTAAAAGGTTATGTTTCAGAATATATAGCCTAGGTAAACTTAAGGTAAAATCCAAAAATTTCTAAGTGGTAAAAATTCCAAAGAAGCTTAAAATGGATAACTAGCAAATTTACCACAACTTAAGCAAGGGTAAATGAGAAATTCGGCCATTCCATTAATTTTTAGGTAAAAATAATTAACATTACCTTAAACTAATTCAATTATAAACTCTAGACTTGGTCCCGAAGTAATGGTCAACTTAGGTCAACTAAGATTAAGAAATGGTCAACTTAAGTCAACTAGGGTTAGCAGAAGGAAACCCTAAACCTAGAAGAGTGGCATTTGGCCGCTTAGTGGTTAATTAACTTCAAAGAGATTTTAATTTCCAATTAAGTTCAATTAAGGACCATTTTCATGTGAACAAAATGACTTTAAAATATGAAAAAGTTTTAAGATGGATAAAGAGACCTATTGATTTTTTAGGTAAATGATCTTAGGGTTAAGAAGGAAATTGTGGAAATCTAAGTTTAGGAAGTTGGAACTTGGCTACCATGTTTTTAAATTAACTAAGAATGAGTTTCAATTCTTAACTAGGCCCAAATAATAATCCTAAACATGTGAGAAAAATATAATTAAAGTGTATGAAAGATAGGATTTAGAGAAGTAGGTTATTTGACCATTTAGGAATAAATTGACCCAGAAGATTAATTAATTTCTACTTTCCTTAATTAGATATTATTTGATCTATAATAAAAAATAGTTTTAAAGGTTTAAGAGTCAATTAGACCTAATTATTAATGTGGTAAAAATGAGAGCACAAGGTAACATATTTCAAAGGTTTATTAGAGGCATGATTAAGAAGGATGGTTAGAACTTAAACATGAAGTTATAAGTTCACTAAGTAATTCGATCATGGCATACCTTAATGAGAAGGAAGTTCTAAAAGTATCTAAGTTGGATTCAAATGAATGAGTTAGAATTCAAATATCCTAAATTAACTTATTAGAAGGGAGGAAATGGATTAGAAGAAGTTAGGATTCTAGAGTTTATATTCGGCCATTCTAAGTTAATAAAGAGAAAAGAAGTTTAAAAGTCCTAATTTTTATAACTTAAGAAGTCTTAGAATGTTATAAGAAGAATCAAAAGTTTAAAAGAAAGTAGGCAAAAGTAGAAGTTACCATTTGGCCATGTTTAATAAAAAATTCCCTAAATAAGTAAAAGTTTGTAAATACTTAATACTTGAACTTAGAATAATTAGGACATGCATAAGACTTGAACAAAAGAGAACACAACAAGTAAAGAACTTAAAGAGGTTCCATTTGGCCACCTAGATTAATATTCTAAGATGTAAAAATTTTAATGAACAAATATAAACTTGAGAAAAGGAAAGGGAGAGAGGTAACTTAGAAGGTTGAGTGGAATAAGTTCCTTGAGTGATACAACATTAGAAATTGAATTGAGAAAATTGTTTGGACATATATTTGGGATATAATGTTATGCGATTTACTAGTCAACTTATAATATAAATTGTGAATGCTCATGAATGAGGAAGAAATGATGATTATGTATGAGATTGGTTTATGTGGATCCGAAACCTATATGTGCATTCCATATTGGTTGAATTTTTTTTTGAACATGCATAATAATTCAGAAGCCATTGAAATAAACTTAAAAATATTAAGGGATCATTAAAGTAAACATTATGTGAAAATGTAATACTACTCTCTTTGTGCCTTGTGCACACTAGATTCTAGAGGGCCCTCAAAAGCCCTACTAAAGAGAAGCCAAAGGTTGCTACTTGGAGCTCAAGGTCTCTCCAAAAACCTTTGTATTGTGAAGGCATCGAATCCTTCACAACCTTATAAGGTGGTGACGACCATCCGGGATGAGCTCATATCCTTAATTTTTAATTGGAGGTGAGAGTAGAGTCAGCGAGAAGATATTGTTTGACAAATTTAATATATGTCTATGTCTAATTATTTTCTCCCAAAGATGGTGAAACTAGATTCATAAAATGTTCCAAAGGTTGGACAAAGAAATGATAAAGACAAAGAAAAGTAGTAAAGAATAAAGTTTAAGACATAGAATAACTGTATGCCAAATGATATCTTATCTGTGATCCCAAAGTTTATGAATGTTAAGAGAAATGTATATTTAAGCACTACAATGTATGTTTGTGAATAAAATTTATCCACTTCAGAGAAATGTTTTCAAAGAATTAAAAGTAACTTTTTATGCAAGAAATGATTTCTGAAATAAAATGAAGTGGCTGAGATTAAAGTGATGACATTAGAACTAAGTAGAAAGCTTACTGAGAAACTTAGTTTCTCATCCCTACTTCTTCCACTTTCTTTCCAGACGTTCTGGATGCTGTATGTGATGGTGGAAATTCATGTTATTGAAGCGGATGTAAGACACTCTCATCTGAAGAAAATTTACATCATGCTGATATTATGATTAAAAGGATGCAAGCATCATAAATATTAGTAATAAATAATATGTTATGTATATTTGGAAAATATAAATTAAGGATTGTAATAATTATATGATAAGGCCTATGTGCCTAAGAATTATATGATGTTTGAATGGTATGTACAATTATGTTAAGATATGTATGACGTGATTCTATGTTATTTTAACTGTCTAGACATGAATTAAGAATTAAAGAGAACTATATAAGCGATTTATGCTCTTAACATTTTGAACGCGTGTAGAACTCGTTTAGAAATTTATTTTACCACCACACGTTTTATCGACGAGGCTCCCAGTTTATGTCAAATTGTTTTAAAAAAAATATTACTGTATTTTCGTATAAGTATTTTCTAAAATGAATTCGGCATCATGAGATAACAAACTAAAAATGGAACCAAAAGAACGACTTAAGAGTAAAATTGGTATTCGTTTTTAGGATGTTATAAGTTTCATGATTATTAATAATTTTTAATCATTTAGAATATATACATATATATATATGGTAGGTTGCACATTTGGAAGAGCAAGGTAGTGCTCTAGTGACCGATGAAATCAAGTGGTTAGCACATGGTCCACTAGAAATGGTAAGAAAATATAACATTTGGATAAATATTATTATGTAGGTGGACAATTTTCTTTTTCTTGAATGTTATTTATTTGGATGAGATTTACAAACATGGCACTTTTAGCTACTTCACATTCCTGAATAAATGTGGTTTCTTTTCTATTTTATGTCCTTTTCTTGGCACACTATTATGTAATATAGTATCAGAGCTAATTTTTGGTCCGAGTACAACAAATTTCCAATGAAATTGTTTCCATTTTCTTGAATATTAAAATTTTGTTTTAAGTGTGTGTAGAAGATAATTGTAGGTGAGTGAATTTGTTTGCAGGAGGAGAGTGTCATGTCCTTGTGAATTGTTCGAGGTATTCACACATAAGGAGTTTTTGAGGGGATGAGCGGGCCTTTATGTGAGGGAGGAGAATGACTTTTGTTATTTTTATGAGTGGATATTCATGCTTTTTATAATAATTCTAATAACGTATACAAATAAAAGATAAAAAAAATCAACTTTCAATTTACTTTTTTTATTTTTAATTATTTTTTTTGTAAATACTATTTTGCTAAAAAAAATTTGAGGGGTATTTCCATTTTATATCTTCATTAATATAAAATAGGATTTTAATTTTATTAATTGGGGTAGCTTTGTTGGAGATGGAGAAAGAAATAGTAGTATGTAAATTGTGATAAAATTATACATTATAATTCTTGAAATTATAAACTATAATTATTATGATTCTTAGAAATAATAATCACTAGTGGAAAAATAACATTTTACAACAGGAGTTTACATCGGTTGGTCATGAACCGATGTAAATAAAAATGCGGTGACATTTTTGTAAATAAATGTGAACTTTCTACATCGATTCTCAAAACAACTGCTATAGAAAGTACTTTCTACATCGGTTACAGAATAACCGCTTTAGAAAGTACTTTCTACATCGGTTGTTTTGAGAACCGATGTAGAAAGTTGTAATAAAAAATTAACTTTCTACGTCGGTTCTCAAAACAACCGATGTTGAAACTTTCTACATCGGTTGTTTTGAGAACTGATGTAGAAAGTCGATTTTCAAAACAATTTCTTACATCATTTCTTAGGAAACCGATGTAAAAAGTTGGCGATGACATTTTTGTAAATAAAATGGAAAAGAATCTACATTGGTTATTCGTTTAATCGATGTAATAAGTAGTTTCTACATCGTTTCTAAGAAACAACCAATGTAGAAAGTCTTCCATTTTCCCTTTTTCTTCGACCCTAGTCGTCTTTAACCTCATTCTTTAAATCCCTAGTTTCTCGTCTCGGCCTTTTCTCTCTGTTTTCGTTTACATCTTAGCCATTTCTGCCATCGCTGTTGCTTGTCGTTGCACTCTGTCATTACGTTCGTGGTCGTCATTGTCGTCGCCGTTGTGAACATTGCCTCCGCTCGAAGTCGTCATTGCGCACCCAAAGGTATAAGCAACCTTCGTTGTCTTTATCGTTATTTATCCATCTCCTTCTGTTATTGTAGTTGAAATTTACATTCATGTTGGTTGTTTTCTATAATTTGCAAGCTTTTTATTTGGCTACCATCGTGCCTTCGTTTGACTACCGCTCTACCATTGTTGTGTTGACTGAGGTATTTATGTGAAAGTTTGCTTGTGTTAGCTTGAACAAAGAAGCCTATGCACCTTTGTTTGTTAGGTGATATGTATGTTATAGTATTGATTTCGTTTTAAATATAGGTAATACTTGAGTGCATTAACCTGGTTTTGAAACATTGAACAATCTTCATGACTTAAGAATATGACCTAAGTTCAGCCTCTGTAGATAAAGGGAATATTTTTAATTCATAACTAAGTTTATTAAGGTCATAATAGATATGAGATATGTTACTTGTAGTTGATCATGACTTATTGTTGATTACTAAAATGGTAATTATCATAATTATATGTCTAAATTGCATGTTAATCTTTCTAAGTTAAGTTGGTTTCTTTTCTTGAGTTCAAATATGATCATACCCTTAGTTTCCCGTTCAAGGTTGAATACAATGAGTATATTATTGAATAAGTAAACAATTTATTATATTCAATCTTGAATTGTCCAAGTTGAACAGTTTGGAACTAAAATTTTTTATTCAATGGTTAACAATTTCTTTTTAAATCCTTATTTTAAAACTTTTAAAATTACAATACATTTGATGTAATTTTAAGTTATTTCATTTGTAAATTAAAATTTAATAGTAAATAATGATGTATTTAGTTTAAATATATAAATTATGTTATTTCTGTATTGTGTGTCTGGTCATTCTATTTTTATATGCAGGTATTATGAATAAATAATATAGTAGTATACCTAAATAAAATGAACATTTAAAAAATAAACTGGACTTTCTACATCAGTTAAGATTATAACCGATATAAAAAGTGATTTTCTACATCGGTTGTAGGTAGAACCAATGTAAAAAATATACTTTTTACATCGATTGTGAGTAGAACCGCTGTAGAAAGTATGACTTTTTACAGCGATTCTGCCCACAACCACTGTAGAAAGTCCTACTCTCTACATTGGTTCTTCCCACAATACTTTTTACATCGGTTCTATAACCGATGTAAAAAGTCTTATTTTCTATATCGCCCGCTTCAATACCGCTCAAATAACCGATGTAAAAATTTTATTTTCCACTAGGGAATAAGAATTATTTTGATTCAAAGTATGTAGTTGATTTTAAGTGTCAACATTGAATGTCAAGTTTCATGTGGTATCTTTTATACTATTTGATCCTTTGTTGAATATTTGTCTTCTATAAAAATATATTATTATCATGTAAGGTTTTTTTATGTAGAAAAAATAATGGAGTTACAGGAGCAATATTAAGGATACCTTTGCAAATATTAAAGGTTTTTCAAATTATTTAGAAAAGTAAATGATTTAATTTTGGTGAAAATCATTTAACAACATCAATTTATAGTTTATTGCATGAACCTTTACTTATACACGTAAACCTGTAGGTAAAAGTTGACACGTAAACCTTTAGTTACAACTATGTAAAATTGTAGGTAAAGATATAAAAATAAAGTGTATACAAACTTTTACCTACACTCATACAAAACTGTAATAAAGGTTCACACAATCTTTATCTGTGGCCACAACAAACTATAAGTGAAAGTATAAAATTGTAGTTACAACATTTAGTGACATCCAAATTTCTATAATTATTTAGTGCACATAATGGATAACGAATATGTTCTATGATCCTTTTATTTAAATTTATACCTATGATTTTTTTATATTTAGTGACAAATTTTGTCCATATCACTGTAGATACAATTTATTGTAGTGAAAACAATTTGAAGGCAAATTTGCTTTTTTTTAAGTTGAAACCACTTTTATGTCATAAAACATAAACTTTCCTTCCATTGGTCTAAAAAGTATAACGTTTCAAACATTAATCGTAATATCACAACTATAACCTATTAGTCGTAAATTATATATAACCAAATTAGATTCAAAATTTAGATCCATTCTATATAGAGGGAAAAGCATGGAATATTCAAGCCATACAGAATGACAACAGGGAATAGTCACGTTACACAGATCTCTAATTTGTTGGTTAATATCAATATAGTAAAAGAAATATGTTGGTTAATATCAATATAGTAAAAGAAATAATATAATAATAAAATAGATTGTCTGCAATGATTCTCATATAAAACAAGTGTAGCTTATATATTATACCCTGAATTAGTCTTATTGAATTCCACCATGATTTCCAATGCATTGCTGATGATGATATACTTTTAACCAATGCTGCTAATTGAAAAATAAAAGCTCACATGACATGTAATAGTGTAGACAAAATGAGGGAAATTAAATAGACGTTATCTACAAGTATTCTATCATATTGTAAAGAATGAATTCATTATCAATAAGAGAAATAGATTCATAAAATGCAAAATTCCCCCTTTTCACATTTCACACTCCTTTCAAAGGATAAAATTCATACTAAGGACTAGTTAGACTTTGAGAATAAAATTTAAAAATCAAAAAGAGAAGATTTATAGGTAATGCTACATAGTTGAAATACAATATCATTCTACCTAATTATATCATTTGTATGTACTTAAACTATCTCAATCAAGAAATTTATGTGGCTCCCTGAAGACTTTTAATTTGAGTAGCATTGTAAGATCTTCAAAGTCATCTACCTCATAAGGTGGCTACAAATTAGTATTTAAAGAGTTTATCTGTTGCATCTTTTGTTCTTGTTGCATTTCTTGTAAGACTTGCAAATGGAAAGAATTCACTCTAGGTTAAGAAAATTTGGGGAGCAACCCAGTTGTCCTGATCAATGAGAAGATGCAACTATTTGTCTTAAAGCCTTTGGTTCAATTGGTGGATTGTATTATGCTTTGGTTCAACATATTGTGGAAGAGATTCATTCTCCAAGATTATGTCATGGATGCTTTCTCTTTTCCTTAGGTTCACATAATTGTGGCAAGGGAAATACTTCTGAACATGGCTGGTAATTCGAATAGAGGTTATGGACCTTTCAACATATCTTGCAATGCTTTTCCAATCTCCTTTACCAAATTTCTTAAGCCCATAAAAAAATAATCTAGTATAAAAAAGGTAACAATATACACTATTTAGAAATTTAGATGAATGAAAAGAACAAATTAAATATATCTCTTATTTTTGTAAACACTTACTTGTATTCATTTTCAATCCAGATGTTTACTTTCTTTTTTCTGAATGAAGAAAGAAGTTTTAGTATCCGTGAAGAATTAATTTTTTATATTTAAATATTCAAATAAATACTTTTATTTCTTTATTACCTCTAAATTTTATTTGATTTTAATTTTTCAAAAATTTAGGATGATAGAAATTATCTTTATTTCAAACATATAATAAACAATTATAAATTATTTGAATCAAAATTTTAATAAAAATGTACAAATTATTTTATTAAATACTTTTTGTATTTAAATTATGTCTTATGCTAATAAATAAATTATTGAAAGATGAAATTTAAAATATTTATTTAATATTTAAAATTTTAATTGATAATATTTTGAATATTCTAAAGTTATGATATGAGATGATTCATTAATATTAAAATGGTTATCCTAATAATTTATAAATTAAAATAAAATTTATATATATATATAATTTAAAAACTGAATATCATAAACATTTACAAGATTAAATTAATGTATAGTATAAACGTTTAAAAGATTAAAATAATTAAAATAAAAAATCTATCTATAAACTTATTTACACATATCGTAAGTTTTTCCATATTTTGTTAATTACCAAATATGTGTAACAATTGATTAATAAAAAAAATTATATTTCTTTATCCTAATAAAAAAAATTTATTTATAATATGAGCTTTAAATTCATATATTTTTACAATAAAAATAATAAAGTTTAAATTTATAATCTTACATAAATTATCTTAATCCATTATCATTTGGCTGATTTAATGAATTTTAAAGTCAATAATGCTTAGTATAAAAAATATGAATAATTTCATAATTTTTTTATAATTCTAATTTCATATTAAAAAGTTCAAAGAAAATACTTTTTATTTGATTTGTCATTTATAAATTTTGAAATTTTAATTATATAGTGTTTATTATAAAAATGTTTTTTAATTCACTAATTTTTATTATTTTATAACCAATTTGTAAAAATGATAATTTTTTATTAAAAATTAAGAATAAAATAATTTATTTTACCTTAAAATATAGTATCTGTAAATCTCATGTACCGGTATTTACTTAACATTTTTTTAGACATATATGATTCTATCTTTTTTATTTTCGTCTTGAACTAACAATTTCATAAATATTTTTATTTGGGACTTCAAAACTAATATTGTCATTAATTAAGTCTGGTTCATGTATGTTTCTAATTAAAATTTTAAAATTTTTTCTTTATCAAACTTTTCGTATAGAAATCAACAAAAAAATATTATTATTTTTCAAACTAAACTAAATATGAATTTTATTGGTGAAGAATGTGTTATCTTTAAAAATATCTTGTTATATTTAAAATTTATCATATTATTCTACTTCATGAGAATAGTAATATTGACACCCTTAATATATATATATATATATAATAATAATAATAAAAAAATTTAAATTATTTGAATTCGAAATTTTAATAAGATTACCGTATAATCCTAACTAAATTTTAATAAAAATATATTAATAATATTTTTAAATATTTTTCCTTTTTATTTTATGTTGAATGTCTACTAATAAATTATTACAATTTATTGAAAAATGAAATTAATTCATAATAATTTATTTAACATAATAATTAAAGTTAAACAAATTAAATTATAATTCATTATTTTATTGTATTATAATTTTCAATTTATATATTATTTGAATTTTTTATTTTAAAATATGCATTTAAAATAAATTTATTCTCGTTAATAATACAAAATAATCAAATATTTAGGATATATTTCTCCTAATAAATTTGTGTATTATGAAATTCATCATACACCTAGTAAATATATTATAAAAAATAAATATAATATTTAAACATATTATTTAAATTAATTATATTACATTTCATAAATATAAAATTTAATACTAAAATACCGTTAGTTTTATTTATATATATTGATTTTTAGAATGTAAATATTTTTTAGTTTTTTAATAAATATTTTTTGTAAGAAAATTTTTAAATTGAATAAAAGTTTATTAAAATTAAATTTTTTTAGTCGTTATTTTTGTTAAACAAATACTAAAGAGATTCGTTCCATAGCTTAGGTGTGGGTAAAATTTGGTTACCGTACAAACCTAACAACCCGAATGAGTAGAATAAATGGGTGCACAGGTCGGGTAGCATTCATGTAAAAAAGGGTTTAAATTTATGGATTAGGATGGATTTTGGCGGATGAACGCGGGTGGGCATATAATCACCCAAACTCACTCGTGATTACCCAAAATACTATATATAAATATTTTTATAATGTAAAAGTGGCCTGATCCAACCTTAAGAAAGATAAATCCTAAATGACTAATGAGTCATCGATTGTTCATGTGCCCCTCTCACTCTCGACTCTTGCTTAGTGCTCTTCTGTTCGATGAATCTACTAGAGTTTATTTTCTTATTCATCTTCCCCTTTGTCTTCGTGACTTCAACTAAGATTTGAGTCATTGAGCTATCTCAAATGTTTTTGATTTTTCCCTTATGGATTGGTGCCACTGTTAGGGTTTGAAATATTCTTGTGTTTTCCATTGTTTGATATTATTGTCTATCCTTTTTTTCTCTTCGATTGTGTACTCTCTTACAGAAGTTATGTGTTATTCTTCTCTCTAATCCTTATCAGTTATATTGACTTATATTAATTTTTAATAATTTTTTTGACTTATTTTTTATCATGTTACTATTATTATTTTTGCATATTTGGATTTGATAACCTCATCATCACTGCATCAAATATATTAGTTCCCTTTTGTTGCCTCTGGCTCTCTACTACTATCTTCTTCCCAATTGTGTGCTCTCTTACAAAAGGTATGTGACTATATGTTGTTCTTGTTTTATTTAAAGTTTGATTGTGATTTATGAATATTGATTTATATTAATTTTTAATAATTTTTTAACCTATTTTTTATCTTGTTACTGTTATTATTCTCACATATTTGAATTTAGTGACCTCACCATCGTTGCATCGTATATATTGGTTCCCTTTTGTTGCTTCTAACTCTCTACTATTGTCTTCTCTTATTGAAGGTAATTTTTATTTACTTGTTTATGTGTTTTATCCTTTTAGTGTTTGGTTTTGAATTTTTTGATTACTGATTTATGTTTGTGTATCATGATTTATGTGGTTTAATTTATGCTTTTGCTACATGTTGGTTGCCTACCTCCGATAGTGAATAATTCTAAATAGTGAACATTGAAGGAAGGCTAAAGTAAAGGACGGAAAAGTATTTATTAAAAAATTGAAATTTATTATTTATTTGATTCTCTTTAATATTTGTATTATTTGATTTGTTTATTTGGCTAACCCTCAATTATGTGTTTGTGTTGCATATGACTTCTGAAAGTCTATATTTGTATTTTGAGATTGTGTATCTATTAAGCCTGGAAGACATTAATTGTTGGGGAAAAATTGAGACCAAACTCTAGGAAAAAGTTGAAGAATTGACCTTAGTTAAGTTCTGTTAATTTTTTAAGTAATGTTAAATTACTCATATTTTGATATTATTGCATTGATGAAGATGGTGACTTGACTAAGATTGATTTATACGTTTGAGTTTCATATTTTCTAATACTTCTATGGTTTTTTTTAGGCCATTGCATGCTGAATGAACGAGCCTTGATTGTAAGCTAAGATTAATTTTGTATGAAAATATTTCCTTTTTCTTCTTTAACATGAATGAATTTGTGATGCATCCTTTGTGATACTGATTTTCAATCTATGATGTTTAAGCTTATATTAAATTATTTAATGTTCCTTTTCTGACATTTATGATATTACTCTTGTCTTTGTGTGTAATGTATGATGCTAGGATTGAGAAAGATTTTAAAATGTCCATGTTTTTGTATGATACTCCTCTCTAACCCTTTTTGTAATCTATGATGCTTAATCTAAGAATAAAATTTTTTATGTCCCTTTTGCTTATATGATACTATAGCCTGGTCTATACCTCAATGATGCTTCATCTAAGGCTTTTTTCCCAATCTTCCTCTTCTTAATACTATTTTTGGTTTATGAAACTTGATTTTAGATTATGGTAACTTTCCCTTACTTCTACAATGTTTGATCAGAGAAGCCTTTTAAACTTTTCCTTTTATGATACTGATACTACACACTAATCTTTATCTGTATGATGCTTTGATCTGATATTTTTTCTTTCTTCCTCTTCTTCTCTGATTGCTAATTTGGGACAACAACATTTTCCTCTTCTCTTGTCTTATGTGACTTTCGATTTTTAACTAAAGAAACTTGATCTGAGATTTTTGTAACTTTCCCCTACTTCTATGATGTTTGATTTGAGAAACCTTTTAAACTTTCCCTTTTATGATACTGATACTGCACATTGATCTTTGCCTATATGATGCTTTGATCTACGATTTTTCTTTTTCCTCTTCTTCTTAAATTAATGATTAGAGACAATGATGTTTTCCTCTTCTCTTGTCTTATGTGACTTTTGATTTTCTACCAAAGAAACTTGTCCAGATATTTTTGTAACATTCTCCTACTTCTATGATGTTTGATCTGAGAAACCTTTTAAACTTTCCCTTTTATGATACTGATACTATACACTAATCTTTGCCTATGTAATGCTTTGATCTGAGATTTTTTTTTCTTCCTCTTCTTCTCTGATTATTGATTTGAGACAATGATGTTTTCCTCTCCTCTTGGCTTATGTGACTTTTGATTTTTACCAAAGAAATTTGATTTGAGATTTTTATAACTTTCCCCTATTTCTATGATATTTGATTTGAGAAACCTTTTAAACTTTTCCTTTTATGATATTGATACAGTGCATCGATCTTTGCTTGTATAATGCTTTCATCTAACATTTCTTTCTTTCTTTCTCTTCTTCTCTGATTACTAATTTTGATCAATGATGTTTAACCTGTGATTTTTTTAATACTTGCTCTTCTTCTATGATGCTTGATCTAAGAAATATTTTAATGTCAAGGTTTTATGATACTAATACTACACCTTGATATATGCCTCTATGATGCTTTGAACTAAGATTTTGCTTATTATTCTCTAATAACTAATTTGAGACTAAATTTTGTTTTTTTTTTCTTCTCTTATCTTATCTAATTTCTAATTTTTTTAGAAAAGAAACTTGATTTAAGATTTTTTAATGTTTTTCTTCTTCTTCTTCTTTTATTACTGATCTAAGACTTAACAAATCATTTCTTTTTCTCTTATCTTGTTTAATTTATTTCTTTTTTTATCAATGATGCTTGATCTGAGATATTTTCTCTGTTCCTTTTCTTCTTTTTCTTCTTTTATTATTGATTTGAGACTTAGCAAGTCATTTCTTTTCCTATTATCTTGCTTAATTTCTTTCTTTCTTTTATCAATGATGTTTGATTTGAGATATTTTCTTTGTTCCTTTTCTTCTTCATCTCCTTTTATTACTAATCAGATTACTGATCTGAGACTTAGCAAACCATTTCCTTTTCTTTTATCTTGTTTAATTTCTTTTGTTATCAATGATGCTTGATTTGAGATATTTTCTATGTTCCTTTTCTTCTCTAATTTCTAATTTCTAATTTATGATGCTTGATTTGAGATATTTTGTTTGTCCTTTTTTTCTCTGATTTCTCATCTATGATGCTTTGATATGAGATTTTTTTGTTTAAATATTTTTACTTATGAGTATGCAATGTCCAATGATGATCAACCACTATAGAATGATTCCTTCTTATTCTGTAAATTGCTTGAGAATAAATTCTCATATAGGACCAGTGGAGCTAATTGGGTAGTGACATGTGCTTGAGTTAGATTTAGTCTTAAGTTCAACTATAGAGGTGAGGGACTTACCAAACCAAACATAAGTTCCAAGTGCCACCAACTTATAACTTATACTAAGATTTAGCCTTAGTTGGTAGGAGTTGACTAAGACATTCATTCGATCAGTATGAAGCACTCTAGTCAACATCTTCCCACCTCTATTACTGAACAACCATCAGCTATGGAAGTTGGTGGAAATCCAGAAAAAGCAAACTTGAACCCATCTTCAAATGAAGTTGCTATTCCTGAACAAACCTGGCCATTCCTAAAAAATCCCAAAGAAAAAGCCAAATGCAAGTGGAATTAGATCTACTTCACATGTTTGGGACCACTATAAAAAGTTGTCTGTAGCTTAAGATGCTACACCTTAAGCAACTTGTAAATATTGTAAGAAAAGCTTTTATTGTCCCCGTAAGATCCATGACACCTCTTCTATATCTTCCCACCTTCTAAGATGTCCAAAATACACCCATGCTATAAGCAATGATCCTACTCAAAGAATTTTGTCATTTAGGTCAGCTAAGAGTGGATAAAGTTTTGATTTACATGTTGTTAGTCAAAGATTCAATATTAAGGCTTGCAACCATTTAAAATTGTAGAAGGTGAGGGTTTCAAACTCTTGTGTAAGCAATTGCAACCCCAATTTATCCCACCTTCTAGACATACAGTTGCAAAAGATTTTTATCAAAACTATTTAGATAAGAAAATCAAATTAAAGGCATTCTTTAAGTCTAATAGTAGTAGAGTTTTCTTGACAACAAATTGTTGGACTTCTATTCAAAATTTAAATTATTTAACCTTGATTTTCCATTTTATTGATAGTGAGTGGAATTTTAAAAAAAAAATTAGTTTTTCAATAGTTCCTAATCACAAGGGTGAGATCATAGACAAACAAATAGAAGAAATATTGAGAGAATGAGGAATTAAGAATTTTTTTTCAATTACTGTGGACAATGCCTCATCAAATGATGTGGCCATTGCCTATCTGAAAGAGAAATTAAATTCTTTCAATGCATTAGTCTTAAATGGTGAGTTTTTTCACATGAAGTATTGTGCTTACATCCTTAACCTGGTGGTTAATGATGGGTTAAAGGACATATAGTCCTCAATATCCAGTAGTCAGAGTGTTGTTCAGTTTGTTAGGTCCTCACCCTAAAGATTAGTCAAATTTAAGGAATGTATTGCCTATTCTAAAATTTCAAACAAGAAACTAGTGTGTCTAGATGTACCAACTAGGTGGAACTCAACTTATCAAATGCTAGATTCAATTGAAAAATACCAAGCTGCATTTGAGCGGTTGGAGTTTAAGGAGCCTAATTTTAGGGAATAATTTGAGGTAGCAACTACACCATCTAGTTTTGATTGGGAAAATGCTAGGGTGTTCACAAATTTATGATGACACAAATGTATATTTAGCCTCTACACATTTATCCATTCATGTTGCATTCCATCAACTTTCACTAATCAACTGTGAGTTAAATCAATCTTCTATGAACCTGAATACCATTTTTTCTAACATTGGATGTGAGATGAAAAAAATATATGATAAGCATTAAGGTCATGTTATTCATATAAACAATCTTTTGTATTTTAGAGTGATGTTTGATCCTAGGTTTAAGTTTAAGTATATTGAATGGTCTATTTGTGCTATGCATCCAAATGAGAGTGACTTTTTTGTGTTGAGTTAGCCTTTAGTGTCAAGTTCAATATGTCTAAATTGTACCAGTGATTTGCAAATCTCCACGAGTAGCAACATAGTATTGTTGAATCCTCCCAACATCCACTTCAAGGAAATTCATCTTAAACTTGTCCTCCTGTAGTTGCCACCCATACTGCCAAAACTGATGCTTTTAGGCAACATCTAAAGGAAAATAATTTACTTGATGCTAGAAACGAGCTTGAGAGGCACCTAAGTGAACCATGTGTTGATTATGACGATAAATTTGACATACTTTATGGTGGAAAAAGAATAGCTCTCGTTTCCCTATTTTGTCCACTCTAGAAATGGATGTCTTAGCCACTCCAATTTCAACTATGGCTTCAGAAAGTGCCTTCAGCACAGGGGGAGGGTGTTGGACACCTTTAGAAGTTTTCTAACCCCTAACATGGCTGAGGCTCTTATCTGTGCATAGAATTGGTTAAAGCCTTCCACTTAATAGATTAAGGATTTCCTCATTAGTGAATATTTGGAACTTCTAGAAAATGTTTTAATTGGTAATTTTGATTTCACCTTTTTTTTTTAAATTTATGTTTTGTTGTCCTCATATAAATTGCTATTTTTTTATTTGTATATGCTCCTAAGAATTGGAAAAATTTGACAAGGTACAAAGGAAGGTGAAATAACAATTGCAGTTGGAGTGGGAGAAGGATCTTCTACTCAACCACAATCAAGGACTCTTGGTTGATAAAAAAGAGTAAAATATTAAATTTACTTCCTTTATTAATTATTAAATTCTTTAAGTTTTGTATTTTTCTTAATTGATATTGTAACACCCTCAAATTTCTATAATGAACTTTTTCAACTAAAAATAATTCATAGAG
This sequence comes from Canavalia gladiata, assembly GCA_037954105.1. Classification (NCBI taxonomy): domain Eukaryota; kingdom Viridiplantae; phylum Streptophyta; class Magnoliopsida; order Fabales; family Fabaceae; genus Canavalia; species Canavalia gladiata. The sequence goes on from CM075665.1 coordinate 36,192,449, forward strand.
TGAAACTAAGTAGAATTAGGAACTAGAAAAAGAAAAATTAGAAAGTTTGATGCAAACGACGAAAATGGCCCTCCATATGGGCAACCCAAATAATGTACCAGATAAATGTGAAACCTAAGTAAAAAAAACATTATAAAGGATTATAAAACATCATGGATGACCAAAATAAGTGATAAAAAGTGAGAAAACAAAAAAAGGACAAAAATGTCTTCGAAAAATCCCGAAAATGTCCAAAACGCCCTTAAAAACTCTGCTTTCTATATAGAGCTAGTCAGGTCCTAGAAAAAAAAAGAAAATGATCTTATATTAACATGGGAATGAATCAAAAAGTGTTAAAATTATCAGAGGAATAATTTGGAAATTTTTCAGACAATTTTGAGAAAAATTACGAAAAAACATCCTTGGAAGGCCAGAAAGGCAATAAAGTGTGAGAAACAAGCTATGAATGGGCCCTATATTGGGCTGCACGAAATTTATCATGTGGAAAACTTGATAGTGACTCACCAAGTCAATTTAACTCAAGTTAATCATAGAAGACAAAAATAATTAATATTAGTATTTCTTTAATCATGATTAAGACTAATTAACCTTGATTAATTAAAAGTTAATCATGCTTAGGCTGAGTTAAACATGATTAGTTGTAAAATCAGCCTCATTAACACTAATAAAAGTATAAAAGGATAATTGCTTAAATTTTGAAAAATAGGAAAATCCATGCAAAATTACCAAAATACCCCTATATGCAAAATTAATCCAAATGTGTCCAAGCCTTGCCGAACCCACTAAACTGATTTGGAGCCTCATTTGCTTTAGGTTTCCCGTCCCAAAACACTTAACTAACTTTCTAAAAACTCTCTAAATCCATCTAAGTCCAAAAAATCCTAACCATTTACATTAAGCCTAAGTCTCCAACTTTGAGATTTAAGCTAAATCTAAGCCATAAACATTAAGCCCCACCAATTTCACATAGAGAACCTTGGTTACAAGGAGTAGTCATCACAGCCCCACCATCACTATACAAAGTCACCATCAATTAGGATCTTTCTACTTTGTCTTTTTAAGCTTTAAACTTGTTTTTTATACTTTGATTTCTTTCTTTTGTGGATCCTTTCTCTAAAATCTATGGATCTCCTTTTGTTTGGACTCATGAGGGCTCAAGACTGCATTTGAATTGTTTAAAATAAACACCATCATTTTTAGTGATTTTTGAGAATAAAAATGAAGTTTTGTTGGTTTAAGTGTTTCTAAGTAACTTAGAAGAAATTTAATCGATGGAAATTGATTTAAAACCCATTTTGGTGATTTTTCTTCTAAGTAACTTCGTATGGTTGGTTTGAAAGTGTTGATTTTTCTTCTTATGGTGAACATGTGTATGAATTTATCCAGATCTAAACCCATGAACTTAAAGATTTAAAAGTGATATAAAAATGATCTTGAAATCTTGAAGTCCCAAAAGCTTGCTTTGGGTATAGATTTAAAAGTTACTAAGTAAAAGTTGGAATTTTGGATCCAAAAATAGCGTAAGCTTTGCATGACACACAAGAATCATTTTGGACACAACCCAAGTTGTGGACTTTGGACAAAACATGTATTGACCAAGAGCATAAGGTGTTGCAAGTGCACAAAATCAAGTAACACCAAGGTTGTATGAGAAGAAAATGTGGAAAAGTGACTAAGAAAGCCAAGGGAGGCATTCGACCAAACTAACATAATCAAGGATAAAACTTGTTAAAATTTCCATAAGTGGCACAAATCATGTAATTAGGTTCTAATGAATTAAATTAACCTTTGAATTAAAGGAACTTGGACTAAAATGACCCAAAAATCTCTAGGTGTGCATTCGGCTACCCTAGAGCAACTTAAGGAAAAATAGGTTTAAAAATTGACTAATGGTGTATTAAGGATTTTCATTAAGTAAAGAGATTAATTAGAGGTTTAAGTAACATCTAAAAGTGACAAAGACCATAATAACCAACTTAGGTAAAACAACGACAAGTCCTTAATTAGTGGTTAATCTAGATTTCAAGAAGGCATAAATTAGTAGCTAAAAATGAACCATGACTTAGGAGGAGGGAAAAGTGTAATTTCGGCCATGACCCTTAGTAGTAGTAAAAAAACCTAAAAATCCATTAAACTTGCTTAACCTTGAAGTCTAAACTTTAACTACAAGAATGGGTCAACCTAGGTCAATTAGAGTTAAAAATAGAAACCTTAAAGCCTTGAAGGTGGCATTTGATCACTATGTAATTAATTAACCAAGAAGAAGTTTTAATTCATAACTTGACTAAATCTAGGATCCTTAGCAAGTAAGCATAATGAACTAAAAGTGTAAGAAATCCTTAAGAAAGCAAAGGGACCATTACAATAAGAATAAATGCAATGAATATAACTCAAGTTATTAGTAGATAAGACACTTAAGATATATCACTCAGTTAATACTCATTATCTTTTACTCATAAGCTTGTTCTTTATATATATAAAGACAAAGTATTCATTAAGAGACGAATAAGTTTACAACATTTTCTGCACAAGCATTGAATGCATGATCTTGATTCAAGGGAAAGCAAACTGTTTTTCATTTGATCTACTTTGTGCACCAAAAGCCTTTTCATCTTTTTGCTTTTTACTTTCTTGATAGGATAGTCTCTTTCCTTTATTAGCTAAGGTTTTCTATAGATGAAAAGTCTAAAAGTTCCTTTGTTGAATACAGATCCAAAAATAACTTTGTATGTAAGGAGAATTAGTTGCATATACTTTGTAAAGTATATTTCCTTCTATTAAGATAGTAAGATGCTTCTAGATGTTTTAAGACACATAAACTTTTATACTTATCTTTAAGCGTAAAAATTGTATGTATTTTTATTATTTTAAAATTTGGTTCTAACAACCTTGATTTGGAAATAAGGTTGAGGCTTGGAAAAATGATGAATAGTATACGAGTTCATGTAAGGGAAATCTATTAGTCGAATTGATGTAAATTGAATGAAAGTTATAATACTTGATATGTAACCAGTGGGCATGATCGATGTGTTTCAAGGCTAGATAGATTGACTCATGACAAAAGTAAAGGACAGTTGAAAAATAGTGGTCCAGATCACGTAGAATAATGGAGTAGTTAAGAGAATGAGAGGTTATCAAAGGATAATGGGAAGGTTACAAGTTGTATAAGGAGTAATGGTAGCTCAACAATGATTATTTGTTCATGAACGATTACAAAGTAACTGCTATTTATAGAGGACAAGGAAAATGGTTAAAGTGTTACTTTTTTAAAATCCTTCACACATAAAAGATCAATAATTAAGACAAGTCAAGTGTAAATTTAGAAAACTATAATATGTAATAAAAAATTTAAAGGTTTCTACCATCTTTTGATTTCTTACGACAAGGAGAATGGTTAAAGTGTTATTTTTTTAAAATCCTTCACACATAAAAGATAATAATTAAGACAAGTCAAGTGTAAATTTGGAAAACCATAATATATAATAAAAAATTTAAGGTTTCTACCATCTTTTGATTTCTCACTTTTGTTGTAGTCAACTTAACTTTATAAATCTTTTCTATGACTATGTGTCAAAATCACAAAGTTTTATCGTCCTTCTTCTTCTGTTCTTATTTTTCTTTATTTTGCATTGTTTTTACTCATGATTAATCATAAAAAGCCTAAAGAAAGCTATTTTTACTTTCTAAATTAAACATTTAAAAAAAAGTTTATTATTGATAAACAAATATAAAATCAACAATTGTATAATGTGTCAAGTTAGGAAGCATGGTAATAAAACTGAAGGAGATAGTTGGTGCCCGTAAAGTTCCAAATTTTTTTGCCACCTATAATATCTTTTTGTTTTGGAAACAATAAAGAATTATCTTTAAAAGTGAAGAAACAGTTGTTAAAAGTTTAGGCAACGATTGATTGATGGTTGCTTAAGTAAGTGTTTTCCATTCTTTGATACAACGATTTTTTTTTATCTATAATCACGCATAACAAAAAAATCGTTGCCTAAATAGACAAAAAATAATGGTTTCTGAGATTGAAAATAAACAACAGTTCTTGTCATTTGGTTTTTAGTAACAATAAAATAATTGTTGTGATATATTTTAAACGTGATTATTTAATTGTTGACAAAAATGATAAGCAACAGGTACGATATGTTGGCAAAAAAATAAATAACATTTTACAAACTATTATCGTATACTATAAAAAATAGTTGTTTGAATATGCAATAAAATATAAGTAACATTTATATAATCATTTTAAAAAAGTATAGTCAATACATTCTTAACCGTTGAAAAATAAATATAACATTAATTTAACTGATGCTATAGATTATAAGCAACAATTATTTGAATACTAGACTATGATATAAGAAATTATTATATAATCACTACATTATTTAACTATTATCTACATTATAGATATCACTTACTTTTTATAGATAATAATTATTTAATTATTATCTTAAAATATAAGCAACACCTATTCAAATTATTTATATGGTCAATGTTTAACTTTATAAAATATTTTTAAAATTTTAAAATGGTAGAATATTTTTTAATTAATTTCTATAATAATGATGTAATTAATATAATTTAAAAATTCAACTATATTTGTATTCAAAAATTTAAATTAACAAATATCCTACAAAATATTAAAAAATGTACTTAAACATATAAATAATATTAATTATATTTATAAAAATAATAAAATATTTATTAATAATTTTATATCCTAATATATAAATACGAGTATCATTTTTCTTATCTTAAAAGATTATTTAAAATCTTAATCATAAAATAATATAATTTTATTTCTTAACTAAAATAAAGAAAATTTTCATAAATATTAAGGATTAATGCGTAACATTATTCTTTTCGGCTATACCGTGCGGATATCTTATTCTTCCTTAATGAAATATTGCTGCACATATATAAAATAAATAAATTAAAATAAAAAATAGCATTAATTTGTAAAATTTCAAACCTGACATCTAAATACATTAAAGAAATAAAATTAAAAATTAGCATATAAAATTTAAATTTTTTTGCAAAATTGTTATAATAATTAATATACAAATCTTTTTATTTATCAAATTTTAATATTTACACTAATTAATAATATTATATAAAATATAAAATTTATCAAACTATTGGTTTAAAATTTTTTATAAAGTAGATCGTATATATAAATTTTTATGTAAAATAAAAATTAATAAATACTTTATTTTATAACTTTATTTTAACAATTAATACATTATTTAAATATATATAAATATTAATAGTTAAATAATATATATATATTTTTTAAAATTTTTTAAAATTTAATATATATAATAAAAAGATATTATAACATGAATTATTAAATTGATGTATTAGTAATTCAAGTGTTAAAGTTTTTTATGTCAACAAATCTTGAATACATAATATATATATATATATATATATATATATATATATATATAAATAAAGAGAATAAAGTCAAAATTTGATTTAAGAAATAATTAAATTTAAAATTTCCAGTAACATCAATTCGGAACATGAGTAAAATTTTTTCAAGAAATCAATTGAATTCAGTAACTTCGTCTTAGAATATCTTCTACATATTATATATATATATATATATATATATATATATATATATATATATATATATATATATATATATATATAGATATAATATGAAGCCAAAAGTTGTGTCTTTAAAAAAATTATTTAAAATTCTAATCATAAAACTGCATAATTTTATTTTTTTAATTAAATTAAAAAAAGTAATTCATGAATATTAAAGATCAATGCAAAATATCATTATTTTTTACTATATTTTAATGATGATTTGTTTTTTACTGAAATATTGTTGTATATATATATAATTAAATTAAAATAAAAAATAGCATTAATTTGTAATTTCCAAAACTTACATCTAAATACAAAGAAATAAAACTAAAAATTAAGATATAAAATTAAAAACTTATGCTAATTGTTATAATAATTAATATACAAATTCTCCAATTTATTTTAGTTTACACCTAAAATTAAATTTCAAAATATCTTTTAAATATATATATAATATGAGCCAAAAATTATGTCAGTAAAGCAATTAAATTAGAAATTTTTACTAATGTCAATTCAATTAGAAGGATAGGAATGCATTCAATATTTACTCATAATGTCCAAATCTCAAAATTTATACATCATTAGGCAATAACATAAGGACACAACGTATAAAAACACACAATGTCTAATTCATTCCGCCAAGTTTAAAATTCTTACCTATAATATTAATGTCAATAGCACAGGAGGTTTCAATCACAGTATAGGAACAAAGCGCTCTCATCGGACATTACTTGTCAATATGAGAAAAAAATTTGTATTAGAAATTTTGAATTCTCAAAAATTTTGTATCTGAAAATTTTGGTTGCACAAGTTTTTAACTGTTAACTTTCAAAATTTCTTTTAATAATTTTTTATATTATTTTTAAATTAAAGTTCTTTTGTTAAAAATTATATTTTGAATAAAAATTTAGTATTAAAATATAATATTTTAGAAATTTATTTTAAAAAATATTTTGTACAAATAAATTTTTATTATAAAACTAATGCTAAATAACTATGATTAATTTATTTATAATTATTGGCTACAACTTTAATTTATTTCAATATCATTGACAAAAATAAATAAGCAACGGTTTACAATATTTTATTAAAAATAAATAATTTATATATTTTTAGTTATGATTAAAAATTTGTTGTCTTTTTTAATTTTAAGCAACAATATGATAAATAAGAATATTTTATATGAATGTGTTTGAAAATTACGAATTATTATTATTATTTTTTATTTATTTTATAATTTTTTTATTCATGATTAATTATAGAAAACCTAAAGAAAGTTATTTTCATTTTCTAAATTAAACATTTAAAAACAAGATTATTGATAAAAAAAACGTAAGATCATCATTAACGATTGTATGACGTGTTAAGTTGGGAAGAATGGTATTTAATAAAACTAAAAAAGGAGATAATTGCTGCTAGGGATGAAAGTAGATCGAGTCGAGTTAGGTTAGGTTTTAAGTGTTTAAGTTTAATTTTTTTAAAGGTTTTTTTCTATGAAGGTATGATCTGATTTAAAACTTATAAGGTCTAAGATCCTATTTAAAAGCCTATATTTTAAACAAGGTTAATAAATAAACTTAAAGCCTATATAAAAGATTAATTAAAAAAGCTTTCAAGCTTAAAAGCCTACAAAATAAAAAAATTTATTAAGTAGACCTAAAACATAATATATATATATATATATATTATGTAAATAAAATATATTAAAATAAATACTATACAAACATAATATATTAAAATAAATATAAATATATAATATATAAAAATAAATATGTTCCTGAATAGGTTAAATAGGCTTTTTTATAAGCTTAAGCCTGACTTGTTTGTCGCAACTGTAATTCCGACGAGACGACGAACTTGCTAAAATTTTGAAAATAGAATTTTTATGATTAAAGTTGAGTCGCCACCAAATTTTTATTTAAGGGAAAAGATTTGGAAAAAACTCTGACTCGAGAACGAGATTCAAAGTTCTAGAGTCGGTTACGAATGGGGAAGGTGTTAAGCACCTCATTCTCTCGTTCCGAAGAACGTTACCCTTAAACTGAGTGTGTGATCTTTGAAATTGTTTGATTCTTTTAATTAGCATGGAAATAAATAGCTTGATGGAGGTTAGCCTGACAAGACTTGATCCTGCTCCTACGTATTCTCCGGTGCAATAGGAAACTCAAGACTTACGTAGTTCTGGTTTGAGTTGAAGGCTTGACCTTCGAAAGGTGTTTGAACTGAAAAGCGAATGCATTGTTGTCTTTCTTGAAAATATTTTAAGGGTGCGATCCAAATCCACCTATGCACAGGGTCCAAGCCAACTACGGCTGCACTTGGACCCATACGAATCTCTAAACAGCGAACAACAGAAAAAACTACCAGTTCGTTTTTATAACTCGTCGCGTGAGATTAAGGAATGCAAAATAATACTTTTATTTGTAAAGAAAAGAGGAAGGCAATCTCAATCCACATATGCACAGGCCCAAGACAACTACGGCTGCACTTGGACCCATACGAATTTCTAAACAGCGAACAACAGAAAAGCTACCAGTTCGTTTTTAGAACTCGTTGCGTAAGATTAAGGAATGCAAACATGAGTTTTTATTTTTTTGGAAAAGGAGGGGCAATCCCCAATCCACATACGCACAAGGGCCAAGACAACTACGACTGCACTTGGACCCATACGATTCTCTAAACAGCGAGCAGCAGAAAAAGCTACCAGTTCGTTTTTAGAACTCGTTGCGTGAGATTAAGGAATGAAAACATGAGTTTTTATTTTTTTGGAAAAGGAGGGGAAATCCCAATCCACATATGCACAGAGCCCAAGACAACTACAGCTGCACTTGGACCCATACGATTCTCTAAACAGTGAACAACAGAAAAAGCTATCAGTTCGTGTTTAGAGTTCGTTGCGTGAGATTAGGGAATGCACAATGGGAATTGATTTAAAACAAAATGAATTTGATTCTAATTTGATGAAATAAAATTGGACTTGATTTAAAATAAAATAAACTTGATTTGAATTTTGGGCTTGAATTGGGCTTGATTTGAAATTAAGGAAAATAATTGTAGACATGCTTCAGTAATCAAGCGATAGAAATTTTATTTCAGATCTAAATTAGACAAATAATATCATTCCAGAAACTAGAGAGAAAGAAAAAGATAACACAATAAAAATCACATAAATCAGAGATCATTTGATCAATTAAAACGAAAATGAAAAACAGAAACGAAGATGAACCACAAGAACATAAGAGTTTTTAGCGCCAAAATTTAAATTCAAATCTCAGAATTTTTAGAAAATAATTTTTGGTAGATCTGAAAAATAAAAATTGATCAATTCAAAGATATGGATTATAGGAATCAAACAAAACAGGTTTGGCATAAATCCAATCAGAAATGAGCAAGTTATGCACAAATCAAACAAGCTAGGTTAATTTGCGCATCAGGATGAACATGCTTCGGTAATCAGGCGATATAAATTTCATTTTAGATCCAAATTGGACAAATAATATGATACCAGAAACTAGAGAGAAAGACAAAGAAAACGCAACAAAAATCACCAAAATCGAAGATCATTTGACAGATCAAAAATGAAAACGAAAAACAGAAACGAAAATGAATTTGGAAATCCGAGAAGAAACAAGAAACTTAAGAGGAATAAAAGTCGGATCTAACCTCCATTGGAAGGTGATGAAGAACTTGTTCCATGGAGGCCAAGGGATGAATTGAAGGCAGAGATAGAGAGTCTCCTAGGTCCTCCCTTTGAAAATTATAAAAATCCTTCCTAAGACTCCAAGTGCTCCTCCTCCCCCATTTTGGTGAAGGACCTCTCCTTATATAGAAGGAGGAGGGATTTAAAGAATTCTTTCTTATCCAATGTGGGACTTCTTTCCCACATAGGAGAATTTTTCTTTTTTTCTTTCTTTATTCTTCTATTTTTCTGATTCTTTTTTTTTCTTTTTTTTTTTTCTTTTTTTTTCTATTTTTATTTATTTTTTTATTCTTATTACTTGGTTTTATCTTTATATTTTTTTTATTTTTACATTTTTAGTTCAATCTTTTCTCTTTTTGTATTTTTTATTATTTTTTGTTATTTTGATTTTTCTTTTCTTTGTTTTTCTTTATTTATACTTTTTGTTGTTGTTTTTTGTTTATTTATTTTTCTGCTTTCTATCCATTCGTTTTTCTGCTTTCTGTTTATTAATCTTAATACTTAATTATTATTTAAATTATGGTTTAATCACTAATTAATTTTAAAAATGGGGCTTCAGACATAATTGAGTGTTTACATTATTTATCTAAAAAAACTTTTTAACAAATCCGAGTCTATTTATTTATTAAACAAGTTGAGTTAAATTAGGTTTTAAACGGCCGAGATGTAGGTCCGCCGGACGATCTTGTGAGCTATCAAATTGGGTCATGACCCTAGGGTTAGCCCATTTAGCCTTACGTTTTGACCCAACATTATATGATCCACTTAAAAGTAAGGCTTTTTTAAACCCTAACCTACATGACTTTCAATTTAAAGGACTTAGTTAGGGCCAACCCTAGCCCTATTTTTTTTTTCCTATTTTGTAATTTGTTTCAAAGGATAATTTTTAAACATGAATTTATATAACCTCAAAATTAAATATGATGAGTGTGAGCTAATCCATCTGACCTTATATTATAACTTTATATTTTGTAACTCATTTAAAAGTAAGATTTTTTATATCTTAATTCACATAACCTTTAAATTTTGTTTTGTACCTAATTTAGAAATAGGGTTTTTTAAACCCTAACACATATAACCATCAAATTAAGTGGAATGAGTGTGAACTAAGTCTTCCATCTCTATCTTATAACCACTTATTTTGTAGCTCATCTAAAAGAAGGATTTTTTTAAACTCTAATCTATATAATTATTAAAATAAGTGGGATAGATGTGAACTAATTTATGTAATCCTAGTTTATATTTAACTCTTTTTCTATAAAATTTCATCATTTCTTTTAATTTTTTCTCTCACTTTTTTATTTCTCTCTTTAAATAATATCTTCAATATTTTTTATTATACTAAAATATTCTTTAATTTATTTATCTTTATTTTTAGATTTTTTATTTTTTTATAAATAGTTTTTTCATTTATCTTTAAAATTTTTCCCTTTATAATTTGTTCTCTTTCTTTCTTAAAATTTTCTCAATTTTTTTATACTTTTATCTTTTCTTTATTTATTTTTCTAATATATTTACCTCTCTATCTCAAAAATTATCCTTTCTCCATATTTTTCCTTTCTCCTCTCTCTAAATTTTCTTATTCATTTTATTTTTTCATTACTATTTTATTTTAAGAGAGGAAAATAAACTAGAGAGGAAAAAAATTATAGAAAAAATAAAAAAATTTGAAGAGAAAAAATGAAGCTTATAGGTAATCCTAACTCATAGGATTTAATGGACTTTTAGCTTGTGAGCTTTTAGCTTATGGACTTTATAGTGTGGGCTTTGTGTGCTTGTGAGTCATTTTAACCTTAACCCACATGGGTTAAAGTTGATTCGATTAGATGGGTCAAATTAACACCCTTATCAACAAGAATAGTTCTTATCAAAGTAATAAAGAAAGAACAACTTCAAGCTGAAGCAATCTTTAGTTAAAAATTTCAAGGGAAGGAAGATAGAATATGAAATATAATCATATAAATTTATAAAGTTAAACAAGAACCTAAGTGAGTGTCCACCTATATTATATATAATATTTTGGTTGGAGAAAATTGTTAAAGATGAATTGATCTTGTAATATTCGTCATTGTTCCCGTGTGACAAACTTGTTTTGATTCTTTACATATAATTATGTGAGTAATGCTCTTTTAAAATTGTAAATTGTTTTGAACTTTTCGCATATTGCTTATCATTTGTAGTTCTTTGAAGCTTATTTTTCCTAATATTCACAAAGTGAAGAACATGACATCAATTACATTTTTTCCACTTAATACAAATTCTTTTATTTTGTTTGAAATGTTTTCATTGTTAGAACTAGGATGGAAAATGAGTCAAGTTGAGTTGAGTTAGGTTCAGCTCGACTCAATTCAAGCTCGTGAACGACTCGATTCGACTCGTTAGCTTATTATTAATTCAAGTTACATAAACTAAAAGTTAAAATAAATAAATGTAGAATATTTAAAATTTTTAATGTATTAATATATTTTTGATAAAATGGTTGTCTAGTTAAAAATTATAAATATAACTATAATTTATATAAAATAAATAAATATTTACATTTAAATTATTATTAATAATTATTAAATCAAATAACTGATTTGTACGTTGGACATTTTAAATTTATATTTTGTTACCAATTTTAAAATTTTAAAATTTTCTAAACATATAACTTATAATAGTAGATATTATGATTATGTTACATATTTTATTTATTTTATATAAAAATAATAAAATTATATGAATTTAAATTATATATATCAAGCTGGTTCATGAACCAAACGAGTAGAGTTATACATAGCTCTGGTTCAGCTCGTTTAGTTAACAAGTTTAATTTTTAGCTCAAGTTCAGCTTATTTGGTTCATGAACCAAATTCAACAAATTAATTATCAAATCAAGTCTTAAATTTATTTCGAGTTGGTCTGGTTGATTATCAGCCCTAGTTAAAACCATTTTCAAAAGTATAAACATTCATAATTTTATCTAGTAATCTTTATATTTTTGAAGCAAAAATTACAGCCAATGATGTAAGATAATAATAACTTTTTATATAAAGACTAATCTAATATCCTACTTGACCCTAAGAATTTTTTATATCTAGAATTTTTTTGATATTAAGAATTTTTTCGATCCTAATCTATAGAACTAAGATTAAATAGATTAAGACGGACTCATTTAACCCTTCTATCTTTAGTTGCTATCCATAAAAAAATTTCAAATTTTACCATTAATTAAAGTTTATATTTTCATTTTGGTAGATTTATTTAAGTAAATATTTTTTTACTTTAAAGTGAGATATTTAGGAGGATATCTCTTAACATAAATTAAATATATATATATATATATATATATATATATATATATATAAAAGTGTATGATTAAATCCCAAATGGATATCGAGACTAATAGATCACATAGACTCAAAACAAATTGGATACATTATATTGGTAAGGTATAATCAGAATAATCATATTCGAATAAAGAAAGACGGAAGAAATGGGCATGTTCAATCGATAAAGCAAGTCTTGCATATCGACCTATGAAAAACGGACATTGAGAGTTTGAGAAAGTTACCAACCAATAGGACGAAGCAGCTAGCCTGACATTTTGGAGAGAGAAGGAGTGTGTTACCGCACTCAATTCTATAAAAATGACTTCCATGGTATTAAGAAGTTTTATATTGATTAAAGATGTGACTTATGAATATAATATGAAAATAAACTTTATTTTATAAATTAATTTTTTAAATTTAATTTTAATATAATAATAAAATTTATTTTAAATTAATGAATTATTGATAGATATTTAGTTGTAAAATTTTTAAATTTTTAAATATTAAAAGTTTTATATTAATTAAAGATAATATTTGTTATAAATATATAATGTAGAAATAAATTTTATTTTATGAATTAGAGTTGAGTTAGATTTTAAATTTAATTTGAATAAAAAATTATTTTTTCAATTCCTAAAAGCATGAAGATCCATAACCTGAAACGAAGTACAACCGGAAAGGCAGAAACTATAATCACTTCCTTTTAATTTCATTTTTGTTAATCGCAATTTATATCTTACTGTTTCCAAGTATGTTATAATGTTATTGGTTATAATGTTATTGAATATGATAATACTTAAAACACTTCAACAAGAATCTAAAAAACTAATTTCTCTTCATAAATTAACAGCAACGAATAGAGCAATTGACTTGAACAAACAAAATATAAGCCACAAGTGGTAAAATTATACATCAGTGTACCACGATTTTAATTTCTGTTCATTCATTATAATATTTATAATATATGGGAAAGAATTGAATAAGAAACAAATTTGCATCACACAATACCCTAACGAAGTATATAAATTACCAAACATTGCTTTACACCCCATCATCCATGTAAATCAGAAATCAGGTTTCACAAAAATTGATAAGTTTACTATAAAACCACCTATCTAAGCGATTGGGATAACGAAACCCTGAAAATTGGAGCCAATACTAAACAGGTTAGTATCATCAATTAATTAAACTTCCTCAACAAACAGGACAATTTATTCAACACTTCATATTCTAACATTGGGAATTCTGGAAAGTTTGCTTAGATGTTAATTAGATGGAATTTCTCTCATCCGTGATCGCTACGGATTTCACATAAGGATGTTGCTTTAATTTTCACCTTTAGTATCAGATGCCAACTTTTACTAGCAATTCATATGTCCATCATTACACAGTTACACTGTAAATTTGTCATTATTTTCAAATTTTTTATTTTTCAGTTATTATTTTATAAATTAAAGATAATATTTATTCATTTTTATTATATTATTATATATAGATATATGAATAATAAAATAGTTATTTAATAAAAGATAAAAAAAATATAATAAAAACAAAAAAATTAATATAAATATTAATTAAGTTTCTTATAATCCGTATAAAATCATTTTAGATAAAAAAATATATATGAAAAAGAACGGAAAAGTATATGCGAATGCGATTGGTACTGGATAACAAAGTCATCAACATTGAAGACATAACGAGATAAGTTTGCATTGTCAATTTAAACTTTGTCAATCAATTGGACAACTTATCTGAAATTTCCTATTAAAGCTTTGCAAAATCTGAAAAGTTTGCATCAGAAAATTTTCTCATTGGTGATGCTGATTGTCAAAATTGAATGCACATTGTTTTGACCTTTTGGAACCCCTTTCTCTCTCTATCTGCGTGTTTGTGTGTATGCACACGCGTGCGTTTTTTTACTGACCTTGTAACACTGAATATATCAGACGTTATATCTAGTTCTAGTGTGTGTATCACATATGATTCTATACCATTCGAATTTACATGTAGAAATCTTGAGTGTAATTTCAATCAATAAAGACTGCACTTTTAGAAATTAATTAATTAATTTATTTATTAAAAGATAAATTACTAGTATAGAAATTGTGGTGAAGTGGAAGTAGGGTGATATAGTAAATGTATCTGTGTTGTACATTTGGTATAAATCTAGCATTAACACTAAAAAAATTGTGACAGTTATTTTTCTTTATAATTATATAGATTGATATAAAATATATGGTTATACAATTCGTGAAAATGTTTTTCAATGAGTAATTTATGATAAATATGATTTTTCAAAAATTTTTTTACTAAAAATTAAAATTATCACTGTTTATCTTTTAAATTATTATTAATTTTTTTAAATATATTTGGATAAAAGAGAAATATTATTCTTTTTAAGTTCTTTTCATATACTAAAAAAAATATCTATTCACATTATTTTAATTAATTTCTTTTATTAAAATAATGTTTATTAATTTTTCGTATATGTTTATTAATTTTGTGTTTTCATTTTTTTGTCAATTTTGTAACAGGATTTTTTATAACCTGAAAATATTAAAAAAAATTCAAATATTGTATATGAGAATTAAAAAATAGAATTAACAAATGAGTAATACTAATAATTATATATATTTTATTAATATAATAATAATCTTATAATTTATAATAATTTATTTATTTATTTGAATGATATTTTTCTAAAAAAAAATATATTACCTCCTTTTGAATTTGGGGTTATTCTGTTAAAAGTATATTTTATACTTTTTTATAAGGACTTCAATAATAATAATAATTTATAGCTTCAACTTTATATAACAAGTTACACCTAATTCATTCTAACTGTTTATAAAATAAAGTTGTATGTCGGATGGTAATTCATTAACCGGTCCATTAAGGAACTTTTTTAAAGTGGCATGCTAAAGTTCACTAATAAAATAATCGATTCTAATTATATTAATATGTTACGTGGCTACATGTTAACCGGTTTAAATTTTTATAATATTAAAAAATTATTTAGTAATAGTTTTAAATAATATATAATAATTTTAATTTTCAATATATTTTTTTATTAATTTTTATTTATTTAAAAATATTTTAACAATACTTTAAATAATTTAACCAGTAAAATTTAATATATTTTATATCGGTTTAATTATTTTATATTAAATTTATTATGATAAAATAAAATATTTATCAAATTTTGTTTAATATAATATATATATATTATAATATATTAATTTTTTTAAAATTATATTTATTTATTATAAATATTAAGATAAGAAAATTAATTTGTGAGAGCATTTTAACTTTGTTAATAAATAATTAAAATAATATTTACTAAGATTTCTTTTTATATAAGTTACTTCCACTAATATTTTTTATTTTCAATTACTAATTGAAACCGATTTTTAGGTTTTATCCTTATTTTCTTTTTCCACCCTCGCAAACTCACTTGTATGTGATTAACTTATTCCATTTTTGGCTGCACTTTAACATGAGAGAAATTGGTGTGTTCGTTTCCTAGTTCACATCCAAACTTAAAAACACAATATATATATATATATATATATATATATATATATAAATTATTTAATTAATGATATATTTTTTAAAAAATATATCATAAATAATAAAATAAATAAATATAATTATCTAATCCTTTTTTTATAATATACAATTGTTAAAATTATAATAAATTTATTTATATTATTTTACTAATACAAATAGATATAAATAAAATTAAATTACTAAAATTTAATATCCTAATTTAATATAATAATTTAATTTAAATAAAAAATAAAATTTTTAATTAATTAAAATTTTATAATACTAAAGTTGAAGTTTTTTTTGTATACACTGAAAAACATGATGGGATTTGAATTCAACTTCTCATGTAACATCTTACCACCGTCCAATCTTAATTATTTTGCATATATTAAGGTATAATGATTATGTTTTTATTTCTCATTTTACCATTGTTAATAAGTTATATCAAAACATAATAATAATAATAATAATAATAATAATAATAATAATAATTATTATTATTATTATTATTATTTTGCTAAACTATTAAATTAATATTTTTTTATACTTATAGTATATTCATAATGAAAGAATAAATAGAATAAATTATCCTAATTTTATGATAATTTTTTAAAATTTAAAATTAAATTTAAAAACTTAAAATTTAATTTAATTTTAAAACAAAAATTTTAAATTATCTCAAATTAATTCTGATCAATTTTCAATTTTAACTAGTAAATTTTTTATTTTAGTTAATAAATTTTTGAATTTCCAATAAAATTTTGATATTCTAATTATTTTTTCTACTAATTTTTCAATTAATTTTACTATATACAACTTAATATTATAATTTCAAGAAAAAATTTAAAATTACCATTTTTTTAAATCATTGCTTATCTATATATATATATATATATATATTTATCAAGTCAATTTTTAAAAATTTTTATTAAACAAATTATGTATATAAAATTTTATACAAAATAAAATTAATAGATATTTTATATTATTATTTTATTTTAATAATTTATATGTTATTTAAATATATAAATATAAATAATTGAATAATATATTTATTTATTTTTAATTTTTTTAAATTTTATATATTATCATAAAAATATTATAATATGATTCAACAATTAGATTAATAAATTTTATATTTTATATAAATTTATTAAATTGGTGTAAATGATAAAATTTAATATTCGAAATATATATATATATATATATATATTTAATATTGTTTTAATATGGAAAAAGAAATATGTTTACGCAACTACCCTTCAAGCATCCGACAATATATATCTCATGATAGCACTAAGAAAGTTAAAAAAAGAAAAAGAAAAAGAAACAAGTATTTAATGGCATGCTAGCTTCACCAAGATTTATCCCAAAATCAACGTCATTAATGTAAAGAAATATATAGCATTTACAAGAGACTGAAAGTGCGACAAAATGAAGATCAGCACCATCCTAATCTTCTTCTGCTCTCTCCTTCCGTTGACGTTTGCTGAGTTACGCGTTGGCTTCTATAACTCAATCTGTCCAAGAGCAGAGGCAATTGTACATGATGCTGTCCAAAGGCGTTTCAACCAAGATAGATCCATTCTACCAGCCTTGCTTCGCATGCATTTTCATGATTGCTTTGTTAGAGTAATACCAAAACTTCACTTATTCTCCAAACTCAAACATCTATTTTTTTTTATATTCCTACAGTACACGTTAGATCCAATACTATATCTATCTTTTCTATGGATGTTAGATTTTTTTTATAAACAAAAAATTATAATCATTAAATTTAAGATATATAGAATAATAAGTTACCGCAAGCATTTTGGTTTCAGGGTTGTGATGCATCTATACTAATAGATCCAACGAGCACTAGAACCTCCGAGAAGAATGCAGGACCGAACCGAACAGTTCGTGAATATGAAGTAATTGATGAAGCAAAAAGAATGCTAGAAGAAACGTGCCCTTTAACGGTTTCATGTGCGGATATAATAACACTAGCCACTAGAGATGCGGTGGCATTGGGAGGGGGAATCAGGTACAGCGTCCCCACGGGAAGAAGGGATGGTCTATTATCTGATCCCTCACTAGTGAATCTTCCAGGACCATCAATGTCTGTGTCAGGTGCTCTTAAATTTTTCACCGAAAAGGGTTTAACACTTGAGGACATGGTGACCCTTTTGGGAGGCCACACCGTTGGTTTTGCTCATTGCAGTGTCTTCCAAAATAGACTCTCAAGCTTTCAAGGGAGACGTGACCCTACAATGGACCCTGCTTTGGATGCAAGGTTGGTACAAATATGTGGGTCATTCAATAACCAACCAAGGAATGACCCTCTTGTGTTTTTGGACCAAAATTCACCTTCTCAATTTGACAATCAATTTTACAATCAAATGCTTATTAAGAGAGGGGTACTTCATCTTGATCAGCAATTGGCTATGGATCCATTGTCAAGACCCATTGTCGTTAATTTTTCTACTGATAATGCAAACTTTCAACGCAAATTTGCTAATGCTATGATAAAATTGGGAATCATTGATGTTTTGCTTGGGAGCCAGGGTGAGATTAGAAAGAATTGCAGGGCGTTTAACATTCCTTTGTAGAATGTGCTATTACATTATAGAAAGGAAATGCCTGCAAAATCAATAATGATATTGGAACCTTACCATTGTTTTTTATTTTTTTATATTATTTTCAATAATAAATTAAACTTAAAACTTGTTCGTGTTTTTTTTACATATTTACGTTTTGTATCCTTTTTAAAAGAAGAAATATATATATAAAAATGTACCAATCGGTTTGAATTTTAAATTAACTCAGCATTCAAAATAAAGATGAATTTTCTTGAATAATTTTAAATGATAATCATTTTAATAATAAATTATTATTTAGAGGTTATCTTGCTTAAACAAATTATGCTCAACACTATGAAGGATGTTTCGTGAAAACTGTCCCGAATGTGTTAGTGTGACGATTTTAATTAAATAATTTTTCATTATTTTTAAGTTTATTTTTGTTTAATTGAAAATATAAATTATGTTAATGATTTTTATATTTCTTATTTCAATATTTTAGAAAAAATTATTTTGACTCTATCATTTTTAAAATAACACTTTGTATTTGAACTTCAATATACTCTTAGCCTTTACATTGGTATTAATTAGAATTTCGTCAACAAATTTTTTAAAGGTACTTGCTAAGAAAGAAAAAGTAAATTTTTTTATTGAAAATAAAGTTGAAATGTAATATAAATTATAATATTTTTAATAAAAAACTTCAACTCTTAAACTTTTCAATCAATATCTTTATGACACTGGTTAATTTTTTTTTTTAATTACAAAAAGTTACTTAATAAAAATATTTAAGAATATAATAAAAAACTATATATAAATTTTAACATAAGTAAAAAAACAATTTACTAATATATAAATAATCTTAAACGTCATATTAAAATAGAAGAAATGTTTTTGAAATTATCCATTATACTGTTTAGCACTTCTGATCAAGAATAATTAATGTAAAAAATATCGTATAAATACCGACATGCTTGCTTTAGGAAGAAAATAAAAAATACTTATAAGAAAAAAGAACAAAGTACTACAGTTCATAAAATTTATTAGAGGAAGAACATTTCAATCTCCAACGATATAATTCTCATAAAATATGATAACTAAAATAGTAAAAAGAAATTATTAAAACCTTAACTATATTTTTATCATATTTTTTATAATTTATCTACATATAGTTTTTTGTTGTATATTTTTAAATATATATATTAAAAAAAAAAACAGTCAAAATTTTCTTAGTGTTCACAACACGGTAGTTGGATTATTATGGGGATAAAAGAAGACGATACGATACGCAACATATTCCCGGGGACGGTGTAGTCCAAGATGATGACGGCTACTCATAAATGCAATTTTTGCGTAAATTTAACTCTTCAATGCGTTGGAAACATATTCTTCCCCATATTCCTCACATCTTCGGTTCAGAAAATAAAATAAATCCCAAACTCTCTGTTCACACTCAGTTAGTTTGACTGCCTCGGACTCATAAAGTTATTCTGCTGCCAATTGAATGAAACTTAAGGGAATACTTGTACTTTTATGAATTTTCTTTTTTATGTTTTTATCTGTTTATAAAAACGGAAAAATACATGTATTCTTTACGTTATTTTTATCCGTTATCTATTTAAAAAATATTTTTTGTTTTAAAGTTTTAAGATGTTTTTATTATTATTTTATTATATTCTTATATTATATAAATACATTAATTATGAAAAAACTATCACTAAAAGAAATAGATAATATAACTTAAAGTTATATGATAATTTTAATATAAATAAAAATGTTAGTAATTTTTTTAATATGTATAAAATAACATTAAACAATACATAAAAAGAAATGGAGAGAATATTTAAAAATATAATTAATATTCTTAATTTTTTGAAAATTATATTTATTTTCTTATTTTATCTTTTATAAAGTTTATTTTCTTATATATATTGGAACAATTTGGTGTTGTACGAATTGAAGGAATGTCGTTGGTACCATGTGGTATATTGGATGGCGAAAATGTCTCTCCCAACATGCTCATCCGGGAAATTAAAAGACATTGAGATTAATCTTGAAATTTGTTTGTGATTGAAACGATGAATCATAAACATGTCCTATTTTCAAATTTGCTGATTTGACAATTGAGTATGGTAGAAACATGGAGTCTTGATAAATTTTTAAAGGAAGATTGAATCTACAAGCATGTTATGGATGTGTGATGTTAATCTTGATCATAATGGTCATTTATATTATACATTGTTTATGTCTTTATATATAATAATTCATTTGAATTATTGATAAATGATTATGATTTTTTAATTGATTAATTGTGATATGGATATTATGTGTTGTTTATATATTATATTT
Source organism: Canavalia gladiata (assembly GCA_037954105.1). Lineage (NCBI taxonomy): Eukaryota > Viridiplantae > Streptophyta > Magnoliopsida > Fabales > Fabaceae > Canavalia > Canavalia gladiata. The sequence continues at coordinate 36,213,526 of CM075665.1, forward strand.
GAGTGGTTAAGTGTAATGGTTATTGAAGGATGATCCTTTGTTGATCTACTACTGATGTATCGTGCTCTAATCATTTGATGTCCGTGGATATGTTATGCCTCTTGTTTCCTTGTTTAAGGTTCCCATTCTTAATTCACATAATTATTTTTAGTAAAATATGTTTAATTGCAAATACTCTAAGTATTATTGAACTCTATTATATTAATATGAAATGTATCATCATCTTATTTTTACTTTTATGCTTGTCTTTATTATATAAATTATTGGCTAGTGGATAATAGAGACACATGAGCAAAGATCTTGTGGGTCTAGTTGGAAGGCTACAACTAGAGGGTTGTTGTTTCTTTCCTAGTTAAATGACTTAGTCTAATTCACATGTTTGTTATGGATGATCCTTTTCTGTTGATCGAATGTTTATTATGATTACATGTTCAGATACCTTTGTTGTTATTTTTTTAAACATAAATAAGTTAGCGATTGTATCTAATTATCTATGTAATTTTATCTAACTTTGAAAACTTAGAAGGTTATTCTGCTGTATGATGTATGTAAACTTATTGATAAAGTGTGAATGTTAATTTTTTTTAAAAAATAATTTTTTATCTATTGGTGAAAACTGGTTATGTTTGTATAGATTTTATAATATTATATATTTTTTATGTGTATATTTAAAATTATTTTTAAAAAATTATTTTTAAATTTATATTTTAATATAACATATTTTTTTTATAAAATATTTTATAAAAAAGTAAATTTTTATATAGACTTAATCAAAACTTTTGCACGTTTATCTAATAAAGTATATAAGTTAGGTTAATAAAAATTCCATAACAACTATATAACTTTCATTATAGTGGTTGTGGATTGGTGTTTATATTTTTGTGAGCTGCTATCGTCTAAAACATGTTATTTTATATTTTTTAAAAATGGTAACTAAAACAATGTTTGGATTATAATAATGCGATAAAGGGAAAGTTGCATGCCATAAAAAATACTATATCGTTTAGTAAGTTAATGGTTAATTTGTAGAAAATAATTGTTTGAAGATTAATAAATATATAAAAATTAAATATTAATTATTCAATAATTAAATAATAAGATAACAGTTAAAAAATAAATATTAATTAAAATTATAATTAAGCATTATATAATAATATAGAATAAATTATTGTCAAAATATTATTACTTGCTAGTTATTTATCAATAATCTTCTATTAATGATTTTGCTAATGATAAAAAATTATAGACAAATATGATTATTTTTGTGCTAAAGTGTTAATGTTTTGAAAATTAAATTAACACGATATAACATTATTTTTTAATAAGTAAATTATTCTTGAACTTAGTTGAATTATGTTAAAATCTTTGGTACACGCACTTGAATTATGTTAAAATCTTTGGTACACGCACTGTAATATTGAAGTAGAGACTCCATAATCAAGTTTTGAATTAAGGTTATTCTCAAATTACCATAGGTTTCGCGTGAGTATTTTAAAAAGATTATCTAATCACTCACTTGTTTATTCACATGATTATTTCATGCATCTCAAAAGCATATTTTAGATTTATAACTAAAATTTATTTTATTATTTAAAAGCACATCAAGTATGTCACAGAAGTATTATATCGTAAATACATGAAGTTCTTATAAGAGCACGGCCACGTATCTCTTTTAAAGGAACATGACTTCAAGTACATGTTTAAAAAGTATTATTTCACATATATACTAGGTGCGTAACAAAAGCACCACCACTAAAGGTTGTGCATCTTTATCAAATGCCCTATAGATACTAGATACATTAAGTGCATCTCAAAAACACCATTGCCTAAGGAGCATGTATCTTTTTTTTAAAGACTTACAAATATAATATATCAAGTACATTTCTACTACCATAGAAGCCTATGTATCTTATTCGTGCGAGAGCATTACCTCATGTAGTATGGATGAAAATGTAACATATAAGAGTAAACATATGACATAGTTTGACCAACAATTGAGTATCCATTATACTTTTCTCTCGTTAATCCTCTAGTAGAAGGATTAGCAAGTTTTTTTTTTTTTCTTCTCTCCACTTCTACATACTTTTCTCTTTACTTTTCCACATTTTACATATTTTTTACTTTTCACATATTGAAGAAAAATTACACCATCTTAATCAATCACTTAACAACATCACATCTAACACATGTATGTCTTTTCTTTCTGTTGTATACATAGTTGTCCGCAACTCCATTTGGTGGTTGTTAATCGTAGTGATGGTATAGATATTTCCAATGGAAGTATGTCTACTAATAAGACTTCTTAAACATTCTACTTCTTGGTCTGCTTTATTACGAACAATAAAGTCATTTTATAATAGAATGTTTTATACAAGTCACAAAGAGTAAACTCATTTCATAATAGAATGTGTTGTACAAGTCACAAGCCAATTTTGCATACAACTTCACAGGAAGTGAAAACATATCTATTAATAGATCTTATCCCATCTTTATTTGAAACTTAATTATTGTCACAAAATTCTTCCAATATTTAAGTAAATTTAGAAAAATACAAACTCCATTTTATAATACCTTTCAAGTAATTCAAAGGATAATGCAAAATATTCCAATGCTTACCATTTGGGTTATAAGTATGTGATTCAATCTATTCATAATATACCAATAACGAATCTAGTATAGTTCATTAAAATTATGACACTTTAATAACTTTTGCATAATTAGATTGAGACACATTCGCATTATCAATATTTCTTTTCATTTTTTTTAAGGTACAAACTCAAAACATACAGAGTTTTAGCACATATTATAACTTTTAAAATTCTTAAAAATTTTCTCAATATAATGCAATTTTAGTGAAAAATTATTTTATTTTTCTTATTTTTATTCTCAAAATCACAGCATCTTCTTATAAAGTCTTCATTTTAAATTTATAGCAACAAATTGACTTTATTTTATTTATCTTGTTAAATCAAGTCTCACATATCAACGTATCATCCACTCACGTACAAGCATATTATAATACAATCATTTTCAATAAATTTTGTATGCACACGTATATTACCTCAAATCATCCTTTATCAAAGCAGTGTTATATTTTTCATCATTTTATTCAACTAATTTCATTAATCATATTTGAAAAAATGATCAACTGAAATTATAAAATGTTATTTATCCATCATATCTCACACACAATATGGAAACAACAAAGTTCAAGCATACTATATTCTGCTTATATATATAATCATATTTTCAATATCAATAAAAATATTCAAATCATATGTCATCAAAATGACATTCATAAATAATATGCTTAAAAATCTTTAAATCAAATACATAATAATCTTATGTATATAAAATTTAAAATAGTAGCATGTATTAAATACTTTACAAGTAATTTTTTTAATCAAGTATGTGATACTCTCACTTTTTATTATCAAATAAATTAGCATAAGTTATGACATAATATAATCATATTATACTTTTTAATAATTTATTACCATGTCTCAATTGTAATTAAACAACAAATAAATTTTATATAATTAATTTTAAATAAATATCACAATAATATTACCATAATATATCAAAACTTTCATCTCATCTCATATATATGATATTTTAGCAACGTAATCAATAAGGACAAATCTCAATAATAATATATAAGATAAAGCAATAATATTTTTTTTTAATTTTTTCTCATTATTACCATAAAATAAATTATATAAGATTACAAATATTTTCACTATAAAATATTTTCTTGTAGAACATCCTTTATTTTCTTCCATAATTTTAAAATTACCAATTTGTGATATCCTATAAATTAGCTACAATTTATTTGTAGGAAATTACGATAAATTTCAATGATAAGATTATACTTAACATCTATTATGAATAAAGAAGAATATACATATATCATGTAAAAAAAAAATTAAACTTAACTATATACTTGTAAATAATGATATTGTCAATTAGCTCCATTAAAAAATTAGGTAATTATATATCTTTTCAATTACTTATCCTTGGTAATATTAGTGTATATACATCAATTTAATTATATTTTTCAATTTATTTTTCATATGTGGTTATCCAAATTAATTTGTTTTATCACAAAATAAATTTTATTTTCAAATCTTCCAAAAGACATGCTAAAATTATTAATAAGAATATTACACTAAACATAATAATTTCAATCATCTATATGGTTATGATTAATTAAAAAAATATTACAAATAATGATTTTCATCATAAGGTCAATAATTTTTTTATATTTGAATAATAAGAAAAAATAATTATAAATACCAATAACATGATTCTATATGCACTTTTTAACATATTCATCTTTTAATATCCAACTTTAATATTTTTTAAAAAAATAAATAAGAACCATGTATTTACAATATTTTTTAAGAATTTCAATTTGTTTTCTTTATATGTTCTCAATATTATTTAAGGAAAAACTCAAGTAATCAATAATATCAAAATTTTCAATTCCTTAAATTGTCATGTAATAAAATTCACAAAAAATTTATTTTTTTTCACAAGAAATATCAATGAGTGAATTATTCTCAAAATTTATTTAATTAGAAGACCTTAATTTTACTCTTATATTATCTTCTACAATTACAAGAGAACCTTGTGAAGAAAAATGTACTCTTTTTATATGTAATTTTTTACTTTTAAATTGTTGGAAAAAGGTATCCTTGAAAGTAAAATTTCGGCACAATCTGATTCCAATATTACTCTACAAGAACACGGTACATAAGGGGCCGTAAACTCAAAACCTATGCGTGCTGAAGTCTCACACAATATTGGACAGAATTAGGAGGAGAGTAGAAGAGTTAGGAGATATGTGTTAAATGCTCAGAAGCATGTGTTATATATAATGTAGGAAAAAGTTGCATTCAACTAGAAAGTACTACAATTTTTAGTAGTTTAATATCTAATCACTGGAAAATAATTTCTTAATGGATATTAAGTATATAACGTCCAAATATCAATGATCCAACAGTCAAACTGTAATAGCACAACAACTAAAAAATAAAGGCTAATTAAAACTATGACTAATCATCATATAATAATGAAAAATAAATTATTGTCACTTGCTAACCATTTATCAACAACAAGACGTGAGATAATCTACCTAACTTATATATAAAAATAAAAAAATCCTAAAAAATGGCTTGGATTAAATTTATATAGAAACTACTTTTATGAAAACATTTTTAATTGAAAGTTTGCCACATATAACTACTAATTATTTCGAAAGATGAATTTGCATCATTGTTTGAAAATAAGTTTAAGTATATATATATATATTGAAAATATACCATTTTTTAAAACTTTTTAAAAATTTATCCAACACAACCAATTTTCATTAATATATGAAAACTTTAATCTCAATCAAAATCTTCATTCATGTCTCCTCAACAAGTTTAGACATACCATATGCCCGAATAAATCTTTTAAAAATCTAGAAGTCAAATAAAGCCACATGTTCATTTAAACAATCACAAACATCAACTTTGACATATAGCAAACAGTAATAATATAAAATATGAAGAAAGAGTCGAACAAATTAATATGAAAAAACTAATCATTCGAAGATTGTTTCATATACTTTCTTTCCTTCTCCTTTCATGTTCTAGTTGAAACGAATAAGAAAATAATACTTCTTTTTATTTGTTTGATGAAATGAATCTTCTTGACTTGCTCAAGTGAGGGATGATGAACATTAGGGAGTAGGAATGAGAGAATGGGATCAATTAGACATTGCAGGAGGATAACAGAAGGTTCATCGGAGAAAGACGGTAGATCCATCATCATATTTTACTTCATCAATTTATCGGCTAATTGGAGAGAAGAGGCCTTTCTAAGCATGTTTAGTAGATGGGGGAAAAGTAGCAAGAATCTTCATTTCACATTAGCTAAATAACGGTGGCTAGCAATTTGGATTTGTTCACTTTACTAACGTGTCTAGCCTACGCAAATTGACTCAGGAGTTACAACATGTATGGATTGGGTCTTAAAATTATAAATCTGTATAACTCGATATAGCAGAAGTATAGAGAGGACATAAAAACACCAAGAGCCATACTATAGTCACCATATTCAAATCAATAGTTAGCATAACCGATGAAATCACAAAGTGAAACAGAGGCAAAGTGTAGCACTATCCAACCTCCTAAGAGAAATTTTCGAATATCAAGTACATGGTCAAATTCTTTGAAGGAACATTAAGAAAATTAAAGGATTTTTTCTCACTCCATGAGCAGATGGCGGGGGAAGGAATTTTCTACCTATCCTTACACTATCTTGGGGGATCCTCAATTTTGATCAAAGTTGTGAAGGGAGAGGATTTTTAGGAACTTCTCAATGAATTACCAAACACATTCTATAAATAGTTTGATGAGATCACCAATGGTCATAAACAAAAGTGATGATAGATCAAATTGTTTGGGTTAGGTGTGCAAATGTTCCAATTCATGTATGTTTTACTGATTTCTTACGTAATTGGCCTATCAGCTAGGAAGGTTTATCAAAATGGATCAACATACAAACAAATTTCAATGGCTAGACATAGGTCGAATGCTCCTCCACACTCGATCATGGGAATACATTGAAACGATAATAAATGAAAATGTTAATGGGATGTGTTATCCTATTCGGGTATTAGAAGAATTATTTTTTTGGGACCTTTAGAACTTGCCATCACCATTAAGTAAATTAGAGTATGTCAAGATTTTCTCATCATTGGTAGTATTAGAAGCAAAATTTCCATTCAAAAGAGTAGAGGTCAACCTTGGTGATGAAATTCTCGGAATGGATAACAATTGCTTAAGTCAAGAATCTTAAGCAATTACTGATAGACTTCAAGATGGCAGGAAATCAATTAGAAGATAACTCCATCGGGGATAATTACTAACCTGCTCAACAAATTGAAGATAAGGTAGGTACAATCAGATTAGATAAGGGATGCAAGGATAAGGTTCCATTTAATGGTGGACAAACACGTAGCGACCAAATATGACATGTAGAGAATATGAACATGGGAAAGTGTGACAATGAACCATTTAAATAAGCACAATCAAGTAACAAAGAAACCTAGCCATCCAAGACCATATAAAAGCCTAAAAAGAAACAAAAATCAAAATTGGTGATTAGGAAAGATTCCCCACAATCAGACATTACTAAAAGGAAAAGTAATAGAGGAAAGAAGACAAAGATTATGAATGCTATCTTGAAATGAACACATTGAAATTTTGGAGGGATGGCTTCCAAACTTTTGGAACTAGTGAAATAATTGGAAGTGAAAGCCCAAGAAGAATGAAATCACAAGAATCACAAGTAGGATTCCTAGGAAGGAGCATCATCAATTATGAGGTACAAGAGCTAAGAAGAAAATAATGACTAGATCAAGATAACATCGTTCAACATGCCGAGTTTGGGGGTTGGACATAAGAAAATTCAAATAAAGGAGCTCGTAAAGTATTAGAAATTACATATTTTGTTATTGTAAGAAACGAAAAATGAAGGCATACAATTCAACATTGAAGGAACAACTACGAGGGAATGTAGATTCTGAATGAAATAATATACCTCTTATAAGAAGGTTAGGGGGTCTACAAATGATTTGGGGTAGTAGTATAATTAATAAAGTCATAGCATTCAAGGGAACCGATTTATGAGGGTTTGAAATTATGTTTAAAATAAATTATTTTATTTTTTAGTTTAAAATTGAAAAAAAACAAAAAATGAATGAAAAAAGAAAGAAAAAAAAAATTTTTAGTTAAGAATTTAGTTAGAAATTTAGCTAGATTAGTTAATGATGGTTAAGAATTAGTTAGAGAAAAAAAAAATAAATAAATAAAGAAAATAAAAGAAAAATAAAACAAAGAAATTAATAAAAAAAAAGAGAAAAATCAGAAAACAAAAAGCGGAAGTTCCGCCAAATTTTTCCCTTTTTTTTTTTTTGAAATTTTACCTATAAATAGGGACTTTCATTTAGTTTAGGGGCTTTTTCACTTTTAAAAAATTTCAGAATTTCTAAGGAGGGAGAAAGAGGAGCACTTTGAGTCATTGAAAGGAGATTTTCAGATTATTTCTAAGAGGAGCACCTAAGAGACTCTTAATTCTACATCCAATTTAGCACCTCCTTGGCCTCCATGGAACCAGTTATTTATCACCTTCCAAGGTGCTATCAAGTGGCATTCAAGAACATCAATGGAGGTTAGATCCAACTTCTTTTTCGTTTCATTTTCTTGCTTCTTCTCGGATTTCCGAGTTCATCTTCGTCTCTGTTTTCATTTTTATTTTTGATCGGTCAAATGATCTCCGATTTTAGTCATTTTTGTTGTGTTCTCTTCGTATTTATCTCTAGTTTCTGGGATGATATTATTTGTCTAATTTGGATCTGAAATGAAATTTCTATCGCCAGATTACTGAAGCATGTTTTTCCTGGTGCGCAAATGAACCTAGCTTGTTTGATTTGTACATAACTTGCTCATTTCTGGTTTCATTTTTGTCAAATTTTTTTGTTTCATTCCTATGATCCATATGTTTCAATTTTTTTATTTTAATTTTTCAGATATACCAAAAAATATTTTCGAAAAATTCTGAAATTTGAATTCAAATTTTGGCGCCAAATTTTCGAGTTCATTTTCGTCTCTGTTTTTCGTCTTCATTTTTGGTCGGTCAAATGATCTTCAATTTTGGTGATTTTTGTTGCGTTCTCTTCATCTTTCTCTTTAGTTTCTGGAATGATATTATTTGTCTAATTTGAATCTGAAATGAAATTTCTATGGCCAGATTACTAAAGCATGTTCGTCTTGGTGCGCAAATGAACCTAGCTTGTTTGATTTGTGCATAACTTGCTCATTTCTGGTTTCATTTTTGTCAAATTTGTTTTGTTTCATTTCTATGATCCATATATTTCAACATTTTGGTTTTAATATTTCAGATATACCAAAAAATAGTTTCGAAAACTTATGAGATTTGAATTCAAATTTTTGTGCTAAATTTTCATGTTAATTTTTGTCTCTGTTTTTCGTTTTCATTTTTGATCGGTCAAATGATCTCAAATTTTGGTACTTTTTGTTGCGTTCTCTTTGTATTTCTCTCTAGTTTGTGGAATGATATTGTTGGTCTAATTTGTATCCGAAATGAAATTTATATTGCCTAATTACTGAAGCATGTTCGTCCTGGTGTGCAAATTAACCTAGCTTGTTTGATTTGTGCATACCTTACTCATTTCTGGTCTGATTTTTGTTAAACTTGTTTTTTTTTTATTTCTATGATTCATATATTTCAATTGATCAGTTTTAATTTTTTAGATCTCTGAAAAAATATTTTTGAAAAAGTCTGAGATTTGAATTCAAATTTTGGCGCCAAAATCACATGTGTCTTTGAAGTTCTTTTGTAGATCTTGTTCTTTCAACCTTGTTTAGGTATTATTTTTCATGTGTTGATCCTTCTATATGTATTTCTTTCTGATTTGTTTGTGTTTGTATGTCCCTTTGAAAAAAAATCGTAAGAGTGCATGACCATGTGCATGCATCCTATATGCTAAGTCTGGCCTGAGTGATGCATGATTAAGTCATTAAACCTAAAGAGTTAAGTGTATGCTTGAATCAAATAAAAAAAAACACTTAATTCTTACCTTTAAACCTTATGACCTAAGCTGGATTGGAGACAATTGAACAAGGAACATCAATGGAGGTTAGATCCAACTTTTATTCCACTTAATTTTCTTGCTTATTCTCGGATTTTCAAGTTCATCTTCGTCTCTATTTTCGATTTCTTTAAATTTGTGCAAAGAATTCCAATACTAGAAAGTATCATTCTCTACTGTTTCGTATTCTAATTCGTGCAAATTCAAACACGGCTTACGACAGTTTGAATTTTGCGAGCACGTCTATTTCTAAATCGTTGTTTTTTCTAAAAACGTCTTTTTTAATTTCTCCTAAACTGTACAGCGAATTCCAATACAAGCAAGTAGCATTCTCTACTGCTTCATGTTTTAATTCGTGCAAATTCAAACACGACTTACGATGGTTTGGATTTTGCAAGCACATTTGTTTCCAAAAATCATTGTTTTCTTAAAAATTCCTGTTTTAATTTTTCATCAATTGTGCAACGGATTCCAGTATGAGCAAGTAGCATTCTCTACTGCTTTGTGTTTTAATTCGTGCAAATTCAAACACGACTTACGATGGTTTGAATTTTGCAAGCACATTTGTTTCCAAAAATCATTGCTTTCTTAAAAATGTCTGTTTTAATTTTTCATCAACTGTGCAACGGATTCTAATACGAGCTAGTAGCATTCTCTACTGCTTCATGTTTTAATTCGTGCAAATTCAAACACGGCTTACGACTGTTTGAATTTCGCAAGCACATTTGTTTCCAAAAATCATTGTTTTCTTAAAAACGTCTGTTTTAATTTTTATCAACTGTGCAACAGATTCTAGTACGAGCAAGTAGCATTCTCTACTGCTTCGTGTTTGAATTCTTGCAAATTCAAACATGGGTTATGACGGTTTGAATTTTGCAAGCACATCTGATTCCAAAAATCATTGGTTCTTAAAAATGTCTGTTTTAATTTTTCATCAGCTGTGCAATAGATTCTAGTACGAGCAAGTAGCATTCTCTACTGCTTTGTGTTTTAATTCGTGCAAATTCAAACATGGCTTACGACAGTTTGAAGTTTGCAAGCACACCTATTTCCAAAAATCATTGCTTCCTAAAAAACGTCTGTTTTAATCTTTCTTAAACTGTGCAACGGATTCTAACACGAGCAAGTAGCATTCTCTACTGTTTTGTGTTCTAATTTGTGCAAATTCAAACATGGCTTACGACGGTTTGGATTTTGCGAGCATATGATTTGATGAAATCACTGTTTTCACTAATGTGTCCAAACAATCACCTTTTACCCAAGGTTACCCTTTTATTTAGAGATCAAGTCTCTTAACCAGAACTACGTAAGCCTTGAGTTTCGCATTACACCGGGGAATACGTAGGAGCAGGATCAAGTCCTGTCAGGCTAACCTCCATCAATCCATTTATTTTCACTCTAGTTAAAGGGATCAAAATATTTTCAATAAACCACACACTCAGTTTAAGGATACCGTTCTTTGGAACAGGCGAGGGGGGTGCCTAACACCTTCCCCACTCGTAACCGACTCCCGAACCTAAATCTCATCCTCGAGTTAGGGCTTTTCCAAATGTTTTCCCTTAAAATAAAATTTGGTGGCGACTCCACATTAATCAAATAATTCTATTTTCAAAATTTTAGCGAGTTCGTTGTCTCATTGTAATTACGGTTACGAAAGAGGGATACTTTGGTATATTAAACAAAGACTTATGTAAGGAGGATTGGAGAAGGAGATAGGGGGAACGTGCACAATGGATAATTCTCAAGGATGTACCGAACCACTGGCCAATTGTGTTGAGAGTATGTAAGGAGGAATGAGGCCCAAAGCCATTCAAATTTCTAAATTGCAGGTTAGTGGAAGCCTCTCTAACATAGGTGATGGAGGATGCTTAGCATTCAACGAAGGATAAAAAATGGAAAGCATTAATCCTTATTGAGAATCTTAGAATAGTGAAAAAAATGGGTAAAGAAATGAAATAGAGATGTATTTGGGAGTATTGAGGAATAAACCAAATTGGCTAGAAAGGAGATGAGGGCCACTGAACTTGTATTGGATCTTGAGGGGCTACATGATCAATTGAGCTAAAAGGCTAAAACATGGTGATTAGTTAGCATCATATATGGTTTTATTATCACTTGAAGGTATTCAAGGAATTATCCAAAATGGCATAGGTAAAAGACTTTACAAGACATTTCATATAGGAAAATTCCTAATTGTTTTAATGCAATACATAGATAATATGATATTTGTTAAGAAAGTCACATATCAAAACTTATGGATTTGGAAATCGTTACTGACCTGCCTGTAAAGATATAAAGAGTTAAGGTGAACTTCTCAAAAAGTGGGATCTATAAGGTCAATATGTTGAAGGATTTTCTTTTAAAAGGCATTAATATTCTTAGGATGTAGAAGACTCCAACTTCCACATAAGTATCTTAGCATGATGATGGGAACTAACCCACACAAAAAAGGAAGTTAGGCAAGGATAATATAAATATCAGGATTAACTCTTAATCTGGAAAGCAAGAAATATTTTCTTCGACGGACGTATAACATTACTCAATGTAGTACTTACAAATCTACTAGCCTATTAATTTTCATTACATGAAGAATCTAAGAAAGTAATAAAATAGTTGGTTCAAACACATCATTGATTCCTTTGGGAAGGAACTACAAAATACCAACATATTGTATAGGTCAAATGGAACCACATCTGTAAGCCCCTTGATCAAGGGACAGGGAGTAAAAAAATATCAACATGTTCAATAATTCTATTCTTATTAAATGAAGATGGAGAATTCAGAACAAACCAAAAGTGTAATGGTACAAGATCATTCTAGCTTGATATGTTATAACAAATGAAATAAGAGGAAATCAATGAATATCAAAATAGGTTTACTATGGTTGTAAGACATAAACAAAATTGGAGTTTATTTGGAGAAAGACTAGTTCGAAGGAGGATTAAGGAAAATAGTGGAAGATGGGTGCTTGACATCATTTTGGTTTGATAAATTATGTGCAGAGAAACCATTAAAAGATATATTTCTATAATTATTCTTGGCAGCGTGGGATCAAAAAGCAATGGTACATGGAATGGTATCCATACAAGCATAGGGATAAACATGAAACAACCATTGAAGAAAATAATTATTTGACTAAGAATAGGAACAAAACTAAGCATTGTAAGAGATGTGATAATAGGTCCAACTACGAATAGAACAAAGGGATTGTTGGGAATGATAAAATAACTTATCGAGACAACATAGTTAAGTCGGCGTATGTATAACTGATGAAAGAAAAGAAAGAGGCACACAACCCAAATTCCTAACCAAAAGTACTAAAAAATTTGTGAAAATGTTAAGTGCAAAAAAAAAAAAGAGGGCTTTTGGATGGAAACTACTACATAATAGACTTGCAACTAGAGATAATTACATCAAAGAGTTGTAATAATAGAGGAAATGCCCACTATGTGAGAAAACAATACAAACATTAGAAGATCTATTTATAAGGTGCAAACACACTAGAGTGACCTGAAAAAAAGTTCTCAACCGGATAGGAATACTAACCCCGATGGCAAACACAATAGATGACATATTTTGGTCGTTTAAGAGACTTATTGTGGGTGGTTGAAAAAATGAAATTAACTAATATTATGGATGGTAGTCATATGAAAAATATGGCTTGTGTGGACTGTTTTTATATTAAAAAAAGAAGAAATGGGAAGTTGTTAACTTATGAGATAAAATAAAGGCAGTCTCATGGTAATGAATTTGAATAATATCTAGAAAATGAAGTAGTTATAATTTTTTGGATTGGTGTAACAATCCCTTTTGTTGTATACAATCATGATAATTGTAATATAAATTAGGTTAGAGTACCTCTAGTACCCCAAGCATAAATAACATTTGATTAAGAGAAAACGGATCACCCCTAATAGAGCTACAAACTATCTTATGTCACTGAAATTAAAGAAAGAAAAGATCAACAACAACACTCCAATTGGGAGCTTGATAAACCATCATTCTGTTAATTTATTTACAAAAAATTAGTTGCAATTATGATATAATTTATGATTATTTAATTGTAATTATACATAATTTCCTTTATTTTATAGGAATAGTCACACAAGCAAAGAATATAAAAGTAGACAAGTTTTGGGCCAATGAAAGAGCAAAAGAAGCATAAAGGACAAGGAATCTAGTTCAACAATACCATGTCAGTCCTAATAATGCAAGAGGCATCTTACTCCGTCCTATGGTACTACAAGATGACTTAGAATGACCGCGATGACTGAGGAAGAAACTAGGTCAAGCCTGGTTCCTTAATCCACACCTATAAAAGGCAAGCTCTGCCACACCATTCTACATACCACTCCAGTATCATTCCATTCTTATCTTTCTATTGGTATCCTTCCGTAGGATCTTAGAGGCAGACAATCTTTCACAGTGTAAGTTGCAATGCCTTATTGCCAGCTTTGCCGACACTACAATTTTGTCATTCTTTTTTCTAAAATTAGGATGATGGATTATTTTATTTGATTAGTATGCTCTTGTTTGACTTATCTTTCTATGTGTAACTAATTCCCAATTCATGGAGCTTTGACAAAATTTATGATGTAACCAATTGAACACATTTTTCTCTTTTATGAAAGATGATGTGTTTCTATTTATTTATGTTTTTCTTATTGTGCTTAATTAATTGGTGAGAATTAGTTACTTTTGTTGATTTCTAAGTTAATAAGGGGATACCATTACCTAATTAACAAAACAATAAGGTAAATTGAATCTAAGAGTTTTAGAGGATCAATCGAAATCCTTGATTTCTAACTAGTTATTAATTTAATAAGTCTAAATTTTCTTTATGTTTCTCTTAATTATAAACCTTACACGATCATTAGGAGTAGTAACTTAAGGGAAAGAATATTGTTATTACATGATCATTAGATAGTAATAGAATGAGAAAAAATAGCTAGCAATTAACTTTAAGTTATTCATATGGGAGTTGAAATGAAATTAGGTAAAGTTATAAAGGGAATAAAGTTGCATGCCTTTTCATAATTGAATTTGTACCTATATTCTTTTATCTTTAAATTTCCTACTCTGTTTTTCCCTTTTTATATTTATCTTAAAAATTTCCAAACAAAACTCATTTCTAGTGAACTCAAAAGTTAGGATTCAATCATTGTTTTGAGGATTGTTGAAATAGTCTATGTGAGAATGATACTGAGGGTTCCAAATTCCCTTTCTACACCGACATTGCACTTGTTTGTGGGTTAAACTTTGTACGCATAGTAAATGCACAACTGAGCTCTCAACTAGACCCATAAGACCTCCAATGGTAACATGTTGAACTTTTGTTGTGCTCATTAGATCTCCTATCGTTTTTACTAGTTACCAATCAATAATTCACATAATGAAGGTAGATATGGAAACAAAGAAAGGTGAGCATGAATTTCATTTTGGTATAAGAGAGTTCTTAAATAGATGTTAGGATATTTGATAAACCATCATTCTGTTGATTTATCTGGAGGAAATTAGTTATAATTACAATATAATTCATGATTATTTAATTATAATTCTACTTAATTTCTCTTATTTTTGCAAGAATGGTCATGCAAGTAAAGAATCCGAAAATAGGTGAGTTTTAGGCCAAAAAAGGAGGACAAAAGGACCATAAAATGAAAAGGAAGCCAGTGTGGCTATGTCACGACAATCCTAATAATGCAGAAAGCATCTAAGTTAGCCCTACGGTGCTGCAAGATGATTTAGAACAATTGAAAAGACAAAGGAAGCGGCTAGGTCAAGCTCGATTGATAATATTGAAACCCTAATCTATGTCTATAAACAGAAGACTCTGTAACACCATTCTACACATCACTCTAGGCCTTAAAGGCCACACCATTCTCCAGGGGACAAGCCTCTCACTATCCCAAAGACACCTCTCTAGTACCTATTCCATTCCCATCTTCCTTTTAGTATCCTCCTATTGGATCATGGAGGTAGAACATCTTTTACAGTGTGAGTTGCAATGTCCTATTATCAGCTTTGCCGACACTACTGTTTTGTCGTTCTTTTTCTAGAATTAGGATTATGGATTGTTTTGTTGGATTAGTATGCTTTTTTTGTCTTATCTTTCTATGTGTAACTAATTCCCAAATCATAAGGCTTTGGTGAAACTTATGATGTAACCAATTGAACTGTCTTTTTCCCTTTTATGAATGATTATGTTTTTATTTAATTGTGTTTTTCTTATTATGCTTAATTTATTGGTGAGAATTAGCTACTCTTGTTAATTTTTAAGTTAATTGGAGGATAGGCGTTCATATCATTGTTTAATTAATAGAACTATAAGGTAAACTGAATCTAAGGGTTTTGGTGGATTAATCTTGATTTCTAACCAGTTATTAATTTAACAAATTTGAATTTTCTTCTTACTTCTCTCAATTATATACCTCGCATGATCATTGGGGGTAGTAACTTAAGGGAAAAAATATTGCTATTGCATGATCATTTGGTAGTAATAGAATGAGAATGAATAGTTAACAATTGACTTTAAATCATTAATAAGGGAGTTGGGGTAAAATTAGGTAAAGTTATAAGGGAAAGCAAATTATCATCCTTTTCTATATTTGAATTCATGTGTATGTTCTTTTGCCTTTAAATTTCATACTTTTTTTTTCTCCTTCTTATATTTATTTTAAATATATCCAAATAAAACTCTTTCGTGTTGAGCTTAAAAGTTAGGATTCAATCATTATTTTAAGGATTGTTGAAATAGTCTCTGTGGAAACTATACTAAAAGTTTCAAATATCCCTTTCTACACTGATAGACACTTACCCCGTGGGGAAAACTCTGTATGCACAGTAAATGCACAACAATATTCCTAATTCTATTTATGCAATTAAACTCATTTTATTTAACAAATAACATAAATTAAGAATAACAATTTCTTAAACAATTGACTCATGCTCAAACATGTGTGTGTGTGTATATATATATATATATATATATGTCAAATAGTCATAATGTGAGATACACCAAGGGATCAGCACAAGATCATCATTCAACTCCATGACGCCTAAAAATTAAAACACAACGCATAAGAAATCCATGACATTCAAATCACAATCATTTATATAATAGATAATATCTATTCATAAAATATACAAATTGTCGCAACCGTAATTACGACGAACTCGCTAAAATTTGAAAATAGAATTTTATGGGATTAATGTGGAGTCGCCACCAATTTTTATTTAAGGGAAAATACTTGGAAAAAACCCTGACTTGAGGATGAGATTCGTAGTTCGGGAGTCGGTTACGAGTGGGGAAGGTGTTAGGCACCCTCCTCGCCCGTTCCGAAGAACGGTACCCTTAAACTGAGTGTGTGATTTCTGAAAATTGTTTGATCCCTTAATTGATATGGAAATAAATAAATTGATGGAGGTTAACCTGATAGGACTTGATCCTGCTCCTACATATTCCCCGGTGCAATGGGAAACTCAAGGCTTACGTAGTTTTGTTTTGAAGACTTGATCTTCGGAGAAGCTTGAAGGAGTATTTGAAAATAAATTGTGCTCGAAGGCTTGACCTTCGGAACCGCTCGGAAAGGAAATTTTTGAAAGTGGCCAGAGTGTTTTGAAATTATTTTAAGGAGAATCCTTAGTCCACATATGCATAGGATCCAAGACAACTACGGCTGCACTTGGGATCCATATGAATACCTAAGCATCGAACAATAGAAAAAGATACCAGTTCGTGCTTAGGATTCATCGCGTGAGACAAGAGATTCCAAAATGAGTTTTTAATTGAAATCATTAGAAGAGGATTCTTAGTCCATATATGCACAGGGTCCAAGACAATTACAGCTGCACTTGGGACCTGTATGAATTCCTAAACATCGAAGAGAAGAAAGAGCTACCAGTTCGTGCTCAGGGTTCATTGCGTGAGACCTAGAACCAAAGAATTTAATTTGAAAGTGATAAAGAGAACAAGATGAATGAGCTTAAGTAGAAGAAGTATTAATTGATTTAAACTAAAGAAATGAACTTGATTTTGAAAAGTACTTGGTTGGAATGGACTTGATTTGAAAATTTGAGGAAAGGAATTAAATTTGACTTGAATTGAAACAAACTTGATTTAAAATTTGAAAGGAAAAAGTTAGACTAGGTTTTATTTTCGAGAAAAGGAATGGAGCTTGGTTTGGTTTGAAGAGAGGAATTGCATTTGATTTGAAAAAAAAAAGGAGTTAAACTTTAATAGGAAAAAGGGAATTTGACTTGATTTGGAAGAAAGAATAAAATAAGAAATTGGTTTGGAAATGAGTTTTATTTATTATTTTTTGAAATTGATTGTGGATTCATTTCTAAATAATCAAATTTGATTTAAATGACCTAGATTAAAGATTTGATTAACTAGGCGAATTAATTAGATTAAAAACTTGATTAACTAGGTGAATTAATTATAAGGGGATTATAAATAATTGTAAGGTATGACGGGTCCACTTTGATTTAAGGGGAAGCGCGGCGGCTATTTGGCCCAAATTCCCTGGCCTAAGGAGAAGAAGGGCCCACTCGAGCGTGCTATTGCTATGCTCAATACTATTGCTGCCCTATATTCATGAGCCTAGCATATGCAGGTTTTAGAACAAAAGGTTGCCTCCAGGGATCGAAACAAAGACCTAGTAGTGGCAAGGACTGATTTAACCACTTAATCTGGGCTTCCACATAGTGGTTCTTTGCACTCCTAAAATTATATTCAAACGAAGTCAACTGTTCACCATCTACGCATGCATGGGCTTTCTTTATTTCACGTTGGAATTAAACTCCGTTTTACCTTTTATTGATGCTACATGGGAATGCCTTGCAATTTGTGGCTCAACGATTAGATCCAATTCCCTCATTTGCTGCATAAAGTTCTAAGTGATGGCCTGGGAGTGGTGGGATTGCATAACAGAAGCTAACCATTTGCCGTCATAATCGCCATCAACTGTACATGGCGCCGGAGTAGGCTTGAAGGAGAAGTTCATAGGAGGAACTGGCGTTTTGAAATTGTGACCATGCAAATTTTTCTAGGAGATAGGAAGTTCGATCATTGGAGTAGAAAACCATGGACCAGCTTCCCTTATTCAAACTTCAAGGATGCACCTTGCGGTTGTAACAGCGCCGTAACATCATCATAGAGCTCCCTGCTGATTATACATCGTTGTAGTGTTGCCAGTGCTGCGATTTTGGCTAGCCTATGAGCTTCTCAACATGCACGATATAGCATGCTTCTTTTCGGTCTCATCGAAGTTCCTGTCACTTGGCAAATTACTGTGTTCCCTGAGTGAAACAATACCTTCAATTACCTTTCCTAACATCCGCTATCACGTATGTGTTATGAGTCGTGAGCAATGAAAGTCTGAAGGCTCCCTATCATTCAAGTACAGATCCCTGTCATATTCAACCCTTACGAACGCAGGGCGCAGACTTGATGACAACATATCGTTACTGTAGCTTTGCCAACGACCCTTGAAGGATCTTAATAACACCAATGCCCAAGATAGGTTTCCTCCCTTTCGACTGGCGCATCAAGCTACACTGTATGAGATCAGTGCACCAAAGGAACCCAGCCGAATGACTAGAATCTTGGCGTATCAAGGCTGATAGTGTTTAACTTCGTGCATGCACACCATGTAATGGCGGCTGACCCCACGAGCTTGGCAGATTACGGACATGACCTGGGATTTAACCCAGCTATGCCCTTGAAAACGTTGAAGTGCTCCCCGACCAAGTCACCACCTAACTATAATATCAATTATGAAATCTCCTTAACGAACCAGTAATAGAAATCACAAGAATTGAACGTGCTTCAGAATAAACCACAGGAACGGAACATGCTGCAGGTTTTGCATGCCAAGTGCCTTGTCAGGGATGAGGCTTCTGACGATTTACTTCCACTCATGTTATATTCATATTACTTACCGAAACCGACACTTCTACTCAAAACAAGACTCGAAATTCCCAAGAGGCCGAATGGGTACAGGGAAATGAAGCGGGATACGTGCATTTCTTTATTGAGAAGAACCTCATCTTGACAGATGCAATAGTTAACCCTTATTAAAGACACTTAACAAACCTAGAATGGGTTGAAGGCTGGCATCCTTACAATTACGTCATGTGGCATTCAATTGATAACGATCAACTGATTCTTAGGCTATTTGATTTTCTTAAAATCTTGTACACATAACCACTTCCTAAGGCAATATTAGCACTTGAGTTTCGTAAATAAGAGTCTTAAACGATTTCAGGCAAATGATAAGATTGAATTTCAGCCAAACTTCCTATTACTCAACCGGGTATCGTGACACGAGTATTTTGAAGGCATGCATGCGCCAATTAACGGCACTGTACTCATTTTTAGAACACACACAATGCATATTAAAAAGTTTTGCATGAATTAAAGCAGAACCTGGAATTGGCCGACGTGAATTTTCTTCGCTTATGGAATACCGGTGAATAATTCTTCTGTTTCCCTATGATTGGGAGAATTGCAGGGCAACCAACATTTTGAACACCATGAGATCTCGAGGAAGATCCTTTCTCCCATAAATCTTTCCAAGAACCAAGAATCCAGCCATGGATTTATCTTTATCCTTTCTCTCCCAGAACGTGGACCACACTGCTCTTGATGGACGTTGATTCTTTGCTCCCTAGAGAACTTCAAACCAGGGTCCAGAACTCGAAAAACCAGAGTTCCTCCCCGAACCTCCTGAAGTAGTCTCCCCCTTTTCAAGGGCAAGTTCCCTTGGAGTCTTCCCTCCGAATCTGAGAGCCCTCGACTAGATGAAGTTCCCCCAATTCATCGATTCTTTCTCTCCCTCTGTAGGTAAGTCTCCAAGAATTCCTAGCCTTCCCCCCCTCTCCACGTGCATGCCTTTTCTTCTTCTTCTTTTCTATATTCTGTTTTACTTTTCCATTTTCTTTTTCAGTTTTCCCGTTTTCTGTTTTTTTATTCTAGTTTTTTTAGTTAATTCTGTTATTATTATTTTTGATTTATTTATTTACTCATTTTTCAGTTTTAGATTTCAATTATTTATCTATTATTACTTATTTTACTATTAATCTTTCAATTATTAATTTCTATTATTTTTTGTTTATTTTTGTTTATTGTTTTACTGTTTTTTTATTAATTCCTTTTTTTTATCATATTTACTTTTCCTTTATTTCTTTTTTAGTTTTTTAGTATTTTGATTTTATTCTTAATTTTAATTCCTTTTTCATTCCATTTTTTTCTTTATTTCAAGTGTATTTTATTTATTTTTTTATTTCCAGTTTCTATATTATTTTTCTTTGATTTAATCAACTTTTTCTTTATTTGTTGTTTATTTTTTTCTTCTTCTCTTTTTTTTATTTGGTTGTTTTCCGTTTATTCTTTTTCTGTGTTTCTACTTATTTGTTTTTTGCTTTTAATTTTTTTGTAGTTTTCTGTTTATTTAATTATTATTTGGATTAGTATTGGTTACTTGATTAATTTTAATAATTGGTGGCCTCAGACATAATTGAGTGTTTACAGTTTGCCCCTCTTTACTCATTTTCCTACCAGATAATGTGAGAAATTATTTTCTGAATTATCATGGTAGGAAATGAGTTAAGACATGAACACATTATATCCGAGGCAGGCTTTTAAGGAAGTCTGAGAAGCACTAAAAGCCTTGAGGTTAAAGCGAACCTCATGGATGCCTGGAGGATGGCGGTCAAATGACATTGTCGACTTCATGTGCCGATAGCGTTTAAATATGCAAGGCTTGATGGCATAGCCTAATTAGGCTTAGTGAAATGAATAAAGGCCTGTTAAGACAGGCGTGTAATGCAATGGGATTGTTTGTTAGGACAAACAAAAATGAAATGAAATGACCTGTTAAAACAGGCAAAGCAGAAGAGAATGGCCCATTACGATGGGTCTAGTGGAGTGAAAACGACCTATTTAAGGCATGCAAGCATGCAAGCATGCAAGAATTAAAATGTAAGGTATGTAAAAGGTGGCCTAACAACATAGGTAGAGGTACAAAAATCTATCTATGCCTGAAGCCTGACATCATAGGCCCAGCTGTGAGGAAACGAATTTGACGGTGGCCTAACACTATAGGCCAACATGTAGAAAAGAAAATTTTGAACATGCCGGAATGTAAACTTGATGGCGGCCTGACACTATAGGCCAATATGCAGAAAAGAAAGCTTGAAGGAGGTCTGACATCATAGGCCACTATAGGCCAAAATGCAGAAAAAAGAAAACATGAAGGAGGCCTGACATCATAGGCCAAAAATGCAGAAATGTAAACTTGATGGTGGCCTGACACTATAGGCCGAAATGCAGAAATGTAAATTTGATGGTGGCCTGACATCATAGGCCAAGAATGCATAAATGTAAATTTGATGGTGGCTTGACACTACAGGCCAAAAATGCAGAAAAGAAAGCTTGAAAGAAATCCTGTTGTTGACAGGGGGAATGTAAAGGGGGTCTCGCTGTTGCTGGGAAGATGTAAATGAAATCCTGCTGTTGCCAGGATTAATGCAAGCCTGTTGAAACAGGAGGGCAGAATTTAAGCATGCTTGACGTCCTGTTGTTGACAGGAGAATGCCGATGAAGTCCCGCTGTTGCTGGGAAAAATGCAAATGAAATCCTGCTGTTGCCAGGATGAATGCAAATGAAGTCCCACTATTGCCGGGAAGAATGCAAATGAAGTCCCACTGTTGCCGGGAAGAATACAAATGAAGTCCTGTTGTGTCCAGACAGAATGCAAATGAAATACTGTTGTTGCCAGGACGAATGCAAATGAAGTCTCGCTGTTGCCGGGAAGAATGAAAATGCAATCCTGCTGTTGCCAGGATAAATGCAAACCTGCTTGACAGGCAATGAACAGAAATTAAACATGCTTGAAGTCCTGTTGTTGACAGGAGGATACAAATGAGATCCCACTATTGCCAGGAAGATGCAAATGAAATCCTGCTGTTTCCAGGATAAATGTAAACTTGTTAAGACAAGTGGACAGAAATTAAACATGCTGGAGGTCCTGTTGTTGACAGGAGAATGCAAATGAGGTTCCGCTATTGCCGGGAAGAATGTAAATGAAATCCTGCTATTACCAGGATGAATGCAAACCTATTAAGATAGGTGGAAAAAATTTAAACATGCTTGACGCCCTGTTGTTGATAGGAGGATGCAAATGAGGTCTCGCTGTTGCTGGGAAGAATGCAAATGAAATCTTGTTGTTGCCAGGATGAATGCAAACCTGCTTGATAGGCAAAGAGAATTTAAACATGCTTAGAGTTCTGTTGTTGACAGGAGAATGCAAATGGGGTCCCGCTGTTGCTGGGAAGGATGCAAATGAAATCCTGCTGTTGCCAGGATAAATGTAAACCTGCTTGACAGGAAAAGAGAACAAAAGATCCTGTTGTTGACAAGAAAGATGTAAATAAAATCCTGCTGTTGCCAGGATAAATGCAAACCTGCTTGACAGACAAAGAGAACGATAAAAGCCTGTTGAGATAGGCAAAACAAAAAGATCCCGTTGTTGACAGGAAATATGTGAGCTCGCTAGATAGGCAAAGGAAAATGAAAACGACCTGTTAAGATAGGCAAAACTAGAAGTGAAAAGAAACTGTGAAGACAAGCAAAATGAATGACGAGTAGTAAACTATGTAGAAGAGCTCCTGTTGTTGACAGGAAAAATGCAAGCCTGCTAGACAGGAGAAAAAAGAAAAAGGTGAAAACCTGTTAGGACAGGCAGAGGAAAACGAGCAATGTCTTGTTAGGATAGGTTAAATGTAATGGCCCTGTTGTTGACAGGACAGAATGAGGTACCTGTTAAGACAGGTATAGCAGAATGACGAAAACCTATCAAGATAGGTATAGAAGAAAAATCTTGTTGCTGATAGGAAAGAAATGAGCCTGTTAAGACAGGCAGGAATCATGTAAAGGTCCTATTGTTGATAGGATGGAATGAATGGTATGATGTGTCTTGGGAAGACACGTGAGGAGGGAATACAGACTTCTTCGTCAGTTTCCCCCGGACAACTTTATTTCGAAAATGTGAATAACTTATTCTACCTTGAACTTGAAGGTTTTTAAGCATTTGATACTTATTCTCTTGAAGAAACTTGGGCCGACATTTTGCCCCAGTTTAGAAACTTCTTGATAATTAAGGGATGTCTTGATTTGAAGGAACTTGGGCAAGCGTTTTCCCCAGTTTGAGCTTGATTCAAAATCTGAGGATAACTTCCAATTGAATTATGTGGGCAAGTGTTTGCCCCAGTTTGGACTCGATCTAGAATCTGAGGAGGACCTCAAATTGAATTTTTGTGGGCAAGCGTTGGCCCCCAGTTTGATCTTGACTCAAAATTTGAGGATGACCTCAAATTGAATTTTTGTGGGCAAGTATTTGCCCTAGTTTGAGCTTGACTCAGAATTTGAGTATGACCTCAAATTGGATTTTTATGGGCAAGCATTTGCCCCAGTTTGAGCTTGACTCAGAATTTGAGTATGACCTGAAATTGGATTTTTGTGGGCAAGCATTTGCCCCAGTTTAAGCTTGACTCAGAATTTGAGTATGACCTCAAATTGGATTTTTGTGGGCAACCGTTTGCCCCAGTTTTGAAATTTTCTGGGATTGAGGATTGCCTCAACTTGAATTTTCTGGGTAAACGCTTGCCCCAATTTTGTTCTTGAAATCAAATCTTTCTTGGGCAAACGATTTCCCCGGTCTAAACCTTATTCAGAATTTGAGGATGACCCCAGATTGAATTTTTGTGGGCAAGCGTTGCCCCAGTTTGAGCTTGACTCAGAGTTTGAGAATGACCTCAAATAGAATTTTTGTGGGCAATCGTTTGTCCCGGTTTTGATCTTGAATTGGAATTTTTCTAGAGACCGGGGACAACCCCATATTTGAATTTCTGGGCAAACATTTGCCCCTGTTTTGAATTTTTGAAAATTGGGGACTGTCCCAACTTGCACTTTGCTAGGCACCCTTTTGCCCCAGTTTTGAGATTTTAGAAATCTTTTAATTATGATTGATTTGGGCAATCTGCCCTGGTGTTAATTAATTTTGGAAAATGGATTATATGATGCTTGAATGACACGATGCTTATTGTGCCGTTTGATTGAATGAAAAAGGTGCGATAATTGTGATACTTGAATAAAAAGGATGCAATATTTTACTCTTATTGATTGCTTTTGATGTTTGAAATAATTATTTGATGAAATGGATGCAATGGGATTAATGCATGCCATGATGTGGTTTTAAAAAAAAAATTATGTTTCTCTTGATTTTTGATTTTTTTTGTGGCCTTTCTCGATGAACTCATAGTGGGTGTGAAGGGAATCAGGGATCAGGACGAGCTAGATTGACTTAATTTCGGTGTTTTGGCCAATCTCAAAATTTTCTTTTTCCAGGATCTTTGAGACCCAACACTGGTCAGTATCATTGAGTAAGACACACTCCTGTTTTGTAGTGGCATTATGGCAGGTAGGAGGATGAATCTTTGGGAAACAATCCTGCCGAGTTGCAACGGTCGAGGATTCATATGACTTATCATGACTTTTCAAAATTAATATTTTTATTTTTTACATTTTCCACCTTTCTTTTGGCGTGTGCAATATTGGGGTGTACAAGTGCATTCTAGATGGTCAGAAGAAAGAAATAGAGAAGATTTGCAAAAGATGTTTGAGGTCGTGTACTTGAAAGGAAAGGATGATGAAAGGTGTGGGTTCGATTGCCCAAATGGTACCTTTTGATGAAAAATGTCAATGCTGCTTTTAATAATCTCGATTGTCGAATTAATCAAACTTGAGAAAAACGGAAAATTTTTTCCCCAGTTTTAGGAAGATGAGGTGCAGAAATGTCAGATAGTCCTAGAATCCCTAGTCTGACCTTAACTTTTTCCTAAGTTGTTCTTTTGAGTTTTCAACCCAGCAAGTCTTTCGTATTGCCCTAATTTTTGCCTAGGTCTCCCTTACGGGTTTTCAACCTAGCAAGATTTTCGTTCGTGTGCCCTAACTTTTGCTTAGGTCGCCTTTTGAGGATTGTTGACCTAGCAGGCTTTTTGTTTTCGTGCCCTAACTTTTTCCAAGGCCGTTTTTTGAGGATTGTTCGACCTAGCGGGCTTTTGTTTGATCGTGCCCTAACTTTTGCTTAGGTCATCTTTGAGGATTTTCGACCTAGCAGGCCTTCTGTTTGATTTATGCCCTAACTTTTGCCTAGGCCGCCCTTTGAGGGTTTTTGACCTAGCGGGCCTTCTGTTTGATTGTGCCCTAACTTTTGCCTAGGTCATTTTTTAGGATTGTCGACCTAGCGGGCTTTTGTTTATGTGCCCTAATTTTTGCCTAGGTCATGTTTTGAAGGTTGTCGACCTAGCAGACCTTTTATTTGATCCTAATTTTGCCTGAATTATTTTTGGAAACCGTTAAGACCTTTTTTAATCATGGCTTTGTTTATTTATTTTTGAACTTTAACCCTACTTTTGCCTGGATCATTTTTGGCTTTTAATCTAGCAGGTTTTTCTTCTTCTTGAATTTTGAATTTTGACCCTAATTTTGCCTAGATCATTTTGATTTTAATCCAGCGGGCTTCCTTCTTTTCCTTGAATTTTATGTAGTCATACATTGATCTTGCCGGGATCATTTGGTTTCTAATTCAGCGGATCTTATTTTGCATCCCTAAATTTTGCCTGGACTTGAACTTGATTTCAGTGGGATATTTATTGAATGCATGGTGCTTTGGGAATCCGTGGTTAGACTTTTCTTATTCTGCCCCCTCATTGGGCTTTCTTCTTTAAGTTTGATTAATCAAACGTTCAAGATTATTCATTACAGCATTCACATTGTCACCAACAGGTATTTGTTGTATTGGGTGTTGGATTAAGTGATGATGAAAATGAATGGTAAATTTTAAAAAGTAAAGCTAGTGAGGCACACACTTAAGAAACATGAAAAATGTAATTTTGTATTTATTCATTGATTTATTTACAAAAGATTAACTTTGAAAAGTGTGACAATTTTTGGATGAGTATCCTCTCGGCATCTCAACTCGTTCGAGGAAACTCATTGTGCTGCTCCCATCTCTTTCAGCTAGTCGACGGGCTCTCGTGATTCGGCAATGGATTGTTTTCTATGTTAGGAGCAAGCCTCCCAAAATCCATCCATTTTGCATCGATCGAGCTTTGTACTTTTCACTTCAAACGCTAGGCAATCCTATGTGGAATGACCAATGAATCCTGCATGGTAATCGCATTTGGCGTTTGCGTCATACCATTTAGGATATGGTGGTTCTTGAGGTCTTAGAGGATAAGGTGCAACAGGCGAGTTTTGAATCAGCCGAGGTAGCAACTCAGTGTAGGAGATTGGAATAGGGTCGAATTGGACGGGCTTCTTCTCCTTTTTCTGGCTTTGATTAGGATTTTGGCTCATGGCTTGTGTTTGGGCCATATATGGTGTTGGTGGTCGGACTTGTGTCGGATACTTGTAAGTAGGGTGGTATGGTGTTTGGTATGTAGTTGCAATGTAAGGATATGGTATGTAAGGTGTATATGGTGGTGGTTGGTAACCGGTTGGTCCATAATGTACCACCTGTGGAGTATAGTGGCCTTGACCAGAAGCCATGTTGTAGGTTTCACCTGCCTTTTTTTTCCAGATCCACTAGAAGCGTTGAGTGCACCTGTAGGCTTGTGGACAATCCTCCCGTGGCGCATGCCACCTTCGATCCTTTCTCCAATGATGATAACATCGGAGAAGCTAGCAGTCATACTGCCGATCATCTTGTCAAAGAAAGGATCTTGGAGTGTGTCAAGGAACATGCTGACCAGCTCCTTCTCAGATAGTGGAGGTTGTACTTGAGTAGCTAAGTCTCTCCATCTTTGGGCATATTGCTTGAAGGTCTCATCTCTTTTTTTAGCCATGTTTTGGAGCTGAGTTCTGTCAGGAGCCATCTCCATATTATATTGATATTGCTTCAGAAAGGCATCAGTTCGGTCCCTCCATGAATGAATGTGGGTCCGCTCTAGCTGATTATACCTGTTGGCAGCAACCCAGTTAAGCTGTCTTGAAAGAAATGGACAAGTAGCTTATCATCGTGCATGAAGGGCGACATCTTCCTGAAGTACATGGCCAAGTGGCTCTTCGGGCAGCTAGTTCCTTGATATTTTTCAAATTCAGGAACCTTGAATTTGGGAGGGATTACCATATCTGGAACCAAGCATAGATCAGATGCGTCTCTAGCTTCATAAGCACTTCCCTCGATTACCTTGATCCTTTCCTCCAAGATTTCCCACTTTTCAGTATCCTCCTTCGCAGGATGGGTTGGGTATTCCTCTGGCATGTGGTGAGGTTGAGAAGGTGGTATATATATAGGGTGAGGCCCTTGGGTGAACATAGGATACGTTTCCCCAACGGCTGTTTGGTAAGCTTGTGGAGCGATGTTTGGAGGTATGTTATGTGTTTGGGTTTGTGTTCATGCTTGTGTTTGGTTGTATGAGGGTGCATGCCCAAGAGGAAACCCATAATGAACCCCTTCGGTTTGTGGAGGTATGGTTAAGGGTGTCGGATTTTGTGGATTGAAACCAGGAGGATATAATGGGTTAGTTGGTTTTCCCTGCAAGGATTCCCTTACATCCTTCTTTTTAGACAGTTGGATGACCTCCATCAGCTTGGCCATCTGCTCTTTCAATGTTTTGACCTCATTCTTCAATTCCTCATTCTATCTTTCCAGCTCATCCATGATTCCTGATTGTGATCTGGTTCTATAAGGATGTCGAGGAAGTCTTTCTCTAATTTTTCTGTTAAAGTTAAAAATTAATTTCTTTGAGAAATAATTTGAATGCAAAAATCATGAATGATAAAAATGTTGATGCAAAATGAGTATGAATGGGATGGTTTTTCAAAATCTCCTTCTTTCATTGATAAATTTATGACTGGATGAAAGAATGCATGCATGCTATGCACAAATAATTATAGATGTTTTGGGGGTTTTGAAAATGATTAAAACCTGTTTTTGTTTTTTAGCCATTTCATGATTTTTATGAGTTTTGCTGTTCTTTATTATTATTATTATTATATATTATTATTATTTTTTTTACTGGAGAACTTTTGGTTTTGTTTGAAAATGTTTTTAGTTTTACTAAAATTTTTCTAAAAATGTTTCTTAGGTTTTCGAAATTTCATTTTCTTTCTTTTTGTATTTTTTATTTTTCAGTATTTTTCAGAAATTATTTTTCTAATTTTCCCTAGGAGTTTCTATTTTCCTTGATGTTGATTTTTCTAATTTTTATTTGATTTTGTTTAATTTTTTTTTCTTTTTGCTTGATTTTTCTTTTTTTTATTTTCTGTATTTCCCCCAATTTTCAGGTTCCATCTTGGATGATTCTGTTCGAATAAATTTCCGTGCATATATATGAACCGTGTATCATGAAAGGGTGTGTGTGCCCTCTTTGCTTCTTATGCGGGTTACGTGTCCTAAGGGTCTAGGGCTTTTAATGCATGAACCTCTCGTAAGGTGGTTCATAATCCTGAGGTATAAGAGGTTACTAGAGCCAAGTTCCAATCTGTAATGTTTGCCACAACAGCAAAAAAAGCTACCAGCTGTAGGGCATTACAAATAGGACGCACTCTAGCTGGGATTTTCGTGATAGTCAAACAGGACGTAAGCCCCAAAGTGACACCACTAGATCCTTTTAGTCCTAGGTTGCACTCAGACCCGGGTATAGGGCCCCACTCATGATAAATGCATATATGAAGTGTGGAGGGAACACAAGTATTTGGGATACCTGCAATTGGGGAAATTGTATAGATATATAGCAATTTATTGTTCGTCTACCCTAGGGTTGTACAATGAATAGACAAACAAACAACAGATAAATAAACACAAAAATGAATCGTGTAATAAATAAACCATGCAAATAAACAGGCAAGGGATCAAATACAATGCATACTCAATTTGAACGGGCTTGACTCTCTAAAGTTCCCCAGTGGAGTCGCCATCTGTTTCAACCGTAATTTCGACGAGACGACGAACTCGCTAAAACTTGAAAATAGAATTTTATGGGATTAATGTGGAGTCGCCACCAATTTTTTATTTAAGGGAAATACTTGGAAAAAACCTTGACTTGAGAATGATATTCGAAGTTCGGGAGTCGGTTACGAGTGGGGAAGGTGTTAGGCACCCCCCTCGCCCGTTCCGAAGAACGGTACCCTTAAACTGAGTGTGTGATTTCTGAAAATTGTTTGATCCCTTAATTGATGTGGAAATAAATAAATTGATGGAGGTTAGCCTGACAGGACTTGATCCTGCTCCTACGTATTCCCCGATGCAATGGGAAACTCAAGGATTACGTAGTTCTGGTTTGAAGACTTGATCTTCGAAGAAGCTTGAAGAAGGAGTATTTGAAAATAAATGGTGCTCGAAGGCTTGACCTTCGGAACTGCTCGGAAAGGAAATTTTTGAAAGTGGCAAGAGTGTTTTGAAATTATTTTAAGGAGAATCCTTAGTCCATATATGCACAGGATCCAAGAAAACTACGGCTGCACTTGGGATCCATATGAATACCTAAGCATCGAATAACACAAAAGCTACCAGTTCGTGCTTAGGATTCATCGCGTGAGACTAGAGACTCCAAAATGAGTTTTTTATTGAAATCATTACAAGAGGATTCTTAGTCCACATATGCACAGGGTCCAAGACAACTACGACTGCAGTTGGGACCTGTATGAATTCCTAAACATCGAACAACAGAAAGAGCTACCACTTCGTGCTCAGGGTTCATTGCGTGAGACCTAGAACCAAAGAATTTAATTTGAAAGTGATAAAGAGAACGAGATGAATGAGCTTAAGTAGAAGAAGTATTGATTGATTTAAACTAAAGAAATGAACTTGATTTTGAAAAGTACTTGGTTGGAATGGACTTGATTTGAATATTTGAGGAAAAGAATTAAATTTGACTTGAACTGAAACAAACTTGATTTAAAATTTGAAGGGAAAGAGTTAGACTAGGTTTTATTTTCGAGAAACGGAATGGAGCTTGGTTTGGTTTGAAGAGAGGAATTGCATTTGATTTGAAAAAAAGAAGAGTTAAACTTTAATAGGAAAAAGGAATTTGACTTGATTTGGAAGAAAGAATAAAATAAAATAAATTGGTTCGGAAATGAGTTTTATTTATTATTTTTTGAAATTGATTGTGGATTCGTTTCTAAATAATCAAATTTGATTTAAATGACCTAGATTAAAGATTTGATTAACTAGGCGAATTAATTATATTAAAGAATTGATTAACTAGGCGAATTAATTATAAGGGGATTATAAATAATTGTAAGGTATGACGGGTCCACTTTGATTTAAAGGGAAGCGCGGTGGCTATTTAGCCCAAATTCCCTGGCCTAAGGAGAATAAGGGCCCACATGGCCCATTCTTTGTCAATAGGTCCCACTCGAGCGTGCCATTGCTATGCTCAATACTGTTGTTGCCCTACATTCATGAGCCTATCGTATGTAAGTCTTAGAACAAAAGGTTGCCTCCGAGGATCGAAACAGAGACCTAGCAGTGGCAGGGACTAATTTAACCACTTAATCTGGGATTCCACATAGTGGTTCTTTGCACTCCTAAAATTATATTCAAACGGAGTCAAATGTGGACCATCTCCTCATGCATGGGCTTCCTTTATTTCATGATGGAATTAAACTCCGCTTTACCTTTTATTAATGCTACATGGGGATGCCTTGCAATTCGTGACTCAAAGATTAGATCCAATTCCCTCATTTGCTGCATAAAGTTCTAAGTGATGGCCTGGGAGTGGTGGGACTGCATAACAGAAGCTAACCATTTGTCGTCATAATCGCCATCAATTGTGTATGGCCCCGAAGTAGGCTTGAAGGAGAAGTTCATAGGAGGAACTGGCGTTTCGAAATTCTGACCATGCATGACCATGCAGGTTTTTCTAGGAGATAGGAAGTTCGATCATTGGAGTGGAAAACCATGGATCAACTTCCCTTATTCGAACTTCAAGGATGCACCTTGCGGTTGTAACAGCGCCGTAACATCATCATAGAGCTCTCTGCTGATTATACGTCGTTGTAGGGTTGCTAGTGCTGCGATTTTGGTTATCCTATGAGCTTCTCAACATGCACGATATAGCATGCTTTTTTTCGGTCTCATCGAAGTTCCTGTCACTTGGCAAATGACCGTGTTCCCTGAGTGAAGCAATACCTTCTATTACCTTTACTAACATCAGCTATCACATATGTGTTCTGAGTCGTGAGCAATGAAAGTCTGAAAGCTCCCTATCATTCAAGTACAGATCCCTGTCATCTTCAACCCTTAGGAACGCAGGGTGCAGACCTGATGACATCATATCGTTACTGTAGCTTTGCCAACGACCCTTGAAGGATCTTAATAACACCAACGCCCAAGATAGGTTTCCTCCCTTTCGGCTGGCGCATCAAGCTACACTGCATGAGATCAGTGCACCAAAGGAACCCAGCCGAATGGCTAGAATCTTGACGTATTAAGGCTGATAGTGTTTAACTCCGTGCATGCACACCATGTAATGGTGGCTGACGCCACGAGCTTGGCAGATTACGGACATGACCTGGGATTTAACCCAGCTATGCCCTTGAAAACGTTGAAGTGCTCCCCGACCAAGTCACCACCTAACTCTAATATCAATTACGAAATCTCCTTAATGAACCAGTAATAGAAATCACAAGAACGGAATGTGCTTCAGAATAAACCACAGGAACAGAACATGCTGCAGGTTTTGCATACAAAGTGCCTTGTCAGGGATGAGGCTTCTGACGATTTACTACCACTTCTGATATATTCATATTACTTACCGAAACCGACACTTCTAATCAAAACAAGACTCGAAATTCCCAAGAGGCTGAATAGGTACAGGGGAATGAAGCGGGATACGTGCATTTCTTTATTGAGAAGAACCTCATGTTGACAGATGCAATAGTTGACCCTTATTGAAGACACTTAACAAACCTAGAATGGGTTGAAGGTTAGCATCCTTATCATTACGTCATGTGGCATTAGATTGATAACGATTAACTGATTCTTAGGCTATTTGATTTTGTTAAAATCTTGTACACATAACCACTTCCTAAGGCAATATTAGCACTTGAGTTTCGTAAATAAGAGTCTTAAACGATTTCAGGCAAATGATAAGATTGAATTTCAGACAAACTTCCTATTACTCAACCGGGTATCGTGACACGAGTATTTTGAAGGAATTCTAGCGCCAATTAACGGCATTGTACTCATTTTTAGAACACACGCAATGCATATTAAAACGTTTTGCATGAATTAAAGCAGAACCTGGAATTGGCCGACGTGAATTTTCTTCGCTTATGAAAGACCAGTGAATAATTCTTTTGTTTCCCTATGATTGGGAGAATTGCAGGGAAACCAACATTTTGAACACCATGAGATTTCGAGGAAGATCCTTTCTCCCATAAATCTTGCCAAGAACCAACAATCCAGCCACGGATTGATCTTTATCCTTTCTCTCCCAGAACTTGGACCGCACTGCTCTTGATGGACGTTGATTCTTCACTCCCTAGAGAACTTCAAACCAGGGTCCAGAACCCGAAAAACTAAAGTTCCTCCCCAAACCTCCTAAAGTAGTCTCCCCCTTTTCAAGGGCAAGTTCCCTTGGAGTCTTCCCTCCGAATCCGAGAGCCCTCGAGAAGATGAAGTTCCCCCAATTCTTCAATTCCTTCTCTCCCTCAGTAGGTAAGTCTCCAAGAATTCCTAGCCTTCCCCCCTCCCCCCGGGCATGCCTTTTCTTCTTTCTTCTTTTTTTATATTCTATTTTACTTTAAATTTCATACTCTTTTTTTTCTCCTTCTTATATTTATTTTAATTATTTCGAAATAAAACTCTTTCCTGTTGAGCTTAAAAGTTAAGATTCAGTCATTCTTTTAAGGATTGTTGAAATAGTCTTTATGAAAACTATACTAAGGGTTTCAAATATCCCTTTCTACACCGATAAACACTTACCCGTGGGGAAAACTCTGTATGCACAGTAAATGCACAACAATATTCCTAATTCTATTTATGCGTTAAACTTATTTTATTTAACAAATAACATAAATTAAGAATAACAATTTCTTAAACAATTGACTTATGCTCAAACATGTGTGTGTGTATATATATATATATATATATATATATATATATATATATATATGTATATATATGTTAAATAGTCATAATGTGAGATACACCAAGGGATCAGCACAAGATCATCATTCAACTCCATGACACCTAAAAATTAAAACACAACGCATAAGAAATCCATGACATTCACATCACAATCATTTAGACAATAGATAATAACTATTCATAAAATATACAAATCAATCAATATGCACAAATACATATGCAATGTATGAATGGACACTGTACTGGCCTATAGTTACCTTCTAGGAAGGTCGTGGATTCACTCGGCTGGAGCAGTGCCGTCTACTTTGCACCAGAAATTAAAATTCATTACAGACGATAGGCTAATTATCATCTCTGTAGAGGAAGATTTTCTAGTCAGCAAACCATCTAATACTCCCTATATTGAAGCTGCTGAAGAAGCTTTGGAGACCCATTTCCAAGCTTTGGAGATTACCAATATCACTACCATCAAAAAGGGAGAGGTGGTAGATCAAACTCAGCCGCCTAATGCTTTAATGATGATGGCCAAGGTCATGGTGAAAAGTGGGTTTAAACCAGGAGACAAACTGGGGCAAAATCGCAGTGGGTTGGCCCAACCCTTACAGCCGAGTAAGAATAAACAAAGGTTTGGTCTGGGATACAAGCCTATTGATGAAGAAAGAAGGAGGCTAAAGGAAGAGGCCAAAGAAAGAAGACGGGCCAGGTTAGAACGAAGGAGACCCCGGGGGCAAAGGGTCCCTCTATGCCATATTTCTGAGAGATTCCAGAGTGTTGGATTTGAGGCCCCAGATCTTGTGGCGGCGGTAGAAGGAGAGGAAGCTTGCAACATTGATGACCTGGTGACTGCCTGCCTGTTGGGAAGAGAATTGAATAATTGGGAGCTCATCGAACTCCCCATGACTTTTAATTCAGTTTCCAAGTAATTTGTGATTTCCCAAACAAGAAAACATTTTTCTTCTAAAGAATGATATTTTTGTACATATCTTGGATAAATGAATTTACAATTGAATTTTCCAGAATCTTCCTATCTCTGCATCTATATATATATATATATGTATATATATATGTATGTATATATATATATGTATGTATATATATATATATATGTATATATATATATATATCCCCGTTGCAAATATCTCATTCCTTTCCGTATATTTATTATAATGCATATTCGATAATAACTCGCCTAGGGTTGACAATGCTAGTATTGAATCAATTAGTTTCGACTATGTTATTAACCAAGCTGATGAAGAGATAGAATTTGACTATGAACCTTCTGATGAGTTACTAAGGTTAATAGACCGCGAGTCTAAACAAATACAACCGCATGAAGAATCCATTGAGTTAATAAATCTGGGGACTGAGGAAAATAAAAGGGAAATAAAAGTGGGTACATTCATTACCGGGGACAATCGCTCTCGGCTAATATCACTCTTGCGTGATTACAGTGATATCTTTGCTTGGTCTTACCGGGATATTCCAGGACTCGATACTTCTATTGTAAAGCACAGATTACCCGTAAAGCCTAAATGCTCATCGGTTAAACAGAAATTGAGAAGAATGAAGCCAGAAATGTCTCTCAAGATTAGAGAAGAAGTAAAGAAGCAATTTGATGCTGGTTTTTTAGCAGTATCGAAGTATTCGTAGTGGGTCGCAAACATAGTACCAATCCCTAAGAAAGATGGGAAGGTTCAAATGAGTGTGGATTACAGGGACCTGAATAGAGCCAGCCCAAAAGATGATTTCCCCTTACCACATATTGATGTGTTAGTAGATAATACTTCCCAGTTCTCTTGTTTCTCATTCATGGATGGTTTCTCGGGATACAACCAAATTAAAATGGCTGAAGAAGATATGAAGAAGACCACTTTCATCACAACTTGGGGTATTTTTTGCTATAAAGTTATGCCTTTTGGGTTGAAAAATGCTAGGGAAACTTATCAGAGGGCCATGGTAACGTTATTTCTTGATATGATGCACAAATAAATAGAAGTATATGTAGATGATATGATTGCAAAATCAAGAATGGAAGATGATCACATCCGCGATCTATAAAAGTTATTCGAACGACTTCGAAAATTCAAGCTTAGATTAAACCCAGCTAAGTGCACCTTCGGTGTGAAATCAGGAAAATTGTTAGTGAAAGGGGAATTGAAGTTGACCCTGATAAAGTTCGAGCCATCCTAGATATGCCCACCCCAAGCAAAGAGAAAGAAGTTCAGGGGTTTTTAGGGAGACTGAATTACATTGCCCGTTTCATTTTCTAATTAACAGCAACGTGTGAGCCGATTTTCAAACTCTTGCGTAAAAATCAATCAATGGAATGGGATGAGGATTGCCAAAAGGCTTTCAAAAAAGTGAAGCTCTATTTGCAAAACCCCTGATTCTAGTGCCTCCAGCCCCAGGGAGACCATTGATTCTATACATGACAGTAATGGATAATTCCATGGGATGCGTGCTCGGTCAATAGGATGCGTCTGGAAAAAAAGGAACATGTGATTTACTACTTAAGCAAAAAAATCACTGATTATGAATCCAAATACTCATTATTAGAATGTACATGTTGTGGCTTAGCATGGGCTGCTTTTCGATTGAGGCAATACATGCTGAGTCATACCACCTGGCTAGTGTCGAGGATGGACCCTATCAAATATATTTTCGAGAAGCCCGCTTTGTCTGGGAGAATCACTCGGTGGAAAATGTTTCTATTTGAATATGACATTGTTTATGTAACGCGGAAAGTGATTAAGGGCAGTGCACTCGCAGATTATCTGGCACAATAGCCTCTGAATGAGTATCAATCTATGCAATGCGAATTTCCGGACGAGAATCTGATGGTTGTGTTTAATGAAAAAGAGAAAGCCGTGGAAAAATGGTGGATCATGTTGTTTAACAGTGCTTCTAACATAATGGGCCATGGTATTGGAGCCATATTGATTTCCCCAGAGAAGCAATATATACCAATTACCGCCCGACTATCTGTTGATTGCACCAATAACATGGCCGAATACGAAGCTTGTATCTTAGGAGTCCAAGCAGCTATTGAGGCCAATATCAAGTATTTGGAAGTTTACAGTGACTCAGCTCTAGTTATCCACCAAATCAAAGGAGAATGGAAGACTCGAGATACGAAGTTGATTCCTTATCAAGCCCATTTTAAGGAATTGATAGAGCATTTTGATAGTATCACATTTTCTCACATCCCTCGAGAGGACAATCAGTTGGCCGATGCTCTGGATACTCCATCCTCTATGTTCGAAATTGGAAGAGACGAGGACATGCCTCTTATCAGAATTCAGCATCGAGATTGGCAAGCGTTTTGTCAGTTAATTGAAGAGGAACAAGAAGGGAAACCCTGGTTTCACGATATTAGACATTTTTTGAAGAGCAGGGAATATCCAGTCGATTCCTCATAAAATGATAAGAGGACTTTGAAAAGATTGGCCATGAATTTCTTCCTTAACGGAGAGGTCCTATACAAGCGCAATCATGACATGGTTCTACTTAGATGTGTCGATGCAGCAGAAGCAAATAAGATCGTAAAAGAAGTTCATGAGGGGTCCTTTGGCACCCATGCAAATGGGCATGCAATGGCAAGAAAGATTCTCAGAGCTGGGTATTACTGGCTAACTATGGAAGCTAATTATTATAAATATGCTAAGACCTGCCATAAATGCCAGATTTACGCTGACAATATCAATACCGTTAGCATCCCTGAATGTACTGTCATCGCCCTGGCCTTTTGCAATATGGGGAATGGATGTCATTGGATTAATCGAGCCCAAGGCGTCCAATGGACTTCGCTTCATCTTAGTGGCCATCAATTATTTCACTAAGTGGGTTAAAGCTACCTCTTACGTTAGCATGACCCAGAATGTGGTGGTGAAGTTTATTAAGAAAGAATTGATCTGTCAATATGGGTTTCTCGAGAGGCTCATTACAAATAATGGCACTAATCTGAACAACAAGATGATGAGGGAGCTATGTGACCAATTCAAAATCCAGCATCATAACCCGTCCTCTTATCGGCCAAAGATGAATGGAGCAGTAGAGGCCGCTAATAAGAATATTAAGAAGATTATGCAAAAGATGGTGTTGACATACAAAGACTGACATAAGATTCTTCCCTACGCTATCCACGCTTATCGTACCTTGGTTCGAACTTCAACCAAGGCAACTCCATTCTCTCTTGTTTACAGAATGAAAGTTGTACTTCCCATCGAAGTAGAAATTCCGTCACTAAGAGTGCTAATGGATGCAGAGCTAGAGGAGGCAGAATGGGTTCAGAGTTGCTGTGACCAGTTAAATCTTGTTGACAAAAAAAGATTGACTGCAATGTGTCATGGCCAATTATACCAGAAAAGGATCAAAAGAGTGTTCGAAAAGCAAGTACATCCTTGAGAATTTCAAGAGGGAGACCTAGTATTAAAGAAGATATTGCCAATGCAAAAGATGCTCCAAGGGAAATGGACCCCAAACTATCACAGGCCATATGTGGTCAAGAAGGCATTCTCTGGTGGTGCCCTGATCTTGACAGATATGGATGAAAGGGACTTGCCCAACCCCATAAACTATGATGCTGTTATAAAATATTATGTGTAATCGTTTAGAAAAGCACATAAAAAGCTCGCTAGGTCGAAAACTCGCAAGTGCAGCCTAGACAAAAGTTAGGGCACACAAAAGCCCGCTAGGTCAAAAACCCGCAAGGGCGGTTAGGCAAAAGTTAGGGCACACAAAAAGCCCGCTAGGTCAAAAACCTGCAAGGGCGGTTAGGGCACACAAGAGCCTGTTAGGTTGAAAACCCACAAGGGCGGCCTATGCAAAAGTTAGGGCACACAAGAGCGCACTAGGTTGAAAACCCGCAAGGGCGGCCTAGGAAAAAGTTAGGGCACACAAGAGCCCGCTAGGTCGAAAACCCGCAAGGGCGGCCTAGGAAAAAGTTAGGGCACGCAAAAAGCTCGCTAGGTCGAAAACCCGCAAGGGCGGCCTAGTAAAAAGTTAAGGCACACAAGAGCCCGCTAGGTCGAAAACCCGCAAGGGCAACCTAGGCAAACGTTAGGGCACACAAAAAACCCGCTAGGTCGAAAACCCGCAAGGATGGCCTGTGAAAAAATAGAATATGCAAGAACTGGGAAGTCATCCTAAAGAAGAACGTGACTTAGGGTTCAAATTAGGGCAAAATTTAAAAGTAAGGATTTGACGTAAAACCAATCATGCCAAAATACTGGGGAAAATTTCAAAAAGGCAGTAAAAGGGGCTTAAGGCTAGAATATGAATACATGTTAGGGGAAAAGTTCTCAGGAATAGAAAATGCGGCAATTATGATCAAGTCGATATTGGGGCAAATTTGGTTTCTTAAAAAACTTGGTTAATAACTTAGGAGGAGCTTGCTGAAGTTCAATACTAGCATTGTTATCTCCCGAGGCATACCACCACCCCAAGCTTTG
This sequence comes from Canavalia gladiata, assembly GCA_037954105.1. Taxonomy (NCBI): domain Eukaryota; kingdom Viridiplantae; phylum Streptophyta; class Magnoliopsida; order Fabales; family Fabaceae; genus Canavalia; species Canavalia gladiata. The sequence continues at coordinate 36,252,810 of CM075665.1, forward strand.
TCACCCGTCAAACAAATAAATCTATCTCGGTTTACATGATGTATTGCCTGTCTCTCTTCTAACCTCCATTTGTTTGTTGTTCAATTGTATATCCTTATCCAAGTATATGTAACAAAAATAAAACATTGTAATTATCAAAATGGAAGTTACTTATATTGACACTAATTTTCAAGTCATCCGAGTTTGATAATGTTGAATGAATGACAAAGATACCATGATCTGAACTAACTCTTCTTCATGAAATAACACGCATAATGGATGAATCAATTAGCAATGCATGAAAAGAGATGAAATGCTGACGCTAGCTCATTCTGGAAAATGTAGAGCATTGCTATAGGGGGCATGGAAATCTGGTCTGCAGATAAAAAATGAAAGTTTCATAGCCTCCAAACAAATAACAATAAAGTAAAATTCTTCAGAAAAACTACATGTTTGCATTTCTGCATTTCATCCTATGACGTGAGGCTCTGCATGTTTAATTTCCTGCATTTCAGCCTATCACACGAGGCTCTGCATGTTTCAGTCTATCACACGAGGCTCTGCATTTTTACATTTCTGCATTTCAGCCTATCACACGAGGCTCTGCATGTTTAAATTTCTACATTTCAACTTGTCACACAAGGCTCTTCATGTTTAAATTCCTACATTTGAGCCTATCACACAAGGCTTTGCATGTTTAATTCTCTGTATTTTAGCCCATCACACGAGACTCTGCATGTTTAATTTTCTGCATTTTAGCTTATCACACAAGGATCTACATGTTTAAGTTTCTGCATTTTAGCCTATCACACAAGGCTCTGCATATCTAATTTTCCGCATTTTAGCCTATCACACAAGGCTCTGCATGTTTACATTTTTAAATTTCATCCTATCACACGAGGCTCCCCATGTTTAATTCCCTGTATTTTAGCCTATCACACGAGACTCTACATATCTAATTTTTCGCATTTCTGCATTCCAGCCTATCACACGAGGCTCCCCATGTTTAATTCCTTTCATTTCATCATATCACACAAGGCTTTGCATATTTAGTTTTCTACATTTCAACCTATCACACAATGCTTTGCATGTTTAAATACCCCGCATCCTAAAACCTTTTAACCCCCATATTTCACTTTAGTGCGAAAGGCTTGACGTTACTCTCCCTCATAATGAGGATTTCAGGGTTTGCGGAAAGACACCATTGCACACTGCAATTTTTTGACGGAATTGATTCACGTCTTTACTCATTTCTTACCTCGATAACGTAGAAAGAATTCTCATATTATCGGGTAAGAACTAAGTAAAAAGGGGCAAACTGTGAATACCAATTCCTATCTGGGAAGCTTTTAATCACAAAAGTAAATTAAATAAAAAGGATAAAAAAATGAATGAGACAAAACAGAAATAGCAAGGCCTAAATAGATGAGCGGTCTAGTAAAAGAGATAATTATTAAAAACACAAAAAAAAAGAGAGGAAAAAGCAAGAAATAATAAATAAATGAAATAAAAATATATAATAATAAAAAATAAATAATAAGAAGATAAAATAAAAAATGATGACAAAAATAATAATAAAGAATATAGAAAATAATAATGAAGAGGGGAAAAGAAAATAAATAAAATTTGAAAAGGGATAAAATTCAGCTTTTTTTTAGTTGGTTAAGGTTAGTTAGAAGTAGTTAGGATAGTTACAAGTTAGTTAGGATTGTTAGAGGTTAGTTGGGGTTGTTACTATTTGGGTTAGGAAATAACCAAGGGTAGGTTGGATATTACCATGGTTGGAAAGGGGTATAAAGGGGAATTGGAAAAGACCTACAATTACTTTTGGCACCAAATAAGGGGGGCACACTTTGGAAAACGAGAACAGATTCTCTGATAGAGAGCTCTTGGAGTTTTCTGAGTTTTCTTGGTCTGCTTCAATTACTCAAACTCTATGGTATTCTTCTCGGTGCTTGGAGGTTTCTTCTTGGAGGAATTTTTACCGAATTTCCTCTCGTCTAGCTTGGATTCTTCCCAAAGCCTTCTTCTTTCGCGATGCAAACATCCTCCGGTTTTGGTTCAATACTCATAGGAGGGTTCCATTCACAATTGCTTTCTACGCCTCAAGTTTCTCTGTTTCGGTTTGGTCTTGGTTGTTGAAAGCTTTGCAAAACTCTTGCGTTAAACAAACTTCATTCTCATTTGAAAAATTGGTACATCATTCAACTTAGGAACTACTCAGGTTAGTTTTCCAAACCGATTTTACTTGTTATACTAATCTGGAATTTGAAATGGATGTGATAGTTGCATGTTGGATATTGTTTGATTTGCTTGATTCAGTTTTGTGTTAGTTTTCTTATTTTTTCACATTGGTTGTAAGGATTACAAATGGTTTGAATCTTTCAAGTAGATGATAATATGACTTAGTCTTAGTCTAGCAGCTTCTTCTCGCTACTCAATAGCATTTGCAGTAGATGCATGTTTAGTTCGGTCATACTATGGTCATTACTTGGTTGCTTTGTAGTTTATAAGTGAAATGAATACGTCGGAACTGATAAGGATACCTGTTGCTCCAATGTTTCAACTTAGTTTGATCTTTTAGTTGTAAAGAAATTCCATAAGTCTTCTTTGCTGTAAATTGATCCTGTTCCATACCTAGTGCTTAAGTTCCACGTAGGTTTGGGGAAATAGTCTCGTCTTAATGAACCTCTTTCTCAAGTGATAAGGAAAAAAGGAAGCTTAGACAGTGGAAGGAAGTCTTAATTAGCTTGAAAAGAGAGTTTCTGATTTTGTAAATTAAGTGCCTCCTATTCAAAGTGTAGGCAGGTCATGACTTTGATCTTTTAGATTTGTCTACAGTCTGATAAGGCTAGGAAAACAAGTCATTGAAATTCAAATAGCATATCTTCCACAGAGATGGCCAGACCATGAGTAGCAGACACTGGAATCCTTAGTTTAGCATATAAATAGACAAGATTTGTCTTGGCAGCTAAGCTAGTACCTTAAATCAGGTCCATCCTTAAGCTAAACTCTAGCAAAAAATCAAAAGAAATCACTCGAAATTGGGTATCATTGGGGAATCTGGCTTATAAGGAGGAGGTTAAGGATAAGCTTGGGTCAAAAATAAAGTATCATAGGCTGCAAATTTTTCTAGTAGTCACAACCCTAAACACTAGGGAGAATTGTTGCTCAGTTGCTTCTATCGATAAGATGTGCCTACCTTTATTCTATAACCTGATCAGGAACCACTTAGGAAATGGTAGATCCTAGATAGATCATCCTAAAAGCTTATAGTTCTGTGAGTTGACAGTGGCTGCTAGGAGATTCTGGAGTCTAGGCAGTTAGGAACGAGATGAGGTTTGGAGCTTAGGTAGCTAGTCACACTGGGTTTGGCTTCAATAGTAATCAACTTAAGTCTAACAATGGGTATTGTGAATATTGTGAATGGTGAGTTTACTCACAGCAGGGACACATTGGCAGTCCTTGGTTTGTTGAAGAGCAGGAGAACCCTTAATGATAAAAGATCTGCTAAGGAAATTAGGTAGTTTGTAGGTTAAATTTTAGTCTGTAATATCAACAGTTGTACTATGTCCTTAATACAGTAAAATATGAGAGTAAGCTCAATCTGGTTAGCACTTCCACTCTGGTTTTGAGGGTTGTATTTTATAAACAAGATAAGCTGACACAAAAAGAGAGGGTTTTCATTGTATCAGGTTTAGGCTTAGTAAAGCACCCAAAGTTGATACCAACATAACCAAGCCAGGGGCAAACTCAGAGTCTCAGGTCTAAAAATCAAATGTGCAACTAAGGACCATATCGGTAGCCTATCAGGACTGGTTTCAGCACTTAAGCACACCAGATTTAAAGACATAGGGGACCTTTGGTCTTGTAAGAAGTGAATTATTCTCAAAATCTGGCATGGAAGTCAAAAAGGTTTATACAGAGATAAACCCAATTTTGCTGGTTCAAACTGGTTTGAATTGGTCGGATCACCTAGGATTATGTTCTAAATCCTAAGAAGTGCAAGTCTGGAAAAATAAATAATAGTTGTTTAGTCTTGTGAGCAGTGGTCAGTGATCATTCTGCTTGCCCTGGCCCAAACAAAGACTAGACAAACCTGTAGAGGCCTAAATCTAGGGGTTAAGTTCTGATCAATGGATTAAGGCCTGAATTTGGTTAGTATCATAAGTTGGATGATGATAACTCTTAGGTTGTACTCTATACAAGTTAAGTATGATAAAGATGTGATATAAGGATAGGTTACAGGAAAAGTAGTAGAGGGACCTTCTGAAATCTAGGAGCTTGGCTCCACCAATGAGGTCTGAGCATCTATAGAGCAAACTCTAACTGTTTTAGGCTAGTTATGTTCCCCTAGGCCTATGGTTTGGGTTCTGAAAGGTATAAAGATGAAAAATGTTGTGACTGCTAGTTAGCTGTTGTAGCAGGAATTAATCCACCCATGGGATACAACTTGCTACCTATTCTTTGCCAGGTAAGAACCATATATGCCTATGGAGTTTTAAGTTATGTCTTGGTCTGCATAGTCCAATGACAGATGTAGGTTAGAAGTATAGCAGCTCCAATTATAGAAAGAATGGTGCTCTCAGGCCTGCCAAAAGGCCATTGGCGAGCTTAAAATTGGACAGCACAACATGGATAAGGCTAGTCTAAGAAGAGTAAATTGGAGGTTTGGTTCATTTTAGAAGGGATCACAAGGTCTGTTAATCAGATTTTGGGATAGTGATATGGAGTGGCAAGGTGCTGAAGCCATAGTAGCGCAACCTGTACAACATTAGGTTTAACTATGAAAATGAGTGCTTTCCTGTTTTTGGTATAACAACAAGAAGGTGGATTTTTAAGGGCTAAAACCTGTTAGGATAGATAAATCGAGGCCTGACTTTAGAGAGAGCTGTAATCGGTTAGAGCCTAGGATCTCTTAAGGCAATTGCTAACAGAAATAAATGAGATTAGTTTTCAAAAGACCCTAACTTATTCACTGCACATATGACTGATCTAATAGGGCCAATACTCAAGATTGCAGCAGGATGCGCACGCAAAATTGAATGTGGATTAGGATAAGAGGAACCAAATCACGCCAGACGAATTGGGGTTCTGATGTGCAAGGACAAGTAGACACCTATCTTAGGTTTGCTAATTAAAGAATCCCTCTTTAGCATGCAACCAGTTTAAGATGTAGAAAATAAAAACATTCCTAATGCAATGGTCAGGAGAGGAAAGTCTTAAAGAGTTTGAACCTTGAGAAGTTATGTTACAAAGAAGGAAAAAGCACCAATCCTCTCCCAACAACCTGCATAATTCTGCAGAATAATCCTAACATAGAGAGGTGGCCTGGGTTAAGGGATGGTGTGAATAGCACAAGTGCTGAATGGAAGAATCCTAAATCTATAAGCATCTGAGAAGGAGCTCCCAAGAATCCTTTAATACCGTGAATCTGGTATAGTAATGGGCTGGTAGAAAACAAACAGAAGTTTATTCCCAGTCTAGATACAGATTTTGAATCTTAGCTTCCTGGAGTCATGTTTGAAAACAAAACAGATTTCATCTAAGTAGCAAAAGGAAGGTTGGAGGTTTGTTTCCTCTTTTCAATAAACATTAATTAAGTTGATTTTTGTTCTGGTGTGCAGCTAGGCACGAGGTTCAAGATTGTCATAGAACCTGAAATTAAAGGGGAGTTATACATGAATATGTACAGGTTATGAGTTAAATTTGTAAGACTCCGCAAGGCGTCCCAGTGGCAAAAGGAATTAATGATTAGAGTCCAAAATCTGTTCGGATAGCTAAACTAATTACAAATTCTAAGCTGAATAAATCCCATGGATGTACCTGGTAGGATCTAACGTTCCTACAGACTATAATTCTAGTTCCGCTAATTAATGGCCTGATGCAGTTCATCAAAGGTCGATAGATAAGTCAGCTAGCATAGGTTAAGCAGCAAATAGATCCAAACCAAAGATGAACAAAGGGCTGTAATCCAAGTTAATGTAATATCACCCATTTTTTTTTCAAAACAACTTTCAAAGCTTTAAAGGACCCAAGATCTCACGCAATGAGTTTCGAAGTTGAAAGTGCAGCATACCCTGTCTTTCGATGTTCGGAGAATCATATGAGTCGCAGTGCAACCCTCGCTTTCCTTCGACTGTGTGCATATGGATCGAAGATACCCCTTTTGTAATCTCTCTTCAAAATTACCTTTTTCCAAAATAATTTTCAAAGCTTTAGACGATCTGAGGTCTTACGCAATGAACTCTAAAGTTGAAAATGCAACATACCTTGTCTTTCAATGTTCTGAGAATCATATGAGTCGCAGTGCAACCCTCGCCTGCCTTCGACTCTGTGCAGGTGGATCGAAGATCTCCCTTTTTTAATCTCTCTTCAAAATTACCTTTTTCTAAAATAAATTTCAAAGCTTCGGGCGATCCGAGATCTCATGCAATGAACTCTAAAGTTGAAAGTGCAACATACCCTATCTTTCAATGTTCGGAGAATCATATGAGTCGCAGTGCAACCTTCGCTTGCCTTTGGCTCTGTGGACGTGGATCGAAGATCTCCCTTTTTCAATCCTTCTTCCAAATCAAAACAATCCAATAACCTAAAGTGCTTTTTCCCATTTCATATAAAACTTTCTCAAGGATCGATTCCTAGAAACTAGAACTACGTAGCCTTGAATTTCCCATTGCACCAGGGAATACGTAGGAGCAGGATTAAGTCTTGTGAGGCTATTTTCATACAAACCTATTTATTTTTGTTCTATTTAAGGGACCAAACAATTTTAAAAAAAAAATCACACACTCAGTTTAAGGGTACCGTTCTTCAAAATTGGTGAGTAGGGTGCCTAACACCTTCCCTATTCGTAACCAATTCCTGAATCTAGAATTTCATCCTCAAATTAGGGTTTTTCCAAATGTTTTCCCTTAAGATAAAATTTGTTGGCGACTCCACAATCAAAATAAAATCTTTTTTAAAATTTTTAGTGAGTTTGTTGTCTCGTTGTAATTACGGTTACGACAACTACCATTGAGCTAATAATGTCAAGTGACATAGAAAGAATTTTCGAACTATCACCACTACCTCATGATATAAGGTAACCACTGCCTAGTTACTAACAGACTAAGAATTAGACTACATTCCTTAGGTTATTATGTTGACCATGCACTATTTTCATCTCTTGATTAGACCTTTCTATGGTTAATTATTGAAATTATTAAATATTTTTTAAAATAAAAGAAATGTTATTTAACAAAATATAGTAAAACAATTAATTTTTTTAAAGTTAAATTTTATATTTTAAAAATTTAAATAAATTAATATTTCCACTACTAATATTTTTTCATTCTCTTTTTCACTTATCCAAACAATAGAAGAAATTTTTTCCTTTTATTTCTCTTTTATTTTCGTCTATCCAAATAACTTATTTTTCAATTTTATTTCCTTTCCATTTCTCACCCTCCTATTGTAACACCCACAATTTCTTATGATAAACTTCCTAAGTTACAAATTTCCTTTAGCAAGAAATAAAGCAGAGATAAGAACAAAAGTTGAGAGGAATTAGAGAATTATTAACAAATGATAAAATGTCCATGCACTAAGATGACACAAATAAATGTGCAAATAAATCAAAAAAGATAAAAAAAACATTCTAAAGATTTAAAATCCATCAATAATGGTTTAAAGTCAAAAGAAAATAATCGAAATAAAGAGAGAATGAAAACATTATCGAAAATGCTCAAAAATACCTCAAATTCCATTAGAAAGTTTTATCTTCTATAAGAGATAAATTGTTCCAAAAAAAAATGGAAAATGACATAAGAATGATTTGAAAACAATCCAATAAGTGTTAGAAACATCGGGAGAATAGTTTGGGAACTTTTAGAAAATTACCAAAATGCTCCTAGAAGACTTGGAGGAATAGAAAATGCAAAGTAAGAGCTGGGAATTAGACCTATACAACCCACTTGGGAGGAGGAGGATGGACCTAGTTGGAGGTAGGATTGAAGCTCAAAATTCTGAGCCGTTTTGGGAGCTCCTCAAATTGTGATCAATGTAGCACAAAATTGTTCATAGAAATGAAAAGACAAGGAAACATAAATTTGCAGAATGTAAAGAGGGAATTGGGGAAGGTGATTGCAAGAATTAAAGGCTGGAAATAAAGTGCAGAAATGGAAGAAAAAGGCAAACGAAAATGACCAAGATTAAAGGGGAAAGGGCTGAAAATTAAAGCATAAACTAAAAACCAGAATTGTAAATTGCAAGAAGGTAAATGGCAGAATGTAAATTGCAGAAAATTAATTCCTAAGCTAGGCGCCAGTCCACTAGCTAGAGGAAGCTAGGAAGATAAGCCAAGTTCCACCACATTGGAGGCTCGAATGATAAGGAAAGGGGTCTTGACCTCAAGAACAAGCAAGAGGAGAAGAAAGAGAAGAGAAAACTGCTCTCTCAAGGGAATTCTCAGATTCCAATAGTATAGAATGACCAAAGGTGCCATTTGCTTACATTAAGCCCTTATTTATAGGAAAAAGGGAAGGGGGCTGCTTGGTTGTGGGTATAGGCTGCTCCTAGCCAACCAAGCCCTTAAGCTAAGCCTATTCCTATTCTAAATAGTCTAATCTTATCCCATGTTGGAATAAACTATCCCTACTTTTACAAGTTAAGAAAAATACAATCAAATTGAAATTACTAATTTCAGATTTATTCTTCCTAAGCTAAAATTTTGAAATCCACAATTTCCTTGAATGATAATTCCATGGATGACATTTCTTCATGATATTCCTTCCTTTTGAGAAGTAATGCTTCCACCTCTTGTTGAATTCTCTTGGCCCTTGACCTAGTGGTTGGTCCGTTAATGGTGGTGCTCACATCATCCCCTCCCTCTTGAAGAGCATTCGACCTCGAATGGAAGTCATCATCTGCAATGCAAGGAGTTAAGTCAGATATATTAAAAGTAGCATGCACCCCATAATCACCAGGTAAATCAAGTTTATATGCATTAGAATTAACTCTTTCAATTACCTGAAATGGGCCATCCCCCGAGGATAGAGTTTTGATTTCCTAAGACCAGGGAAGCGTTCTTTTCTTAAGTGTAACCAAACCCAATCACCAGGTTCAAGTACAAGTTCTTTCCTTTTTTTATTAACCATTCTAGCATAATGTTCAGTTTTCTTTTCAATTTGTTGCTTTACCTTAGTGTGAAGTTGCTTAACATATTCAGCCTTTTGGGCTCCTTCTTTATTATGATATTCAACCACATTAGGTAAAGGAATTAGATCAAGGGGAGTAAGGGGATTAAATCCATAGACTACTTCAAAAGGACTATGCAAGGTAGTGGTATGGGTAGCCCTATTGTAAGCAAACTCTATGTGAGGCAAACATTCTTCCCAAGACCTAATATTTTTCTGAACAAAAACCCTTAACAAGGTGGAAAGAGTCCTATTTACCACTTCAGTTTGGCCATCAATTTGTGGATGGCAAGTGGTGGAAAACAAAAGTTTAGTTCCTAACCTAGACCATAGTGTCCTCCAAAAATGACTAAGGAACTTGGTGTCTCTATCGGAAACTATACTCTTAGGGATTCCATGTAATCTCGCCACTTCTCTGAAGAACAGTTTTGCTATATGACTAGCATCATCAACCTTGTGGCAAGGAATTAAGTGAGCCATCTTAGAAAATCTATCTACTACCACAAAGATTGAGTCCATGCCCCTTTGGGTTCTAGGCAATCCTAACACAAAGTCCATGTTAATGTCAACCCATGGGACATTGGGGATAGGAAGGGGAGTGTAAAGGCCATGGGGCATTGACCTAGATTTGGCCTTTTTGCATACAATGCATTGGGCACAAAGTCTTTGAACATCTCTTTTCATGTGTGGCCAAAAGAAATGTTCTTTAAGGATATCCAAAGTCTTTTGGATTCCAAAGTGACCCATTAACCCCCCTTGGTGGGATTCTTTTAAGATGAGATCCCTAATGGTTCCTTTAGGCACACAAACTCTATTGTTCTTAAATAAGACTCCCTCATGCCTAAAGTATCCATCACAGGCTTTTTGGGTACATGACTTGTAGAGATCTCCAAACTCTAAGTCATCTGGGTATAGCTCCCCAAAGTTTTCAAAACCAATCAAGGTGGTTCCTAAAGAATTTAACAAAGTTTGTCTTCTAGATAGGGCATCAGCCACCTTATTGATCTTTCCTTGCTTATGTTTAATGACATAGGGGAACTGCTCCAAAAACTCAACCCATTTAGCATGTCTCCTATTCAACTTCTTTTGACCCTTAAGGTATTTTAGTGACTCATGATCACTATGTATGATGAACTCCTTGGTCAACAAGTAATGTTGCCAAGTTTGAAGGGCCCTAATGAGTGCATAGAGCTCTTTGTCATAGGTAGGGTAATTAAGGGACGCTCTATTTAGTTTTTCACTAAAGTAAGCTATGGGATGTCCCTCTTGCAATAAAATTGCCCCTATCCCAACATTAGAAGCATCACATTCTAACTCAAAATTTTTGCTAAAGTTTGGAAGAGTTAGGATGGGTGCTTGGGTAAGTCTCTCTTTCAAGGCTTGAAAGGCCTTGGCTTATTTTTCCCCCCATTCAAATTTGACATTTTTCTTTACTAAGTCATTTAGAGGTGATGCTATGGTACTAAAATCTTTCACAAACCTCCTATAGAAGCTTGCAAGTCCATGAAAACTCCTAACCTCTCCTATATTTTTGCGGGTAGGCCAATCCTTGATGGCCTTGACCTTTTCTTCATCTACTTGGACACCTTCTTTGCTTACCACAAAGCCTAAGAATACAACTCTATCCAAGTAGAAGGAGCACTTATCTAGGTCGGCAAAGAGTTGGGCCTCTCTTAGCACAAATAACACTTCTCTAAGGTGTCCTAAATGCTCCTCAAGAGATTTGGAGTATACAAGGATGTCATCAAAGTATACTACCACACACTTTCCTATCAAATCCCTCAAAACATGGTGCATCAACCTCATAAAAGTGATAGGAGCATTTGATAACCCAAAAGGCATTACCAACCACTCAAAGAGACCAAACTTGGTCTTAAAGGCAGTCTTCCACTCATCCCCCTCTTTCATCCTAATTTGGTAATATCCACTCTTGAGGTCTATCTTGGAGAAAATTGTGGAACCATGTAAATCTTCCAACAAGTCATCTAACCTAGGTATGGGATACCTATACCTAATGGTTATTTGGTTTATGGACCTACAATCACACACATTCTCCAAGATCCATCTTTCTTAGGGACATGTAAAACTGGGACTGCACATGGACTCAAGCTCTCTCTTATCCACCCTTTTTCTAGAAGCTCCCCTACTTATTTTTGGATTTCTTTAGTTTCTTCGGGATTACTTCTATAGGCTGGTCTATTTGGTAAGGAAGCACTAGGCACCAAGTCTATTTGATGTTCAATACCCCTAACAGGTGGCAACCCTAGAGGTAACTCTTTTAGGAACACATCTTGGAACTCTTCTAGAAGTTCTTGAAGTTCACTAAACTCAAGGTTTGGTTGAGTATTCAAGCAATACTCTTTGCACATGAGCATGTACATGGGTTGTCTAGCTAGAAGAGTTTGCCTAATTTCTCCTTGATTGATGAAGAGGTTTTTATCATTTTTCTCATGTCTCAACCTCTTATCTTTTTTTATATTCTTTCCTTTAATTCCCTTCTTTTCTTCCATTCTTTTCTTTTTCATTTGTACTTGATCTTTACAAACCTCACAAGGGGCCAAGGGAACTAAGGTGACCTTTTGGGAATTGAAAACAAAGGAATACCTATTGCTATGCCTATCATGGTGAACTTTCCTATCAAATTGCCATGGCCTTCCCAAGGGCACATGACTTGTTTCCATGGGCACAACATCACAAGTTACTTGGTCAAGATACCTACCTATGGAAAAGGCAACTAAGACTTGCTTATCCACTAAGAGGTCCCCATTGTCACTCAACCATTGCAACTTGTAAGGCCTAGGATGTGGGGTAGTGGTTAATCCTAGCTTTTGTACTAGCCTAGCACTAGCCATGTTGGTGCAACTTCCCCAATCTATAATCAAAGAACATGTCTTCTCCCCAATCACACACCTTGTGCGAAAAATATTTTCTCTTTGGCTCTCATCTTCCCCTATAACCATGCTTCCTAGTAATCTGCTAACAACAAGAAGATCACCTTCGGGGGCATACTCTAATCTTTCTTCACTAGAAGAGCTAGTGGCACTAGAGCTAGAGTTTTCACTTGAGGATTCCAAAGATGAGACTTGTCCATTATCTCTAAGGATCATGCTCTTCTTGTTAGGGCATTGAGAGGTAATGTGCCCTCGTCCCAAACACTTGAAACACTTAATGGATGATTCCTTTCTTATCGGAGTGGATGGGGTGTGGGCCTTTTCTTTCTTGGGATCTTTAATTTCCCTAGGATCTTTAGGCTTAAAAGGAACATCCTTGTGGCCTTCCTTCCTCTTATTTTCCTTCCAAGAAGGCTTTGAGGTTGAGTATCTACTTTTACCTTTTCTATGGAGTTGTTGTTCTACCTTTTGGGCTTGGTGGTAGAGTTCATTCAAACTCATATAGTTGTGGAGTTCCACAACATCCCTAATCTCATCCTTAAGCCCTTCAAGGAATCTTGTCATTCTAACCTCCTCACATTCTTCTATGTTGGCTCTAATGATGGCTACCTCCATATCTTTGTAGTACTCATCAACAGTCCTATTACCTTGGGTTAATCTTTGGAGCCTATTATGAAGCTCCCTAAGGTAATGAGGTGGTACATACCTATTCCTAAGGATGACTTTCATTTCTTCCCAAGTCTCAATAGGATGAAACCTTGCTCTCTCTTTCACTAGCTTATCCCACCAAATCAAAGCATAGTCTGAAAATTCAAGACTAGCTAGCTTTACCCTATGTTCCTCCCTCACTTCATAGCACATGAAAATTTGCTCTACCTTCAACTCCCATGATAGGTAGATTTCAGGGTCATTCAACCCTTGAAATTTTGGAATTCTAAACTTGGTTCCATCTATTCTTTCTTGGTTTCCATTTTCTCTCCTACCTCTATTCCTAATCCTAGAAGAAGCTCTATGACTATGATGGCTAGGAGAATGTCTATCTCTACTTCTATGGATCCTACTCCTAGATGAATTTCTAACCCTAAGTGGAGACCTAGATGATTCCCTATCACTCTCATGCCTACCTTGATTCCCACCCCTGTGATTATTCCTTTGGTTTCTTCTAGGGGATTCATAGAATTCTTCTTGTGAAAGTTCCTCCCTAGGTGAATCAATTTTATTTTTGTTTTTCTTAGAACTACTAGACCCTTCATTTTGTTTCTTTTTAAACAAAGTCTCATTCCTCTTTTCTAGTTCATACAAGTGATCTTCAAATTGTTCACTTTGTTTTCTTAACATTTTTTCAAAGGTTTGGGTAAGGGCTTCTAGTTGTAACCTATTGAAGCTAGGTGGATAATCATTTTCACTCATGATGCTCTCCACTCAAGACACAAGATATGAAACAAATCAATTAAGAAAATCACAAATATTCTAAGTACCAATTCCTACCACATAAAACACTTGAACAATTAAGAAATTAAAATGCAGAAAGTTAATTGGTTTCTTACACAAACCAAGGTCAAAGATAGGGAAAGATAAGTAACAAGTAGTCACATAGGCTAAGTTGTAAACCTAGCAATTATGGAACCCCCTTATTACTCCTTTCAACAAGCACACTTAGACTCCCCCTTATGGCTCCTTAAAACCACACAAAGGCCTTGGAACTCACACACAATTACTAAAAAAATTACAAGGAAAATTCCTAAGTACAAACTAAATCAAAAGGATTACAATATTATAACCCTACTACAACCAAATTCTAAAATTACACCAAAAAGAAAATCCTAGTAAGATAAATCTTAATCTATTACAAATGGGTAAATTCTTGAAGTCAAGCTTCAAGTCCAAGTCTTCTCTAAGTTCAGCTCCAAGTCAACAAAATTTCTTTCTTAGGGCTGCATACTAAATTAAACCAAGAATTCTTTGCAAACCAAGAAATTGTTAGCACAATTAAAACCAATTACTTCTTTTCTCACCAGTGTTTGCCACTCTTAGTCACTCAATTTAGTCTTGCTTTTCCCTTGAAGGAAAGACACATATTCAACTTAAAATTAGAGGCCTTGATGTTTCCAATGTGGTAAAAACTCAACTCATCCAGAATTAAAGAATGGACAAAACATAGGAATTTTAGGGACAAACAAGAAACTCTTATCACAAAAATTAGCTAAACTCAAAGGGATTAAAATTGTGACAAACTAGAACTCAAAGAAGACAAGCAACAATTAAGTGGTGAAAAAAAAAGGCACTTAAAAGGAATTCAAGAAGGATGAATGGATTACAAACTTGTGTGAATTGTTCTTAAAACTGAACTTAACCTTTCTTTGAAAGAAAATCATTCATATGCATCATAGTTCATTCAAGAGGATAAATCCAACTCAAGTTGTTCAACACACTTCAATTGATCCCAAATTCAACTCAAATATTACAATTGAAATACAATAAAATGAAACTTGAAGATCATTCAACTCTGGAATTTTTTTTTACTTTTTTTTTTAAAAAAATTGTGCCCAGATTTTTTCTTTTCACGTTTTTTTTTTCGTTTTTTTTTCATTTTTGTTCTCTGTTGATTCTTGCTTTTTGCCCTGTATCTTTTAGGGAAATGTAATGTACACTTATATCACTCCCAAAACAAGCACAGGATTAACATTTAAACACCCAACAACAATTTTTTCAAAGATCAAACACAAACTTCCTCAAGAACACATGAAGAACAGTGATGAACATGATGAACAATTTTCAGAAATTTTGCCAAAATGATTGAGGGGTTTTTAAGGAAAAAATGATCAAGTTACAATTTCAACAACAAAACCCACAAAGTCCAAAGGATTTGAGAGAACAATAGATGTGTTCTTGCTGGAAATACCCAAAAAAAAAACCAAAAAAGGGGTTCTTCAATTTCTTGACATTTTGATGCAATTTTGAGCAAATTCACCGATTAAATTGATGTTCAAGTAAGGATCCAACAACATATAACTCAAAGCAACACAAATTACATGTGAATTCAAGCAAGAAGGGGCTGAAAATATGCAGAAAAACTGGAACAAAAACAGAGACAAAAATGGGAGAAGAAGATGATGAAAAATGAAGGAGAAAAGTGAGAGAAGTTACCTCCAAACAACAAGATCTTGATACCATATAATACAACTCACTTGGGAGGAGGAGGATGTACCTAGTTGGAGGTAGGATTGAAGCTCAAAATTCTGAGTAGTTTTGGGAGCTCCTCAAATTGTGATCAATGTAGCACAAAATTGTGCATAGAAATGAAAAGACAAGGAAACATAAATTTGTAGAATGTAAAGAGGGAATTGGGGAAGGTGATTGCAAGAATTAAAGGCTGGAAATAAAGTGCAGAAATGGAAGAAAAAGGCAAACAAAAATGACCAAAATTAAAGGGGAAAGGGCTGAAAATTAAAGCATAAACTAAGAACCAGAATTATAAATTGCAAGAAGGTAAATGGCAGAATGTAAATTGCAGAAAATTAATTCCTAAGCTAGGCGCCACTCCACTAGCTAGAGGAAGCTAGGAAGATAAGCCAAGTTTCACCACATTGGAGGCTCCAATGATAAGGAAAGGGGTCTTGACCTCAAGAACAAGCAAGAGGAGAAGAAAGAGAAGAGAAAGCTGCTCTCTCAAGGGAATTCTCGGATTCCAATAGTATAGAATGACCAAAGGTGCCATTTGCTTACATTAAGCCCTTATTTATAGGAAAAAGGGAAGGGGGCTACTTGGTTGTGGATATGGGCTGCTCCTAGCCAACCAACCCCTTAAGCTAAGCCTATTCCTATTCTAAATAGTCTAATCTTATCCCATGTTGGAATAAACTATCCCTACTTTTACAAGTTAAGAAAAATACAATCAAATTGAAATTACTAATGTCAAATTTATTCTTCCTAAGCTAAAATTTTGAAATCCACAATTTCCTTGAATGATAATTCCATGGATGACATTTCTTCATGATATTCCTTCCTTTTGAGAAGTAATGCTTCCACCTCTTGTTGAACTATCTTGGCCCTTGACCTAGTGGTTGGTCCCTTAATGGTGGTGCTCACATCATTATCCATTGAGAACGAAATTGACATATGGAAAATGAGGTGATGACTCATCCCATGAGTCATCACACCATGTATGGCATGTAAGATAAAAGTATTAATAAGGAGACATAAAATTAAGCATAGTTAAAGTAAATTAACTTTGATCAATTAAAATTAACTATACTTAAAATAAATTAACCTTAATTAGTGTTAAATTCATATTGATTAGTGTTAAACTAATCCTAAAGGATAATTCTTTATATTTACATTTAATTTATAAAATAGAAATTACATGTAAATGGACCAAAATGTCCTTAAGTGAAAATTTAATTTCCATATGCCCTAAAGTGACCGAACTTGATCTAAAGATAAGGAGGTTCATTTGCTTTATTATCAACCTTATAAAACACTTAATAAATTTCTATAAACTCACCAAAAGCTCCAACTTCTCTCAAAACAACAAAACCAACACTAAACTTGAACTTCCATCTTTGAAGTTTAAGGTATAACATGACAAACAAACAAAACCCCACCACCATTACTAGGAGCTTTCATGTGGACGACCAAGTAGGAGGGAACCAACTTCAAAAAACCCATGAAATCTTCATAAAAGTCTTGAACAAGTAGGGTATTTACCATACACTTTTTCTAAGATTTTAATTATGTGTTTATGACTTGTTTTTCTTCTCCTTTTGGTGGATCTCTCTCTAAGTTCTATGGATACCACCTTCTTGAGTTTGATGGAGTTCAAAACTACCCTTGATAGTTAGAAATGAGAATCACCAAGTTTTTAGTGATTTTTGGAAGATAAAAGGTAATTTTGATGGATTAAAGTGATTCTTGTAATCTTTGGAGCAATTTAATTGGTTAAATTTCTTAAAAATGATTTCTTTGAAGTTTGGGCTGATTTAAAAGTTTTTATGAAAATTTTTTAGATGCTCAAAGTAAGGGATGGATATATCTTGGATTAGATCTAGTAGATCTCCACTTGGTTGTCTTGAAAAATGCTTCCTTTATGGTCTTTATGTTCAAAGTTGTAAGCTTGCTTATGTCTCCTCTTAAAAATCTTTAATCTTAAGCTTGGACTTTAATAAAATTTTTGATCTGGACCCATATGCTAATAATCCTTAAAGTATAAATAGTAAGTCACGAAAGTTACAAACTTAACTCAAAACTTGGACCTTAAAACTAGTAAGAGCAAAGATGGACTTATGGACTAAAATTTGAACAAGATCTTAAGGCCTTCCATGATCACGACCAAATCTATGGAGTAAGAACAAATCTTAATGGATCAAAAAGTATGTGATGTAAAAAGTGCTAAAATTCATGACACAAAGGTCAAGAGAGAAGAAATTGAGAAAAAGATCCTTGCTTAGACATTCGGCCATGTTTGGATAAATTAGTGAAAGTAAGTTAAAATCTTGTTAGCACTTAAAAATAAACTTAACCATGCATAAGGTTATGATTTAAAATTAATTATGAAGTTTTGGAAGTGTGATAAACCATTTGACCTATCAAGTGGGAGAAGAAAAATTCTTAAAAATCTCTATGTTGGTGTAGTTTAATAGCCTATGTTCTGACTAGTATAAATTACCTTCCAATGTAAGAAAAAAATGGACCATAATGCTTTAGGAAGTGGGTTTAGCCACCTATAGGATTAGTAGGTAAAGTAGGTTAATTTGGATGCTTAAATACATTTAAATAGACCATGAGTAAAAATATTCGAATTTATAAGCAAAGAGATAAATAAGTAAATTAATTAGTGGTTGATTGGAAAAGTTATTAGACAAGAAAACATAAAATTTCTAACACCCAAACATGTAATAATTAAGTTATGCATAATAGATCCAAATTGAACACAAAGAAGGAATAACTAAAGAGGCTATTCGACCAAATAAAATAGGAATCCAACATTTCATAATCTTACATTAAAAATATTAAGAGAAACTTAATCTTTGAGAAAAGAAAAGGTTGAAAGGTAACTTAGAAGGATGAGTGGAATAAGTTCTCATGAGAGATTTCTCATAAAACTTAAGGAATAACTAGGATGGACAAATTCTTGGAGGAAGGTTGCATGCTGTCCAAGAAATCTTGATTAGAAGATTGGTTTCTAATTTGAATAATTATGTCAACTTACGTTGCCTTATGGGTATACAAATTTGAATGTAAAATGTATGGAGTATACTCTTGATTGTTTAGAAAGTGATGTGTTATATTATGTCCATGCGTGGATGGTAAACATGAATGTAGTTTGGATTAGAGACTATATGTGCATAACATATTGATTGTATTATTTAAGCATGCATGTTATCTGGAAGTTTTTAAAAGGAACCTAATTAACTAAGGGGTCACTAAAAGGTTCTTTTAAGACTACTCTTAATGTGCCTGGTGTATATTCAGAATGCAAAAAGGTTCTTTTAAGGTGGAGACAAAAAGGTTCTCCAAATATCCTTCTATTATGAAGCATCTGGTCATTAATGATTATGATGGTGATGACCATCAAGGAATGAGCTCATATCTTAAAAATAGAAGGTAGAGTAGCACAGCTAGTGAAAAGATATTGTTTGACTAAAATGCATGATATGCCTATCATATGGATTATCATCAAGAGAGTGATAGAGAAATGAGAAGAATTATGTTTAAGACATGAATGAAATGGTAGTCAAATGATATCTACGATATGATGAAATGTGATCTCAAAAGTATGTAAAATGTATTAAATTTAGAATAAGTAACTTGTATGCTTATGATAAAAGTTAGGTCCTACTTTTGTAAAAAGAAATCCACTTCATCTAAAAACTTTTTTAAAAATTAAAAATGGACCTCTATGTATGTCATGTTTATTAATAAACTGAAGTGGATGAGTTGAAAGTGTTATCACTAACTCTAGGGTAGAATCCTACTGAGAAACATAGTTTCTCACCCTCCCCTTCTAACATTTTCTTCCGAGACGCTGTTAATATCTTTTGCGATAGCAATAGTATTCATTGAGCTCAATAATGTTAACTGGTTCGCTAATGCTTGCGGGTTAGTTATCATCACATAAACCAATGTGAGGGTCTATTTTTATTTGAGCCATCTCTTCGTGTTTATGATAATGAGCCCAAATTTTTCAACAACCGACTTTACTATACCCTCGAAGGCCTTGCATCCCAATATGGTTTTTCCTTTGCCACCAGGATATTAGGAGCCCCCAACAACACTGGTGGAAGCCTTCTCTTCTTTTGAAGGGGAGAGTGGTCCTTAGACCTCCTCACAGTACTACAATTTTTTCCACGTATGGTCATTGTAGGTTAGTTCTCCTTACCCTAGGTTGCACAAAATTCAGGCGTTCAAGGAGATGGAAGATGAAACCTTTTATACCTTGGATGAGAGCTTAGAGTTGGAGTGTCGTGACTCCCATTATTGAAATGTTATGTGGACTCTACAACAGTGAATTTTATATCTTACTAATAATGTACATTTTGTATGATAGTCATGGATAACTGTAATATAATAAGTAGTATGTAAATTTGTATTATATTATATATGATGTAGATATGGTAGTAATGGTTATATGTATAATTAAGTATGTAAAGGCACTGATGCGTTAACTTAAATTCCTTTTAATCTTATGGACTGTGTATAATGTCTATATAATTCATATTATATAAATGTTTGTGCTAACTTTTGAGCCTAAGTGATTGAAACATGTATTAAACCAATATAAGTAACATAGATGTGTTACCAAATTGACGTGAGTGATGACATCTAGACATTTGCTTTAAGTTACATTAACCGCTACAACGAGGCTCCCATTTTTAACTAAGGTGTTTTTTTTAAAAAAAATTACATATTTTCACTATAAATAATTTTTGAAAAAATTTTATATCATGAAGTAATAGTCTAATAATGAAACCACGTATATGACTTAAGCGTAAAACAAACTTCATCTTTTAAGGTGTTACACCTATTTCTTTTTCTCTTATTTTTCCCTTCTAATTTTCCAAATCATCCAAACAAACCATTAGTGTAATTGTTTCATTCAACATAAGAACATGATAATAAAATTAGATTACTGTAATTAATCACATCATGTATTTCAAGCATATACCTTATTATTTTTGTTGTTTATATTTTTATTATAATTTATTGTGTTTATAGGTTAATTTTTATTCTTTATTTTTGTAAAATTATTTTGTCTTATTTTTTTTATTTTTTTTAAAATTTTAATTCTTAGAAGGTATACTTAGAAGATAAAGAATGTTAATATATCATATGTGACAATGGATTTTGACAAGGAGAAACTTTAGTATTATGATGAGGAGTTAAGTGAATTCAAGTTTAAGGCTATATAACCTTGGTTCACCATCTTGACTTTGCAATACTCATGCTCCCATAACACATGAGACTTCTCTTATGGTACATATTTTGTGTTTTTATATGTTTATGTGAAGTTGTATACCCTTTCCATCCCTTTACCTTTGTCATGTGAGAGCCTTAAGGATTTTTTTTTATTGTATCCTTCCACCTCAAACATCTCCTACAATGATTTTCCACTAGTATAGAGTCTATTATATGCTTTGGTTGACTAGTTTGGACTTTTGAGTATTTTGGTCTCGATATTCCTATATAGGAACAATGAAATACTAGGAACAATGAAATACACCTACGTACATTCTTTTGTAGAGATGAAAATGACTCGGGCCGTTCAATAGGGGTCTATGATTTGATTTGTTTAAAGTTTAATTTGAGTTAACTTGTTTAATAAATACATATGTGCAGACTTGTTAAAAAGTTTTTTTAAATAAACAAGTCAGTCTTAAACTTATTAAAAAATCTATTTAGCCTACTCAGCGATCTATTTATCTTTATATATCATATATTTATATTTATTATAATTATTTTAATATATTATATTTAAATAATATTAATATATTTAGATAATTTTTAAAAATTTAAAATTTTTATTTTTAATTTTAAATAAAAGGAATCCTTTATTTATGGAACTCTCTAATATTTATTATAAGAGATGTGTATGTTAATTTAATTTTAAAATAAGTGTTTTATATTTTGCTTTAATTTTTATGTATATCTAAATTTGTATATAAGTGCGTGCCTGCTACGTGTATGCGTTATATTTTTTATACATGTTATTATATTTGTATATAGTTAGTGTTCGATATCTATGATCAAAAATTATATAGTTAAGCTAATGAACTTTTTATCTTGTTGGCTTTAAAATTTAGACTTTCTAAATCAATAATTTATACATATTAAGTTTATTTATTGATTTTTTTATAGTATAGACTTTTAAACAGGCTTATAGGTTTTCCAGACTTTAAAATATATGAAGTCTTGACAAAAAAAAAATTATATAATAAATAAAAAACTCAAACTCAAACCTCAAAATTTTTAATAGAATATATTCATTAGTAAAAATTCAAACAGTTTTGATGAAGTTGATTCAAATAGGCAAAAATTCCCTACTTGATTTACAATGTTTTTTAGTGGAACTTTTTTTCTTTTTGAGTTTTTACTTTTTAAAATAATTGTCGTTACATTATATTTTTATAATATTTAAATATTTGTACAAATTTAAATATTGTTATTATCAATTTTATAATTAAAATTATTCTATTGTTTGGTACTTAATACTTGTGAATAAAAAAAATTTTATGTATTTTTGTTGATGGGAAATTAAGTAAAAAATATAAAATAAATAAATATTTAATCCGGTGCAAAATTTATTATAAATTAACCAATTTAAAAATGCATTGTAATCTATTAACGATAAATATTTTAGTGATAATCATATATCTGTCATTATTTATTCTATTATCTTTTAGAATAAAAAAAAGTTATTGATGATTAAATAACAAAAAAAAATTCATTAAAATTGATATAATGATGAAAGATTGTGGATTAAAATAGTTTAATTTAAGAATTCAAAATTTGATGTTTCGAATGTTGTAAAAAAAGAATAAAACCAAAATAATGTTGTGTTAGATTTAGATTCAAAATGTATCGATTTTTAAATTGGTTTAAAAATAACATCTTCAGCAATAGAGTCCCGAAAACTTGTGAACGTGTTATTTAGTCGCAATTAGTAACAATTGCTATTATTTAACACTAAATGCCTTAGAAATTAAAATTTTAGCAACTAACTTTGCTAATCCTGTTGCTAACTTATTTAGTGGCTAGATTTATTTTTTAATATTGTTAAATTTGAATTATTTTATTTATTTTTAAGTAAAAATACTATTCAAAAGGTAAACATTTTAAATAACTAAGATGTAAATTTAAATTAAAAATTCAAGTTATCCTAAATAAATAATATACTTAAGTTATTTTATTTTAATTTCTTTTTATAAGATCTAAAATTTAAGTTTTATTAATAAAACTTGATATTACGAGAGGTTTACCTCTTAAAAGTTTTTAGCCAACTCAAATCAATTAATTATAATATAATGTAACTTTTAAATACTAAAAACTTAAAACGAACATTATCCTGAGTTAAAGGTTAATGATTAATTATTGTTGACTATATAAAAATAAATTAATAGTTTTTTGAAAGTATGTTTAAGCATCTATAACAAAAAATTAATAAATAAAAAATTTAGTTTAAAATTATAGAACTTAAGGTTTATAATATTCATAGTTTTCAATAATTTTCAAGAAAATATTTTATATGTTTTTATTATATGTTTATATATATATATATATTATAAAAATTGAAAAATTAAGTTTTTAATTATTATTATTATGTAACAGCCCATTTTTCTAAAAAAAAAAGAAAGAAAGATATATAGCTCTCACCCTTTTGAATCAGAATAGATACACACCCTTGTTTATGGCATGTTTTGAAGGAATGAAAATGAAAAGATAAAAAATTTTCCCTCATTCGTGCTTTGTTTTTTTTTTCCTTTTTTTCTTTCTTCCAAACCGAGAACAAGTTCATCACAGTACCTTTCTACACCATCCATCCACACTCTATTGTGTAGAATCAAGTATACTTTTATATAGAAAAGCTAGAGTACTATTCGAAAAATTCACCCTTCACCTTTCATTACATAATGTTCTTTAATTCCAAGAGAAAAGAAACTCAAATAGAAATGTAGGAGTAGTTTAGAGTTTTCCTTAGCTCTAAAATATTAATTATTAATTGATGCTTTTAAATTATATAAATTTTTTTATTTATTATCATTCTTGAAGTTTGAAACCTTTATGAGATTTTAAATATTTCATTTTGTAAACTAAGAATAGTTGGTGTTCTTGAATGTTAAAATAATATTTCTAGGATTAGACGTTCTTAAATATCATTTTAGACAAATATATTAGATGAGTTCCTAAAAATGAGTTACTATAGATGAGTTATAGTACAAGAGTATGTAGACATGTCCATATTAAACAAGTCAGTAGAATAGTTCCTGCAAACAAGTTCCTATAACTGAATCTATAGATGAGTTTTTATAAATAAGTTTGTAGATGGGTATTTACAAACGAGTCTATAAAAAAGTTTCCTATAGACACTATGATAAATAAGATAATGTTGTAGATCAGAAAATGATGGTTCAGATTGGAGGAGGTTTCCTTAGACCAAACATGGTCATTCCATATTAAACAAGAATGTTGTAAATCATATGATACGATTAGACGAGACTATTATAGACAAGATGATACTGTTAGAGAATGTAGTCTTTAGACATCCTTAGATAGATCCCAAGGGTTCTTTAGAAAAAAAATATTTCTATATGTAACATAATTAAATTAACGACAATTAATTAATGAACCTTAAGAGGACTAACACATGGTTGTGTAAAAAAGTGATATAATCATATAACTCTCATGGAGGAAAATGACGATTTTGAAGTAATAATGTTTCAGGATTGAACTATATCATTCGTTGATGTGTGTGGATTGTTTTGGATGAGATGAATAGACTTTTAGAGATTGAGGAATCTTTTGTAGTACCTTGGAGGTTGTTAATATAAATTGCTCACAAGTGGAGTTTATACATATGTTAATGGAATAGGGCAGTGAGGTCTTTAGTAGAAATGAGTAAGAAAAATAAAAGTGATTAGTTGTCATGCATCATATGCATAAAAAAGAATGTTTCAAGAATCATTAATGTAAGGGATAATCTACGAGCCCTTTACAAAAGAAAGCTGGGAAATCTAAGTGCCAACTCACATAAAAATAGACCATAGTTCATGAGAAATGAGAACTTTTGAGCTTAGAGGATACGTGAGCTACATTTAAGTCTCTCCAATGACCTGAGGTTGCTCCTTATAAACGAGACTGCTTTAGTCGAACTTAACCGTCTCTACTAGACTCTGATGATTATCATTAATGGTCGACCGATTTCATAGTTTTGTGAAATGATGATGATTATGATGGCGATGATTTGAATGTTCTTGCGGGCACACTGTTGATATGGAAATTGGATCCCGATATCCTTGTTGTACTGATAATGTGATGACGATAATTTGGATCTACATGCATGTGCATTTTGTAGGAATGACCATTTATAGATTAGTAAGGAATATTATGGTATGGGACATAGTATACTTCAACCTAATCCTAAATCTAAGACTATATGATGGAGAGACCCCACCTCAACATAGAGATTGAGGTAGACAAGAAACATGGGGAATGGATCCAACATCCACCCAACACTGGAAGTCATTACAACAGTACTTTTTCGTGGCAAGACAACCATTTAAATGGCTAATATGGATTCTTGAGTACATCTTCCACTGTGGGTCTCGATGATGATTCCTACGAACGTTATAGTACTTATTCATAAGCAGGTATATCATAGAAGGTTGATCTTATCTCCTTTGTTTACATCAACTAGAAATATTCGTCAACATTATGGACCAGCTTCTATTACATCAGACGTACCTACCACTGTGGGTCCCGATGATGATTCCTACCAATGTTATAGTACCTATTCATAGGCAGGTATATCATAGAAGGTTGATCTTATTTTCTTTGTTTACGTCATCTAGAAATACTCGTCAACATTATGGACCAGCTTCTATGACATCAGACATACCTAAGGTTCGTGGTGGATCACCCACGCTTACTTCTTGGAAAATATCTCGTTATCATCAGACTGCGAGAAAGTTGTCATTGCAATAGTTTCCTTAGATTTCTCCTCACTAAGTCGAATTCAGTCCCTCTCGTGCACATCCTAGCCATCTAGAGAGGGAGTATGACAATGAAGAGATGACAACAATGATGAGGATGAAGATCCCTTTGAGACTTAAAATTTTTTCTGTTATCAATGGAATAATAGTTGACTTCTCATTAATGAAGACGAGTAATCGATAGACAAATATTTTATAGTTTTGAGTATTGTATTCGGATAGAGTAAGTTAGCTTCTCTTTGATATTTAGTTTGATTTCATGTTTTGTATTTTATTATATCACCCTTTTATGAGTCTCGAGACTATTTACAATTGGAAATATGTTAAACTTATGTAATTAATGATATATATATATATATATATATATATATATATATATATGATGTGATTAAATTAGACTGTATAGTCCAATGATAAAGTTGGACCTTAGTATATCATGATTACATGAATATTAATAAATAATACGTTTATGTAATAGATAATAAGATAGAGAAAATATAAGTAATGTAGATGAATATAATACAATTAGTTATTATATTAATTTTTAAAAATTATAATATTTTAATTTATCTTTATTTAAAATCAAATTTTGTCTTGGTGTAATTAATTCAAACCTTGGATCAAAATAACATAATTAATAAGGATGAATAGAAATGAAATAAAAATATAAAAAAATAATAATAAATATTTTTAAAAGATTAATTTGATTATATTTTTAGTATAAAATTTTTATACTAATTACATAAAAATAATGATAGATATTATTTTTAAAATAGTTACTATATAACTAATTTTGAAATATACAAAATTAAATAAAGAAAATTTTTATACTATCCTAACGTGTGTCAATTAAATTCATTATATAGAAAGGTTTCATAATAAAAAATATAAAAATCTTCTTAAAATAATCTTATAAACAGGATTCGAAAAATATTTTTTTATAAAAAATCAGGTTCTCATTCAAACATAAATAAGAATAATTTATATTAAAAAAATGATATTTATTAAATTAATATCAAATAATCACATGTCGTTGATAACAAAATGTAACATTAAATATAAAATTTAAAATAAATCCATGTTATCCTTCTTTTTAATTTAAATTATAAAATATAATTCTTTTACATAATTTTAATTTTTCATTTTCATTAAACAATATTTTAATATATAATTAAGAATATAAATAAAAATTATATTAATATATATTTACTAAAAATCATAGAAAATAATATATTAATAATATTAAATATTATATTTTTTAATAAATTTATTATTTATTATTTCAGATATCTAGACACGTACTAAAAATAGAAGTAATTAAATGTTCAATGCTCTTTGATATTAAATTTCCCTTGTCTTTAAATTCTTTTTCTATATTATTATTTATGCTAATTGTTATTATGAGTGTATTTAATATTCTTTCGATACGAAAAGTTACTACATAAATGTAACCTTTATTATAAAATATGAAAATAATGTAAATTAGATGCATTAATTAATACCATGAAATTAATAGCCTAACAAAAATAATTTTAAAGAGGAAGAAATCTGGTATAATGTTTTATATTTTTTATTAGACAAGTCATCACAATTATATACAAGTCATCGTATGATGGTTATATTTACAATAATTTACTGATATTATGTTAACTAACTATTCCTAAAATTAGGTCATGATAATTACAATAATATCTTAACAAATATTTACAAAATAATCTTCCTAAAAATACCAAATCGGATACTAACAAGAAAAAGATCTTCCACATATCTTAATATCTCAATACCCCTTCAAGTTGAAGCAGATGGGTTACAAATGCCCAACTTGAAAAGCATGACAACTGAGCATGTGAGGGCACATGACATGTAACAATAGTTCCTCGCAGCAGCTCATCACTAACAAAGTAGTAATCTACTTCGATATTTTTGGTACGTTCGTGGAATACTGGATTAGCAGCAATGTGCAAGGCAGCTTGATTATCACAGTATAGTTTAACAGGTTGAGAATGAGCAAAACCAAAACATGATAAAAAGTTCCTTTAGTCATTTAAGCTTACAAACAGTAGAAGTCATAAAGCGATATTCCTCCTCTGGATGAAGGAAACATTGTAGGTTGCTTCTTAATTTTCCAAGAAATAGGAGAATCACCAAGAAGAATAAACCAGCCAGTCAGAGATCTCCTAGTCAAAGGACAACCAGCCCAATCCAAATCACACCAAGCAGAAAGATGCAAGTTACAGTGTGTTCGCAACACAATTCCTTGGCTAGAATTACCTTTCAAACGCACAACACATAGAATCCCAATGTTCTTATCTTGGTTGCTGCATAAATTGGGAAAGCGTATGTACACAATAAGACAAGTCTGGCCTAGTAACATATAGGTAGATTAAATCTGCCTACTAACCATCGATAGCGTTCCAGATCTGTAAGGATATTGTCGTTCGCTAGAGAAAGACGATGATTGGGATCCATGGGAACACTAGTAGGCTTAGCTCCCAACATTCCTACTTCAGATGTGATATCCAATGCATATTTACGTTGACACACGAAAATTCCAACTGATTTTCAAGCCATCTCAATTCCCAAAAAATATTTCAGCACTCCAAGATCTTTCATATGAAAACATTCACTCAAATATGCTTTGAAGATTTTGATGGCATCACTATCATTTCTTGAAATCACAAGATCATCAATATAAACCAACACATGGAGCTCCATATCTGCACGTCATAGGACAAAGAGTGAATGAGAGGAGGAGGATTATGCAAATCCATATTGTTTCAAAGCACCTGCTAATTTGCCAAACCAATGTCGTGGAACTTATTTCAATCCATAC
This sequence comes from Canavalia gladiata, assembly GCA_037954105.1. Taxonomy (NCBI): domain Eukaryota; kingdom Viridiplantae; phylum Streptophyta; class Magnoliopsida; order Fabales; family Fabaceae; genus Canavalia; species Canavalia gladiata. The sequence continues at coordinate 36,280,894 of CM075665.1, forward strand.
AATGACTTGCGTAATTTTCACACTTTGTCGATTTGTGACCGAAATCCTGGAGGAGGTTTCATATACACCTCTTCTTCAAGATCCCCATGCAAAAAGGCATTATGAACGTCCATGCGATGAAGCTCCCAATTTTTAGTAACGGTTACAGCAAGAAATGTCCGCACAGTCACCATTTTAGCTACAGGAGCAAAAGTTTTATTGTAATCAACGCCTTCAACTTGATGATTTCCCAAGATCACAAGTCGTACTTTAAAACGCTCAACAAAACCATCAAAATTATACTTGATTCAATAAACTCATTTGCACCTGATAGCTTTCTTTCCAAGTGGCAGTGACTCCAAAGTCCAAGTTCTATTGTTTTCCAACGCCTCTATTTCAATTTGCATGGCTTGACCATCTTTCATCTGTGGCCTAGGCAAAGGATCGGGGTTCAATACCTACATTAACAGTTGCCAAAAAATGCCAGTGTTGCATGGAGAAGTTATCATAATTCACGTGATGTGTTATAGAGTAGGGCATACCTAAGGAGTGAGAAGCAACAGGAGAACTTGGAGAGGGGTCTATTTTGCAGATGGCATTTGTCACAAAATCTTTCAGCCAGGTGGATGGCTGCTTAGCACGATGTCCACGTCACAAGGGCTCCCTATCAACATTAGAACCCTCCCTTTCGTCTACAATAATCCCATAAAAAGAAACATCACTCTCCACATGTTCAAAATTACCCATATTTTCAGTGTTGGCTTCACTCTCTGAATTTGATTGTGCAATCCTTATTTCAGGATCATCATCAATACTACCCAAAGACAAAAGATTACTTGAATCCACATGCTCAGGTGCCAACGATCCAGGTTGAGCATAGGAAAATTCATTTTCACAAAACATCACATCTCTTGACACCACGAACTTTTCTGATTCTAAATCATATACTCTCCAACCTTTTTACCATAGGGATATCCCAAGAAAACACATCGTTGACTACAACTTGGAAATTTATCCCCTTTGGTATCTCAGTTGTGAGCATAACACAAGTTTCCAAAAACAAGAAGATGATTGAGAGGCGAATGTTTGTCGTAGAACATCTCATATGGAGTTTTCCCATTCAACACAGTTGAAGGTGTACGATTGATTAAGTATCTAGCAGTTAAGACACATTCCCCCAAAATTCAATAGGTAGATGAGATTCAAAACGCAGTGCACGAGCAACATTAAGAATATGCCTGTGTTTCCACTCTACTCGCCCATTTTGTTGAGGAGTCCCTGTATAAGAAATTTCATGAACAATCCCATGATTTTAGATAGTCACTCATGCATGTGAATTCTATACCATTGTTACTACCTACAACTTTTACTTATTTCCCAAATTGATGCTCACCATATCAAAGAACTAACACATACGTGTGAAAACTCTTATCTTTTCTTCTAACAAATAAATCCACACAGCTCATGAATAATCATCCACAATGGTCAAAAAATACCTAGCACCACAATGAGCCATATTTCGATAGGGTCCCCAAAGGTCACAATGAATTAATTGAAAAATATCCACGGTTTTATTAATGTTAATGGGAAATCTTTCTCTACATTGTTTAGCTCTAAGACAAACATCGTAGGCTTTATTACATAATGCATTATTTTTATTAGAACCAATATTCGGAATCAGCTCCACAATCTTAGAAGATGGGTGTCCCAGTTGTCTATGACACAGAGCAAATACATTTTCATCATCATGTCTCACAACACCAGCAATGGCCATTCCACCAAGACAGTAGAGCCCTTCTCTTCATTCACCTGCTCCAATCACCTTCCTCGAAATATGGTCCTGTACAACACAAAATTTATTAGTGAATAGAACCACGCAATTCAATTCATCAATAAATTGTGACACTGAAATTAGATTGCATTTTAAGCTAGGCACATAGAGAACATTTCTTAGTTTTAGAGCATCACTAAGCACCACCACTCCTTCTTTGATAGCAAAGGCTCGGTTTCCATCAGGAAGCCCCACTAGACATTTCAAGTCATTTTTTATGTCGGTCAAACCTTTCAACTCCGCTGTCATATGGTAAGAAGCACCTGAATCTATTATCCATTGAACAAGATTAGGCTTACCAGTCAATTTCTCCGTGGCTCCTAATTTGACATTATTCAAGAGTTTCACCAATGTTTTCCACTGCTTACGACTCAGCCCAGTAACAACAGATTTTTCTTCATCTGTCATCATATTGACTAATTCTGATGCTAGTGCAGAGGCTTGCGTCACATTTTCCTTGGTGACTGCACCACGTCCTGTAGCATTAGACGCCATCCCTTGTTGTTTGGCTTTGATGCGCCCAGCTCCTTGTCCAATTTCTCTAGGTTGTTCGTGCTACCACTCTGGGTATCCGATTAATTGAAAACATTCTTCAACGGGATGTCCGAAATGATTGCAATTGCTGCAAACTATGTTTCAATCCTTCCCTTCAGTTTTTCCATAAGGTTTCCTTGCAGTCCGCATAGCAAAACGCATCACTTCGTTACGTTCTTCCTTACCGTGAGTAACTGTTCTCACACGTTCCTCTTGCACCAAGGTCGAATAAATTTTATTCAAACTTGGCAAGAGGTCTTGGGCAAGCAGATTTGATCTAACGGTGCCATAGGCAGTGCCATCAAGTCCCATGAGAAATTGATGGATTTTTTTTTCTTCACACTTCTTCTCCATCTTGCGTGCTAGATTACAAGTGCATCCACCACATGTGAAAGTCATGGTTTGTTAATTCCTCCCACAACTTCTTCAGCCTTCTGTAATAATTTATAATAGTCATACCTTTTTGTTTGCATTCAGCCAACTTCACTTTGAGCTACTGGATGCGTGGCCCGTTTGCAACAGAAAATCGTTCCTTGATATCCATCCACAGGTCCTGTGCCACCTCCACGTGTGATATGGTTGAACGAAGAGTGAGCTCAATGGTGTTCATCATCCATAACACCAATAACGAGTTATTTGTCCACCAATCTTCAAGTTCTGGCAATTGTTTGGCTGCTCAGGTGATGGTTACATCTACGAACACAAACTTGTTTCTAGTTCTCAACGCGATTTTTAGAGAACAAGCCCACTCATCATAATTCTCGCCTTTAAATTGAATCTGCGTCAAAAGGATTCCTGGGTTGTCGTTTATAGTGATGTCATAAGCTGAAATTGTCTTTCTTAGCTTCACATCACCACCAGCAGCAGCGTCTTTTCCTTTTTCTTTACTCTTATTCTCTCCGTCAGTCATGATAGTAATGGCAGGCCTACCAAACCGCGCTCTAATACCATAAAGAGGAAGAAATATGGTGGAATTCCTTGTATCTTTCCACTAGACAAGTCATCACAAATATATACAAGCATGATGGCAATATTTACAAAAACAATCTTTGTAGATCATCTATTACTAATATTGTCGCAACCGTAATTCCGACGAGACGACGAACTCGCTAAATTTTAAAAATAGAATTGGATTGATGATGTGGAGCCGCCACCAAATTTTTATTTAAGGGAAAAGATTTGGAAAAACCCTAATTTGAAGATAAGATTCTAAGTTCGGGAGTCGGTTACGAATGGGGAAGGTATTAGGCACACCACTCGCCCGTTCTGAAGAATGGTACCCTTAAATTGAGTGTGTGATTTTGAAAAACTGTCTTGATCCCTTTAATCAGAGTGAAACTACATAATTTGATGAAGGTTAGCCTGACAAGACTTGATCCTGCTCCTACGTATTCCCCGGTGCAATGGGAAACTCAAGGCTTACGTAGTTCTAGTTTATGAAGTTCTAGTTTATGAAGGCTTGACCTTCAAACAGTGCCTGAGAGAAGAGAATTTTAAAGATTTCATTTTTGAGAAAGTTTTATCTTTGGGAGGGATCTTCAGTCCACTCATGCACAAGGCTCGAGGCGGCTAAGGCAGCATGGGGACCTATACGAACTACTAAATGTTGAACAGCAGGTAAACCGTCAGCTTCCCATTTAGAGTCCATTGCGTGAGAATTAAAAATCCCAAAATATTTAGAAAAAAAAGATTTTTTAAGTTTTGAAAAGAAATGATTTGCAAATGATATTGATCCTTGAGTAAAAGAAAACTTGAATTTCAGAGACGAATTTCATTTTTTGAGCTTTGAGGTAATTAGGGTTAAAACGGGATTTTGGTGTAATTTTGTAATTATTAGAAATTTTGGATCAATTGGGTAATTATTAGAAATTTTGGAATTTACCTAGCAATTATGAAATTTTTATGAATTTATTTGCATTTATTATAAATTTTATTATTTTTTATTATTTTTTAGGAATTTTATGGATTTATTTAGGAATTATTATGAGTTTTATTATTTTTATTATTTTTTAGGAATTTTATGGATTTATTTAGGAATTATGGAGTTTTCATAAATTTATTTAACTTATGGAATTTTTATAATTTCAGATGGGTAAACTGGTAATTTTAGAGTTTGGGGCAGATTAGGGATTCTGAAATTTCCTTAGGGGCATTTTGGGTATTCAGCAGGTGAGGATAGATTGGGTATTTGTAAATTTGAGAGGGGCAATATGGTCATTTTTGTGGCAGGGACCTACTGGGTATTCTGGAATTTAACAGGGGGTAGTGTGGTAATTCATAAGGCTGGGACCTATTGGGTATTAAGGAAATTGCTAAGGGGTTATTTTGGTATTTTGGATTTGAGGACAGAATTAATAATTTTGTAATAAAATGGCAAAGGGTGGTGCAAGGGTTTCGAACCTAAGTCATAGGGCAGGAGTGCAGCGCTCAACCATCTGAGCCATTCAATCTTTGTAGCATTACTCTCCTTTTTCTTATATGTAAATGTGGGCGATGTTGATTTTACTGCCCAAACTTGGTGCACAAGCGGGGCCCACTCCCTTTATCCTTTTGCATGCACCCCCTGTCTATGCATGAGACTAATTTGCTCTCTGTTTTTTGTGCAAACCCAGCACCTACAGGACCTTAATTCTCGTATGCATACAAGGCAAGCAATGTTGTTTCCAAGGGTTATTAAATGTCTGAGCCTCTGGGGGATCACGGCCTCCCTATTGAGCGTGATTAGTGAAACCTTTAAGCATCTTAGTAACTTCATGTGGAATACCTTGCCACGAGAGCCAGACTATCGATTGGCATTGGTGCCCCTTAATCCAATTAAGCACGCGAAGGCAGATTTTGTGAGAAGCAACTTCGCTATGTAAGTGTACGTCGAGGTTGAGCTTTTCCTACTCATCATGACAAATTCATCAGCATACGTAGATGAATAAGGGTGAGCCTCATGACTACATGGCCTATGTTGGGAGTAGCCTCCGGCGAGCTAGCAGCTGCATGGCTTTGCATGGTATTCCACACTAATGGTCGGCTGATCCTGGAGCGACTATGCGACACTCACGAAGCCTTGAGGTTGTGATCAGACAAGGAGTAATCTATTGCCAATGGAACCTCTCAGCATTCTTAGCAACTTCTAATAGGCGTGGATCGTATACTTGTCTAGGGGGTGGGCTTGTACACCCATGAAACTTGCTCCTCAGCTCCACAAGGCAGTGACCAAGGATAACAGCGAGCTAGCTGCCCAATTTGCATGGTTTCCGTTCGTGTGGTATTGCTGCTCCAATCATTCTAACGAATTGTCTCATAAACCAAGGGTCATGTGACTCATGCATGGCTTATCGCCAATCGCTGTTCGCCATGGAAGCCAAATTGTATGGTTGTGCATGGCTTTCCAAAGTTTCCTCTAGGCTCCCGTATAAGTTTTTGAGCATTTTGTAAATCAAAGTGGAGTGCGATTTCCTGTAATGCAATTGCCAGCACCCATATGGCTATCATCCTCACACTCAAGTGTCTTTCTCTCATCTCCGATTTCCACATTTTGAGAAGAATCTGCCCTAGACTCGACCTCATCTGGAGCTATTCAATCTTTATATGAAGTGTGATCAATCACCCGTTCTACGCTTCGCATGGTCTTGATCGGGCTGAGCATATCATAGTCCGATATAATTCTTCCTCAATCTTCCCTCAAAGATCCTGATGGGGCATATCTGTGCTCCAAGGAACGGGCTCACAAATCTTCAGCATAATTGGAGCAAACGGCAGCACAACCTCTCATAAAACAGGGAAGGAATATGCACATTATGAGCTTCGCTCTACTGTATTTTCACATCTTGACCTTCTTCCTTGAGTCGATCGGTTTATATCCTTGTTCATAGGGTTCTTCACAGTTCCACAGTAACCACAGGGCGACAAAAGGATGATACTGATCTATTGCAAGCGCTTCACGCATGTCCACGTAAATATTCCAAGAAAAATCGCCTAACAGGTGCTAGATCTAATTCAATAGTTCGACCTGTTATCCCTCATGCTTCATGTTTACCATGCATGCAAGATATCATCAAGAATCATGCTAGTTTAAACTTGTGAGAAGGTGACACTAACCTGGCTAATTCTTGGAAGATGGCTTGGTACTAACGGTTGATGCGGGAGTGTTCTTCTTTGCTCATCTGAATCTCATAACTTCTTTAATTCTCCCTGTCTGTTTCCAACCAATCTTCTTGAATCTTTCTTCATCTAAATCTGCAAGCGAAGGAGGTTCTCTTCGGCTGCTTGTGGTTTGCCACCTCCCTTCGTCTGAGATGAATCATCCAGAGAATCCTCTTTTCAGCCTCTGCCTCTTTTCCCCTCTCCCCAGTCATAAAAGAAAAACCAACCCAAAAAAAACCCTCTCCTTCCCATTCTCTTTTTATATGCTCTCCCCTTTTGTTTTTCAATTCTGTTATCCCTTTAAAGAATTTTATTTATCTTCTTAAAGAATTAGTTTTTTGTTAAAAACTGTTTTTCTGTTTAAAACGTTTTTTTTTATTATTATTATTATTATTATTATTTGATTTAGTTATCATTTTCTGATTTTGGACTCTTTATTTTGTTTTATTTCTCTTTTTTCTTTCCTTTTCTTGATTTTAATTTCTTATTTATATTTTTTTTATTGATTTGTTTTTCTATTTATTTTTTATTCATATTTTACTTCTTAATTTGTTATTTCTATCTACTTGATTTTTAATGTTTGTTTTTATTATTATGTTTCTAAATTTTATTTTTGATTCTTTATTTTTTCTAATTTTAATTTTCTGATTTTTTTAATTTTCTTTTCCAGAATTTTATTTATTTTTTATTTTCTTTAATTTTTTCTTTTAGTTTTCTTTTTCATTCTTATTCTGATTTTTGTTTTAGATTTTTGAAATCTTTTAATTTTTCTTTTTTCCTTTCTATTTCTATTTTTAGCTTTTCTGTTTATTGTTTAATTATGGTTCATTTTGAATTTCTTGGGGTCTTTAACTTAGGTTTATCCACTAATTGCCTCGGACATAATTGGGTGTTTACAGTTTGCCCCTCTTTACTCATTTGCTTATTAGATAATATGAGAGGTACTCTCCATATTATCGTAGTAAGAGATGGGTAAAGACGTAAACTAATTATGTCTGAGGTAGGTATCGAGGTGATCTTGGAGATACCATACCGTATGGAAAATATTAACCTTTGAATGATCCTCGTTAACCTCTTTGTGCTAGAGCGGTGGAACCTACTGCGTAAGATCATGTCATGGTATAACAAAATGCAGAAGACAAGACATACGAGGCTCGACCTCATATACTGAGATGCTAGAATTACAGGGGATTAAAGTATGGGAGGCCTAACAGCATAGGCCGAGATATTGAAAATAAAATGCGATGGCCTGTCAACATAGGCCGATAACAGGAATTTAATGTAATGGCCTGACAACATAGGCCGAGAATAGGAATCTAAAGATACAATGGCCTGACAACATAGGCCAGAAAGCAAGAAACTAAAGATGCCATGGCCTGACAACATAGGCCGAGAACAGGAATCTAAAAATGCAATGGCCTGACAACATAGGCCAGAAAGCAGGAATGTTAAGATGCAATGGCCTGACAACATAGGCCAGTGAGCAGGAATGTAAAGATGCAATGGCCTGACAACATAGGCCAGAAAAGCAGGAAACTAGAGATGCAACGACCTGAAAACATAGGCCAGTGAGAAAGAATGTAAAGATGCAATAGCCTGTCAACATAGGCTAGAGAGCAAGAAATATAAACCTGATGGCGGCCTGATAACATAGGCCTGAAAGCAGGAAACTAAACTAGATGGTGGCCTGACAACATAGGCCTGAAAGCAAGAAACTAAACTAGAAGGTGGCCTGACAACATAGGCCTGAAAGCAGGAAACTAAACTAGATGGTGGTTTGACAACATAGGCCAAGAATGGGAAAGAATGAAGCATTCTTCCTTGCACTTGAAGGTTTTTAGGCACTTGATAATTATTTTCTTGAAGAGGTTTGGGCAACCATTTTGCCCCAATTTGGAAATTTCTTGATAACTGAGAGATGTCTTGATTTGAAGGAATTTTGGGCAAACATTTTGCCCTAGTTTGGAAGGTTTTTGGCAGTCGAGGAATGCCTTAACTTGAGGGGATTTTGGGCGAGCGTTCGCCCTAGTTTTGGAATTTTCTAGAATTGAGGATTGCCTCAACTTGAATTTCTCTAGGCACAAGTTTGCCCTATCTTGAATTTGGAATTTTTGGACCTGAGGATTGCCTCAACTTGAATTTCTCTGGGCGCATGTTCGCCCTAGTTCTGGAATTTTCTAAAATTGAGGATTACCTTAACTTGAGTTTTCTAGGAAAATGCTTGTCCCAGTTTTGTTCTTGGTTCAGAATTTGAGGATGACCTCAAATTGAATTTTTTGTGGGCAAGCGTTTTCCCCAGTTTGGACTCAACCTAGAGGAGTTAAGGATGGCCTCGACTTGAATTCTTCTGGGCAATTGTTTTCCCCAGTTTTGAAAATTTTGGAATTGAGGATCGCCTCAACTTGATTTTTTCTAGGCAAAAGCTTGCCCCAATTTTGAGCTCGACTCAGAGTTTGTGGATGATTGCAATTTGATTTTTTGTGGGCAGGCATTTGCCCCAGTTTGGACTTAATCCATGATCTCACATTGTATTTTTGGTGTGGGCAAGTGTTTGCCCCAGTTTGAACTTGTTTTAGAATTTGAGGATGACCTCAAATTAAATTGTTGTGGGCAGGCTTTTGCCCCAGTTTGAGCTTGACTCGTTTTTAATTATGATTGATTTGGAAAATTTTCTTATTTCTTAATTATTTTTGAAAAATGAGTTTATGAAATGCTTGAATGGATGAATACTTATTGCGATACTTGAATGATTAAAGATGCGATGTTTGTGATACTTGAATAGAAAAGATGCAATGTTTTAATCTTATCAACAGTTTTTGATGCTTGAAATAATTATTGGATGAAATGGATGCTGTGAGATGAATGCATGCCATGAGGTGGTTCTTATTTTGATACTTGAAATATTTGATGAGACAAATGCTATGCAAACCACGAAATGGTGTAAAATTTTTGTTTCTCTTGATTTTTTGATTTTTCTGACACATCCTTCCTCGACAACCCCCTAGTTGGTGTGAAAGGAATAAAAAATCAGGACGAGCTAGATTGACTTAAGTTCGGTGTTTTGGTCAATCTCTTGGCTTCTTGATCAACTTTGGAACCTTCTTTTCCAGTATCTTTGAGACCCAACAACGGTCAGCAGTATTGAATAAGACACACTCCTTCTTTGGTGGCATCGTGGCTGGTAGGAAGATGATTCCTTTGGAAACAATCCTGTCATGTTGCAACGGTGGAAGATTCATCCGACTTGTCATGACTTTTCAAAATTAATCCTTTTTAATTCTTTTTACATTTTTCACATTTCCTTGTGGCGCGTGCATTTTGAGGTGTACAAAGTGATTTTGGATGGTCAATGAAAAGAAAAGAGAAGGTTTGCAAGGATGTTTGAGGTAGTATACTTGAGAGGAAAAGATGGCAAAAGATGTGGGTTCGATTGACCAAATGGCACCTTTTGGTGGATAACACCAATGCTGCTTTTATAATCTTGATTGTCTAATTAACCAAACTTGAGAAATGGAAAAATTTTGCCCAAGTTTTAGGAAGATATGAGGTGCAGAATGTCATGTTCTCCTGGGATTCCTGGATTGACCTTAATTTTTTCCTGGATTGACCTTAATTTTTTCCTGGATTGTTCCTTTGATTTTTCAACCCAGCAGGTCTTTCGTTTCGCCCTGACTTTTGCCTAGGTCGCCCTTACGGGTTTTCAACCTAGCGGGCTCTTGATTTTGTACCCTAACTCTTGCCTAGGTCGTGTTTGAAGGTTGTCAACCTAGCGGGCTTCTATTTGATTGTGCCCTAACTTTTTCCTAGGCCGTCTTTGAAAGTTTGTCGACCTAGCGGGCTTTTTGTTTGATGTGCCCTAACTTTTGCCTAAGCCGCCCTTTGAGGGTTTCCGACTTAGCGGGCTTCTTATTTGATGTACCCTAACTTTTTCCTAGGTCGTCTTTGAGAGTTTGTCGTCCTAGGGCTCTCGTTTGCTTGTGCCCTAACTTTTGTCTAGGTCACCCTTTGAGAGCTTGTCGACCTAGCGGGCTCTTGTTTACTTATGCCCTAACTTTTGCCTAGGTCATTAGGATTGTCGACCTAGCGGGCTCTTGTTTGCTTGTGCTCTAATTTTTGCCTAGGTCGTCTTTGAGAGTTTGTCGACCTAGCGGGCTTTTGTTTGCTTGTGCCCTAACTTTTTCCTAGGTCGTCTTCGAGAATTCGTCGACCTAGCGGGCTCTTGTTTGCTTGTGCCCTAACTTTTGCCTAGGTCGTCTTCGAGAATTCGTCAACCTAGCGGGCTCTTGTTTGCTTGTGCCCTAACTTTTGCCTACGTCATTAGGTTTGTCGACCTAGCGGGCTCTTGTTTGCTTGTGCCCCAACTTTTGCCTAGGTCATTAGGATTGTCGACCTAGCGGGCTCCTGTTTGATCCTAAGTTTGCTTGAATTGTTGTTGGAAACCAGCAAGACCTTTTTTTTATCATGACTTTGTTGATTTAACCTTTTAACCCTACTTTTTCTTAGATTGTTTTGGCTTAATCCAGCGGGCTTTCTTCTTTTTCTTGAATTTTGAATTTTGACCCTGATTTTGTCTGGATTATTTTGATCTAATCCAGCGGGCTTTCTTCTTTTTCTTGAATTTTATGTAGTTGGATGTTGATCTTGCCGGGATCATTTGGTTCCTTAATTCAGCGGATCCTTTCTTACGTCCTAATTTTTCCTGGATTTGGACTTGATTCCAGCGGGATATTTTATTTGACAAGCCACTTTGGATGGTGATCTAGAATCCTTGGTTATTTTTCTGCTTCCTCATTGGGCTTTTCTTCTTTGAGCTTGATTAACTAGACGTTCAAGATTATTTATTACAGCACTGGCATCCTCACCAACAGGCATTTACTGTTTGGGTAAGGAATAAGAAGTGGGCTGAGTGGATAAAAAGAGTGGTAGATTTTAGAAGTAGTAAAGTCAACAATGTACAGCACGCGCTCAAGAAACATGAAAAATGTAAATTTTTGTATTATTCATTGAGATTCATTTACAGAAGATTGATTTTGAAAAATATGACAAATTTTGGATGATCTTCCTCAATAGCTTAACTTGTACAAGGAAGCTTATTGTGTTGCTCCCATTTCTTAGCCAGCAGATGAGCTCTCATGATTCGGCGCTTAGATTAGGAGTGATCTTCCCAAAATCTAGCCGTTTAGCATCAATTAGTCTTTGCACCTTGTGTTTCAGGACCTGGCAGTTTTCTGTAGAATGACCAATGTACCCCGCATGGTAGTCACATATGCCATTTGCGTCATACCATTTTGGGTATGGTGGTTCTTGAGGTTTCAGCGGATAAGGAACCACCAAGGAATTCTGGATTAGCTGAGGTAGCAGCTCAGTATAGGTCATTGGAATGGGATCAAATTGGACAGGGTCTTTTTCCTTCTTTTGGCTTTGGCTAGCATTTGAGCTCATAGCTTGTGTTTGGACCATGTATGGTGTAGGCGGTCGAATTTGTATTGGATAGTTGTAAGCTGGATGGTAGGGTGTTTGGTAGGCGGTGGCGATATAAGGATATGGTATGTAAGGTGTGTATGGTGGTGGTTGGAAGCCAGTTGGTCCATAAGGTGCCATTTGAGGCATGTACTGTCCTTAACTTGAAGCCACATTAAAAGCCTCCTTTGTCTTCTTCTTTTCTATGGAGGTATCAGTTGTCCCTGTAGCCTTGTGCGTGATTCTTCCTCGACGCATGCCACCCCCAATCCTTTCTCCAATGATGACGACATCAGAGAAGCTAGAAGTCACACTGCCAATCATCTTGTCAAAGAAAGGACCTTGGAGTGTATCCATGAACGTGCTGACCAACTCCTTCTCAGATAATGGAGTTTGTACTTGAGCAGCTAACGTCCTCCATCGTTGGGCGTATTGCTTGAAAGTCTCATCCCCTTTCTTGGCCATATGTTGGAGTTGAGTTCGATCAGGAGCCATTTCCACGTTGTACTGATATTGTTTGAGGAAGGCCTCGACCAGATCCCTCCATGAACGGATGTGTGTCCGCTCTAGCTGAGTGTACCAAGTTGCAGTAGCCCCAGTTAAGCTGTCTTGAAAGAAATGGACAAGCAGCTTATCGTCGTGTATGCAAGGAGACATCTTCCTGCAATACATGGCCAGGTGGCTCTTCGGGCAGCTAGTTCCTTGATACTTCTCGAATTCAGGAACCTTGAATTTGGGAGGGATTACTATGTCCAGAACCAAACACAGGTCGGCTGCGTCTCTGGCTTCATAAGCGCTCCCCTTGATTGCCTTGATTCTTTCCTCTAGGACTTTCCACTTTTCAGTATCCTCCTTTGAAGGATGGCTTGGGTATTCCTCCGGCATAGGATGAGGTTGAGGAAAAGGTATATACATAGGGTGTGGCTCTTGGGTGAACATAGGATTCGTCCCCCCAACAGCTGTTTGGTGAGCTCGTGAGATGGTGTTTGGAGGTAGGTTATGTGTTTGGGTTTGTGTTTGGGCTTGTGTTTGGTTGTATGAGGGTGCATACCCATGAGGAAACCCATAGTGAAGCCCTTTCGGTTTGCGGAGGTATGGTTAATGGTGGAGTGAAGCCAGGAGGATATGTTGGGTTAGTTGATTCTCTCGGTACGGATTCCCTTGCCTCCTTTTGTTTTGATGATTGGATGGCCTCCATCAGCTTGGCCATCTGATCCTTTAGAGTCTTGACCTCACTTCTCAACTCCTCATTTTGCCTTTCCAGCTCGTCCATGATTCCTGACTGCGCTCGGATTCTGTAAGGATGTCGAGGAAGTTTGTCTTTCTCCAATTTTTCTATTTAAGTTAAAATTAATTTCTTTGAGAAATGGTTTGAATGTAGAAATCATGAATGATAAAGATGTTAATGTAGTGAAAATGTGTGGAATGATTTTTTTGAAACCTTTCTTTATGATGATAAATTTATGAATGAATGAATGTTATGCACAAATAAATCTTGGAGATTTTTGAAATTTGACTGTCTTGAAAATAGCTGAAAGTTGCTTCATTTTGTTTTTTATTTGCTAGAGAACTTTTGGTTTTGTTTGAAAATCCTTTTAGTTCTACTAAAAATTTTCTAAAAATTTTCTTTAGGTTTTCGGAATTTTATTTTCCTTTTTGCATTTTTCATATTTTCAGTATTTTTCAGAAATACTTTTCATGATTTTCCTATTTCTAAAACATTCTTTAAGTTTCCTTTTGAAACTTTTTATATTTTCAATACTTTCAAAAAAGGATTTTTTAGTGTTCCTAGAAGTTTCTATTTTTCTTGATTTTCATTTGATTTTTCTTGACTTTTATTTGTTTCTATTTTCTTATGCTTGATTTTCCTTCCTTGATTTTTATCTCCCTAAGTTCAGATCTCATCTCCCCTCTGCTATCTTGGATGATTTTGTTAAAATAAATGCCTGGAGGTAGTGATTCTTGTATCTTGAAAGGGGTGTGTGCCCTCCTTGCTTTTTATGCGGGTTACCTATCCTAAGGATCTATGGCTTTTAATGCATGAACCTCTCAAAGGTGGTTAGTAATCCTGGGGTGTAGAGGTCACTAAAGCCAAGTTCCAGTCCATAATGTTTGCCACAACATTAGAAGTAGCCACTAGTTGCGGGGCATTGTGAATAGGACGCACTCTAGCTCGGATTTTCGTGATAGCCACACAGGACGTAAGCCCCAGCGTGACACCACTAGATCCCTCTAATCCTGGGCAGCACTCAGACCCGGGTATAGGGCCCCACTTGTGATAAATGCATATGCAATGTATGAGGGCACACAATTTTTGGGATACCTGCAATTGGGGAAATTGTATCGATATATATAGCAATTTATCATTCGTCTATCCTAAGGTTGCACAACGAATAGACAAACAGGTAACAAATAGATAAACAGATAAATAAATCGTGCAAAAATACAAGAAAGAAATCGTGCAAATAAACAAGAAAGGGATCAATTATGACACACTCAATTGAATGGGCTTGACTCTCTAGAAGTCCCCAGTGGAGTCGCCATCTGTCGTAATCGTAATTCCGACGAGACGATGAACTCGCTAAATTTTAAAAATTGGATTGATGATGTGGAGTCGCCACCAAATTTTTATTTAAGGAAAAAGATTTGGAAAAGCCCTAATTTAAAGATAAGATTCTAAATTCGGGAGTCGGTTACGAATGGGGAAGGTATTAGGCACCTCACTCGCCCGTTCCAAAGAACGATACCCTTAAATTGAGTGTGTGATTTTGAAAAACTGTCTTGATCCCTTTAATCAGAGTGAAAATACATAATTTGATGAAGGTTAGCCTGACAGGACTTGATCCTACTCCTACGTATTCCCCGGTGCATGGGAAACTCAAGGCTTACGTAGTTCTAGTTTGTGAAGGTTTGACCTTCAAACAGTGCTTGAGATAAGAGTATTTTAAAGATTTCGTTTTTGAGAAAGTTTTATCTTTGGGAGGGATCTTCAGTCCACTCATGCACAATTAGGTAAACCGGCAACTCCCCATTTAGAGTCCATTGCGTAAGACTTAAAAATCCCAAAATATCATTTGCAAATCATTTCTTTTCAAAACTTAAAAAATCTTTTCTTTTCGTAGGTAAGAAAACTAAAATGTAAACACTACTATCACAAGACTTTTTCCACCATATATATAAAAATAATTAATCCAAATATAAAAGATATTTCTTTCACCAAAATTTTTCGCCATTTAAATTTATATATTTAATAAATTAAATAAATATTTATTTATTTTTTTAGTAAAAATATGAAAATAAAATTTTATAATAAAGAACTGATATACAGAAGTATAATTTATTGGTTAAAAACTTTCATATTTTTTATTTCATCAAATTCTACTAAAACTGTGAATATAATTGACAGAGAAGATTAAAAAAAGTAAATAACTATTTTAGTTCATAAAAAAATATAAAATAATTATATTAAATTTTAAAATAAAAAATTATTATTTTATTTTTAATAAATAAATAGGTTATTTAATTTTTTAAAATTAAAAAATTGTTTTACTTTTTCAAAAAATAATTAAAATGGATGAGAAGCGATTGCAACATCTTTAAACAGGAGCGAATCTTTAAACACGAGCGAAGATATATCACGCACAAGCAATACAAACGACGACGAAGAATATGGTTATGAAAAGTAGATGGAGTTGAGTTGGTTCAAATGGTTAAATTAGAAATTAATTTTTTTTACATTAATTAAATTATAAAATAATTTTAATAAAAAATTTGATAATAAATTCATAAAATTAATAAAAAAATTGATTGATATATAAATAATATTATTATTAAAAAATATTATATTATATTTATTTATTTATTATATATAATTTAAATTTAAAAATTAAAATGTATATATTTTTATTTTTAATATAGTATATATTACAAATATTTGAAAAATAATATTTAATTAATATTAAGTTGATGATATATCATATGGATATGCTTTTAAAGGTTATTTTTCCAAAATAGGATTCTTTAAACATTTATTTACACATTAAGGGTACATTGAACAGTTATTCCGCGCAGGGGTAGTAAACGGTGTTTAAAGCGCACTATTGACATTACGTTTAAATTAAGGCGGGATAGGATTCTACAGGTGCGACGTGCACAACAGCTCGAGCGATAGGACTCCACGGATGCGACGTATAAAATAGCTTCAGCGCTTAAATTTATGCGTTTTTACCATAGGCGTTTTAATTAATGCGCAAATCAGATTATTTAAATTTTAAAAGTGTCGTCTAAATTTAGGCGGTTTACATTACATTTTCATTCTCTATTTAAGCTCGTGGGCATGTGGGGACTGTTCCAGTTTTAGTTCTAAATGTTTCGCTTTTTTTTTTTTTTTTGGCTATTTTAAGATTTTGCTGGTAGCACAACGTAGCTTGAACTTGCAGTTTAAATTTTGTGTGGGGACTACAGTTTAGCTTGGATTTGCCACTAACGCAGAAAGTTTGAGATAAAAGGTCAGTAAAATGTAGAAAGCATATTGTTAGAATAAATAGTTGGATAGCTATTTTGAGTTTAAGATTATGATACTAAATATTAGGTTATTAAAGTTACACGTCGTTGCAGAAAAAAATAAAAAGTACATATTTTAAAAATAAATTTTTAAAATTAATAAAAAAAATTTTGAAAATGTTTTTTATTGAAAAAATCAGCTTGTTAAAAAATTTTAAAAAATGAAAAATTTTTCGAACGAAAGATTGTTTTTAAAAATTTTAATTAATTACAAAAGAATCAAAAAGTAATGTTAGGGTATAAAAAACTTTATAATTAAAAATAAATTTAAAATTAAAATAAATTAGCAAATATAAATTTAAAATTATATTAAAAAACAGTTTGCGAAAA
This sequence comes from Canavalia gladiata, assembly GCA_037954105.1. Taxonomy (NCBI): domain Eukaryota; kingdom Viridiplantae; phylum Streptophyta; class Magnoliopsida; order Fabales; family Fabaceae; genus Canavalia; species Canavalia gladiata. Next base: position 36,297,728 of record CM075665.1, read on the forward strand.
AAAAACATAACAAATTAACAAAGTTAGAAATTTTTGAAACAAAAATTGATTAAATTATATATTCAATTTTAAATAAAATTGGAAAAAAATAAAATTTAATAATTAAGTAAAAGTTAAATTGAAAAATAAGTTTGTCAATAAAATTTTAAAAAGCCTAAAATAATTAATAAAGTTACACTTTAAGATATAATTATATTAAAATTGATATTAAAATAATAAATTGAAAATTTTGAAATTTAATAAAAAACCTTTTTAAAAAAGTTTACGGGAAAATTAAGAAAAAACTAAAAGAATAATAGACTTGAAAAAAATAATTTAATTGAAACTAATATTTCAAATTTAATAAAAATATTAAATATAAAAATGAAAAACAGTTTAAAAAATGAGTTTGTGGAATAAATATAAAAACATTGTATAAATTAAAAAGTTTAAAATTTATAAAATATTTTCATAAATAATATATTTAAATTATAGTAAAAATAGTAAAATTGAGATTAAAAAATTATTTTCTCAAAAATTCATTAATAATAATATTGAAATAAAAAAAGTGGATCAGATAAATTTTTGATTAAAATATAAATATATTTATGATAGTTTCAATTTATGTAATATTATATAATTTTTATTATAAAATAATTAATATAAATTAGTATTTAGTATATAAAATTTATGTTCTTTATTTATTTTTTTTCTGAATTTTGTTGTTAGTTTAATTATTTATTTATTTAATTGTGTGAATGTGAATGATTTATTTATTTATTTAATGTCGTTATTTATTTATTAATTTATGAATTTAATGTTTAGTTAATTTATTATTACAATTAAATATTATAGGGTTAAATTCATAGGATTTATAAAATTTTTAAGTTTTAAATGTTAAGTAAAGTTTAGAAAGTATACAATTAATTAGGAAATAAATAATTAATAAATAAATAATGTATAAAATTATATTTAATTTAATTTAAAAAATAGCTTTAATAAGTTGTTTGGAAAATTTTATTTAAAATTTTTTTTAATAAAACATAATTAATGTTATAGTTATGGTATAATTTAAGATAGAAAAAATATTATTTAAAATTGATTTAATTAAAAATGTTAATTTATTAAAAAATACGTTTTGAAGTAAAAAAAATTAGAAACATCATAATTTATAGAATTAAGAATTTGATTAATTTAAAGTAGTTGAAAAAAAATTTAGTAAATTAAATGAAATTAATTTAAATATTTAGACAAATAAAAAGATTAGTAAATTGAAGAAAAATATATAACATTAGAAAAAACATATTTATTAAATTAGATTAAATTTTTACATAAGTAAAAAATTAAATAAATTTTACACAAAGATATCATATTAGGAAAAAATAAAAGTTAGTAAATTAGATAAAATTTTGACACAAATAAAAATTTTATAAATTTAAACTAATGAAAATTTATATATATGTCTTTTCATAAAATTTGTACTATTTAAAATAAAAATATTGTATTATAATTTAGAGATAAATTTGGTGTTAGGAACAAAGTTAGTTAATAAGATCACGATATTTTACACAATAAAAAAATTAAAGTATTAAAATTAGTATTTAAATAATTTACACAATATATAAATAATTTTTACACAATAAATTGTTAGACATATTAAAATTATAATAATTTTGAAAAAAAAGTTAAACATAGAAAAATTGAAATAACTTCTGATAAAACTTTAAACCTTTGTATAGTATGGCATCATCTAGTGACCCATCACAATTAGCGCACATCATTCGACCAGGACCAATAGATGTGTCTCTTCTTATGCTGCAGAGTGTCCATATCTCTGAGCAGATATGGAACGGAGAACCTGATCGAGAGTTGAAGGTCAAGAGAACAAAGTTTCATCATGACCGAGACAACGTTCTAGTGGTTCCGCCTGCGATTGTTGATAGGTTACGTCGAGCAGGGTTCTTGGGTGTAGCGCAATTACCTTTCATACATGTTGATTCTTCATTAGTTGAAGCATTGGTTGAGAGATAAATGCCGGAGACGCACACGTTTCATACATTTCCTGGGGAGTGCACGATTACACTACACGATGTTGTAGTTTTGACTGGGTTGCCCATTGATGGTCGACCAGTTATTGGTTGTACATCGTCTAGGGCTTGGGAGGGTATCTTATTTCAACTACTAGGTGCTTCACCTGCTGAGCGGGAGATCGTTGGTGGATCACTGAAGATGAGTTGGCTGCTCCAACATTTTGCTAGCATCGAATACCACATGGACAATGAAGAGCAGTTAGATCGATTCATGCGTGCTTACATGTTGCGGCTAATTGGGGGAGTGTTTTTTTGTGATCACTCGAGTTCTAGAGTTCCTTTTCGATATCTTCCCTTGATTGCTGATTTTGATACTTGTGCTCAGTATAGTTGGGGTGTGGCAATTCTTGCATATCTCTATCGTGAACTGTGCGGTTGCACAGATTACGATAAAAAAGAGATTTGTGGATTTTCATCTTTACTACAGCTTTGGGCTTGGGAACAATTTCCCAAGCTCTCTCCCGGGCGATTTCCATACGAGGATCACACGTTACCTTTAGGAGCTAGGTAAGTAAGCAACGTCATCGAAAAATATCTTTTATACTTTAAGGGTTTACATAAGTGAATGTTAACTTTTTTCCATCTCATTTTAGATGGATTCGAGGGTGCCTAAAACCAGGTCGTCACCACGACATTGCTTTCTATAGGCATGTATTTGAGTCAATGGATCGACGTGAGGTTCATTTCAGACTTCCATTAACCTTAATATATTTAGATTTCTTTGTTTAAATTTTTATGTTTAATTAACCTTACATGTTTACAAACATAGATCACTTGGCAACCATATAGATGGGTCTTTGATGATTTTCCTGATGCTTGTACAACTGGTTCTGATATATGGACAGCTGCAGTACCTCTAATATGTTTCAACATATTAGAGCGACACCAACCAGACCGCTGTATGAGGCAGTTTGGGATGACACAACATATCCCTCAGGCTCCATCTCAGCCAGAGGATGTACACGGGATGACGTTGAAGGGGAAAACTGACGAATACTGACGCAGAGTTTTTGGCCCTTTCTTGGCGGTTTGGGAGGAGAGGCATCAACGTGTGTGTGTCGGTATACCATCTGACGAGTTACTCAGTCATAACTCGGATTATATGAGATGGTACATCCGACATACACGTCGATGGATCACACAAGAAGCTGCAGTGAAGAGGCGTGTGGTATGTTTTTATAACCCACTCTTGAATCATTTAAAATAGTAACTTTACATTTCATAATTATTTACTTTTTATTTTAATAATAGGCGGATGAGTTGGAAATTATTCATTACTTGATCACCGAGGTTGCTGCATCGGGGACTATGTCAACAGCGGACATTTTTTACAGCATCCGACGATGTGTTGAAAGGACGATGGTGTCGAAGAAGGTTGAGGACCGCCTTGTCGAGGCTAGGTTCAGTGCACCTGAACCAACTCAACAAGCTTCTCCTGCAGATGCTAAGGTTGATATGGACACCAGACGCGTGGAGCGGCAGGGTCTTCAGCAACGTCGACGACATGCAGTTGCATCTCCCATCCCATATTTTCCACCTAGACAGGAGGGGCAATACTTTGTCCTCGCCAAGGATGTCCCACCCTCGCCGATCCCGGTGTACACATACCCATCACAACGATACCGTGAGGATTATCATTCGTTACCTTTTAACCATATTTATATTTTGAAGAATTTGATGTTTTTATTACATTTAACTCATTAACATGTATTATGATATGATTGCAGATCCTTCTCATGTAGGTCCATCGATGGAGTTGCAATTTGACGCGACATTTGGACTATTCACCTCGCCTGATCTGCCATCTCCTACCTTCTTCGACCAGGGCAATGTTGGGGCCGGATTGACCTATGCAGGGACTAAGGGGATGTCCTCATCACACGCTGATATGAGTTTTCATACACCTTCACCATATCAGGCACCCTTGATCACTCCTGATCCACCCATGCATGCCTATATCCATGATCAGTAGATTCTTCATCATTTCGATGGACATGACCTTGACCTAAATGCAGATTTGTCAGCTGCCTTTCACATGGGAGCGCATTTAGATCAGCATCCACCAGAATCTGCACCTAAGATACCTCGTCGGCAGACTAGGAGTACCACCAGGGCTAGGGGTGATTGATTCATGCAACAGATTGTATTTAATTTAAATTTATTTTTATGCACATGTTATGTCTTGGAGACTTTCATTTGGATTAGACATTTTCCCCTATTGCTTCTTATGCGTTTTATTGTACGCGGTTATTTTTTATTCGATTTAGTTTAGTATAAATATCATCTTGTTGACAATTTTTTATCGTTTTTGTGTTTATTGTTTCATACCAAGTATTAGAATATGAAAATTGAAATTATATTAATCGAATTAACTCGCAAAATATTTAAACACAATTCAAACTATAATATTACAATAACTATTCATATCATACATACTGTAACACATTACAAACCTCGTGTTTCTTTTGATAATGTGATTTTTAACTAATCTCGAACTCTTTGTGGACATCGAGACTGATTATGACCTAATTCCCTACACAAGCGACATCTTGAACTAGGTTGCGATTCAACCCAATCCATTCATTTCTTATACGAGTTGATTTGGGTCTACCCTTCCCTCTAACTGTTTCTTCATCTGGTATTAGAACCCAATCATTAACATCAACAAGGTCATTGTCATTTCCAATCGGCCACCAATCAAAAGAGTAAGCAGCAAATATATGTTGAAGGGAATATACGTCATCAACAAATTGATAGAAGTCAATCCTAACTATCGCACAAGTAGCGATCACATGGGAGCAAGGGTACCTTAAAAGTTGAAATCTACCACATTGACAATAACGATCGGCTAACCTTACCAACCATTTGTGACCTCCTCGTGGAGTTATTGGGTTGAAAGCTTCCTCAACTTCAAATCGTGAAGGTTGTATATCATACCTTCTGACTTGATGTGAACATGCAGCTGCTTGATTTCTTCTAATGGCATCCATAACTTTTTTACAAAAACGTTGACCACTCGCAATCTCAGCTTTAGACATTCCACCCCTTTGCACAAAATATTCAACCAAACGACTATAAGTACATTTCACAAGAGTGGTGATTGGAAGATTTCGTGCACCTTTTAACACTTTGTTAACTGCCTCTGATAGATTGGTTGTCATGTGGCCAAATCGCCTCCCGTGTTCATCATACGCAAAACTCCATTTTTGTTTTGATATGCTATCAATCCACCTAGCAACATCTGTACTAGTCTGTCGAAACTTCTCTAACTTGTAATAAAAAATTTCTTTACACGTTGTGTAACCTGTAAAGTCAATTAACAACATATAATCACTTTCAACAAAATTATGAAGTACTTACATATATATAAAATATCAATTGACTTTACTAATTTAAGCAACTCTTGTTTCAATTTCTGGTTTTTAAATCTGTGATTAAAATTGCTAGCAATATGCCTGATGCAATAAACATGATATGCATGTGGAGGTTGCCATCCCAAATAAGGGTTATTCACAGCTGATTTAATGCTTTGATGCCTATCTGATATCAAGCATATTCCACTCCTCTGAGTAACATATTCTCTTAACAAAGATAAAAACCAACTCCATGCATCCAATATCTCACCCTCAACAATAGCGAAAGCAATAGGTAATACAACGTTGTTTCCATCTTGACTTATGGCTATTAGCAAAGTACCTTTATATTTCCCATAAAGAAATATGCCATCAATTTGAATAAGTGGTTTGCAAAATCTGAAGGTCTCACAACATTGTCTAAAACACCAAAAAACCTGAAAGAATTTTCTCACTCCATTCTGAACCCGATTACCAATAATGACATCTTTTGTCTCGAGCTTGTACCTAGAACCTGGAGCAAATTGAATCATTTTATGCAACCATTTCGGCAATAAACCATAAGAATGATCCCAATCACCAAACACACGAACAATAGCTTTTTGTTTCGCAATCCACGCTTTCTTGTATGAAACTTTGTATCCATACAAACTTAGTATTCTTTCTTGGATTAAGGCTATTGATAGAGATGGTTCTTCATTTACCATACCTAATCAACAATAAACAATAAAAAAATTCAAAAATTATTCAGTAGAATATAATATCGAAAAACAGACATTAAGTTTGTGGAAAGAACATACCCAATATGCACGAACAAATAAAATCAGAATCCAACTTTTTATGGTCTTGGGATAGAGAAGCATTTACGCAATTATGTTGACCTCCCTATTTTTTTACAGACCATTCATTTGATCTTTTTGATAAACATGCTCTCATTCGCCATGGACAACCACTTCCATAATTAGGACAACGAACAGGAAGAAATGTTCGTTTTGATTCAACAACAACAAAACTTTGGTGTACCTTCATACAATAATGTTTCAATGCAGTTTGCAGTTGTTCTTTACTTTCAAATTGTAAACCAACATATAACTCATCACCAACCACCCATTTTTCATGTCCAACATTTGTTGAAAAGTTAAGATCTTCATCTGGATATTCTCAATTAATATTGCTGTAGTGCGAAGTGGTACTCCAAAATGACAATTCTTTTTTCAAAACAAGAAAAAAAGTTAAACAATTTATATAAAAACTAATATTTGCAATATTGATCGAAACTTATTTACCTGATTGATCTCTTCGTTGAATAGATGTTTTGCATGCTGGAGACGAAATGTGAAATGAACTTCCACCTACACCTCCATCGAAACTTACCATAAATTGTTCATTAGCATTATCATCATCATCATCATCATCATCACTATCACCATCATAATCACCACCAATGTTTGCTAAATTTTCCCATTCTAATTCATTCACATTTAAACCATCATTTTCTTCATCAATAAACTCATGTATCGGAGACAAATAATATTCTTCATATCAGAGACATTTACACCACCTTAAATAAGAAGAAATAAAAAATGTCATTTAATTTAAAATTAGTCAACTAAAAAAAAAAATCAATGTAACCCATGATTTACTTACCACTTGTGGCAGATCCACTCTCTTTGTTAACAATATTAATGTCGACATATACTTCAAGGACAGCCATTAAAGGTTGTTGCTCAAATGCATTCATCATGCATTTTACATATACATATTTTGTATCTCTAATTTGAAATCCTTTGTACTCAACCTTTTCATATGAGACTAAAAATCTTCCTATTAAGTTCGAAATAATTTGCCCAGATGACAATTTTAATTTTTTGAAAATTTTTTCTTTCAATTCATCAAAACTAACATTTTTTGAAACCTGAATTGGTTTTTTTTTTCCTCAAATATTAAACCTTCCTCACCTTCAAATATTTTTCCATTAAAATATATAATTATTATTATTATTATTTCATCCATGATTAAAAAAATATAAAAAAAATTCAAAAAAATTCCTACTTCATAACAGTAATTTTAAAAATAATTTATAATAATTTTAAAACTATTAAAATATAAAACAAAATTGCATTTACCCTAAAATAAAACAAAAGTTACAAAACTCTCTTTTACTGAAAAATTCTCGGAATTTACTCTCATGATGCAATCAACTCACATATTTTTATACATGCTTACAACGTATAAATAAATGCGTAAAACAATTAAAATATAATAAATTTATGAATGTTAAACGTTTAAAATTATGCGACATAGCTTATGAAGCATCAAAGTGCAATTTGAATGGCAAAAACGCCTAAATTCAAAAGCAACTGCCACCAAAACGTATAAATTATTACGTTTTTGCCCCTCTGAACCGCATCCGGAAGATCTAAAACTTTCAGCGCATAAATTGTTGCATTTATACCTCCTTAAACCGTATCAACATGGGTGCATAAAGACCCAAAAATATCAACTACCAAAATGCATAAACTCATGCGTTTTATCCCCTTAAACCGCACCAATTTAAGCGGGATTCCTTCTCTACACCGCATCAAATTGGACATAACTTTAATATGCAAAATCTATTGCGTCTTTAATACTGTTTGTACCTCATATTCCGAATAACTTTTGCTAGTACCCTTATCCGGAAATTATTTTTTAAATAACCCCATTTTAGAAAATTTACCGCTTTTAAAACCTTGATGTCAAGATCACAATCCTAATCTTCTTGATGAAGATCACAATCCTAATCTTCTTTTGTGTTCTTTCTTTCATTTGCATTTGCCTACTACAACAATAGCTGTCCAAAAGCAGAAGCCATCCATTTGCATTTGCCTACTACAACAATAGCTGTCCAAAAGCAAAGCCATCGTACACTACGTTCGTACGAAGGTCTTTCGTCAAGAGTGCATCAATTCCTGCATGCTTACTTCGCATGTCGCATGTCGCATGCATTAGCATGATTCCTTTGTCAGAATATGATAAACCGGTAAAATTTTTAAAATTAGATACGTAATTGAATCTGTTAAAATATAATGGTTAAATATTTAATAATTATTAAATTGAAATTAATTAAATTAAAATTTGAAATTATATATTATTTTAAAATTAAATAAATTTAATATAATTTTTTAAAAATAAAATAATATTATTTTATGTATAAATTTTTTTATTAGTTTTATTTATTAACATTGGTATTTTAATTTTTTTTACTGTTTTTACTGTTTTGTTATAATTTTTTATTTTATAGTTCAAATAATTTGAAAAAACAACCCGTTCATAGTTTAATTGATTCAACCGATTGGCTTGGTTTGATTTTTAAAAATATAATTTATAGCATTTAAACAACGCATTCTTCTAAATATATTTGTATATACTAATTAAATTTGATCAATTTTTTTTTAAAAAATAACAATTTCACAAACTAATATTTTTTAAAAATAATTTAATTTCCTAATAATTTAATTAATAATAAAAATACATTAAAAATTTATTATTAGCATTCTTTCATGATGTATTATTAAATTAACTTTAATGATATTATAAAAATAGATTGTTTAAAATTTATTTTAATAATATTTATGAATCTCATAGAAGTATACTATATTTGCTTATATATATATATATTATAATTTAAATAACTCTTTTTTAATTATACAACTGTAAAAACTTTATTAAATAAATCATAAATAAATTATCTTATATTTTTATATCTTGTCAGCATTTATTTTAAAATTAATGACTTTGAAAAGACATCAATTTCATGAGTTCCCCCTGCACTTTTTAATTAAGTGTGTTTAGTAATAATCGTTTTTTATGATTATTAAAAATTGCAAAAAAAATATTATTCTTTAATCTTGTTTGATAAGTAATAATAAAATCAGCTTATAACACCGGTTTCAGGGTTGTGACGTCTTTATACTAATAGATCCAACCAACGAAACTAAATCAGAGAAGGATGCTGCACCAAACAAATGAGTTAGTGGCTTTGAGGTAATCGATGAGGCCAAGAAACTCTTGGAGAAAGCTTGCCCTTCAAAAATTTCATGTGCAGATATCGTAACACTTTCAACTAGAGATGCAGTGGCACTAGCAGCAGGAACAAAAGATGGCTTTATATCCAGTTCCTATAAGTTAATATTCCAGGGCGAGTAAATTTTTGGTTTTCCTATGATATCGTTAAATGATTATTATACATATTCAAAAATATATTATATCTACTTTATGTTTGTATGATTATATTTAAGATGTAGATGGGTTGGGATAAGTTTGGTATATAAGTAAATTATTTCTATGTAATATCTATTTTTTTAATTTAATAATTTTTTTTCCATTTTTTAATTTTTAAAAAAATCATATTAAAAGAAATAAACATACTAAAGTAGGTATTGTCAGGAGAATGCTACTCATACATCATACACCTTCAGGTGTATCGAATGCTAAGAAAAAAAACATAAGAAGGAAGAAATAAAAAGTAAAATAAATTGAGATATGAAAAGTTGTTGCAATTAAGTTTAAAATTATTTAATTGTATGTTCTTAAATCTTGAAATTTATCATTGAGAAAAAATAATAGAAAACTCTAAAATTGACTTATTTAAAAAAGTTTAGAGAAAAGAAAAACTCAAAAATAAGCTAGACCACCAAACATTTTAATTACAAAGTTTACATGAAGTCACGAAATAAAATAAGTCAATTGAAGTCTATGTATAAGTTTGGTGAATTTTGAATGGTGAATTTTAATTTAATTTCTTATGCGACATATAAAATAAATAAAACATTGTGTCCAAAAATATTTTACAGCACTTTTTTAGTTATTTTATGGTATTTTTAAGTGTTATATATTTAAATATTGTAAACATATTTAAACATTTTAGAAAATGCGGTAAAAAATACTTTTTAAAGCATTTTACTTTAAAAGCACCATAAAAATAATAATAATAAGCATATATTTGACAGTAGTTTTTATTTAAAATACTGTAAAAATATCATATTTTAAAATGTTTTATTTTAAAAATGTTGTTAAAAATATAATAAGATGTACACATTTTATAGCAATGTTTTATTAAAAGTCCTGTAAAAACTTGTATATTTTACAACATTTGAACTAAAAAACGTTATAAAATAATTATTTTAATTTATTTTTAATATTTTAATTTATAAATGAGTGTCTTAAGTAAATAAATGTAGAATAAAATATATAATTTAAATATCTAATATTATTTATCAATTATCGATAACAATTTTTTATATAAATTTAGGTAAAAAGGAAGAGGATATAATTTGAAATATTATTTTTTAAAAAATAGAACTAAAAAAACTAAAACCTTTAAAATATTTTAGAATATTATAAATATCCTCCATAGAGGCATACTTAAGATTGACAATAGTTAACTATGATTATAATTTCATTTGGAAATACTTCAAAAGTTTTATTTTATGAGACTTAAGCTTCATTATCAAGCAGGTTCATATAATCAATTTAGTTTTTCTATCTAAGTTGTCATAGATATGGATTCTGAAGGTTTCAACCAAGACATTTGTGTCTGTGAACCTTCCCAAAGTTAGTATCTTCCTTTATCATACCACTGAGTTGGTTCCTGCATTTATATTTATTCCAAAATATTGATAATATTTGATTGTTTTAAGTAATCTCATTTTACTATGATCATTCTTGAACTAAACTACATTGGTTGAAACCCTGTTGCAACTAATCATAATTCTAAACAAGAAAATTTCTTCTTAGGCATATATAACTTCGCAAGTATCAACAACACTACTCCTTACACTAACAACAGCGAATTTACTGCTATACTGTGCTGTTCAAGTTATATATCCGCAATAACAGACGCACATTCAATTCAAGTTTTAAGTTCCATTTCCTAAGATCAAACGCACCAGTATTTTTCCACTCCAATCAACGTAGTTTTTTCTTTTTGCAAGAAAACACTACAGAATAGCACAATATCATTAAGGAAGCATGCAAATCACAACGAACTAAATTCTGAAGACTGAATCTAAAATGTCAAGAACATCGTGTATCATCAATTGGAGAACTTCTACAAATCGTGTGCTACATTTCTTGCTCTAGTGCAGAACTTTAGCAGCATAATAGTGACAACTAAAATTGGATTAACACACTAGTCAATTTGGTCACAGACTAATTGATTAATTGGATTATTCCATTACAAAATTCACACTGAGATTGTTTGTAACCTACATAAATAACTGCTGAAGATTAAAAAGAATGTTGATTCTCACATACCGTGTAACAAGATCAGAAGTGTCAGGATCCAATTGAAGAACAAACAACTTGTATCTCTCAATTGCAATAAATAGATAAATCTTGCGCCTCGCCTGTTTGATACCAAAACAAGACAACAAAAATGATTCTTATGTAAGCATAAACTAAAATATTAGATAGCAATTCAGGAAGCATGGATGCTTTTGGTTTTCTCACATGAGAGTGGAAAAGTTCAAGTGTTGCAATTCTTCCATATATAGGCACGTCCAGCATAGGGTGCTGAAATAAATTTCACATTTATCTGATTCTTTTACATATTCACCCGAAAAGAGATGCGATAAAGTTCAAATAGAAAGTAATTAAAAGGATTTAGCTCTAAAACAGAGAGTAACATCATAATCAAGTGAATAAAAGAGTGGTGAGAGACAGATAGAGACCTGCAAAATCTTAATACCAACTCTTTCCACTGAAGTCATATTATATTAGTTTGGTAATACAAAATAAAATAAAAGATCAGATCATATTATTGTAAAATTCTTCTAAGACATGCAAATTTCCTCCTTACTATTCTTGAAATCATTCTTTTCATGATCAAAATCTTCCTAGAGACTTTTTGCTGCAAAATCAGCTTCAGTTAGTTATATGGTATATTAACTGTTCCTAGAGATTTTTCTTATAACTTCTTCTCAGGATCAATTCCTCAACGTTGGCCAAATGTGAAAGATAGGTGGTATATTAACTTGTGGAGAAACAAGTTATCAGGTGAAGTTCCAACAAACTTCTCAACCTTGATACATTTAGGCTTTTTGAACCTAGGAAAAAATCAATTTTCCAGTACTATACTATTAATAATGTCACAGAAGTCACAAGTAATAGTATTGAGATTTAACCAATTTGTGAGCAATATTCCACCTCAAATATTTTGTGTCTTCTCTCTATCACCCGGATCTTTCCCACAATAAACTTTTTAAGTTTAGTGGAGAAATTCTTGAGTATGGCTACTTTGTCTTTTCTGAGTTATTTGAACCTATCTTTTATTGGACAAACTCTAATTGGGACCCAACTTCAAAGTTTTAATGCATCATGCTATATTGGAAGACTTATAGTACAATCAATCAATAAGAAAATTGGTTTTTCCAGACACCAAGTTGGCTCACCAGAACTAGGATGCGAAATCAGAAGTAGCAAATTGAAGACATATTCCAAGAAGCTTGATGTAGTGTTTTCATTTGAATTGTAATTATAGAATTAACAGAACTAGGTTGGGAACCCGTATTGCCTAAACCTGTCAAAAGTATAGAATATAGAAGCAACAATTATTAATAAATAGAAAAAAAATTGCATTGATGGACATCAAAGGAAAATCAGGGAACTCTTCCAAGTAAATTAAAGATGAGTTCCTTAGAGAACTTAACTGTTTCTGGTTGCTCTAAAGTTAAAAAGCTCCATGCATCAGTAATTGATCAGAAAGTGAAAAGATTACATGAGTCCTTGCTGATCAAAGCATTGGATGGGCACTTGATATTGTAGAGAAGAAGGGAATTAGAAGAGCAGCCTAGTGTCCTGCATCAGCAACATAGTTGATGTTTAGATTGAGCATCCCATTTTATATTTAAATGATATCATTTCACATGAAAAAGGAAGAAGGTATATAATATTCTTTATCTATGTTTAGATGGAGTATTTTAATATTTTAAAAAATTTAAAATATTTAAATGCTTTTAAATTAGATATTTTTATTTTAAAAATATATTTTTTAGATAAAAAATTTTAAATTTATTATATTTAAAATTTTTTATTTAGATGATGATTTTTAAATTTATTAAATTTTAAAATGTTGTATTTTAAATTTTTTATTTAGACTAAATAATTTAATTTTTCCATATACAAAATTTTATATTTAAATATTTTTATATTCTTCTTAATTATGCTTATATTTTTTTGTTTATTAAAAAATTTAGATATATAAATATTTTTATTATGTAACATATTTAACAAAAATAAAAATCTAACAAATATACATAATTAAAAAAATATATAAAAATATGATTATATCATTTAATATTAAAAATGTTGTGTAGAGATAAGAGATGAGAGAAAAAGATACGAGAGAATAACAGCAAAACAATAGAAGAGAATAACATGAATAAAGAACAACTGAAAAAAAAGAGAGAAAGTAAGACAAAAAAAATAACTATTATTCATAAGAATGAGTTGAGAGATTATAAAAAATTTTAAAATTTTTTTATTTTAAAAAAAATTAAATTTTTTTATTTTAATTAGTTAAAATACTCTTTTGAAATTTATAAATTTAAATTTTTTTATAAAATAATATCAAAACAAAATATTTTAATTATTAAAATTTTAAATTTTTTTAAAAATTATTTTTTCTCTTTAAAATACTCCTTCAAAATATAAGATAATTCACTTTCAAATTCCTTGCTGAGACAACTTTAGACAATTACAAGTACATTTGTTTAGTTAGTTCAATGCCCCTTTTAGCACTGCTACTTGAGTGAATGTAGTACAAATCTCATGCTAAAATGTCTAATGAATCAACCCATAAATTCATGGCATGTTAGGTTACTGTCCTTATAAACTTCCTACTACTGGTTAGCATTCCATAACATAAAACTTTTCTCATTACTCCAAAAATGGAAACCATGCTTGTTTGAAATGGCTAAAATCAATCACTAATAGAAAAATAGTCTTTTATAACAGAATTTTACGTTGATTATCCGTAAACCGATGAAAAAAAAAGCGGTGGCATTTTTGTAAATAAAGTTGACACTTTCTACATCAGTTACTTTACAACCGATGTAGAAAAGTAAGCGGTGACATTTTTGCAAATAAAGTTTAAACTTTCTACATCGGTTGCTTTATAACTGACGTAGAAAATATGAGTTTTTACATCGGTTAAATATAGTAATCGATGTAAAAAGTTCTTTCTACGTCGGTTGTTAAACAACCGACGTAAAATCTCTTTTCCCTCCACTAAACCTGATGCGACCATTGTTTCTAAACATAATTCTAAAATCTCCATTGTCGTCCTCCTACCCTAGTATAAGTTCATTGTTTTCTCTAAGCCTAAGTTGTCAACCGAACGTCATCTCGAAGCACGCCGTCGTCCGAATGAACGCGAAGCACGCCATCGTCCGAACGCGAAGCATGCAGTCGTCTAAAACAGGGGCGAAGCACGCCGTCGTCTACACCATCGCCGTCGCTAAGCTAAGGTATGTAGCATTCTTACCCAGAGTAGCTATTAGAGATAGTAGAGGTTAGATATATTATTCTTACCTAGAGTAGCAAATAGAGATAGTAGAGATTCAGCATACCTGTGAGGATTTGACTTTGAGGCATCATGTATGGGTTTTTCAATGATGGGGATGGTTTAGCTAAACATTATGTTGCTATTTCCTTCCATAAGTTAAATTGCATGCTTCATTATGTTGTTCTGATTGTCTGGTTACCTTTTGCATGCTTATTTCTTTCTGGAACTTAACTTAAATTGAATTTTACTTCCGTATTTGTATATTGATGATTTTATGACTAAGAGTAAATAATCATATAATGTGAGCTTTGAGAATTTTCACTTTTTGTTTTTTGGATTTCATGTTGCATGATTTTCTTCGGTAAAATGGAAAATTGATTGATTTACATGAAGAGCCCACAAGAAGTCTCTCAATTAACATCACTGATCTTGTAGTAGTAACAATTTATCTCATGCTGGTTGTGCTAAATTAAACTGCTACATCAAGCATTATAAGATATTAATTTTTAATTTAGCACTCTTCTAATTCTTGCAAATAAAATTCCTGTTCATTAATGTATTTATTTCCATGAGAATTAAATTTTCATTACTCTGACATCACTAGTTTGCAAAAGTTATTTGCTAAAATTGTTGTATTTTTTTTCTTGTCAGTGTATTGTGGAATGATGTTGGAAAGTCTTTTTTTTTTTTTGCTAAGATTATAGCATCTCTTATTACCAAGAGTATATTTTAGTTTTAACATAAAGTCATACCGATCTCTGTCAGTTCTGGCTTGGTATATCATGGACCAATGATCCCAAAAGGTTAAGATGTTTGATAAAAGCACATGAATGGTCTTATAAGGGCGTTTGGAAGAGCTTATTATGAGTTGTTTATGAAAATAACTTATGACTCTCATAGTTGAGTAATTATTATATGAACACAAACTTAACACCTCATTCTTAGACACAACGCATAAAATATTTACATTTCATTAAAAATAGATGTTGTGGAAAATCACTGACCACAGGTATGTTAGTATTCAAAACGTGGGAGGTTTCTACCCTCTTCCTATCTCTCTTTCTGTCTCTCACTTTTCTATGCTCCCCTGTTTTGCCATAACCCCCACATCATATACCTAGGATTTTATAATTATTATAATTAAGAAACAAATCTCAATGAAAAATAATCAATTATTTTAAAGAATTGAATATATTCAAATAAGCAAATATGATAGGATAGTAAATCATAATACAAGAATCTTATACATATGATGCATAACATGCATGCATTGATAGTTATTCAAAAAAATTACATGACATGAAGCTATTAATTAATTTTTGAAAACTCTTGTACTTTACAATCTTATCATTCATTTTCAAATGAAGATGAGAGAAGGTAATTTCTATTTTCAAATGCAAGTTTACATAGAGAACTCTTGGTATGGTATCTTATTATCCTATCAAAATAATTTTATTAAGAAAGAATAGAAAGTTACTCTCCAACGCATTATAAATTAATAACCAATCTTTTATATGTCTTAAGATATATATATATATATATATATATATATATATATATATACATTGTTAAGTATGTATTTTGAAAGACCTAGTTTGACACATTTGAAAGATGAACTAGCTAAGAAACTATATTATCTGTATGTAGTTCCTTTATTATGTGTTGTTGTGCATGCATTATATCTTTTGGAGTACATGCCCACTTTTTGAGGTATATCGAGTAATGGAAACAATTATCACATAAAGGGTAGCCATTTACAATTGAGAAAACATTTGGTACAAACTAAAATATGTCAAGACATTATACCCCTCGGATTTTACAAAACTATGTCATAGGCTAAGATTAACTTGTAAGGTAATTGAAATTTGTTGTCATTTCTTTTTAATAAGGTAATTGAAACACTAACAGATAATATAGTTCATAACTTGCTTGTTGTTTTTTATAGCTAATATTCACACGTAGTAGTTTGTTTCATATCTTGCTGTTCTTGCTTCATAACTTGCTACTTTTGTATTTAGTTTTCATTTTTTTTTCTCTACTTTCAACAGATACATGGCTGACCCTTCTGAGGTTTCTCCTTCACAAAGTGGGTCTAAGAACCTTTCTTCTCGGTAAAAAAAGGGAAGACGAGCCACACGGTTAAGGGAGTTAACCCTTAGCCGGAGCAGCGAGCAGAGGATTCCCATAGAGTTTGATCAGGCCACTGGGAATCCATTAGGGCCAAACAAGACAAAGTTTAAGAGTTATGTGGCCCTCCTTGGACGAAGCAAAGCCAGTATTTTGAAGAAGGATTGGATGATGTTGAGATGCGAGTGAAGGATCAAATTTGGGAGACTATCGTGGTATTTAACTTTAAAGATTTAAGTTTTTCCATAAATTTATCATTCACTAACCAATTACATCTTCTTTTATGTAGCTTACATATGATGTACCAAACACTAACTTTCTGAAGAGGAAGTGACTTTCATTTGCTGGTGAGCGCTGGAGGGGCTTCAAGACACATCTCACCAGCAAATATATATATGGGTCACTCAAGGATGTGTCTCCTTGTGAGGAGTACCAGTTCCTTGATGATGACACTTGGCAGAGATTTGTTGAGTCTCAAGTGGATCCTGCTTTCGTTGTATGTATCTTTCTAATATTATATTTTTTTAATTGACTAATATAAGCAATATTATGATTAATTGATTTGATTTCTTATAACAGGAGAAAAGAAAGAAGGATCAAAAAATTTCTGCCAAGAACTATTACCTCCACAAATTATCTTGTGGGGGTTATGAGTTGCTTCAGGAGAGGTTGATGGAGCAGAAGTTGAAAGATCGTCAGCAATCATCTGAAGTAGACCCCTCTACACTTCTCTCTCCACTCTCTCCACCTTTACGCCATGAGAAATGGAAGAGGGCACGCTAAAAGGCATCTGGAGAGTACACATCAGAGCCTTCTCGCATTATTGTTGAGAAGATTGTAAGTAATCACACAATTTTGTAAATTTTCTTTTTACTTATCTTCTAACATGTACATTACTGATAACAGTCATTTTTTATTTTGTAGGATTCTTTGGTTGAACAAAGCTCACAAGGAGTCTTTGTTCCAGCTGGCCGGGATGACATCTTGAGTATAGCTATTGGCCAACCGGAGCATCCAGGTCGTGTTCGTGTAGTTGGGCGAGGTGTTGGCCTTAGACAGTACTTTGGATTGTCTTCTAGACAGACTTCCAAAGAAGGTTTAGTGTCTAGAGATGAGTTGGATGCCATGCGCGAAGACATGAGGCAAGCACTGCGGCAAGAACTTCGAGAAGAGCTCACACAGGAGCTCAGACAAGAGCTTAGGCAAAAGCTTAGGCAGGAGCTTGCATCTTTGGGACTTTCCCAAACACAGACACAGGGTCACCATCCATCACCTTCTCCTAGGCACGTGAGCACAAAGGGAAGTTGTGCTCCGACGGAGGAGCAACTACAGGGAGAAGAGGATGTGGATGCAATTACAAACGATTATGAGTTATATGTTGATGATCCATATCGTTTGGTAGCAATTGGGAAAGTCTATACCTTGGGTTCAACCATCCATCACCAGCAAATTGATGATGATCATGTTAGAGTGGTGGTTGAATAGGTTGAAGATGCAGATGCTCCTGTTCCTATTCCTACTAAGGAGGTTCATGTCGTGGGGTAAGCCCCCAATCATTTTATTATATGGCCGAGGAAACTTGTGCAGCGAGCTCAATCTCAGGTATTAAATAATTTTAGCCTATGTTACTAATTTTTTAATATACATTGTGTGTGTGTGTGTGTGTGTCTATATATATATATATATATATATATATATATATATCTTACTATTTTGTGAATTTATCGTAGGTTTATAAGGAAGATCGTGGGAAGAAGATTGATTTAAGTGCTAAAGGAGATCTTCTTGAACCTCCTCCAAAGAAACATGAGGTTGATTTTCTCACATGTCTATTTGGTATTGCCATGAACTTGGGCGACCAACCTTTGCAAATAACAATGGAACCAGATATCATAGGGAAGTCCACACCTATCCCCTTCTATATTACTAAGACGGATATATTGGAGTTGGTTGTGGGTAACGATCCTATGTGTAACAGTTCTACAATTATGGTTGATGTAAGTAAATTTATAAACCTTACTTGAATTATTTCATTATCAAAATCTAACATATGAAAATTATTCAAAATATTAGGTACCTGTATCGTATCTGTACTAAAAGAGGTAACTTACACCTCTATGGATTCTTGGACCCGGTTCATATGCAGAAAACCGGGAACAAGGCAGCTGAGATACAGGGATACCTTCAGAGGAGATTGCAGGCTGATAAAGACTGTTACCCAGCCCCTTATTTTCAATCGTAAGTCAATACTTAATTGCTTTATTTAACGAATTCATTTAAATTCCTAATTTTTGTTCATTGTCATCCATATTTTGTCGGGCCTATTGGCAATTAATCATTATTTGTCCAAAGCGAAATGTAGTTGTATTTCTATGCTCTTCTTGGCAAAAACTAAAGAAAGACATAAAGGACATTATAGATTTGTAAGTTTTTAGGATTTTGGTATTTATATTAATATAATTTGTTATTCTCAAAGGTATTCATTTGCTTTTTATTGTACTGTAGAACAATGAATGCTTGACTTCGGTTAAAAGGGACGCATTCATCAAATATTAAAAATCTTATATGGATAATTCTAAAGGTAAGTACTTTATTAAAAGTTATTCAATTATTTTATATTCTTTTATCACCATCTCTAATTATATTTGATACTCTTTCTATTTTTTTGAAGTGTCCAAGACAAGCCGGAGGAACCGAGTGTGGATATTATGTGATGAGACATATGTTTCTCATTGTCTCGACTTCTATTGTTAACTCTTGGCATCAGGTAATTACAATTGTCCTAATTTAATTATTTAATTTTAATGCATAACATAACATTTTCACTAATTTTATTCAAAAATATTTTGTAGATATTTGACAATCCTCAACCTCTATTAGATGAAGAAGTTGATGATATCAGGAGACGTTGGGGGAAATTTCTGATAGAGGTTGCCAATTTGGGTTGAATTCATGGAATTTTTAGATATTTAGTTTGTTTTTATTATATTTCATAATAAATATTGATGTATTTACTTTAAATATATAGACTCTGTTATTTCTGTATTGTCTGCCTGGTATTTTGTTTATATATACAGATATTGTGAATAAATAATATGGTAATTTTCCTAAACAAAAACAACATTTTAAAAAATAAATAAACTTTCTACATCGATTGTGATTTTAACCGATGTACAAAGTACACTTTCTATTTCTATATCGGTTGTGACCATAACCGATGTAGAAAACACTTTTCACATCGGTTCTGGTCACAACCGATGTAAAAAGTACACTTTCTACATCGGTTAATGTCACAACCGATGTAAAAACTCATACTTTCTACATCGGTTGCTTTATAATCGATGTAGAAAGTGTACTTTCTTCATCAGTTCTACAACGGTGTAAAAATTTTTATTTTCTATATCGCCCATTTCAATATCGCTCAAATAACTGATGTAAAAAATTCATAACAACTAATGTAAAAAGCTTATTTTTCACTAGTAAACAACCTCATCTCAGACAAACATTTAAACACCAGCTTCAGCAATAGCATTCAACATCCCATTTTATCCACCGAGTAAATGGAAACGATGGTGGAGAGCATATTAACATTACCGGTAATAACAGCATAATAGAGGAAGCATCGAGTTGAATAAGTTAATTTTTGCAAGTTTTGACCCCATTAAAATATAATTATTTATGTTTTTTGGGATGATAACCTCTAATGATATTTATGTAATTTCAATTTTCAAAAAATTCAAAAATTTATATCCATTATTTTAAGAGAAATTTTACAACATTCGTAACCATGAAAAATTACGGAGAAGTTGCTAATATGTGTTATTTTCTAAAATATTATTAGATGTGTAACTTATATGTATATTTAAGTTCATGTGTAGTTACAAATTTAGGATTGGTTGTGCTTATTTTTATTTTCAGTTATATACTTTATTTATGTTTAAATTCTTCAAGTTGATTTTATTCTATTCACAACTTATAAGTTCATGTTTTTAAATATGGTTTTTTGTGCACGTTCTTCTTCTAATAAAATAATAGAAATGTAAGAAAAAAATAGTACAATAAACGCATGCAGTATTTAAAAAGAATACTCACATTTTAGATTAGTTAATACCATATAACGAACGTAAAAAATCACACCTTTTAATCTGCTATGAAAAAATGATCTCAAAAGTGAGATTTTTTGATCAGTTACTGCTACATCTAATGTTAAAATCTTATTTTTTTATAACCTTTTGTTAGAATAACTGAAGTAAAAATGCAACATTTTAGATCGTTATTATTATAATTAACGTAAAATAACTTTTTTATATTGATTCTTTGATTAATATAGAAGATTTGTAAATTTTATATCAATTATTTATAGATGCGAAAACTCATTTTTAACTAAAAAAATCCGTATTGAAACCTGAATTTAAATTTACTTTTATCTATCTTCATCCTCCAAATACAGGCACACATGCAGGTAATGTATACGTACGCATAACAATATTGTAGAATTCAAACACGAATGAACATTTGAGATACAACTGAAATTTAAAAGTAAATAATATAGGCTTAACTTTGACTTAACTAAGCTGTGTTGTACTAAATTTAAAGTAATAAACATGTAGTTATCTATTTTGTTTAAGTAGAATGAAAGTAATGAAATTTAAATTTAAAATCTTATATAAATAATTTCAATATTTTATTATTAAACTAACCCTAATGAGAAATAATATAAAAAATTTCAAAAATTTATATTACAGGGATAGATAAAAATTACAAGTATCATATTAACCAATTAATAAATTTATAAACATTTTTTTTTTAAAATTAAACGAAACCTATAAAGGAAGGACAAATATATATTTAAAAAAAATCAAAAACTATTTGGGAACATTTATTTGATCAAAGAGTAAATGAGATCTAATAAACAAAATTTTGTAATGATAAATTTAGATGTTAATCGTTCTTTTAAAAAAAAGATAGCCTCACCATGGGCATATGTTAGAGGTACTAAGTACTAGAACAAGGAAGCTGGATGGCACAGTCCTGCATGGAATAAGAGGTAGTTGCCAAAAGCCTATTTTGTAGCTTAGTAGTTCATAGTTTAATGTTTAAAATGGTGTACGAGAAGCACGAGACCCTGTCGTTCACAGTTCACAGTTCACAGTTCACAGTTCACTTTTCACATATTCCACAGTCCACACCCCAACAAAGGAGATTACTATATGGTATTGTATTTATATTTTATATTATATTTATTTATTATTGCTTCTGCTTCACTTCATTGTCATAGGAACAATACAATGACTAGACATACACAGCAGGTACCTTTCCATTTTCGGAAAAACACCAAATTAAGCCCTACATAACCTTGTAGAACGAAAAAAATCGGCAATCTCAACTCTACTCATTACTGGCTAGTGGCCAACCAAGAAAAACCATCATTGTAATTTGTAATAATGAGTTTAAAATTGAGTTTTCTTCTTTTATTTAACTATTTAAATAAAAAATAGGATAAAGAAGTTTCATTTTTCTATAATATATCATATTTTTTTAATATTTAAAAAATATTATAAAAATATAAAAAATATTATCTATTAATTTTGATAATATTTTAAAATGTATTATATCTTATTTATATTAAAAAATATTATTGATTAATTCTAATAATATTTAAAAAAATACTATATTTTATTAATATTACAAAACATACGATATGTTATAATAATCTAAAGCCGAAAAATGTTTTCAAGATTTAAAAATAATTTATATTTACTTTATTTTATTAAAACATACAGGAAACCGAACTTCCAACTTGTGAGATTCAAGGCCTTTTTTTTCTCTCTTCAACCAAACGTTTAAAATTTTTATTTCTTTAATTTATTTATACTTTGTTTAATTCTTTGAAAGTGTATGTTTTTCTTTTGGGGCGCATGTACTAAGCATATTCCGTTTTTGGCTGCCCTATTTTTCCGCAGTGATAGTATTGAACTGTGATGATGATTTCTATAAGTACCTCTTTTCCCTTTGCATTTTTTTTATTGGTTTTGAGAATCACCTCAGTTATAAACGATAATTAAGAAAGAGAAAAAGAAAAAGGAGTTAAAAAAACGCACTCCACCTTAGTTCATTAGAGTTAGACATTTTATACAGATTCAATATTTAAATAAATTTTTCAACAAATACTTATTGAAGAGAGGAGAATAAAATAAATCAATTAATTTATATTCTTCAACTTCTTAAAAAATTCATTTTCTGATTTCTCTGTGGGTATTTAATAGCAGTACTTGACATTTTTATGTTAAATTGAAAAACTCTCGTATGTTCAAAGCGGCTGAGGAAGGAATCAGATTATTGTGTTCAGGAAAGTAACGTACGCTATCATATTTTTTTTCTTTTTTTTCCTTTAAAAAAGGATTTTAAAAAAATTGAAAATAAGGATATTTTATAAAATCATCTTATTGAAACATTTCAACAACAATTTTTGATAAAAAGAGAAAAAGTAATTGACGCCAGATCTCATAAAAGGAAAGTACGTGAAAACAAAGGAACCTTGAGTCATACAACATGTGAACTGCTCTCCGATTTCGTCAGTCTCCCAAATAAATGATGCATCACAACCGACCGAAAATATGAAGTCATATTAGGACGTATATGCCAGTTATATTCAATTGATTTTATTTTTCAGCAATGAAAAATGTTAAGCTTCGAATCTATAAAATTTATGTAAATTTATTCTATTTTTTAATTTTTTATTATTAAATTAATTATAATAATTTGTTATATTTAATTGATTTTTTGGAATTACAAATTAATATTTGACACGTACTTATACAAATGGGTAAAAATCAACTTTTTTTTTGTAAGATCTAAATTACTTTTTAAATAAAAAACATGAAATTAATTATGTTGTTTTTTTAATGTAGATCTTGTGACCTAGTTTAATCTTTCTAAAAATTTAACTTAACTAAACCTTATGTAAAAGTTTATTTTATTATATGATGTATTAAACAAAATTATAAATATATCTTTAAATAAATTTAAAAATATATTATATAAGTTAATAAATTTAATTTTTTAAATAAATTAATAATCATATAATTCTAAAATATAAAATAATAATAATAATAATAGTATATTATTTTTTATTCAAATAGATTGGTCTAATAGAATTAAAAAGAACTTCTTAAATAATTTAAAGATTAACTATTTTTTACTAAATAAGTTTTAAAAAATATTAATCTAACTTTTGTAATAAATTTGATTTAGCTTGAATCTAATGTAGGTTAAGCAATAAATTTTTAGTGATTAGCTTATCTATTTTTATCTCTATTAACACGTGGTCAATTTTAATATTTGTAATATATTTAAGTCGTTTTAATTTTATATTTTCCAAATATTAATGAGTAAGACAGAAAAATGAGAAAATAAAAAATAAAAATTCTTTTAATCTAAGTTATAATATTTTAAATTTCAAAAAAAAAAATTATGATGAGTATTTCTTTTAACTTTTAAATAAAATCTTGCTAAGCATAATTAAGAATTAAAAAATTATTAAAAATATGTTAAAATATATTAAAATTATAAATTATATTAATATAAAAATTTTAATTATAATAACAACAAGAATATAGTTTTATTTCCTCAAGAATGTTTCGAAAAACCATGCCTCCGGCTGAAAAACATATAACTGCCTTGTCACATTTCTTACACAGCACAATACAACCATTAAATGTCCCAACGCGTCCCATCATTATCATTATTCTCAATAAAAATTATATTAATGCTAACAAATAATTAATATATATATATATATATAACATTATAATTTATTAATATCAAATATTAAATTTTAATATTTACATTAGTTAATAATTTTTATAAAATATAAATTTATTAATTTAATTATTAATTTAAAAATTTTTATAAAGTAGATCTATAAAATTTTATATAAAAATAATATTTAATAAATATTTCATCTTATAATTTTATTTTAATTTATAATATATTATTTAAATATATATAAATATTAATAATTAAAAAATATATCTATAAATATTTTAAATTTTTAAATTTTAATATATATAATTATAAAAATATTTTTTTATAAACTAAAATGATATTATACAATTACTAGAAATATTCTGAAAAAATGATACAATAATAAAGTTATCTTTGTAATTTTAGAAAAGTAAATCTCTCTTCATTCTAGACTACAATAGTTGAACATAATATGTTTCTCTAGATTAAAAGTTCATAACATTTAAGGGTCTTTCCACGTATTTCTATTCCTTAAGTTATCTGCGTAGCATTTTTAATTATTTTTTTTTTCTTTAAACACATTATAGAATTGTTAAACCAGAAAAACATTTAATAGATGAAGTTGTTGTTTTTTCCTTTGAACTATATTGATGATCTAATTTTAGTCAAATTTAAAATATCATCTACTTCCATGCATTTTAAGTTGAAAGTTAACTTATTTCTTATCAGCCATAAAGACCAAATAACTGCAAACTAAATGATGATGGTGATCCATCTTCCTCTTACTTTATTTGAGTCTTAAATTAAACCTTGAAATTGAAGGTACTGTTTCTTAATACTATTCTGGAATGTCCTTACGTATCTCGTCCATCTTGAAACCTTCCTCCATAGTAAAATTGTTGTCTTGCATTTGAAGAATATGTGATGTGTCTTTTATGTGATCCCTACAAGTCTTGAATAATTCAGCATATGTGGTGGTGACTTCTCTTTTAGCTAGGTTCACACATGAGGATATTCTATCCATTACTGCTTTTCAAGCAAAAGCATTCGCTTTTGCTTAAACTATCTTGACCCAGAATTTGTTGTAGAAAGTCTCATGTTTGTTTACATCATCCTTCTTCATCCATTTATATGATGATTTGACTGTATAAGCTTCTATTATATCATCTTTCCAAATCCAATTGTCCTTTATACCTTATTGTATCAGCATAGATGAAATAAGGCCTTGAAAGGTAGTTAATTAGTCAGTTTCACATATGAAAATTTTTCCTCCTCCAGTTCCAATTCCACTCTATAGCATCATTTTCCCATTTTTCTACCTTTGCTTCTTTAAAATATGAGACATTGTATAGTCTTAGAAAGATGGAAGTTAACCTATCTTCTCCTACCCACACGTGTTGCCAAAAGGATGTATTTTCCCCATTTTCAACCTTTTTTGCACGCATGCTTATCCAACCATGCTTTTGTTCCACATTATTTCTCCACATGACTATTATATCTAACTACCATTTTGAAACGTTCCCTAGATTTTCTTCCTTCCTTGTAGCATCATTCTAGTACTTCAATTTCAGGACCTTACAACACAAATTACTGTTTTGTATTAATAATCATTATCTTCATTTTCCCGGTAAAGCTAAATTAAATGATCTCACATCTTGCACCCTCAGCCTCCTACCTCTTTATCTTTACACACCTCTTCCTAAGCTACCCAATGTATTTTCCTTTCTTCCTCACACCTTCCCTACAAGAATTTTTTTAAAGAGGGATTCAAGGGAGTAGATAATACCTTTGGGAGCTTTGGAAAAGGAAAGGAAAGTGATAGTGTCTTGCTTTTCCAAGATCAAAGTCTTCTTTTTATTTTATCCAAGACCAATTGCCAAGTTTCTCTTTCTTGGAATTTGCACCAATGGGGATTCCTAGGTATAGAAAAGGAATGTGCCTTATGGAGAAATTGAGGAATATAGTCATTGATTGAGTCCATTGGTTTTGTACATTGATTCCCATGATATGAATTTTTGAAAACTAATCTTGAGACCAAGGGTAAGTTCAAACAATTCTAGTATAACTTTCATGACTTTCACATTTAAAAATATTGTTTTGATAACCAGTAATATGTCATCAACATATTGCAATGACTTATACAAATATTATTTTCGCTTATGTTGATTCCTTGGAATATGTTGATCTCTTCTACTTTTGTTACCATTTTTTCTTAATCCTTGTGATGCCATTAAGAAAAGGAAAAGTGATAATGGGTCTCCTTTTCTCAAACCCATACCCATCTTAAACTCCTCTATTGGGCTCCTATTGGCAAGCACCAATATTTTAGGTGTCTTCAAGCATTATTCCATCCAATCTTTCCACTTTTGTGGAAATTCCATCCTTTTCATCATGTGCAATAAGTATTCCCAACTTACTGAGTTGTAGGCCTTTTCAAAGTTCACCTTGAATAGGATGCATTCTTACTTCCTCGTTTTTGCTTCATACAGTACTTCATTGGCTATTAAAGCTTCATCCAATATTTTTCTCCCTCTTAGAAATGTTGCAGTGTAACAAAGATGACCTTTTCCATAACCGTACTTAATTTGTTTGCTAGTAATTTTTCTAGGACTTTGTACATGTAGCCTATGAGGAAAATTGGTCTAAAATATCCTATCCTTTGCGAGTTCACTTTTTTTGGTATTACTGCCATAAATGAATAGTTAAACCTTCTAACTAAGTGGCCATTTTGATGAAATTCAGTTAGGAAGGCTACAAAGTCAATTTTTAGTACCTCCCAAAATCCTTTTATAAAGCCAAAATTTACTCCATCTAGATTTGGGCTTTTATTGGTGTTGCAATCCCAAGTTGTTGTGTGTACTTCTTCCTCAGTGAATGGTGTCACTAAGAGTTGCGAATATTCTGTAGAGATCTATTCAAATTGTATTCCCTAGAGCAATGGTCTTCTGTTATAATGAGAGTTGAAGTGCTTCTCAAAATGGGATTTTATTTCGTGTCTTATATCTTGTACCCCAGTCACCAAACCAATATCATTTTTCGAGCATGCTATCTTTGGATGATTTTCTTTTTTTTTTTATGCATCCATGATAAAATCTTATGTTTGCACCTCCTTCTTGTATCCATTTGGATCTTGACTTTCAGAACAACAAGCTAGCTTTCATGTTCAACAATTTGTAAAGGCAAATAACACTTTCCTTTCTTATTTTTACCTCCTCTTCATCCAACGTTGAGTTTTCTCCTTTTATGTCCATCTGCAAGATGTTCTCCTTTACTATTTTAATATACAAATCTAGGTTCCCAAAGCATTCTAAATTCCATACTTTGAGTTTATTTTTTTATCCTTTTTAATTTTTCTTCTAGGACAAAAGTTGGATTTCCTTCTATATGTGCTTCCTCCTAGTTTTGTTTCATGAACTGATTAAATTATGGGTGTTGTTTCCAGCAATTGAGAAAATGGAAAGGCTTTGGTCCCCAATTGAGCTCTTCATCTTTGACTAGGACTATGCAATGGTCAGATACTCCTCTGCTTAGTTCATATTGGGTTATGTTTCTCCATTTATCCAACCACTTATGTGAGAAAAGGAACCTGTCCAATCCACTCATATATCGTTTACATGCACTGTACCATGTGAACTTTCTTCCATGTATAGTAGATTTAGTAATTTTGCTTCACTAATAAAATTCTCAAATGCTAACATCTCTCTTCTTGAAAAGACATTGCTTCCTTTTCTTTCTTCCTTCTTAATGAAATTAAAATCCCCTCTTATACACCATATTTTTCCTTCTTTGTTTCTTTTCACCTCTATAATTTCCTCTCACATTTCTTTTCTCTTTGATATCTCACATGGTGCATAGACATTTAGTATCACCACTTCTGTTTGATCTTTTCCCTATCTTCCTTTAACCCCTATGAAGTGGTTCCCTTCAAAAGCTTTATCTAGATCAAGTTGTTTTGTTGCCAAAGTATCAATAGCCCCCCTACATTGCCTTATGTAGGTTTACTAGTCCAAAGGAAATCAGCTCCCCCCTATATTATTGCATGCAACTTCCTATCCACTGTCCCCCTTTTGGTTTCTTGTAAGCATACCATGTCAACTCTTTATTTTTTTCATCGTAGTTTTCACTTTCCATTTCTTTGTCTTTCCCCCAACCCATCTAATATTTATAAAAACAATCTTCATTGTACTGTTGACATCCCCTTACCATCTACATTTTTTGGTCTTTGATCTGGGTTTGTTCTCTCTTATTACTTTCTTGTCCTTTTACAGCCTTTCTATCCTACTTTTTCCTTTCCATCAATTTTTGTATTATCTCTTCCTCCCCACCAAGGTTTGTCATTCCAATTAATTTTAAAATTTTCTATACTTCATGTGCCAACTTCTCTCCTTTTGTATTCATTTACTTTTCCTCACTCTTATTTGATGAGGGTGATGAGGGTGATGAGGGTGAATGGGATACTGATTTGTCATTTTCATTGATTTCTCCTACATTGGTTTGATATTTGTTTAAGGGTATTGAGACTTTAGATTGATTGTCCCTTATGGCTTTTCCTTTGTTCTTGATGTCGGATTGGATTGACTTATCTCTTGGTATTTTCTTCAAACAACTGTGGTGCATATTTCATAATCGAGATTTGACATAGGTTAGGCACCCCGGACTTTCCCCCACCGTATCTCCCATATCCTCCTTCTTTTGTTTTTGTGCCCTCGTTATTTAGGTATGGTCTTTTCCTTCAATTTCGATCATGCATCCCTATCTTTTTTTGTTGTTTTCATTTGCATACTATATATTAGAGACTTGGTTTAATTGAAGTTTTGATTCCTTGGTTTTTTTATGAAGGTGTCGGTTCTATTTCTTCAATTGCTTAATGTTCTTCCTCCGTATCTTCTTCAATTATTCCTTCTCTCCTCTGATTTTGAGCTCTTCATTTGGTCGTGCTTTCTTTTTGCCCTCATTTTTGGTTTCTTCTTCAGCTGTATGACTTACACTTTCATTCATTTCTTATGTATCATGTGGCAATATTCCCCTTTCTTAGTTTGACCTTTCCTTTCTTTTGTTTGCACCATGTCCTTGTAATTAGGTTGAATCCTCTTTATTGTCATCATTTGTTTTTCCCATATGCTCTGGCCTATTTCCCATGACCCTTTGGAAGGGAAATTGGAATTGCTTAAGTCCAAATTTTTCCACCTCTGATTCACCAATTAATACCTCCCTCTTTCATTTTTTGGTTGCCCCTTGTCCCCACTTGTCAAACCTCCATCCTTAAGTGTTAGGGTATCTAAATTTTTGTAACATCTATCTTCTTTGATTTTTTTAAAATTTCAAAAATGGAATTTTCCACATCTTCTCCTTCTACAATCCCTTCTTTACACCTAGAGCTGATGTATTCATTGACCGTGTTAGCAATTTCAAATTCATCGTCTTCCATGTCTCGTGATCGGCACCCCTTTATTTTCGGCACAATTGAGAAATCAGATTTTGATGAGGTTTCTGATATATTTACTCTATTTTGATACTAGGGTATTCATCGAGTGTGTCTCCTATTACTGTGAATAAATCTTCCACTAGTCTTGTGGTGAAAAATAATTCATTGACCCAAACAGTTAACCTTTTACTTTATGACCTCCATGGATGACGTGTTTATTAAGATCCTTGAAAAGTCCATCCTCCTCATTTTCATCAAGTTTTTGTCCATCTTTATATACGTCCCTATTTTTGTCGTTAGATTGTTAAAAAAAACTTTCATTCCAAGCTTGTAGTGGGACCCCTTGACATCTAACCCAAGCGAATCTTTTTCATGGAACTTTAATCTTTGACCAAGGCCTTATTTCAGCAAACCATTTTTAGAATTCTTGTTCACATTCTCTTAGTAGGATTTCAAATCATCTAGGTTCCTTCCTCCATCATTTTAGTTTGCAAGGAGAAAATTTCTACCACCTCGTGCACCTAACCTACATAAATTTTTTTAGCCTATCCAATGTCTCGTCTTGCACCTGTAACTTCATCCCCTTCCATTCTTCATCCTCTCTCCTCTTGTGTTGTGAGTTTTGCCTTTGTGCTAGGCCCTTCTTTACAATATCAACATAATTCACTCCTTTTCTCATAAAGGTTGTGTTGTTGCTTCCTCCTGTTATTTTCCTATTCTACTTTTTTTGTCTCCCTCCCATATTTTGGAAAATTTTCTCTAATCTTGTATGTTCCTATCCAGATTTAATTCAAATGTTCCTCCAACTTCTTTGGGTTCTGCACATGTATGAATCTCACAAAACCAAAATGTATGCCTCTCATTGATTTCTTCTTTGATGTATAAACATCATTTACCCATCCACCTTTGTTGAACATCTTCCATAATTTTTCTAATCCATACTGCTCAGGAAAGTTTGTAAAGTAATACGATAGCGTGTCAACTAAATTTTACTTTTCATACCTACGTTCCTTATTATTGTATTGGCTTGTATTCTCCAGTCTCCATGATTCTTATCTATCCTCCACTATCCGTTTTTCGAATTACGTTGCTTTCCTTTCTCTTCGCTTCACCTTAGTCCATGTCCTATTTTTGCTCGTCCCATGTTGTTAAACTTGAAAAGATGTAAACGAAGTGTTTGATCATAAACATATTATAACATGATTCAATAGTTGGATTGATGAATCTTGTACTCTATAAAAAGTTATTAAGTTAGCGTAAGTATTAAAGTTTGACACCTGATACCAATAAATCTTAACTTATATATATATATATATATATATATATATATATATATATATATATATATATATATATATATATATATATATCATGTCATGCCCTCACAATACATCTAGGATATTTAGGGATGCTTAATGCTCTAGTAAGTATGTCATTTTTTCATGTGGTTTAACACTCCTTTTGAGTGACAAATGTGAGAGGATCGTCTATATTTAAAATGAAAGGACAAATTTTTAAGTTATATTTTAAACAAAATTTAAACATTAGATTTAAAAATAAGGATAGTGAAAAATTTACATACTCATCAACCACTCGTTGTACAACCTTCTCAACAATGATACGGTTTTGCAACCAAGACCTCTTCCCACTTCATATGTTAGGGCATAGATGTCATATTTGATCCCGATGAAGCAATCTGCATCAATTACTTACAAGAAAGGTCCATCATAAGAATTTTTTATTTTCAACTTTTAAGCTCACTAAAAAGAGATTTTGTTTGAAATGTATTTCTAAAATAGAAATGAGAAAATAAAAGTAATCATACAAAATGTAAAGAAAAAAACACAAGCACAAATTCAATTATGGAAAGGTATGGGACTTTGGATTCCCTTACCCAATTTCATCCAAATTTCCTTATGAATGATAGGAAATCAATTGGTAATGATCCATTTCTAGTTCTATTTCTATCCAATGATCTTGGAATGTATATAATTAAGATAATCATAAATATTATTTGGACTTATTAATCTAATTGGTTAGAAATCTATGATTCTAATTGATTCTCCAAAATTCTTAGACTCATTTTACCTTATCGTTATGTTAATTGGACAATAGTACAATTTCCTATCACCCAATTAACTTAGATATTAAGAAAAGTGATCAATTTTCATCAATTAACTAAGTATAGTAAAGCAAACACAATTATATAGAAGCATATAATCATTTATAAAGAAGGATAGAGGTTCAAATGGTTACATCATAAGTTATACAAATTATCATGATTCGGAAGCTAGTTACACATAATGGATAAGAATAAGAAAAGATATGCTAACTCAATAAAAAAAAATCATAATCCTAATCTTAAGAAAGGGATGACAAAATTGTAGTGCCAGTAAGGATGATAATAGGCACTGTAGCTCGTACTGTGAAAAGGGTTACTGCCTCTTCACAATTGTACGTTACCATAGGTTTACACATAAATCTCAAATCTCCACTAAAAGTTAAGTTACACATAAAATTCGGAAGGACTTCATTAAGGTTGTAATGCGGCCAAGGGAATTGCGAAATTTAGATAAGATATAAGAAGGAAAGGAAACACAAATGGTTGCTTTATTATCTTTATCTCTAATATCCCTAGATCCTTAAACTTTGAGCTTATTAACTTCAGCTTCATGAATTTATAGTTTTATTTTCTCAAAATTTTTCATTCTTTTCCTTTTCCTTTTTCTCTTTCTTTTCTTTTCCCCTTTTTTGACTACTTATACATTCACAAGAATTTACTTTGATTTAGTTATAATTTAAAGGTAACTAAAATTACAACAATTATTTGAGGGGTGCTAAAGAATGTAACTTTTAATCTTTCAAGCTCAAAGGGGTCAGCACTAAGTGATATTCTAAGTCTGTGTTTAACATAGGAAACCTACTTTTCCTTTATCATTTTCTTTATGTGAAATCAATTTATACAAGCCTTAACAAGGTTGAAAAACAAGTTCTAGAATGTACAAGCTAGAGGAGATTTCATTCAATAAAGAGGGAGAGAGAGGTTGGATGCAACCTCAATTAGACTCAATCCTTATTTTGGTCACTCTAACATGAAACAAGATGATAAGGAATATGACTAATTATTTTTATTAAAAGTTACCATGTCTTATATATTCAAGTAATGTTTTTTACAAAATATTAGAGACGCCTAAATCCTAAATTCACTAGTAATCCAAGTAGTTAAGCATGCAGGATCATGCAAGATAAGGGCATGGTCATGCTTGACAAAATAGTGCAAGAATTTAAGAACTGCATGTTTGTGCAATCAAGGGGCACCGTCGTGCTTGACGAAAGATCCTTTGTAATATGAATTTGCATGGCCATGCAATCTGGATGCACAATTGTGCTGAACATCAAAGCATATATAGAGATGAATTTGCACGTTCGTGTAAAGAATGATCATAATCATGTTAACTTGAGAACCGAAAATATGGTTTTGCATGATCATATAGATTAAGGGAGTGATTGTTCTTAGTATGCAAACCCAAAAGTTATGAATTTGCATAGTCATAAAGATGGGGCACAACTGTTCTTATGAGAAAACATTACATCTTAATGAGAATGAGGGTGCAAATAAAGGCATGGTCATTCTATACGTATGATGATTCTTAGTATATGAATGTCCATGGCCATGAACACATGTGAGACAATCATGATGATCAAGTAATGTAAGATGAATTAACATTTTTCAATTCATTTTCTATCCTACTATTCGATCAAAGCATGTTTGGGCATGGAAATCATTTATCACTTTTGTGCAGAAATTCTAAATAGAAAAATGTTAACATTGATACATGTGGCATACCCGGAGAAAAGAGAGAAGATGAGGCAAGGAAAAAGGAGTCACAAAAAAGTTAACAAGGAATCAAAGAGTGCAAGGAAAAGTGTT
Organism: Canavalia gladiata; assembly: GCA_037954105.1. NCBI lineage: Eukaryota > Viridiplantae > Streptophyta > Magnoliopsida > Fabales > Fabaceae > Canavalia > Canavalia gladiata. The sequence goes on from CM075665.1 coordinate 36,331,923, forward strand.
TTGACTAAGTGACTGGAAATTTTACCTAGACTAGTGTTTAAAGTCACTTGAGTGTCAGTATGACCATGTAGAAATATGGCACAGTCATGCAACATAGTTAAGCAAAGTCATGCTAAAGGTGGCATGGCCTAACATTGGTATTGAGATTTCTAACATGGTGTGCTAGGTCTGGTATAGTCGTGCTAAAGTTGAGCACAACCTTTCAACAAACTCTCTTTTCTGACACGACCATACAAACAGGAGCATGACTATGCTAACATTTTTTTAATTAATTAACTCTCCTAGACTAGTGGTTACTAAAAGAAATATTACTAAAAAATATGTTGCCTCCTAGAACTACTTGTTTTATGTCACAAGCCTGACATACCTTCACCTAATGGCTAAGAAAAACCACAAGTGATTACCTTAGGATTTTCCAATATCATAATGAGGCATTCCTTAGATGCACCTTCCACAAAGTGTTTGACCTTTTGCTAATTTATCTTGAAGGTTTTCCTATTTCCCTTTATAAGTTCTAATACTCCAAATGGGAGTACTATGTGTACTTTATATAGGCCACTCCACCTTGAGTTTTATTTTCCTTGGAACAAAGAAATTCGTGAGTTATAAAACAATACCTTCTCACCTAATGTAAATTCACACTTTCGAATATGTTGGATAGGGTATCTTTTTATCCTCTCCTTGTATAACCTTGGGCTCTTATATACCTTTATTATTAGCTCGTCATAGCTCATTGATTTGAAAGAGGAACTTTGTCCTGCATGTTATAAATCAAGATTAAAGAACTTCATGGCCTAGTACGCCTTATGTTTTAATTCAACAGGGAGATGACAAGGTTTTTCCCCAAATTAGTCTATTGGGAGACATGATAATGGAAGTTTTATGTGTAGTTTTAAAAGCTCATAGGGCATAATCTAATTTTAATGTTCAATCCTTTCTAGAAATATTAACAATTTTCTCTAAGATTCTTTTTAACTCCCTTTTAGAAATCTCTACTTGACCATTAGTTTGGAGGTGTTAGGAAGTGACTACTTGACATCATATTATTTTAAAACATTTTCAAATTGCTTAATAATAAAATGGGTGCCAATATCACTGATCATTGCTCGGGAAGCTCCAAACATGTAAAAATATTCTTTTAGAAATCTTGTTACTCCTCTAGCACTAGTGGATAATGCCACAATATCTACCCACCTAGAAACATAGTCAAATACAACTAGAATATATGAATTATTTAGAGATTTAGGGATGAGTCCTATAAAATTAACCCTATACATCAACACACAAGAATATTATCTAGGAACATGTCATATTTTCTTAATACCTTTCCACTCTTCCAACAACTAGTCACAAAATTTTACAAAATTGAAGCTTCTCTAAAGAGAATGGGACAAAATAAATCTCATTGTAAAACGTTGTGGGTAGTTCTATTAAAACCAAAATGGCATCCAACCTATCTTGAATGGAAATGTGTCAAGATAGCATGAGTTTCCTCCTCAAGAACATATCTTCTTATCAACTTATCCCCATATATTTTATATTGATCAAGTTCCTCACACAAATAATGTTTAGCATTAGATAGAGATTTCTTACGTTGTCTATATGAGATATCTGAGGGAAGAATATTATCTTCCAAGTAGTTAACCAAATTTGCATACTAATGGGAGTGTAAAACAATCAATATATGTCATCTGGGAATATCTCCTTGATCATTTCATTAGTAGGGATTTATACAGTGGGATCCACTCTAGACAAGTGGTATGGAACCAAGTTTTCTACTCATTTCTTATCCTTGATTTCCAAATCAAACTCCTAAAGGATCCTAAAGGATCCTAAAGGAGGAGTATCCCTTTAATCAACCTAGGCTTTGCATCTTATTTAGATAGAAAACATTTGATAGCTACACGGTTAGTGTAGATAGTTGCATTAAACATAATCAAATAAGGCCTAAACATATCAAAAACAAATACTGCCACTAACAAATCCTTCCTTGTGGTAGTGTAGTTCCTTTGGATCCCATCTAAGGTCTTACTCGTGTAATAGATGACCCAGAACATATTCTCTTTTCTATGTCTTAAAATTGCTCCTACAATTGTACCCCCAGCTACATACATTAGTTCAAAGGATAAAGACCAATAAGGGATAAATACCATGGGGGCATTAATCATTTTGACTTTAAGAGCTTTAAAGGTAAATAGACATGCATCATACAAATCAAAGGAAACCTCTTTCATCTGAATTTGAAAGAGGTTTTGAAACTTTTAAAATATTTTATAAATCTCTTACAAAAACATGAATGTCCAAGAAAACTAACACTTATAACATTATTTTGAGGGAGAAATTTAATGATTACCTCAACCTTAGTTGGATCAAGCTCAATATCCCTCGTAGAGATCTCGTGCCCCAATACAATATGTTCACTTACCATGAATTGACACTTTTCCTAATCAAAAACTAAATTAGTTCTTTTGTACTTTATCAACACCTGTTGTAAATTTTATAGACATCTATCAAAATAAGATTCATAAACAGAGAAATCATCCGTAAAAAAATTCCAAGCAATCATCTATTGTGTGAAAAAAGATAGACATTACACATCTTTGAAAAGTATCATGAGAATTACATAAGCTAAAGACAATTTCCTATATGAAAAAGTACCAAATGGGAATGTAAAATTAATTTTATCTTGATCTTCAAAAGCCACAAGTATTTTTCATATAGCTATAATAACCATTGAAATAACAATATAATTCATGAATAGATAAGTTCTCTAACATTTGATCAATAGAAGGAAGAGTAAAGTGATCCTTTCTAGTCATTTTCCATAGCAATGGTACCTTCCTTCTTTGGTACAACTTATATTGGGATAACTCAAGGACTATTAGAAATAGGATATATTATACCTACATCAAGGAGCTTAATAACCTCCTTCCTTGAATTCTTCCTTATGGCTTGAGTTAAATCTCCTTTATGGTTTCACCTTTAGCTTAAATTTCTTCTCCATGAATTTTTTGAGTGCAAATTGTAAGGTTAATACCTTTGGTGTCATGAATAGACCATCTATAGGCTTCTTTATTTTCCCTCAGGTCTCTTGGAAATTTTACTTTAACAACTCCTATCAGGTTAGAAGAAATAATAACAGGAAGGAAAGATGTAGGGGATGAAAATGTATACATAAGATTTAAATGAGGGGCTTTGGTTTAAGAGCCAAAGGTTCTATAATTGATGACAGGGGCTTAGAGGTTCCAATACCCTCTACAATTTCAAAGTTACTCCTGGTTTTTCCAATTTCCTTCGGTATACCTACATCCAAGGCTAAAATTCCTATGTACACTTCTTAGGGTCACTCACAGCATCAACCCTAAGCACCAAGAGTTTTGGCAAAAAGGGAGAAGGTTATAAAGAATTTATAACATATCAAGAATCAAATGCATTTGGGTGTTTTAGAGGGTGCAAGACTATAAACACCACTTCCTCATCATTAAGCCTTAAAGTGATTTTTCCTTGTTGCACATCATTCATGGTTTTCCCAATGGCCAAGAAAGGTCTTCCTAAGATTAGTGGAATATTCTTATCTTCTTCCATGTCAAGCATAATAAAGTCAACATGGAAGATGAACTTATTCACTTTCACTATAATGTCCTCCACCATCCCTCTTAGGTGTGTGATGATCCTATATGCAAATTGCAAAGAGATAATAGGAGGTTTGGGCTCATTTATACCCAACCTTCTCAAAATAGATAAAAGTATTAGATTAATACTAACTCCTCGGTCACGTAAGGTTTATACAAATAGAAATCATCAATAGTATAAGGTATAGTGAAATTCTTTGGATCTTTACGATTTGGTGGTAGTTTCCAGAGGAGAATAACAGAGCACTTCTCATTGAACTTGACTGTCATCTACTCCTTAAGCTTATTTTTATTCTCCAAAATATTCTTCAAGAACTTTTCATTTTTTGGGTATTTGAAATATAACCTCCACGAAAGGAATATTGATCCTCAATGGCTTTAGGATCTCTATAAATTTGGTAAATTATGTACTGCTCTAGTTTCCCTTTAATCTTTGAGAAAAGGGACATTTTAGGTTGATAAGGCTCCATATGGAGCTTCTTGGGAGCCTTCTCTATGTTCTCTTCGGTCCTATTTCTCTTCTCTCTTGGACTTCAATCAATAGGAGTTAATAGGTCTTCAATAACCTTTTAGTTTGTCATCAGTAGTCAAGTCTTTCTTTTTCTCCTTTCTCTTAAGAATCTTTAACTCCTTCCCCCTCCTTAGAGTTATTGCACCGGCCTGCTCCTTTAGATTCATCTCGAGCTGGCTAGGCAAGATCCCAAGGGCTCATTGTCTTAAGAAGCTAAGGATTTCTGATCACCATCGTCATAGATAGGTTAAAATAAAATAAAAGTAAATAAAATATAGCACAAGGCACAAGCTTGACAAAAAAATTAGTTGAGTTAAAATTTAAAAATAATGGGTTTTATATTTTTAGTTGAGAAAATTAGAATGATAATTAATAGTATTAATAATATCAAAAAATAATTAACTTGCTATTCAATTCATAAGTATGATTATCATAGGTTCAAAAATATAGTTTTGAAAACCATTTCAATTTTTTTTAGGTTGAATTCAATCAAACAAACGTCAATTAAACTAATGATTTTCTACTAGAATTAGCATCCAAAATTCGAATTAGATCATGTTCAGATAATTAAAGAATCATCCAAATTCTCCAAATAAATCTAAAGACCAAAATCCCTAAACCTTATAGCAGAGTCCTAGTTTTTATTTAGTTTGAATTTAATTAAGAAACTGCCAATTAAATTCATGATTTCCAACTGTGATAAGTATCTGGAATTTGAATTAATTTCTGTTCAAATAATTAAGCATCACCTGTAATCCATAAATTAGCTTTTAAGAATTGAAATCACCAAATCTTATAGGAAAATTCCATACCTCTTTTTTAATTTTGTATACAAATTAGAGAATTAAGAAAAATATAATTTTAGAATTCCATCATGCAAGATGAAACTAAATTAAGTAATCAATTTAACAATTATAAACAAAAAATGCAATCAATAAAAAGGATAGAATAAGAAATTACAACAAAATTCCAATTTAAAAATAAAACCTCAAATTCCTTACTTACAAAGTTTAAACCAGTAAGCCAATAAGAAAATTAGCCTTTTATGAGGCTTTTTAATAAATATAGAAGAAGAAGGAAGAAAATTAGAATTGAAATAAGTCTCAATGTGTCTAGAATCTATAAGGGTCACCCCTTTTATAGACAAGTCTACCTATTCAAATTTGGAATTTACATCAAGATAAAAATTGAATCAGTTATCTTAAATTTATCTTAAATAACCTTCATAAATTGATTCTCTTATCCTTTTAGGTTTTTGCAGTTAAATTCCTTAATTACTCTTTTGTTTAAATTCAAATTTTGAGGGAAACGTGGCTCCTTGTTTGATGCCTCTATTTGCAAATTTTAATGCACATGTTGGTAGTCGAATTAGGGTTTTCACTATGAAAAAATGTTGTAGAAAATTCCATCCTTGATCTTTAGAAATTGGCCTATCTAAAAATATCTTTTGTATTTCTAGATATATTTGTTTTACTGGAACATATTTGGGTTTTCTTGATAGAAACTCTTAGTCACAATTTAGTCCAATTAACTTCATGATCCATTTGGGCTAGCTACATAGGCATACATTTAATTTTAAGGTTTTTATCTTACCTTTCTAATTCCTATAAAATTACTCCATTATCAATTTTATATCCCAAGATATGGCTTGCATAGTGATCAAAGGTCAAGAGGCATAAAAATATGATAATTAACCAATTTTATCCCTTAAGCCTAATGAAACCCAACGACCTTAAAATAAATCAAAATGAAAAAATTAGATATGATTTAAACCCACTTAGGCCTAACACATAATGAAATAGGTGTATAAAAATTCATTCACCAAATTCCACAACACTGAAACATTTTACACTACTGGACAAAATACAATGGCGAGCAATGCATATGGGATTACAATGCATGAAGACATATATGCCATATTTTCCAATGAATCCATTCAATGCAATGAGGAAGAAATATTAAAATAGATACAAAGTATCAAGAAGTCAAGAAAATCATACATGTCTTACAAAATTTAACTAGACAGGAGAGCAATCAAACCAAACCATGAAACAAAAGTGATAGAGTTTTCACTAGACATACTCCCTCTTAAGTGTTTAAAAGTGTGTTTAAACTCAAAAAAATCATGAAAGCAAGCACTATCATAAGCTTGACAAGCCTCTAATTTTCAACACTTGAAACACATGCACCCAAGAACCACTAGGACTTTATTAAGGTCATAATGGGGTGGGGTAAAGATGGATTAGAGAAGGAATTTTTGCTAAGAACCAAAGGGAATAAATGAGTAATGGGAGAAAAATCCAAATAATACATGAAGATCAATCTCACACACATGAATGATAACTTCTTTTTATCTTTTTCTTTTTCTCTCTCTTTTTCCTTTTTTTCACTACAAACTTTTCTTTACAATTTATTTATTTTCTTTTTTTATTTTAATTAATTTTTCATTTTCCAAATTTCCAATAGACACATATACACCCCTATTCTTATTCAACAATCCATTCCAACAACTAATCCAAGGTTTCTTCATTCCCTAAGATTCTGGATAAATTATGGTTTTCCTTTCCATGGCTTGTAATGAGCTACAAAACAAATGATAGAATAGTTAGGCTTAAAGGGGCAAGCAATGAAAAATGAATGGTAGGCTAATTTTCCTAGAAGCTTAAAAACGAAGTCCTAGATCATTTCCATTCATGCATGTGAACAAGTAACTTCAATGAGAGACAAGTTAAGTTCTAGAATACTAATAATCATGAGTGAATCACACAAGAAAGAAAGAATGGAATAATATAATCCATCCACAAATAAAGCCCAAAAACTCACCAAGGTTAAGTTTATCACAATTGATCCACAATTGAGTTCTCATGATAAACTTGCTCTGTGAAAAAAAAATGGAAGAAAAGCATCTAACCATGTCTTGAATTTCCTAACTAAGAATGGTAGAATTGCTCAAAATTTATAAAAATTTAGAAATCCATTGTAGAGTATACAAAATGATGTTTTTAATATTATTTTTTAATTTTGAAATTGAAAGAAGAAAAATATAGAAAATAGATAAAACAAATAAAACAAAACAGCATGCAAAAATATAAAATAGGTAATCAGAAAACAAAATAAAAAGGGCTCCTAATAATTAAAAAAACAAAATAAAGTAATTCTCAAAGTAAAACTTCTCCTCCACACTTAGAATACACATTGTCTTCAATGAAATCATATAAATGAACATAATAATATGGAAAAAATGAAAATAAAAGTATGGAAAGAGAAGAAGGCTCCTTGAGAAATTAAGTGAGACCTATAACATCTTTATACTCATTTCTTAGGTCAGGTGGTGGCCATGTAATGAGTGGTAACTCGTAATCTTAAGGCATAGTAACTTGAGAAAATATGCTTGAGTAATACATTTACTCCATTACCATATGAACATCTAAAATATAAAAAGAAACATCAATCAATTTAATTAACATTTTTATATTTGGTGGCTTAGGTGGAGGTTTAAATGGAGGCATAGGTAGCAGTTCTAGAAAGGGTTGTTGTAGTCTAGAAGGGAATGTTGTAGCTTAACATAATAAGAATTAATGGGTTCACCACACACAATTTTTACAATTTTAGCACTAATATAATATTTATAACAAACAACTGCAAAATTTGAGTCATCTTGGAACCATCTTTCAACATTTCAGCATAAATACTACACACACCTGGACCAAGGCAATCAAAACAAGTATGTGGGTCAAAACCAAGTTTGGAAGAAGGAATTTAAAATTTATTATCATTATCTAAAACATCATGAATAAATTTATCAATAAAATTGTCTATGCATCAATCCTAAAAGCAGAATGGTCCTCCACCATGGGATCCTTACACTTATAGGGTATAGGATGCTTTGTAAGTGTAAGAATGTTCTAATCCATGTTAATCTTCTCATTTTCATTAACTCCCCTAAAATACTTTAGGATCTCCTTGTCATTGTGAACCTCACTTATTTTATTGCTTTGCATAACACTACAAAGAAATGTTTTAGGAAAGCATTGTTGTTGCTCATCATTTGATCCATTAGGAAGGGAAGGAACTATAACTAAATCTTCGTTGGATGAGTTCCATAGTTCAATTTGAATATCCTTACCTACAACCACTTCATCCATAACTTGTTTCAACCTAAAACTCTGCATCAACAATTTTATTAGTCCTGAAAGTATTGGCACTTACATTTTAAGGATTCTTATTAGCCTAGCAAGAAATTTATCAAATCTTTAGCATTATGATTGATTGAGTGAATTATCTAGTTGCCTAATCTTATTCTCCAAGATGTGTAAGCCAACTTTTGTTCTTAGTTGGAATATAAATTCATTCACTTGCATCTCCTTCATTAACTAATCTAAAGTATGTTGTCGAGTTGCATTATGTTGCATAAGTGATGGTTGGTATGACCAGCTTGGCATTGTAAGGAATTGGAAAGATGGTTGTTGCTGCCAAAATTCAATAGGGGTAACCAGTATAAAGCTATTTTTCCACACTAGATTAGGATGAATATTCCATTTAGGATACTTATTATAGGGCAAGCTATAACTCTACTCTTGAGGCCTATTATGGTAGGCATTTAATGTATAGGTCTATAGGGTGCTATAATTGATATGGTTCACCTCTCAAGGAATGAATCAGAAAGCGAGAACATGAAATTGGAATATTTTGAAAATCAGGATAGGATAAAGGAACGTGACACAAATCATGACTTGTTAGAGACCATTGAAGTTATCAAAGAGGAACGTGATCTATACTAGGACCTGCTAGAAGAACCAATGTTATCAAGGGGTAGTTTTTTGCCCAAGAACAAAGGGAAACCTAACACAAACCGCAACTTGTCAGAGAGCATCAAAGTTATCAAAGAAGAATTTGATCCTTACTGTGACCTGCCGGAAGAACAAATATTATCAAGGGTAGTTCTCTGTCTAGGAATCAAGGGAATCAACTCACACAGAGATGAAAACTCTCAAAGAGAAGTATTATTATTCATCAAACTTCTTTTACACTAAATTCCTAAACTCTATTATATAGAAAACCTAATTGGCCTAAATTAAAATAAAATATAATAATAAAAACAAATTACAAATCCTAAATAAATCCTAATTAAATTACAAATCAACCTAAAATATTAATTTAATTTTCAAATAATTAAAATCAATCACTCATAAATTAATATTAAATTCTAAGATAATTTATAGCAAATCAATTACAAATCTTAAGTAGATTTATACATAATAAATTCAAATCTTTGACTATAAATATTTGATTATGATAACTCTTTATGTCACACTTTTATCTTGGATCTTCAATTATTTGAACTTGTAAAAGTAACATCAATACTTTGGTTTTTCTCTTCTTGGATTTGGACTAAAATTACATATAAGGAGTCTTTAAGTAGGATGATTGAATCTCTATCATTCTCTTCTTCTTCAAAAGGATTCATCCTTAAATTAAACCTAAGATTTCATACTAGAAGTCTTTAGATAGGGTAATTGGATCTCTATCATTCCCTACCTCTTCAAAAGGATACGTTCTCGAGTCAAACCATTGACCATGAATATTGGTGATTTCTTTTATCCTATGTTTGGATAAAGTAATTTAGAATTACTAGAATTTATGTATTTAAACAATAAGAAAAAGAATTTTAAAAATGTTATAGACTTTTATTTAAGTAGTTTTCATGTTAAATAGAAAGAATTTCAAATAACTCTTATTTAGAGAGGATTTATAAAATCCTCTATTGTTTTGTTTTCTTCTTAAATTATTATTTACAATTCCTCTCATGTATTGTCTTCTTTTAGTAATTACTCATTTTTACTTAAAACTTCCTGGAATTGTAAAATTCCTCACCCAAACACAAGGTTAATGATAATTTTTTTGTGCACTATTTTTTATCACATTTTTTCTATATGCTTTTTTTGTCAAGTTTTTTTATCTCGCTATTTTTTTCCTTCAAACTAATTTTTTTTACAATGAAAATAATAAAATATAAAAGATAGATAACAACTAATTTTTGAAATCCTAAGCTCTAGTAGCATATGATATGATTCACCTCTCATGAAATGAATTGAAAAGAGGAAACATGAAATTGGAACGTCTTGAAAATCTAGATAGAATAAAGGAACCCAATACAAACCATAACCTGCTGAAAAGCATCAAAGTTATCAAAAAGGAATGTGGCCCTTACCATGTCCAGTTAGAAAAATCAAAGTCATCAAGGGGTATTTCTTTGTCCAAGAACAAAGGGAAACTTGACATAAATCATGACATGTAAAAGGAACCAAAGTTATCAAGGGTAGTTCTTTTTGCCATATAATTAAGGGAATCAACTCATACATAGATGAAAACTCTCAAAGATAAGAATTAATATTCATCAATTTTCTTTTACACTGAATTCCTAAGTTTTATGTATTCATTCATAATGAAAGAAGAAATCATTCATAAAGAAAAATAGGGTTCAAATAGCTACATCACAAGGTTTACCAAAGTCTCATGATTTGGAGGTTCATTATACATACCAAAAGATGAAAAATGATAAAAAACAATCCTAAAATTATCCATAATCCTAATCATAAGATAAGAAATACAAAATTGTAGTGCTAGTAGAGCTGACAAGCAACTCTATAACTTGCACTATACAAAGATTCCTTCCACCAAGATCCTATGGGAGGAAGCCAATAGAAGAAATGAAATGATGGAGTGGAGATGGAAATGAGAAATGAGAAATGAGAAAGAGATGGATCAGAGGACCCACTAAAGTGTTGAGGGCGTTAGGATATGTTCAACGGTGTAGAAGGTATCTTTCTTCCAAGGTGTAGCCTCCCTTTTATAGGTCTAGATTAGGGCTACCTTTGTTGCGAATTGGGTTGACCTAAGTTTCCTTCTCAACTATCATAGCTGCTCTAGGTCACTTGTAGTGCTGTCAGAGCTGAATGGGATCCCTTCCTGCATCATTAAGGATGACTTGGACGTTTCTGGCACCTTCTCGGGTTGGGACGATCATGCTCAGGTCTGCACAGCTGTGTTAGAAATTCGAGGTCACTATAAGGCCATGCTTAGGTCTACATGGCTATGTTAGAAATCTTGGTTGGCTGCAAGGGCATGCTTAGCTAGCATATCTGTGCTGGCTTCCTCCAGGGGTATTTTTTTCCTTTTTCAACTTCTTGATCTTTTTATGCCCTTTTTGCTCTCTTTTGCCCAAAATTCACCTATTTTTTTATTCTCTACTTGTGTGACTATTTCTACCAAAAAATAAAGGAAATTAGGTGGAATTACAATAAAATAATCATTTACTACATAATAATTATAGCTAATGTCCTGGAGATAAATCAAAAAAATGGTGGTTTATCAATTCTTATGCATATCCATTTTGAGCTTATTTTTAAGGCTTGAGTTAAGCTTGTTTTATAATTGTACCTTTGGTTTAAATTCCTTCTCCATATGAATATTGTGGGTGAAAGTGAAGGACTAATACCTTTGATATTAGGAATAGACCATCCAAGGCTTCTTTGTTTTTCCTAGAGACTAAGTAATTTCTCTTCCATCATTCTTGTAAGGATAGAAAAAATAATAACAAGAAGAGAAGATAGAACAAACTCTAACACATGTGTTGAGTGTGAGTAGACTAACTTACAGCAAAAGTACTTCTTTCCTAATCGTTCGCACCCAACGAGGAATACATTGTGGATACTGGTGGCCTAAGTTTGAGGAGAGAGACCTTCTCCTTCCTCAACCATCCTTCAGGCAAGTCCTTCTTCTTTTACTCTCCACTATAACATATATCCTTGTACATGTATGTAAGATTTTAAGTCTAAGGATGAAGATCATTTTCCCTCCTAATTATCTTTTCAAAAATCACTTATCGCTCCTCCTGTTTATACTTTTTTCTACCTTAATAGTTAAGTTTTCAAAATAAATTAAAGGAATGGTAGAAGATTATGTTTCAAGAGAGATACCTTCCCTCTTAATTTTTCTAAAAGATTCTTGTACCTTGTGATGACCTTACATGCTTAGTTATTGGAATTGTTAGTAGCTTTTGGGTTTAGAGACCTCTAATATTTTACGGTGAACATTAATTAAACTTAATAAGGATATAGAAACTTTTAATAAAAATAATTGATAATTAATCATATTTTTTGTTATCTTGTTTCACACCAGAGTAGCTATAGTAAAAGATTGGGCTTAATTGAGCTTTAAAGATTAAAGTTATATTCTTTGGTATCTCTCAAATCATTGCTATAATTTTAAGTACCCTTAGATTATAACTAAAGAAAAGTAAATGTTTGGGGATGTATAAGTGATCAAAAATGAAAAAAAATAAAATAAAAAATAAAGAAAGAAGGAAGGAAAACAAGAGTATGAAAAAGGATTGGGAAAATAAAAGTTTAAAATTTATGAAACCCAACTAAATGAGCTCATAGTATATGGGTTTAAGGCTGTTAACCATAAAAACAAAAGAAATTCGTTGTGTTTCCTTCCCTTCATATGTGAATTCCCTTGGTTTTTTTACAAACTTAATAAATACCTTTTGATTCATATGTGCAATTTAAGTTTTAGTGGATATTTAAGATTTATAGGTAAGCTTATGGTAGCATACGGTTCGATAAGTAGAGTAGTAACAATATATATCCTCACACACTTAAGAGACAGTAAGAAGAAGATTCTCTCTATGTGCATAACTTGATTTGAGGGAACTAATATCCTAATTAGATTATTGTTGATTGTATGATGGTGGTTATGTTTTTTGTTGCATGATAATATGTGGAGTTTGTAGATTTTATAATTGTTACATTCTGATTCCTTGGGTTACTGCTTAGGGGCAAGTAATGCTTAAGTTTAGAGATGTGATAAACCATAATTCTATTGATTTATCTATAGAAAGTTAGTTATAATTACTATAAAATTCATGATTATTTAATCGTAATTCTACCTAATTTTACTTATTTCTTATAGGAATGGTCATTTAAGCAAAGAATTAGAAACTAGATAAATTTTAGGCAAAAAAGGGAGAAAAAGACTAAAGAGCATTGGATGGACCAAAATTCTTTTAAAAGGAGCCAGCATAGCTATGTTAGATTCAAGCACACCTTCACAATTTGGCATGGACATGTTGGATGATGAGCATGATCATGCCAATCGAGAGTAAGACCTTGCGACATCTTTGCTTTTCCTACACGGCTGTGCAAATTTGAAAATGATCATGTCAACCCTGGATAATGCAAGAAATGATTCAAATCATTCCTAATAATAGGTAAAAGACTTAGAGAAATCCTAGTAACTTAGATAACATGTCTAAATAATCCTAACAACATAGGAGGTGACTTAGGTCAACCTGGTTCGCAACAAAAGAAGCCTAGATTCTTGTCTATAAAAAGGAAGGCTACAACCCTACACCTTACACAACATCCCTTCTATCATAGAGGCACTTGTCTCCAAATCACTTTTCACTCTCCTTTTCCATTTCTCTCCTAGCATCCTCCCGTAGGATCTTGGAGGTTAAAGCCCTTTCCATAGTATAAGTTACAAAGCCCATTTTCTATCTTTGCTGGTGCTATAGTTTGGTATTCTTATCTTAGGATTAGGGCTATGGATTATTTTTTTAGGTTAGTGTGCTCCTATTTTTCTTTACCTACTATGTGTAACTAGCCCCAAATCATGGAGTTTTGGTGAAACTTATGATGTAACCATTTGAATCCTAATTTTCCTTTATGAATGACTATATGTTTTTTATCCATTTGTATTTACTTTGGTGTACTTAACTAATTAATGGGAATTAATTACTCTTGTTGATATGTAAGTTGGTTTGGGAGTAAGCGATCATACCATTTCCTAATCAGTTGAATTATAAGGTAAAATCAATCTAAGGGTTTTGGAGGATCAATCGAAATCCTAGGCTTCTAACCAATTATTAACTTAACAAATATGAATATATTTTATGCTTATTTTATTTATATACCTTGCATAATTATTACGGGTAGTACTTAAGGGAAATAATATTACTATTTCATGATCATTAGGGGTACTACTTAGGGAAAAATTATTACTATTACATGACCATTGGATAGTAATAGCATTAGAATGAACAGTTAGCAATTAGCATTTTTAATCATTCACAAGGGAATTTGAACGTGAAATTCGGTAAAGTCATAAAGGAATCCAAAGTATGCCTATGCACAAATTTGTACTTATACTCTTTTTCTTTACATTTTCTTTACATTCTTATACTTTCATTTCTATATACTACAAATATAACTATTTTTGTTGAGCTGAAAAGTTATAATTGTTGATATAGTCCTTATGGGATCGATGTTGAGGTCTAAAATACCCCATTTCTACATTGACGGGTATACTTTTCCATGGGTAAAACATGCCACACACTTTGTGCACAAGTTTTTTCACATCAAACATAATCTATGTTCTCACCATATATGGGACATGCACATTATCCTTTTTTGTTGTATCCAAATAAGTTCCATATGCTGAAAATTTATTTATTATGCTACATAATACTACCTTTAACATGAAATTTTCTTCTTATGTCCATCATATACCTCGATACCAATTATCCTCAATAACTTCAAATCTTCAATTAAAATGCCAAGTACAAATCAACGTAATTTCCCAATTGGTTTGGTCCCAAAATCAACATAGAAAGCATCATAAAATTTTGCTTCATGAATAGTCATGTAGCAAGGTTGTAAATCATCGAAATCTTTGGCCATATACTACGCATGCTACTCTGAAGACCAAGTGGATTCATTTCACCCATCATTAGTGCAAGACGTAGGTTTCTTATTTTTTATTGAAAACACTTCAGGCTTGACATCTATTTTCTCCATTGGGGAGAATCAAATGGGTTCCTAAATTTCCCATCTCTAATTCTTTCATTAATATTCCATGTCAAATGATACAAATACCTAAATCTCAGTATTATGGGAAAATATCATACCATCTTGGCTAGAGTATATTCTTTCTTATAACGGTAGACATTAGCTTTGGACACTCTTTCAGCAATGCATGTTCGTTTTAAAATAATATTCAATTATGAGGATAGAATTTGTTTAGTATCATATGTTCTCCTTGGAAGCACATTATCCTCTGGTAGCATCTCACTCAAGAAAGTCAACAAATTAGTAAAAAAATTTCCACTTTATCCATTCAAAGCTTTTAAGTTATATAGTTTCAACATTGCACCTAGTCTTAAGAATTTAACCTCTCAAAGTTCTCTCTACATCATATTTTAACCTCTAAAACTTATTAGAAATCTTCAACATATTGAGTTTCATTGTCCACCAATAAACAACATATTATATATCAAACACATGAAAATTTTCTAATTAATTTGCACACAACCAACATATTTCATCTCAAGTAGAGTCACATCCTATTAAGCTCTACTCTTCACTAACAAACAATACAATATATATCAAGTATATGCAAATTTCTTTGTTAATTAGCACATAACCAGGACTTTGCATCTGAAATAGGATCACACCCTAGTAAGCTTTTCTCTCTACTAACAAATAATATAACAATTAAACATAAAATAATTCAATCAAATTATAAGATAAAATTATATTAAAAGCAGGACAATCATGATATAATTACCTCTAACTCCAAATGTAAGCTCCAAAGCTAAGTTCCAAATGTAACTCATACCAAGATTAACAAATGCATATTTGCAAGGACAAGAGTATTCCAATTTTGCATTTGATTAGTTCATAGGTCATGCTAGCCAAATAGGATGTTGATTAGAAATTTGTTATATTCATGGTGGTTCATGCAAACATGCAAATTATGTCATACATAGTACCAAAATGTAATATGTGGTTACCTTTTTTTATTCCATATGATGTAACAAAAAGATAAACAGAATAAAATAAATTTTAAACATTGGAAATCATAACTATTATTATTTAATTTTTCATAGATATAAAATGAATATGCTTGATAAATTAAATTGAATTTAATATGTTTAAAAATTAAATTAGTTAACAATTATTATAATGATAGAATAATAATTTTTTATTATTTAAGCTAGTTAACAACCTATACAATACATGAGATTTTGTTTTAACTTTTAGGAATATTTTACATGCAAATTTGATTTTAAATAATAAAACTTTATATATCTTACATGTTATAAATTTAGGAATTTTGTATGATTAAATTATGAACATTGTAATACAATATTATAATATAATGTTATCCAAGCTTATAAGGGTTCTTTACCGTCATCATATCCCATGTTCTAATTTGTAGTTAATATTAAATTTCTTGAATAGCATAGGAACCCATTGTATGTAAAAGATAAATAAATAAATTTGTTATTAGCATGCAGAGACTAAATTTTCTAATTATATTTGTAGGCAACTTAATTCTATCATTGAAAAATCATCTAACTACACATTAATTTTACTATGATACTTATCTTCTGTGATATTAAGTCTTTTACCTCTGACGAGTATTGTATTGATGGTATATTTTCATAAAGCTAAGTTAAATGCTTCCTAATTTTCATACTCTACTATCAAATTTGGTTTTTCCTCTAACACAAATATCTATTCATAATTTTATTATCTTCTAATGCTTAAAAAATTAATCATAATTTTAAGGATATAACAAATTTATTCTTGAAGCTATAATTATATTTGCCCTCTTATTCACTCTCTCAAATTTTCTCGCCCATTTTCTCATCTAAACAAAATCCTCATCCAACCATTTTTGAAATAGTAGAAAACAAAAAAAAATGGAGATAATGAATACAAAAAAAATTAAAAAATAAAAACTCTAACCTTAGAGATAATGGTGGCGATTTCTCCAAACTCAATGACAGCAAAGTAATGTATGGCTTAACTTAGATAGATGGTAGCAAACCATATTTCAAAGAAATGAAAACAGTGCAAGAGTTTTCAAATTTATTAATGAATACTGAAATGGGGGAATGGTGAGAGGTTAAAGACGATGTTAACTTGGAGAGCTGTTTGCTTCCTCAACATTCAGAGTGAAAACCCTTCCTTAGTGTTGGGGTCTGTTTGGAGGGATACTGACCTTTTCGTGTAGTTACTAGCAAAGTGGCCCATCTTGCCACAATTATAGCAAATGTTCTGACCCCACAAACATGGTCTATCTCTATGGATTTTCCCACACTTCTTGCATTGCGGGTTGGTTGGTGGTCTCTGGGCATTAAAGGTCTACCCCAATGGTCTCTTTACCTTTTGCCCTTTCTGGGGAAAAGGTCTCTTGACAAACTTTGGTTTAAATGGGATCCTATGAGGTGCTATCCTTCTTCTAAATGCCTCAGTCTTGGTTGTTACCAACTTCCTGTTACATTCTTCTCTTAACCGGATTTTGTTAACCAATCGAGCAAAGTCTTGAATTTCCATAGGATCCAAAATTAAAAGGAGGTCCCCCCTTAAACCTCTTTGATATCTCCTACACTTCCATGCCTTGTCCAAGCATTTATGATAAATAGCAGAATACTTACACAGCTGCTCAAATCTAGCTGTGTACTCAACCACTAACATATTTCCTTCCTGTAGACAAAGAAACTCTTTTCCTTCGTGTCTCACACTGATTATGATACATATTTCTTGTAGAAATCCTCCTTGAATACTTCTCAGGTGATAGGGTTCTCCCTAGCTTCCAACAACATTCTTGCACCCATCCACCAGAACTCATCATCAGCTTCTAACATGTAGCCAACATAAGTTTCCTTCTTTTCCTCATTGCCATCTATGACTGCAAATATCTTCTCCATGGCTCGGATCCATTTGTTGACCTTATCAATGTTCAAATATCAAAGCTTGGTGGGATCACCTTCCTAAACTTCACAAACCTATGTCGGTCAAGATTTGCTACAGAGGTATTGGCAGTTCCCTCATTGTTCTCTGACTGCTTATCCATCCTATCCATCATGCCCTGCATAACGGTTGTCATGTCCTTTAAAATGGCGCTTAGATCTTCCGCAACTTCTGGGGTTTCTACATTCCTAGCACAACTTCTTCCTTACCTTGTTTCTTCCATTGGTTCCAAAACATACATGCACTAAAATTGAGGTGATCGGGCTTAATACTGAAATCAAGCATGTCAACAACCAACATTAGAAAACATAAGGTAGTTATGAACTAACTAAACTAACTAGTTTTCAAAGCATGACTTGTAATTCTTAACACATAGACCTTACACATGCTCTAGAAGCATAGTCAGACCATCCCTAGGCTCCTTAAGGATGAACTACTCTAATACCATAATATAACACCCTAAAAATGAATATTGATTTCACACTTAAGTCATTCATTCGGTTCCATTATTAGTTTGTTATCTCATGATGAAGAATCTTTGGAAAATACTTATTAGAAAAATACAATAATTTTTTTAAACAACTGTTTTAACATAAATTGCAAGTCGTGCTGGTATAGTGTTCGTGTTAGTAAATAAGTTATTGGGCATCCTTGTGTGCATACAAATTATTATCATTATGAATTACTCCCTTCATCTCATTTTTCTCTCATCAACAATAAAATAAATTAAACATAAATCATTCGTACACATATAAGTTATATATAATTATATATTCCTTTTTACATACACATAATAGTCTTAGTCACTAAGGCCCTTACATACACTTCATTACATATCATAATGTACATACCGTATTTACATGCATATTTGCTTCATATTCCAGCACATGAATTAGCTTACCACTACATAATAATAACTAGGATGCTTGCATCCAACTATTTATAGAAATTTACATTATGCGTGTGACACTTCGACTCCTTCTTCTTTGGAAACGAAACAGAGGGACCAACAAACCTTCCTAAGCCTAGTAATGGAAACATTCTAACCACATACTCTAATTCAAAGACATGAAAGTCCCGTCAGAAATCTCTTGATAGGCTTGAAATGGATAAGGCATTGGGTATGGAGAACATCCTTGTGAGGACCAAAACATGTGAAGAACTATGGTAGTGTGATGGAGTTTGCGGGTTTGTCTCTCCCTTTGAGGAAGAGGATTCCTCAGCCATGGTAATCCGTTGCTTTTTATAACCAAGAGGAGGTGGAAAAACCTCCATTTGGGTGAAAGGTCTTTAAAAAAATTGAAAAACTTGTCATGGTAAAGTTTGGACTCAAGACTTCTGAAATGAAAAGATGGCTCAATGAGAAGTAAATCCCTACACTAGCTTGGGTTGTGATTAATAGTCCGTGGGGGTTTCCTAACCAATCCACATTACTGATGTCTATGATGACCACTACTGTCGCAAAGGACATGTTCTTCATCTAGGAAGAAAGTGGGGAGAGAAGAAGTGAGAATCTAAGTTGCTCAATAGGATTCTACTCTACTTCTATTGTCATCACTTTCAACCCAGCCACTTCAGGTTATTAGAAAAACCATGACATGCATACAAAGTTTCTTTTAATCTTTCAAAAACTCCTACCAAAGTGGGTTATTTTTTATATAGAAAACAACCATTATTACATAAACATGTATCTTCCTTAAACATCATAAATCTTTGGGATCTCATTACAGATATTATTTGACTCACATTTTATTCTATGTTTTACACCATGTCTCATTCAGTTTCTATTCCAAACCTTCTGGGAATTTTAGAGACATAGACACACATTATAAATAGTTAAATAATATCTTCTCACGGGCTCTACTACTCTACCTTTTATTCTTAAGGATATGAGTTCATTCCTAGATGGTCGTCACCATCTCATAATAAGTGAAGAACCTTTATGTCTTAACAATAGATGGATTTATGAACACCTTTGGTCTCCTAGGAGAACCCTTTTGTCTTCTCTTAAGTAGGACTTTGTTGCCCTCTGGTTGTGCACAAGGCACATAATATTAGATTAACTTTTCACATAAATCTTTGCTTTAGTGATCCCTTAAGCCATTTAGGTTCATTTTAAAGGCCTCCAAATAATCATGGATGCTTAATCAATATCCAGCCAATATGTTATGCACATTTAGATATCAAATTCTATCACATCATAATCATACATAACATTATTCTTTAAACATTTATGAGCATTCATCATTCAACTTACATTAGACATTATTTATTCATAAAGCATCATAAGTTGGCTTATCAATCAGTCTTGGATAACATAACTACATACATACACACACACACATGTCCAACTTGATTAACTCATAACATTTTATGAAATCACTCAGGGGGGCTTAATTCACTCAGCCTTCTAAGTTATCCCTCAATCTTTCCTTTTCTCAGAGTTCCATTAGTTTCATATGATTTTTTTATAAACTTAGAAGTTTTCCTCTAGGTGGCTGAATGGCACCTCTTAAATTTTTATTCTTTGTACACTTCAATTTACATGTCTTAAGCATAAACTATTCATACTATGTTTAAAGGTTATGTGTTAGGAATTTTTTAATTTATTTATGTCAATTTAGTTATGTATGGTCGAATGATACACATGTCATTGACAAGCTTCATTTAAGCTCTTAATCCTTTACTTTTGCATAACAAAGCTTCTTTATGTACCTAAACCAAGTTTTCAAACTCATTTCTACTTAAATTTGGATGGTTGAATGAATGTCCATAATTTCTAAGGCCTTCTAGTTCTATTTTCTTTATCTTAGGAGATGATTTTCGCTAATTAAAGTCTATTTCCTTAATTATTAACTAACTTAGAAAATTTTAAGACTTCTCCCTCACACTTGAAGGTCATGGTCAAATGGTTTATTATAGCTTCCCAACCCCATGGTTCATTCTTAATATTTCAATTTATGCATGCCTAGGTTTAGTCTTAAGTCAATGAAAATTTAACTTTCTTTCACTAACTTAGCTATCATAGCCGAATGGACTTCTTACCCATGGTTCATTCTTAATTTTTCAATTTATGCATGCCTAGGTTTAGTCTTAAGTCAGTGAAAATTTAACTTTCTTTCACTAACTTAGCTATCATAGCTGAATGGACTTCTTGCCCTTTATAAAACTTCCTTACACTTTTAATCCCTTATGATGATTAATTAACCCTAATTAAGAATTAAAACTCCTTATTGACTAATTAATCCTAAGGTGGCCGAATTCCACTCCTAGTATTTAGGGCATCAAATTTCATCTTTATTTGACCTAAGTTGATGAATCCTTCTAGATGAAGTTTAGGCCATAAATATTTTACCAAGTTTATTTAATTTTAAGGTTTCTTTTATATTCTTAAAGGCCATGGCCGAATGTCCCCTTCCTCTTCACAACTCCATGGTTCATTTTTAGTTACCAACTTATGCATTCTCGAAATTGGGCTTAAGTTTTAAATATGAATTTCACTTGACGTTATCAATTTTGGCTACTATGGACCTAGCCACTTATAGTCGTCTATTACACATTTAAATCTTTCCATTTACCTAATGAAGGTTCTTAATGCATCATTAACCAAATTTTTGAGTTCATTTTCCTTTAATTACTCTAGGATGACCGAATGTGCACCTAGGAGGTTTTAGGATATTTTAGCTCAATTTTTCTTCTTTTAAAAGTTGTTTCACATCATTTATGACTTAGTCATATGGTTTGTATCACTTTTAGAAAATTTAAGAAATTTTATCCTTAACTTAACCCATATGGTTGAATGCTCCCCCTTGACTTTTCCAAGGTCACCTTTTCAAAATTCCTTCTCATACAACCTTGATTCCATGATTTTGTGCACTTGTAGCACCTTATGCACTTGATCCATACAATGATTTTCCAAACTCCTTAGCTTGGATCATGGTCAAAGAAAGTCATAGATATCTTATGAAGCTTGTTCCATTTTTGGTTCCAAAATTTTAGTTTTCACTTAGTAGTTTTTATATATATGCCCAAAGCAAGCTATTGGGACTTATGAATTAATTTTTCTTATAATTTTTAACATTTTAACCCATGGGTTCATATAAGGACATATTATCACACAAGTCCACCATAGTAAGAAAGTCAACAACTTTCAAGCTTTAAGCATAAAAATATTCAAGATAGCATTTTTTCAAAACAACTAAGTATAGATCCACAAGATCTGCTCCAAGATGCATCCATATCCTATCATAAACACTTTAAAAATTTTCCTCATGACCTCTCAAACTTCCCAAAGCATCAAAATGGATTTTTAAATAATTTCCTCCGATTCAATTTCTTCTAAGGTGTCTAGAAGGACTTTAATCCATCCAAACTTCACTTTATCTTTCAAAAATTACTAAAAAATGGTGATGCTCATTTTGAACCTTTCAAAGGCATACTTGAGTTTGGATGTAAAAAATATTTTTTACATTAGTGTATAAATCTTTTCTCCATGTAACCCCTAATTGAGCTTGGATAATCATATTTCTCATCTCACATCTTTTTCTCTCATTTTCGGACACAATATTTTTAATGATCAGTTGGTATAATCATATCTTGTTGGATCATTATTCTTTTTTAATATATTGTACAACATCTTGATAAAAGTATTTGTATATCTAAATTTTTCAATGATAAAAAAGTAGAAATAAAATTAAGGAAAATCTAAGAATATTTAAAAGTAATTTTTTTATATAAGAAAAATTAAATTAATTAATCTAAATAAAAAAATTTAAATTTAAAATTTATCATCGAAAAATTTAAATTTTTTCATTCAAATAAAATATTTTTAAAATAAAAATATTTAAATATTTTATATTTTTTAAATATTAAATTTTTTTATTCAAAGTAAAAGATGTCTTGAAAATTGTAAAGCATGATTTTAGGTATTTTCCAAGCATGGAATAAAATGGTATCGAAATTTTGAGTTTCATTGTAAGAAAAATTAACTTTTTATTAGATAGATTTGATCATTGTAAGTCATTAATTTTGTTTTTTGATGAAGTATTTTAAGAAGAAAAAAAAATTATTTTTAAAAAAATTTAAAATTTTAAAAATTGAAACATTTTGTTTGCATATTTTTTTAAATTTATTTTAAATTTTATGAATTTGAAGAGAGTATTTTAACAAAATAAAATAAGAGAATTTATTATTCTTCGAAAATAGATAAAATTTAAATTTTTTCAAAATTCTTCTTCTTTTGTTCTATTTTCGTGCTACTTTCTTTTTTGTTATTTTATTTTTATATTTTGATTTTTTTAATTATTTATATTTGTTAAGTTATTATTCTTTTTAAATATATTGTAGAATAAAAATATTTGTTTATCTAAATTTTTTGATAAAAAAAAGAATAAAATTATAAAAAAAATCTATGAATATTTAAATAAAATTTTATAAATAATAAAAATTAAATGATTTAATCTAAATAAAAAATTAAAAATTAAAAATCTATCATTTAAATAAAAAATTTAAAATTTTTTTATCTAAATAAAATATTTTTAAATTAAAAATATTTAAATATTTCAAATATTTTAAAATATTGAAATGCTCAAACATAAAGTAATTTGTTTGCATACTTATGTATCTATTCCTGTGTAAATGAAAATTATTTCTCACACATGTGCAGTGATTTCATGCATTTACACCTTAAAAATAGCCTCCTTTAATCAATGACTATTTTTTAACTGAGTACATGATTGATTACTTTGAAAATTTATGACTAACAGTATAAAAATATAATTAATTCTTTAATACAAGCGGCGAACTAAAATAATCGTTAATCAATTAATAAATGCAATTATTAACTACTTATATTATTAATCAATTATATGCATAAAAATAATTAATTAATAATCAATTATTTTATAGTTAATTATGTAAAAAAAATAATCAGTTAAAAAGTGTGATTAATTAATTATTAATATAATTAATAAATTAAGAAATGTGATAGATGTGAATTAATTACTATCCATATATGACTTAA
This sequence comes from Canavalia gladiata, assembly GCA_037954105.1. Classification (NCBI taxonomy): domain Eukaryota; kingdom Viridiplantae; phylum Streptophyta; class Magnoliopsida; order Fabales; family Fabaceae; genus Canavalia; species Canavalia gladiata. The sequence continues at coordinate 36,355,914 of CM075665.1, forward strand.
TTATTCTTATTTATAAATTTAAATTAAATACTTATTTTTATAAATTATTTTTTCTTATAAAGGAAATTTAAAGTGAAGTGATTTATATTTGAATTTTTTTTTCTTAAAAATATATTCATAATAAAATTTGATATAAAATTTTGAACTAAACACAAAATTATAATTTGTAAATATTTAAATATAAAATAAAATAAAAATTTAATAAAAAATAAAAAATTAATTTTTCTATAAATTAAATTAAAATAAAATAAATGTAATTATGTGTCATCTCACCGCAAATTCAAACATGAACTAAACCAGGATTTTAAATTATAATTACAAAATTACTGCAGTTACTGTCGTTATACAACTGTGTATAGCCGCAGAAACTTATTGTCACTCATGCAAATGCTGTTGCAAACCGCAATTTAAAAATCATGCTCTAAACACAACCAAATGTGCACCCTGCAACACTCAAACTAAGCCCTCGATATATACATTACAGGCACACACCACAAAAACTAGCAAGAGACCCGTGTGTAAGTAATGAGCAAAACAAATAGTGTTTTATTTCAACTTCACAGACAAATTAAAATGAAAATTTATCAATGAATCAATTAATAGAAAATTTATGTAGTTTAATTAAATATTTTGGATTCAAGCTCTAAGAATGTAATTATATTAAAATTTTGGAAGAAAATATTTATCATCAATAATAATTATACTTAATTTAAACATAATTATCTCTGATAAAATATAGTATAAATAAAAGAAATTAGATAAAAAACAACTTTGCATTGCAGAAAGCAGGGACAAATTCAGAGAAAAGATGGCAGAAAAACGTTCGAGTTTTAAGCCAACCTCAGGAGGTGTTACCCTCCTCTCGTTTATTATAAACAGGGCACAGAGAAAGGGTTGGGTTGCAGAGGCAGAGCCACTGTGTTTGCATAGCGTCACCACTAATAAATAATTGCACGGTTTCTTGACCAACCCTTTGGAATGTTCCCCTTTTTCTATTAATTTTTTTTATAAAATTTTTCTTTCTTCTTTACTACGACCCACCTTTCCATGCGTATCATCACATGCACTTGCTTGCCAAAATCCTTCCTAGTTTCCCCTTTTAATTTGTCCATATTCGGATATTCACTCTCCTTCTCATTCATTATTTGTACTCTTCTTTTACCATTTTGACCATTCCTTCAACCTTTTAGTTCATATTGGTAAATTTAGTTTTATTTATATCCAAGCCAAGTGGTACATACAAAACAGGCTAGTGGCTTCTATTGTATTGATAAAATTGAATCAATGATGCATTCCATTTTTTACACAAAGGACAAAAGAATTGGGTAAAAATAATAATTATATTTTTATACCCTGTAAAATGAGTGTAATATGACTCTGAACAAAAGAAACAGAGAAATAAAAATGAATATGAATAAAATATAAAAAATGAAATGAAGAAATCTGAATTAGAGTAAAAAGATAAATGGGGTGGCGGATAAGTTACCAACATCGATCATAATTTTTCGGATCCACATTAAGGTTTTCTCAGTACAATTCTATATACTTTACACTGTTAAGAATAAGACTAGAATGGATATTCTAACCCATTTTACTTAGTTATGGAAGAGGTAACCAAGAATAAGATTTCCTTGTGAGAACCAAAAGAATTAATAATTAGTAATTACACCTTATAAAGCAAGAAAAGCCCATTAACACACCATAGTTAACATAACTTAAATAACATCCCAGTAAATTGCAAGGACTGTTACATCATAGTTAGAATATATAGCAACATATATAGTTTAAAGCCTCTCTTCTGCCATGTTCTAGCTTTAATCATCCATACCTTCAGGTGCGTTTTTTTTTTTTTTTTTTTTGAGAAAAAGAATATTTCATTATGTTAACAGAGTACTAAATATTATAGTGTTGATGAAAACAATTGTTTTTATGTGTAGGACCACTTTAGAATTAAAAAAATAGATTGATATATACTGCAAATTACAATTCAAGAGAAAATTTGATTATATGTGTCACAATTAATTAAATGACAGAATTTCTCCTCTCAGCAAAATTTGAAACACGAAATGAAATACTCTTTAAAAAAATTAAAAAAATGAAACTATTAGTGCTAAAATCATTACTGTCAATCATTTACACGTTTTATCTGAAGCAAAATTATGAATTTGGTATATATTTGAAAGAGTTTACAGAAATTTATTAAAATATGTTACAACTTATTTTCTTATCCTAAAATTTTCTATTAATAAAAAATAAATTATTAGCATATGTTTGTTTCCTGTTTTATAAAATAATTTTCTATTTTTAAAACTAAAAAAAATTAAACAGTTTGTGTTTGACAAGTGAAATTTCTTAAACCTGTTTTAAAAAATTCTATTTTTCTGTTTTTAAAACATAAGAACTAAATTTTTTTAAAAAAATATTATTTTCTACTTTCAATTTTTTTATTCATATTTTTCCATGTATTATTCTATCTTTTTTTCTTTACATACTTCTATTTATTTCCTTTTAAAAATTAAAAATTAAAATCAAAATTAAATCAAACAACCTTTTAATTAAATTATTAGAATTATTTTAGAAGTTAAAAATTAGATTTATTTATATCACATTTTAAATTCAAAACTCTTTCCACATTGTAATAAATAAATAAAACCTCTTAATTAATTACTTCAGGCTACCTAGCCCATCGCCTTATCCCTTAGATAACTATTAGAATAGATGTGGATGCCAATATTTACCGAGCACAAGTGTCATTAAAAGAAAAAGTTATCAAGTATTAGAATAAATTTAATAATATAAATATTATTTAACAAAAATTAAATTATTAACACAAACTTTAAAAATTTATGTTAACAAATAACGTAACGTATACTAATATTTTACATTATTTGTCAATGTAAAATACTTTATTATTAATGTAAAAGTTTAACCTAAGTAAAATATATGTAGTATCAAAAATTGATTTAATAAAATCACAACTATTCTTGATAATTTTATGAAAACATATATCCAATAAAAAGTAATATAAATCCAAAGATACAATATGTAAGTTAACCGTTCAGAGACGATCCATGTATTAAATGAGAACCCTATTCACAAATATTCTATTCAGATAGAAGTTAGACGTGTCAAGTGAAGCTTCAGAAAAAGGGCAACGCGGAACCAAAATTTTCTGAAAAGAAAAAAAGTTATTATCGTTTATGACGTAAGAAATATTTCAGAATTTCCATATGGAGCCATAAGCAGTTAATGTTACATTTCACAAACAAGTAAAATATTGAGCAAAGTCCAATCTCAAAGAAAATATCACATTGTTATCCTTTTGTCTTCACCTTATTAAATAAAGGTAAATAGTGAGTGAGATTCGAACTACTTCAAAAAATTTCTTGACATAAATTTTAATTGATTTTTTATGTATACAAGTGTCTATAATCACTAACCGACCTCTATTCGGTATCACTAAGACAATGCCACGAGGTCTCATATCAAATCCTCTCCGTCTATATATATAATGCATGCAATTAAGCTATTAAAATTGATTTAATAATAAAAATGTTAAAAATTAAAGTAATTTTATAAAAAAAATTTAATTTGAAATCTATTCTTTGTGCGTTGTATCTAAAAAAATGCATGCAATCACAGCTAAATATTTTATTTCTTCATTTAATAATTTATAGGAATTAAAGTTATCTGTAAACATTTCTTGAATCGTTTATATTTTCTGAAAAAATATAATATATATATATATATATATATATAATTAATGATATGATATAAAAATTATTAAATAAATATTACTTTTTAATGGATATACATGAATCGTTAAAGTTATTTGGTCTACCTGAATCCCGTGCCACTTTTACTGAAGTTATCAAGCCCATGTAACCGTCCAAAATATCTATAAATTGTTGTTTGAAATAAGTTTGAGATTAGTCTCCTTAAACACAATTTAGAGCACATTATGATTTTAATTTATTAAATATTTTAATAGAGTTTTATCTTGTGACTCAAATATAAGAAAGATTTGACCACAATTTTACAGGGTATATAAAAATGTATAATGATTTGGAGGTATGACAGTAAACAAAATAATATTGATAAAAATTTAGAGCTAGAAATTTAACCTGAGCAATTATATGATAATTTTATACATGGTCTTAATCATAACTGTAATTTAAGTCACTAAAATTAATGTACCAATGAAATATTAAGGATTAGAATAGTTTAGATGATGTTATAAGTTCAAGCTTTCTTAATTTTTTTCATAGTATCCAAAAAAAATTATAGCATTAGAATTAAACAAATTAAGAAGAGGAAGTTTCGACCTAACTTGTCAAAAGCGATGACGCTATGACCAAAGATGATGACAGTTTTCATAATACTAAATACTCCAATTTCATAACGAGTACGGATTTTGTGGAATTTTTCTTTTTGTTTAAATTACAAATATTCTTCATTAAAATTAGCAATTTTAATTCAGATGTGTAGAATCTTTATAAATAAAAATATTTTTTTAATTTTTTTATAACCATATATTTAATACTCGAATTTAAAACATCGAAATTAATTGAAATCAACTCCTGCTACTTAATTAAGTTAATCACCCTTAAAAAAAGAAATGATATTTATCATAAATAAAAACAGTAAAGTAATCAAGCATTCTCATAACTTTTAACATGATAATATCATACATCTATATATTCTTCGTATAAACTTTTATTTCAACAGAGAGACTGCTTTTCCCTCAAACAGTATTGTAGAGACCCACACACAAGCCTTTATTTTAAAAAAATAATTAATATCCCTGTTTTGTTAATGTAAGATTCAAATAGCCTTGCATGTAATAAATATATTTCTTTAAGTACAACAACAACAACAAAAATATATTGGGATTATATACAGATTTTTCTATGTCTAAATTATCAAATGTTAAAAAGGAGAAAATATATAAGAATACACACACATTTATTCTTTTCAAAAATCAATGGGATGAGAAGTATATAGGAAAAGTGGAACCACTTAACACAATTTTCTAATATACAATTTTTTTAGTTGAAATTTCTTAAAAAAAATTTAAAAAAATCATGACTGTAACTCATTAAAGAGAGAGTGAGAATATATAATTTTACAATTTTGTAATTCTCAAAAAAGTTGAAGCATTAACATAGACCATAATTTTTGAAGATGAAGGGCAAATATGTAATTTGAGGGTTGAACATTGTCCACCTCTTTATATAAACCCTCCTAACTCCAAAAACCACTGTTACTGTATTCCATGTACTTTATACAAATCTCTTTATATTATTTTACCTAGGTTTCATCATCAAGTTCAGAAAGACTTAGTTTATTTGTTGGGTACATTGGAATGGAAGAAGATGAGCAGGGGCAGCAGCAACAACAGCAACAACAACAAAAAGAAGGAAATAGCCCAAACCAACAACAAAGTTCAGAGAGAAGTGAACCTGTGAGATCAAGATGGACTCCAAAACCAGAACAAATCCTCATACTTGAGTCCATCTTCAATAGTGGCATGGTGAATCCTCCAAAGGATGAAACTGTTAGAATAAGAAAGCTTCTTGAGAAATTTGGCACTGTTGGTGATGCCAACGTTTTCTATTGGTTCCAGAACCGCCGCTCTCGCTCTCGCCGCCGCCAACGGCAGATTCAGGCCACTCTTAACCAAGTTTGTGGCGGTGCAAATAATAATAGTACTAATAATCCTTATCATCATCATCATCATCATCATCAAAGCATTAATCTCTCTGCTGCTGGTGTTGCAAATATGGGTACTTTTGGTGCTGCTAATGCTAATAGTTCTTCTTTTACTAATAACTCTTCCTCTTCTTCTTATCTCTCTGGTTCCTCTTCTTCATCATGTGGTGTTGGTGGTGGTGGTAGTGGTTGTGAAGAAGGGTTGGGTGGTTTCTTTTCTCAATCTACTCAAATGGGTTTCCCTGAAATTAATCATCATGTTTCTGCTGTATCATCTTCATCAGTTTTGTACCCTTCTGATGCTCCAAATTTGAACTACCATTCTGGTAATTAATTGCATCATTTGCATGTTTTTGTTCTGTGTTCATCCTCTGATTTTTTTTTATTAGGAAAAAGAAATCATTTAGTTAGAATATAAGGGTAATAATCTTACTTATTTGTATCAATTATTATTTAAACTTGTGAGATAATAATGAAGTGAAATACAACTTTTGGGTTAAGGCAAAAAATATACAATTTTTGTTTTTATTTTTTTATTTATTTCATTTATTATGTCAATTATCTGATCAGTTTTATCACATAAATTCCCCATCAGAGGTGGGGTGTCACGACAAAGCCACTTTTTAAGGCCAGGTTGAGGCTTAAAATGAGTGCTAGAATCTAAAGTTTTTATTCAAGTGTTTTATTAGTTTAATGCCTTTTTGGGTGTAAAAGTACTTCTTTTTCCGCTGATTAGGTTTAATAGGGGGCTATAGAATAAAGTGACAATCTTTTTATTGATTTGACAGTTCCTGCGATTGAATTGCATGAAAATTGTACATTCCGGAAAAACATGAAGTCACTTTCTGGTTGCAGTTTCTGTTCCACCCTTTTTATTCCTTCACTCTCTTTTTTTCTTTTCTTTTCTTTTTTTTTTTTGCTGGGTTTCTTCCAAGGCTCAATTAAAAGATTTCCAAACCCTAGACATTTTTTTATTTTCCCTTGTTGTATTTGGTTAACTAAAATGGTCACACCCTACTAGCTTGTATTGAATCATTGAAAGGGATCTATAATGTTCATCATTCATTTCTTTTATATTATACAATTCACATATCATTATGATGTGGTTACTAAAGAAACTTGTCACGGGAGCTGTAAGAATGTTCATTAATTTATTGTGTGGCACTATATGCTTTTAATTGGTCAATTTAAGCATTCTTTGAAAGGGAATATGCTTGCCTTGCTTTACATTATCATTTGTATTTTCCTTAATTAAACATTTAGATAGTTTTCTTTGTTGTTTTGTATGATCAACTATACTTGATGTTCTCATTTTTGTTTTTATTAATTTTGGGGGCATAGGAATTGGGGGGATTTCAGGATTCATCACAGTGTTTATCAATGGGGTTGCAACAGAAGTTCCAAGGGGCCCAATGGATATCAAAACAGCGTTTGGTGAAGATGTAATGTTAGTTCATTCCTCTGGAGTGTCAGTTCCCACCAATGAGTTTGGTTTCTTGATGCAGAGCTTGCAGCATGGTGAAAGCTACTTTCTGGTTAGCACTTAGCTTATCTCCAAATTAACTTTTTGCTTCTATATTTTTATTATTATTCTTTTCTGTAGACATTTTCATTCTTTTAATTTTTTATAAACTAAATTAATTGAAGGACTATAATTCTTAATGCAATATCTATGCTCTTCCTATAAGCATTGGTTGATTCAATCAACTAGATTAAGAAACTATTTAGAAAAACAAATTTACAGCCACTTTCTGTCTTAGCTAAAGTTACTTAAATACGTACCATCTCCATGAATTACTCCGCAATGGAATTAAATTAAATCTTAGTTAAGGCATTTGATGCATGTAATTTTCTTTTAAATAGTGTAATTAAATTATCTGTATAAAGTATAAAACGTTATAATTAACATTTAAAATAATAACTCCTTTGTAGAGAAACCTTAAACTCCAAATCACAGCATGCCACTTAATTAGCTCTAATCAAACTCTTTTTCTTTTAAAATTAATATCTCATCGTTTTTATTATTATGATTATTATTGTTGTTAGTAATATTATTATTATCATTACTTTATTTTTATTATTATTTATCTTACGAAAGATAATTCCGAGAGGAAGTTCTCTCTCTCTTTCTACATTTAATCAATTTATCTTCTTTGTGATTAAGATTACTGAATTTTGGTTACAGGTTTCGAAGCAAACACAGATATAAAAGGATCAACAGTAAGCAACATAGCACCAATGGAAGCTTCCGTTACATGTTTCTTGTAATCTTTGATATATGGTTCAAATATTAGAAATTTACTATGTCATTAGAGACGTCCATATCTATATCTACTGAAGAATTATATATACTTTATGTTCTTATCCTGCTTTTAGCACAAACTTATATAAATATATATATACTTCTAGAACTTCATATAATGATAAAAGCAACCTGTGTGATGTAACTTCCTTGTATTGCTCACTCGGTTCTTTAGTATGCATCTCAATATGATTGATATTATTGCTGTTGGAATAACTTATACAAATCTTGAGAATGTTTGTTTGGAGGAATTTTTGAAAATAATTTATGACTTTTAAAAAAATTAGCATTAATCAATAAGTTTTTTGTTATAACTTATAAAAATACTTTTTAATTTTATGGTTAAATTTATAATATAAATCGTCATATAATACAACTCATTTAATGAATTTAATTAAGTTGTGTATAAACACATCCTTCGTATTTATTTGAGTTAATAAAAGTGGTTAATGAAATTTTTATAAATATCTTTATTTTATTTTAATAAATTTTGTATTAAATTTATTAAAATAACGATACTAATCTGTCATCGATATATAGCTCCACTAGTTAGTTCTGTACACACTATAGTAAGGGAACTTAATTTGGTAGAGTCAAGTTTAAAACACGGTTACAGTTATTTTATTTATTTCAAAATTTGTATGGTTAATTAACAAATATTATTACTGTTTCCCTCGGTGGAATTCTATCTAATGAATAGTGAACAACTAAATATAAAACGAAAGTACTACTTTTCATCTATAAAGTGATGTGACATGTCTAACTCCATTTGACTTAACAAGCGAAAAATAAAAAAGAATATTCGAATTGAGGCTGGTTGGAAACATGTCTAACTCCGTTTGACTTGTATTGTATTGTGTGTATATTCTTCCCATTTTATTCTCTTTAGTTCTTTTAAGAATAGACCATGATAATTGAATGTTTAATTTAGAGAATTTTCTTATCTTTTAAGATTTATTAAATGTAGTGGAAAGTGATGAGGAATACATGGAGATGGTATTCAACTAAATTATCCAATGTAGGACATAAGAGAACACATTTAGAATGGAGTATTATACAATCTATATTAATTTAAAGTACTCCTAAATATAAATGGCACTTGCTATGAATGTGTGGTCTCTTTTTTTTAGGTGGAGGGCACTTTTGTGTTTGACAGAAAAAGATTTATTCAGTGGGTGCAAGTAATATTCAATTCATATATCAAATTCAACAATACATTCAAGCTACTTTTACAAATTGGCTGAAATCCAATTCCATGACCCAATTTTAACTTGGTACAGAGCTTCAATATAGTGAAAGCCATGGTGTTGGAGATAATGATTTGAGCATTCATACATAAGGGCAAGCTCAAGAGCAATCCAAGCATAAAATTGTACCAAACCTGAGAAGAGATTGAACATATCTTAAGAAGGGGTGGTTAGCTAATTCAAGAAAATCATCACTCCTTTTTCAGTGGAGTTATATATACATGGAACACATCTTTGAGTGAATACGAACACTAGAAAAGAAAAACAAAACCATATAGCAACAGAAAAATAAATGTTAAGCATTAGAATTATTTCTATTAATATAGGTTTATGTTTAACGAAAATTAATATGTTACTTCTGGCATTGTAAATCTACACTATACTACAAATATAATTACTCATTATATACAATAATATTCTAAAACAATAATTTTTTTGTTATATTATATCATTAGTATAGGCTATCAATGTTTGTACTAATATTTTAATTTCCATTAAATAAGTATTATACCAATAGAGCCAAACTCAGTCTCTAAGCGTTAGTATATAGCATTATTGGCTATGAAACTAAATTCAAACAGAGGTGATTGCATTATCTTTTCTTAAGGACATTTCAGGGGATAATAATTAAGGAAACATTAATTTGGAAAAATAATTTAACTAAGTACTCATTCAATAAGTTATTATATGAGGATCTACGATATATATTTAATTATAGAATTCATTATAAAAATTTAAAAAATTATTTAATAAACCACTGAAAAAATTCTTAAAAGAAATTATAAAAAGTTTACAAGCAATAAATTAGTTTCATATATTTTTTATAAAACTTGTTCAAAGACCTTCAAAATATGAAAAATTACACTGAATCACATAAGATATAAAAGCCGAGAAACCTTATACAGAATATATTATTGTGTAAAATTTCATTTAGCAAGGTTTAACATATTATACATTGAGAAATAACAAAGAATAAAGGAATTAATGGGCTCTCCCCTGCCTTATAATACAATTAGTAGGTAAATAGTGATAAGGTGAGAGATAAAAGAGTGAATGAATAGAAGTATAGAAGTTGAAGTTTGTTATTTATTAATGAAAGAGTAAGAAGAAATGAAAGATATTTGGATGAAAGTGCATGGGCAGTACGTGGATTCCTGAGTAGAAGTGAAAGGAGAGATACCAAAATGCAAAAGAATAATTCTGCAGTTTGGTCCCCACACCGACCAATATAACCAATGCAAATCAGACGGATGTTTGTAACAAATTTTCTTGGATTCTTTAGAAGATTATAATATATAGTATCAGAGAACTTAAGGGGCACACTAATTTATAAATACCATGTGAGATACATAAGTTTTATTGGCTGGCATGTCAATTAAATTATGCATTTGCATCCCTATGTTAGATTCTGTGTTCTAGATGAAATATTTTGAGGTGATTATTTTAATGGCCATGAGGATTATACATTTTGTTGACCAGGAAACAGCTAGCTTAGTCACACATTTTGTCAATTCCAATATGCATATATGGTTTTCTTGAATGGACCTCATGATTAATTTCAAGACTCTAAGTTCAGATTAATTGCTACAATTTTTCTCTGAAATCCAGCTGGGATTACTTTGTTTCTATGTGAATTGTGAACCTTTTAGATTCCCCTTTCTTTTGTTTTCCAAGAATTATTTCTACAGGATTCGATTGGACAAGTCATTGTTTTCTATTCTTTTTTATTTTCTTTCCTTTTTCTTCATTTTTATTCTTACTCAACATTATTATTTCAATTATATGCAGTGAGAAAAATAAATCGCAAACTTGTATCGTTGGAATAGATATAGGTCGATGTAATAAAGTACCCACTGTTCGAGAGTTGTTGAAAAAGGAGGCCACAGACCGGAAATTTTTTGTTAGGAATCATATGGCACCAAATTGAAGATAAAATTTGAAATTATTTAAAAAGTAAATAATTATTTTAACCTTTCAAATTAGATGTCAGTCTTATTAATTTTTTTTTAAATAAGAACTATTATTATTTTTAGATTAAAATAATTAATTTTTTAAAAATTTTAGAGATCAAATAATTGAGTATTTATTTTTTAAATTAAATTAATATTTTATATTTGATATTTTTAAAAGATAATATGATTAATAGTATTTTTAAGATGAAAATAGTTATTTATTTAGAGTTTAAAGTTTAAATTTTATTTATTCAAATTTTAATGCTCAACTCTTGCTTATTGTGAATGACTTTGAGTTTATTGGTATCAAAATCATCAACAATGTTTTGGAATAAAAATTTTATGTCATTTTCTTAATGTTTTATAAAGAAACAGTTTTAATTTTTACATATTTTAAATATATATAATTCAAAAGATGCAAACACACCAATGCGAGGGTTACTTTTACATATAAGAGAGAAAAGGAGAGAGAATTTAAATTCAATTTATCATTAATTAAGATTTCATATTAGTGTAAAAAAATATTTTTTATATTAATTAATAAATTGGTATAAAATTAGGTAATATAAATTTCAAAAAAAATTTACATTGGTTATTGAACTGTAAAATTTTATTTTTTATATAAATTATAATTTTAATCAATGTAAAAAATGTATTTTTTTATATTGATAAAAAAATAATCATTTTAGTATATAAAAATATAAAAAAAATATATTCTGATAGTTTATCTACTACTATTTTTTAAATATATAAAAAAATTTAAATTCAAATTTAACACTAAAATTTCTTTTTCTAATAGATCATTGATAAAAAATAAAATTAATTCTATAAATTTATTTTTTAAAGTTCTGATGAAGTAAACTTAACATAACATTAATCTGAAAATTGTGCTCTCAATTAAAAACAATAGAGATAAGATTTATTTAAGTGTTCTCTGTCCAAGAAATAGAAAAGGTGAATTGAAGACTGTTTTACAATGTTATGATTGTCCATATCATAAGCGTCTAATGTTCTAATCAACCACCACATCTTGTTTCAAATTCTTGCGATTGACTTGAAGAAACTCTTGTCTTAACATCTAAAGGGACTTGAGCATAAGAACCTACACCATACCTACAAAGAGTGGAGCTTCTTTCAAGTTTATCACAATTAACTGCATACACACACATACAGATACACACTCAACATCAAGTATCATCCTAAGACTATATTGCAATATATAGTTTGGAAGATAGAATACAAAGCTTCACAGCAAGCTATTTTTATAATAACATAACTTACAAGTATCTTCATATTTTTACTTTTTGACTCATTTTTAACAATACAAAATTTAGATATACTTATTCTAATTTCAACTCTTCTATAGATAAGCTAGTAATTTTTTCATTACTTTAGATATAATATATATATATATATATAATACTATAGCTTAATTGTACAATTATAAGATGAAATTCAAAACTAGAGAATCTACAGGGATGTGATGGTTCTCTTAAAAAATATTTATTATCTTATTTGGAGGTTAGATTTGTAGGCAATAGATAAACATTTCTTATCTTATTTGGAGATTAGATTTGTAGACAATAGATAAACATTAAAGTAAAGAAGACTGAACCTAACTAAAACTTTAACAAGTCCAATTTCAGTGTATCCAAAATTATGTTCTATTTATTTTGACGCTACTCGAAAAATTTAGTAATACCAATATCATTATTTGATTTAATTATTAATATTAAAGCACTACAATAAAATTGTGATTTGTGTCAGTTATAAATAAATTTTTTGACAGTTTTTAACTGTTACAAATATTGTTACCAGCATTTTAAAAAATGCTACTTTTTCGGGTGCCACAAACAATTTGTGATAGTTCTTATTAACCGCATGTAGAACCGCTGTAAATGGTAAATAAATTTTACTAGCAATTAGAAATCGCCAGAAATGCAAAAAATTGCCACAATTTTTATTTTGGATTTAATATATTAGTGGCGGTTTTTAACCACCAAAAAATTTTATTTAAAAAAAATATGTTGCAACAATAATTTTCTAAAATATTCAAAACAACATTATCCAATGCAATCAATGGTTTATCAAGATTTCGTGTGATCATGTCTACTAGTTTCACAACATTGAAATATATGATAATTGGTAAATCATATCTCTCCACAAAATAACTTTTATCACTAGATAAATCATTTTCAATCTCCTATTCCAAAACAATTCAATTCAATAACATCTAATCTATGAGACCATCACAATTTTGATTCTAAAAAATCAATGAAAGAATGATTTACTTCAAACATTGAACATAAACTGGACATGTATACATAGCGTAACATTGGATATGATAATTGGAAAATCATATATCTCCACAAAATGGCTTTAACCATTAGATAAATCAATTCCAATCTTCTATTCCAAAACAATTCAATAACATCTAATTTATGAGGCTATTAGAACTCTGATCCCAAAAAATCAATAAAAGAAGGATTTACTTCAAACACTGAATATAAGTTGAACATGCATATGTAACATAACATTGGATATGCCCATAATAATAACATACAAAATTATCCATATCAACCAAAAGTAAAATTACCATCACTTAAACTTCAACATTTAAAATACTTCATTTGAAGTGAAATAATCTATAATACAAATCTTGCAAAGAGTGGTATAATATACAAATGATCAAATAGTATATCCATGTGACTTGAGTGGTTCCTTTCTATCTTTTTTTTTTTCAAACACTTCCTTCCCTATATTGTGAAAAACAAAAATGGCACATATGACTCAAAAGAAGAACAAGGAACCTAGTATAATCAATTTCCAAAATATCAGCCAATGTAATCAACAATACATTTTTATATGAACAATGGTTAAGTATATCAATCATGGATAGAGAACTACATAGGTATAATAGAATATTCATAGTTTTGACTTAGCACTTTACTAGAAAGTTAGCATATTTATAGTCTCTACTTGTACCAAAAATTTCAAAAAGTTTAAGATTCAAGACACCTATATATTTCTAATGACAGTTACTATCTAACGAAGATCCTTCTTGTGGTGTGGTTATATCTTGTTTGCTCACTTCATCCTATGAAAAAAGAAATTATTGCATCACATTAGCTTAATGAAAAGGAGATATATCAATATTAAATATCAAGAAAAAGTTAATAATATATGAAATTATTATCACTAGATTTGTAGAAGTACCAAACAAAGCATCCAATTTTGCAGGAATGTGTCCCTCCTTCATTTGTATATATGCAAGTATCACATTTTGTAATGTTTTAACATTTTTCTCATATGCAACTAGCTTGGTTTTTAAAGTAATAACCTCCTCTTTTAATTGAGAATTTTCAACTGCACTAGAACTTGAGTGGCTGCAACCTACACCACTAAATCTTGTAGTAGATGGAAATGCAACACTATGAAGACCTCCTAAGCCCAAGCATCGTACACATCCATGATGGTATTTTCCCAACACTTTAGCAAGAGAATCATTAGCAGAAATTTCAGCAGAATCGGCACTTTGACTTATTTCTTGGGTCACCTTCTCCTACACAATCAAATTATCTTAGTAAAAATTATATTGAATAAAAAAAAAATACAGACATAGTTGTTAGTTAAATGTGAATTTCACAATATGCATCATGTGATCCAATAAAGGATCAAATGTAACATACCGCAATATACCTCACCTCCTCATTGACATAAGATCCATCTTTTCTCTTATGGGTTACAATGTATAATTCACCTCGACCCACGGCGTATCCAAGCTCTACTTCCTAAGATACATCGCCATATAAGTTCAAATGAAAAATAAAATTAACTATCCACTAATACCAATAATAGATCATAGATTACTTACCATTTCATGATTTTTCCTAGACAATAGTTTAGACCCACCAATATATGGGACTGTTTATTTTTTTTGACCTCAGCATTTTTTCGACACAACTCCTAAAATATGAGAAAGTTATTACACAAGCAAGATAAAAAATTAAATAAATACTAAGTAATTTTTATTTAGTAAAACTACCTTATACTCTGCCTTCAAATGACTATCAACAAATGATGACCATTGATCTTTGTAAATACCATTAGGAACATTAGCAATTAGTTGTTCTCGTGACAATGAAGGATCAAAAGCTTTATTCCACAAGTTTATCTTTCCATTTCTATACTTTGTTGACATGGTAAGGTAACAATAACGTCTAGCAATTGATTCTGAAGATTGAAAATGAAATAGATTCTATAAAAAAGAAATAAGATATTAGTGTTTTACAATTACATGTATAAAAATATTGAGGCTTATGAATATACCTTCAAAATGTTAAAACAAGCCTCCTTGTATGATTTAGGTACTTTTGGCCAACTATCAAAATTAATGGGAACATTTCTTGAATCAGTAATAACACGACCACAAGCACTAGGAAAGAGGGAAGTTGCTTCTCTAATGCCTCGCTTTAGCCTATCAAATGACACTATTATACGTTGACCACATGGCATCTCAAATACACCTTGTTTTTTCAATTGAATCTTCTTTATATTTTCTTGTTCATCTATCAAAATAAAACATAATTAGTTTAAGTAAAATATAAATCGTTAAACAGAAAAATAATATTACCTATAACTTGTACAGTCCATACTCGACTAGCCTTACGTCCTGAATGTTGTTGCTCAATGGGAGACATGACTGTGAATTAGAAATACAAAAGTATTAATCATGCATTACTTGAGTCATATAAACAATAACCATAAGTAAAATAATGTTTAAATTAATAAGTAGATATATTACCATAAAATAAACTAACTCATAATATTTTCAACACGGCTCATGGTTATGAATTCATTGTCTACATCCTCCCTTGACAAAGTTATTGTGTTAACTTCATTTGAAAATAAAGTACTTAAGTCTTGTTCATGATATGCCTCACTTTCACATGTAACATCTCCAACTTCTCCCATATCATACAAATCTCTTGGCATCATGTGAACAACCACACTCCATCCTTTATTTACCTCATCATCAACATAATACACCATTTGTGCTTGTGAAGCTTCAATAAAAGGATCATGCTCTTCACGTTCACCAGTGTGAATACATCGAGAAAAATTTACTAAGGTAAACTGCCAAACATTTTTTCTAAATCCCTTTTCACGTGTAGTATCTGCCCATTTACACTTAAAAAGTATAACTTTTAAAAAACCATAGTAGTTAAGCTCAATTATGTCTTCCAACTTTCTATAGTATGGTAGATCTGCTTTCCTTAGATTTGCATCAACATTACTTGCAACACATGATGTACTTGAAGTTAAAAACACTTCATTATTTTGAGTTTTTAGACCTTTATCTCGTCCCATGGTTCTAAACGTGAATCCATTAATGTTATATGTAGTATATCTTCTTGCAACTGACATTGGGCCTCTAGCTAAATACTTTATGTCACCAGGCACTAAATCTGTAATGTCTGGATTTGTAACCTAGTTAAAGAATTATGTTAATCATAAAATTTTATTAAAATATTAATATAAAATTATTATTTGACTCACCTTATTCAAAAACCAGTTCGCAAATTCTTTAGTAACTAATTTTTCTATCTCAATAGTTGAGGTCTTCGACTTCTTACTCTCCTTTTAATGGATGTTCTAAATTCATTAAAAGAAGCAAATAACATGTTAATATAGTTAGATATTTATCATATCATATATAATATATTTAGACACTTACTAAATATACGACTTGATTTTTGGACAATTCAATAACAAATATCGGTGTGCTTGTATTTTCTCTAATGGTGTAAGTGTGTAAGTTGAAGAATTTCCAATCAATCTACCAAATTGAGGATAGATAGAAGGCATTTGAGAAGTATCATTATCATTAGGACGATCATCAACATGTCAACCTCTATTCATTCTTGATTCAACTTCTTCATATAGTGCATAAAAGTTGAGGGTCTCTTCAGCTAAATAAGGTTCACTTATAGAGCCTTCTGGTTGTGCCTTATTCTGTACAAAGGACTTCAAATGACCTAACTCCCTATAACCAGAAAAATAATAAAAATAAATTTACTTAAAGATGTAAATGACTTAATCATAAGAAAAATATATTTACCTCTCAATTAGATGCATCCATCGGTAATGCACCGGTCCTCCTAATCTCACTTCTTCAACTAGATGACAAGTTAAATGGACCACTACTGTGAAGAATGACGGGGGTAGTAATACTTCCAAATGATAAAGAGTGAGCACAATCCGATATTGTAGTTTATCAAGATCTTGCATATTTAGTTTTTTGCAGCATAACTCTTTGAAAAATAAGCAAAACTCCACCGACACTAAAGTCACCCCATCAAGAAATATATTACATATAGCTAGTGGAAGTAAATGTTGCATAAGGATGTGACAATCATGACTCTTTAATCCAAATATCTTGGTATTTAGATCATTAATGCACCAAGAAATGTTACTTGAATAACCATCTAGCATCTTTACATTTTTTAGCATAGTGAGAAATATCTTCCTTGCTTCTTTTGTCATTATAAATAATAAAGGAAGATATTTTCCATTTTCATTTGGCCAAAGATCTTCCTTTATACCTATATGTTTTAAATCTTGATGAGCTTGAAGGTGATATTTTGATTTATCATCTTTAAGCAATGTATACAACACATTATCACAAACATTCTTCTCAATATGCATTACACCAAGATTATGACGTAACAAATTATCCTTCCAATAAGGAAGATCAAATAAGATGCTCTTTTTTTCCATTGCTTCACTTTATCTTTTACATGGGCTTGTTTCATTCTACTACTTGACTCAATATTTATTTTAATAGTTACATTGACTGCATCAAGTTGTTTCAATATTTCAGACCTAAATAGTAATAATGGCGCCCCTCTTTCCTCAATGGTTCCATCAAAGTGTTTCTTCATCAATCTAAATTTATGGCCCCTCTCTAAAATTGTTGATGATCCATAAAACACCACTTTTTACTATAATCCAATCAACAAGGGATTGTATCAAAATTACAAGATGGGCAAGCATAACCAATATAAGTGTTCCATCCAAATAAAGCACTAAGCTCGGGGAAGTCACTAATTGTCCACAAAAGAGCTGCTCGTATTCTAAACACTTCATTCAGGGATGAATCCTAAGTGTGCACACCCTCACTTCATAGCTCATTTAACTCCTTGATTAAAGGCTGTAGGTACACATCTATATTTTTACCAGGCATTCGTTTACCAGGGATGATCATAGAAAGAATGAGAGAAGTTTGCCTTCATGCACTCCCAAGGAGAACGATTGTATGGAATTAGAATCATTAGCCATATGCTATACTTATTACTCATGGTTCCGTAAGGATTGAAACCATTTGTAGCTAAACCAAGGTGAACATTTCGAGATTCAGAAGAAAATCCAGGGTGAATTTGGTCAAATTTTTTCCATGCTTCACCATCCCGTGGATGCCTTAACAATCCATCTGGGTTACTCCTGTAAACATTCAATTATGTCTGAGGCTCCCGTTTGTTAAATTAATCAATGAACCAACAATAATTTAAATAATAAATAAATGTTAAGGTTAATAAACAGAAAGCAAAAAAGCAAATAAACGGAAAACAGAAAAGAAATTAAAAAAAGAACAATAGAAATATTAATAGAAAAGCATAATAAAAATAAACACAAAAATAAAACAAAGTAATAGGAAAATAAAAATAAAAATTGAAATAAAAAGAAAAAAGAAAAGTGAAGAATAAAAAATAATAATAGACCAAAAATAATATAAAATTGAAAAAAAAACAGAAAACCAAAAGCTAACAGAAAAAAACAAAATGGAAAAGAAAAAAAAAAGAAAAAGAAAATAAAAATAAAAATAAAAATAAAAAAATTAGAAAGGAAAAACCCACTAAAACTCAAAAGGAAGGAGAGGAAAACGGGCTAGTCCTGGGTTCTTCTTTCATTCCCAGACTTGGGTTCAAGAGAACAAAAAAGAAGGATATAAATTCAAAGGAGGTTATCGGATTTGTGGTTTTTTTTGGGGGATCTTGGAGTTGCTCCCTGCTTCGGGCCTTGGTTCAAAAGCTCTCTAGAAATTGTCTCTGCCGTGGTGAAGGAGGAGAAAAAGCTTTTTGGCTATCGGAAAGCAGGAAGCTCTGTTTTGGCGGTTCAGATTTACCCTTGCTGCAACTAAGAAGAAGAGGTCAAATTCGTCGATTCTAACACGATTAGCACAGGTTAGTCATATGCTCTTTGTTCTTGGAATCAATAATTTTGTATCAATAGATTTGGTTTGTACTCGAATCAAGACTTCGAGTTGGTGATGCTAGTAGATTTTAATTGCAAGATTTGTGTTAAAATCTGTATATTGACATGTTGCATTTGGGACTTCGGATATGTAATCAACCTTGGTCTCTGCTGTTACTCACGTATGTAAGGTTGATTCTTATTTAGAGATCGGTCACAGAAGTAGAATTGAATCTGTTGAGTGTATGCCACTTGCTATGAATCTGTGAAGTTGCGAGCCACACACTGCATAAGGAAATTCTAGCCTTGCAATCTCACTCAAGGTTATCTCTAAGGCTAGACCTCATGTAATTTCCATGTTCGAGCATACATCTACTTGGATGATATGAGGTTCGAGTTCAGTTTCACCATCATCTTATGATGTAGAATGATGCTTGTCTTTCCATATGAACTCCCATGAATCTATGGTTCCATTATAACCAAGGTGCAAGATGCCTAGGTGAATGAATCGATGCAATAAATCTCCTGGCTGGGTGTAGATCTAATGTTCACTTCATGGCCTGATACATGAGAACCGTGCACCACACTCAGTTTGCATGGTTTATCGGAGCTCTAGCTGGTTCTGTTTTAGTGGAAATTGGTAGTGTTCAAATGAGCTTCAAGAAGATTGGTGAAGGGTTGTAAGGCGTAAATTGAGTGGTTTTAGATTATAGATGAACATGAGAGGAACGGTTCAATAAAAAGGAAATGTATATGGAAGAAATGTGAGGCTATCAACTCACGAAAACCGAGCTGCTGAGCCTTTTTGGAGCTTCCAAGATGTCTGGCTCCCTGTAGGGTTCACTGATTGCCCAATACATGTGCTCTTGCAACCTATGCAGTGTCCTAAAAGGGCCTAACCTGGACATGCTAGAAGAGAGGCTATGGTAGTAGCACCTTGAAAGGTGTATTCGGTGGCTCAATAAAATCTGGATTAACAGCCATGATCATCACCAACAAGATCGAGCGCTGGTTCCGGATAGAGGCCAACATTGTGTAGTTCTAATGAGCGTTCATCCTTCAATATTCACTAGGTGCAAGCATGAGTTCCACATGCGGTTTGCAAAGAGCTTATAGGAACCTACCTCGGACGCTCTTAAGATTCATTACAGGTGCCTATTACGACCTTGGTTGCTCTACATCGAATCATATGTGCATGTTGAAGAGGTTTTTGGTATTGTGGCGTACACATGGAGAGCTCATATTCGCTCAATGAAAATGTGCAGATGCAGAATGCTCCCATGCAAAAGCAACGTTGTTCATCAACTTCATTGTCACCAATGCAGGGTCTAATATCATGCTTTGCTTTTGTCATTCTTGGGAGCCTGATGGACATGGTCTATTCTACACAACTTCGGAGCCTTAAACACTTGGATGGAAGTTGGGAGCAACACGAAAGCGTTCGTGGTTGGTGCCTTAGAAAATGTACTAAAGTATCTGTAAACACTCAATTATGTCCAAGGCCCCCAATTATTAAAATTAATCAAGAAACCAATACTAATTTAAAGAATAAACAAATAGACAAAAATAGAAGGCAGAAGAAACAAAAAACAAGAAAAATTAAAACATAAAATAGAACAAATAGATAGAAACAGAAAGCAGAAAAACAAATAAAAAACAGCAAAACAAAAAATAATAATAATAAAATAAATAAATAAAAGAGAAAAAAGAAAGGGAAAAAGAAAAAGTAGATAAAAAATAAAAACAGAAACTGGCGGTCTACATTGTTGTTCGATGTTTAGCGGTTCGTATAGGCCCCCGTGCTGCCTTAGCCGTCTTGGACCTTGTGCATGAGTGGACCGAAAGTCTTTTCAAAATAAAATTCTTTTCAAAATGCTTTAGGATCTACGGGCTCACGCGACGAACTCTAAACGAGAAACTGGCAGTCTACGCTGCTGTTTGATGTTTAGTGGTTTGTATAAGCCCCCTGCTGCCTTAGCCGCCTCGGACCTTGTGCATGAGTGGACTGAAGGTTCCTCCAAAAAATATATGATATAGGAAACCTTTCAAAAACAAAATCTTCAAATACTCCTCTTCAAACACATTCGAAGGTCAAACTTTCAAAACAAACCAGAACTACGTAAGCCTTGAGTTTCCCATTGCACCGGGGAATACGTAGGAGCGGGATCAAGTCCTATCAGGCTAACCTCCATCAAGTTATTTATTTTCATGTTAACTAAGGGATCAAAAAAATTTCAAATAATCACACTCAATTTAAGGGTACTGTTCTTCGGAACGGGCGAGTGGGGTGCCTAACACCTTCCTCATTCGTAACCAACTCCCGAACTTCGAATCTCATCCTCGAGTTAGGGTATTTTCCAAATCTTTTTCCCTTAAATAAAAATTTGGTGGCAACTCCACATTAATAATAAAAATCATTTTTAAATTTTTTAGCAAGTTCGTCATCTCGTTGCGAGTACGGTTGCGACAGATGGCGACTCAACTAGGGATTTCTAGAGAGTCAAGCCCATTCAAATTGAGTGCGTCGTATTTGATCCTTTCCCTGTTTATTTGCGTGCTTTATTTATTACATGATTCATTTATTTGTTTATCCATCTGTTATTCATTTGTTTGTGTATTCTTTGTACAACCCTAGGATAGATGAATAATAAATTGCTATATATATATCTGTAGAATTTCCCCAATTGCAGGTATCCCAATAATATGTGTGCCCTCCACACTTTGCATATGAATTCTTTTATGAGTGGGGCCCTATACCCGGGTTTGAGTGCAGCCTAGGATAGAGGGATCTAGTGGTGTCACGCTGGGGCCTACGTCCTGTGTGGCTATCACGAAAATCCCGGCTAGAGTGCGTCCTATTCATGATGCCCCGTAACTAGTGGCTACTTCTATTGTTGTGGCAAGCATTAGGGACTGGAACTTGGCTCTAGTGGCCTCTACACCCTAGAATAACTAACCACCTTTGAGAGGTTCATATACTAAAAGCTTTAGACCTTTAGGATAGGTAACCCAAATAAGAGGCAAGGAGGGCACACACCCCTTTTATGATACATGGCTCATATGCTAGTCACGTGCTCGGGTAAACCGAATCATCCAAGATGGAAGAAGAGGAATCTGAAGTTGGGGAAATATAGAAAATTAAGAAAAAGAAAAAAAAGAAAAATCAAGCAAAAGGAAAAAAAGTAAAAACAAAAATCAAATAAAAAATAGAAAATCAAGGAAAGGAAAATAAAATTCCTAGGGAAAATTAGAAAAATAATTTTTGAAAAATACTAAAAATATAAAAAGATTCAAAAAGAGAGAAAATGAAGTTCAAAAGAAAATCTAAAGAACGTCTTCTAGCAAAAACTAAAAAAGGTTTTCAAACAAAACCAAAAGTTTTCTAGCAAAATAAAGAATAGAAAAACTCATAAAAATCATAAAATGGCTAAAAAACAAAAACAGCTTTTAATCATTTTGAAAACCCCCAAAACATCTATAAATTTGTGCATAGCATGCATGCATTCATTCATCCATTCATAAATTTATCAATGAAAGAAGGAGATTTTGAAAAATCATCCCATTCATACTCATTTTGCATCAACATATTTATCATTCATGATTTTTGCATCAACATCTTTATCATTCATGATTTTTGCTTTCAAATTATTTCTCAAAGAAATTAACTTTTATCTTTAACAGAAAAATTGGAGAAAGACAGCTTCCTCGACATCCTTATATGACCAGAGCACAATCGAGAATCATGGACGAGCTAGAAAGACAAAACGAGGAGTTGAGAAATGAGGTCAAGGCTTTGAAGGAGTAGATGGCCAAGCTGATGGAGGCCATCCAACTGTCGTAACAGAAGGATATAAGGGAATCCTTGCCGGGAGAACCAACTGATCCATTATATCCTCCTGGTTTCAATCCACAAAACCCGACCATACCTCCACAAACCAAAGGGGTTCATTATGGGTTTCCTCATGGGCATGCACCCTTACAAATCCAAACACAAGCCCAAATACATAACCTACCTCCAAACACCCTAGAAATCCCTTATACCATTCCAAACACCATCTCACAGGCCTACCAAATAGTCGTTAGGGGAACGTATCCTATGTTCGCCCAAGGGCCTTACCCTGTGTACATACCATCTTCCCAACCTCACCACAGGCCAGAGGAAAACCTAAACCATCCTTCCCAGGAGGATACGGAAAAGTGGAAAATCCTAGAGGATAGGATCCGGGCAATTGAGGGGAGCGCTTACGAAGCCAGAGACGCATCTAATCTGTGCTTGGTTCCAGATGTGGTAATCCCTCCCAAATTCAAAGTTCCTGAATTTGAAAAGTAACAAGGAACTAGCTGCTCAAAGAGCCACCTGGCCATGTATTGCAAGAAGATGTCTCCCTGCATGCTCGACAATAAGCTGCTTGTCCATTTCTTTCAAGACAGCTTAACTGGGGCTGCTGCCAACTGGTATACTTAGCTAGAGCGGACCCACATTCGTTCATGGAGGGACCTAGCTGATGCCTTTATGAAACAATACCAGTACAATATGGAGATGGCCCCCGATCGAACTCAGCTTCAGAATATGGCCAAGAAGGGAGACGATACCTTCAAACAATACGCTCAAAGATGGAGGGAGTTAGCTGCTCAGGTACAACCTCCATTATCTGAAAAAGAGCTGGTCAGCACATTCGTCGATACACTCCAAAATCCTTTCTATGACAAGATAATTGGCAATGTAACTTCTAGCTTCTCCGATGTCGTCATCATTGGAGAAAGGATCGAGGGTGACATGCGCCGTGGAAAGGTCGTGCATAAGCCTACAGGCGCAGTCAACGCTTCCCATGGATTGGGGAAGAAGAAGACAGGTGAAACCTACAACGTGGCTTCTGGTCAAGGCCAATATACTCCACAGGTGGCATATTATGGTCCAGTTGGTTACCAACCACCACCATACACACCCTACATACCATATCCTTACATTGCCAACACATACCAAACACCATACCCTTCTACTTGCAACCATTCACCACAGGTCCAGCCATCAACACCTTATACGACCCAAACACAAGCCATGAGCCAAAACCCTAATCAAAGCCAGAAAAAGGAGAAGAAGCCCTTCCAATTCGACCCTATTCCAATCTCCTACACCGAGCTGCTACCCCGTTTAATTCAAAACTCTCTGGTGGCTCCTTATCCTCTAAAACCTCAAGAACCACCATATCATAAATGGTATGACGCAAACACTAGATGCGATTACCATGCAAGATTCATTGGTAATTCCACAGAGGATTGTCTAGCATTGAAACGAAAGGTACAAAGCCTAATCGATGCAAAATGGCTGGATTTTGGGAGGCTTACTCCTAACATAGAAAAAAATCCATTGCCGAATCATGAGAGCCCGTCGACTAGCTAAAAGAGATGGGAGCAGCACAATGAGTTTCCTTGTACAAGTTGAGACGTCGAGAGGATACTCATTCAAAAATTGTCATACTTTTCAAAGTCAATCTTTTGTAAATAAATATCAATAAATGAATAAAAAAATTACATTTTTCATGTTTCTTAAGCATGTGCCTCACATTGTTGGTTTTACTTTTAAAATTTACCATTCCTTTTCACCATTCAACCCGCTTCTTCCTAAACAAATAAATACCCGATGGTGACAATGTCAGTGCTGTAATAAATAATCTTGAACGTCTAATTAATCAAGCTCAAAGAACAAAAAACCCAAATGAGGAAGCAATATAAACAACCAGGGATTCCAAATGGACCATCCATTGTGATCCTGAAATCAAGGAAATGTCTTGTCAAAATACCGTGCTGGAATAAAGTTCAAGTCCAGGCAAAATTTAGGGACGCAAAATAAGATCCGCTGAATTGGAAGCCGAAATGATCCCGGCAAGATCAATATTTGACTACATAAAAAGAAAGAAACTCGTTGGATCAAAATCAAGAATGGTCCAAGAAAAATCAGGGTCAAAATTCAAAATTCAAGAAGGAGAAAAACCCGTTGGATTGAAAGTCAAAAATAATCCAGGAAAAAGTAGGGTTAAAAATCAAAAAATAAATCGACAAAATCATGATCAGAAAAGGTCTTGATGGGTTCAAAAAAACAATTCAGGAAAAATCAGGATCAAATAGAAGCCCACTAGGTCGAAAATCCCCAAAATAACCTAGGCAAAAGTTAGAGGACACAAACAAAGGCCCGCTAGGTCGAAAACCCTCAAAGGGCGGCCTAGGCAAAAGTTAGGGCACAATCAAACAAAGGCCCACCAGGTCGAAAACCCTCAAAGGGCAGCCTAGACAAAAGTTAGGGCACAATCAAACAGAAGCCCGCTAGGTCGACAATCTTTAAAAACGACCTAGGCAAAAGTTAGGGCACGATCAAACAAAAGCCCGCTAGGTCGACAACCCTCAAACACGACCTAGGAAAAAGTTAGGGCACGATAAAAAAAAAGCCCGCTAGGTTGAAAACCCTCAAAGACGACCTAGGCAAAAGTTAGGGCGCAATCAAACAGAAGGCCCGCTAGGTCGAAAGCCCTCAAAGGGCAGCCTAGGAAAAAGTTAGGGCACGATCAATCAAAAACCCGCTAGGTCGACAATCCTCAAAGAAGACCAAGGCAAAAGTTAGGGCAAAATAAAAGACTTGCGGGGGCGAAAACACAAAAGAATAACCCAGGAAAAAGTTAAGGCCAATCCAGGAATCCCAGGACAATCTAACATTCCTGCACCTCATATCTTCCTAAAACTTGGGTAAAATTTTTCCATTTCTCAAGTTTGATTAATTTGACAATCAAGGTTATGAAAAGCAGCACTGGCATTTTTCATCAAAAGGTGCCATTCGGGCAATCAAACTCACACCTTTCGTCTTTTCCTACCGAACACACAAAACACCACTTGCTAAAACCTTCTTTATTTCTCTCCATCCAAAATCACTTCGCACATCCTAATAGTGCACATGCCAAAAGAGATGCAAAAAATGCGAAAGATAAAAAAGGGGATTAATTTTGAAAATTCATGACAAGTCGGACGAATCCTTGACCATCGCATTACGACATGACTGTTTCCCAAAAGATCATCCTCTTACTAGCTACAATGCCACCAAAAATAAAGGAGTGTGTCTTATTGAATCATGCTGACCACTGTTGGGTCTCAAAGATCCTGAAAAAGAAGGTTCCAAGGTTGACCAAGAAGCCAAGAGATAGAGTCGATCCAGCTCGGCCTGATTCTTGATTCCTTTCACACCTACTATAAGGTTGTCGAGAAAGGACACGTCAAAAAAAATCAAAAATCAAGAGAAACAAAAGTATTTTAACCCCATCATGGCATGCATTCATCCCATAGCATCCATTTCATCAAATAATTATTTCAAGCATAAAAAAGCAATCAATAAGATTAAAACATTGCATCCTTTCTATTCAAGCATCACAAACATCGCATCCTTTCTATTCAAGCATCACAAACATCGCATCCTTTTCATTCATACAACAACATCATTCATTCAAGAGTTTCATAATTCATTTTTCAAAGCTAATTAAGACCGGGGTAAGATTTCCTGAGTCAATCATAATTAAAAAGGAATCAAGTTCAAACTGGGGCAAATGCTTGCCCTCAAAATTCAATTTGAGGTCATCCTCAAATTCAAAATCAAGTCCAAAATAGGGCAAAGTTTCCTAGAAAAATTCAAGTCAAGCTCATCCTCAATCTCGTCGAGGTCCAAACTGGGGAAAATGCTTGCCCAAAATCCCTTCAAATCAAGACACCCCTCAATTATCAAGAATTTTCCAAACTGGGGGAAAATGGTTGCCCAAGTTTCTTCAAGAGAATAATTATCAGATGCTTAAAAACCTTCGAATTCAAGGTAGTATAAGCTATTTGTTCCAAGAAAAACATATTTTCAAAATAAGATTGTCCGGGGGTAGCCAATGAAGAAGTCCATATTCCCTCCTCACGTGCCTGCCCAAGACACATCAGATTGTTTTCCATACCTGTCCTCTCAGGTCATTCTCTCGCCTGCATTAACAGGCTATCATTTTATTTACCACACCTGTCTTAACAAACATCTATCTTCATTCCATCCTGTCAACAACAGGACCATTACATTTAACCTGTCCTAACAGGACATTGTTCACTCTTCTTTTCTTATCTCAACAGGCTTTCATCTTTCCTTTCGCCTGCCCAGCGAGTTTGTATTTTTCCTGTCAACAATAGGAATTTGTCTACATTTATCCTATCCTAACAGGTTAGTTTTCGTCACTCATTGTACCTGTCTTAACATGTTTCCTTCATTTTACTTTTCCTATCGTCACAGGTTCTTTTCATACTTTCTTATCTGTCCTAATAGGTCTTCATCATTATGCTATACCTGTCTTAACAAGTATCTCATTCCATCCTATCAACAACAAGACCTTTACACCTTGCCTGCCCTAACAGGCCATCGGTTCTACGCCCTCATACTTGTCTCCACGATGTCGCAACCGTAATTCCGATGAGACAACGAACTCGCTAAAATTTGAAAAATGAATTTATTTTATAAGTGTGGAGTCGCCACCAAATTTTTATTTAAGGGAAAATACTTGGAAAAAACCCTGACTCGAGGATGAGATGCTAAGTTCGGGAGTCGGTTACGAGTGGGAAAGGTGTTAGGCACCCCATTCATCCGTTCCGAAGAACGGTACCCTTAAACTGAGTGTGTGATTTTTTGAAAATTGTTTGATCCCTTAATTAATGTGAAATTAAATAAATTGATAAAGGTTAGCCTGACAGGACTTGATCCTGCTCCTACGTATTCCCCGGTGCAATGGGAAATTCAAGGCTTACGTAGTTCTGGTTTGAGTTGAAGGCTTGACCTTCGAAAGGTGTTTGAATTTAAATGTGAACAGGTTCTATTTGAAGATATTTTAAGGGTGCACCCCCAATCCACCAATGCACAGGTCCCAAGACAACTACGGCTGCACTTGGACCCATACGGACCTCTAAACAACAAACAACAGAAAAAGCTACCAGTTTGTTTTTAGGGTTCGTTGCGTGAGATTAAGGAATGCAAAGTGAGTTTTTATTTGTTTGAAAATGGAAAGGAAATCCCAATCCACATATGCACAGGGCCCAAGACAACTACGGCTGCACTTGGACCCATACGGATCTCTAAACAACGAACAACAGAAAAAGCTACTAGTTCATTTTTAGGGCCCATTGCGTGAGATTGAGGAATGCAAAAATGAGTTTTTTTTATTTGAAAACGACGAAAAGGAATTAGATGGGATTGTGATAGATAGAAATGCGGAGGCCAAGCCTATTTGTGATTACTGAAAATATAGGGGCCAATTTATAATTACTGGAAGTACAGGGGCCAATTTATAATACTGGAAGTACAGGGGCCAATTTTCAATTTCTAGAAGTACAGGGACCAATTTGTAATTTCTAGAAGTACAGAGGCCAAATTGCAATTTCCGGAAGTACAAGGGCCAATTTGTAGTTTCTGGAAGTTTAAGGGCCTATTTGTAATTTTTGGAAGTTTATATGGCTTTGCATGGCTTGGTGGCTCATTTGGCTTAGGAGGCTAAGAGTGGCTCATTTGGCTTGGGAGGCTAAGAATGGCTCATTTGGCTTGGCTCATGGACTTGGGCGGCTTGGAGAGGCTGGATCGCAAATGGCACGTGAGGTGCACGAGATTGAGGAGGGGAAATTGGTGGCAAAATAGTGATGTGGTTCAGGCAGGGTTCGATCTTGCGTGTGGAGAGACCAAGGGCGCCCCTTACCACTGAGCCAACACCCCCTGGTTGCCTCCTTAATGCCTCAAATATAAAACATATCTTTGAGAACGTAGGCTTATGCCCTGCATGTGAATTACATGGTTCTTTTCCTTTGCATCAGTCACCTTGACGCCCATATACCTCTGCACCTGCCATCTCAGTAACTGGGTCTAACATGAGTCTTTAGAGGGCATGCGCCTGGGTGCATCTGCTCGAACCACAGCTCCTGGATGTCTAAGGATGCTTGGAACCCACATGAGCCACATACAGCTCTCCCAGCACTTGTGCAGTACCTGAATAGTGCCTAATATAAAGGCCAACTCATGGCTCCGGGCGTACAAATTATGGACACTTTCATTGCTAACAACTTATGAACGTTGGCAGTTTTGACGAGCCTTGCCTTAAGCAAGGTGCTGGGTGGTAGCTTTGGGTCACTAGACATCGTGACTTTGAGGAGGGACTTCTGGACGCGCTGACGGACCAAGACCGGTCCTGGGAACGAGTCAAAGAGCTCAACCCCTCACCGTTGTCGTCTCTGGTTGCTGTACGAGTCAGGCACAAACAAGAACTAGCCCCTGTTCAAGATTCCCCCAATCCTAAACTCTAATAAGAAATGTAAATGGGCCCAACAGCTTTGAGTTTTGATTTGTAGAAACTCCTAACAGACCCTCTACAATATCTCTTATGAGATGCAAACCTCACTCAATCATACTCCAAGATTTGGCATCACTCACACGAGCTTACCTCTTAGCTATTTTTGTAGTTAGCATTCAGATTCACTTGAAAAGCTTTCATTCCACCATTATTCGTATGAAAGTACAGTGTGTGACCCACCGCATATGCAAAATAATGACAATCATCCAATGAAGATTTCGTAAACAATTTCGCCTATGCACTGGACAATTCTGTTCATGGTGGTATTCAGTGTGCACTATTTGTGGTGACAATCAGAATTCATTAACATTCACAGGGTCACCAAGAAGTACACGTGCAGGTGGTACATATTCAAACAAACATCTAATTCACAACTAGAAACCTTCTAACAGATTCCGAAAATCAAGATCACAATTGGGAATTCATACCTATATTTCTCAATTAGAGGCAATATCGTTCATACAATTTCAACGAAAATGTTGCTAACCTGGTTACCACAACCTTGAACAAAGATGAGAGTCTCTTCTACGTAGCTGAATCAGGTGAGTCCATCCATGGCTTGTGGGAGAATTTTGGGTGCCTTAGCCGAAATGCAGGGGAACTAAAGGAAGCGCGATCTTATTCAGTCCTCTGCTGCTTCTTCCTCAATCTAAATTTCTCCCCTTCCTCCCGAAAAGCCGAAAAATCCCCCTTTCCAAAGTTTTTCTCTAATTTATAGAGAATTTTTTCAAAAAACCTTTCCCGCTTTATTTCAATTTTTCTTAATCTTCCGTCTTCAGATTTTTCCTTCTTTTTCTTTTTGATTTATTTTATTTTTTTGCCCTTTTTCTAATTTTTTGTTTTGTATATATATATATATTTATTTTATTTTTAATTCATTTTATTTTTCCTTAAACTTTGTTATTTTTCATTCTTTTTCTTTTCATTTTTGTTTTTTTTATTCGTTGTTTTTGTTTTTTCTTCTTCTTTTATTTTTGATTGATTTTTTCTTTTTTTTCTTGTTATATTTTCCTTTTTCTTTTATATATATTTTATTTTGATTCTTTTTTCGGTTTTGTTTTTATTATTATTCATTTTTAATTTGTTGCCTTTCTTTGTAATTTCCTTCTTCTATTTTCCTCTTTTTTCGCTTTCCGCTTTCTACTTTTCCTTGTTTCTCTGTTTTCTCTGCTTTTCTTAATTATTTAAATAAATAAAAAATGGAAAATGGGGCTTCGGATAAGATTGAGTTTTTACACACGGGTCGTTAGATTCCTGCCTGCCTTAACAAGTTTTTCATCATTCTTTGTTCACCTGTCTTAACAGGCTCTTGTTTCTTTCCTGTCAGTAACAGGACTTTCCTTCGTCACCTGTCTAAACAGGTTTTCACCCTTCCTCTTTGCCTGTCAAGCAGGCTTGCTTTTTTTCTTGTCAATAGCAGGATTTCTTTCATTTTCCTCTGCCTGTCTAGCAGGCTCGCATCTTTCCTATCAATGACAGAATCTTTTTGCCTTTGCCGGTCTTAACAGGCTTTCGTCGTTCCTTTGCCTGTCTAGCGGGCTTGCATCTTTCCTGTCAACAACAGGACCCTATCTGCATCTCACCTGTCTTAACAGGTCATTTTATTTACATTTTTCCTGTAAACAACAGGACCTCATGTTTAAATTTTGTTCTTTTTTCCTGTCAAGAAGGTTTGCATTTATCCTGGCAACAACAGGATTTCATTTACATCCTCCCGGCAACAGCGGGATCTCATTTGCATTTTCCTGTCAACAACAGGACCTCATGTTTAAATTATGTTCTCTTTTCCTTTTAAGCAGGTTTGCATTTATCTTGGCAATAGCAGGATTTCATTTGTATCCTCCCGACATTAGCGGGATCTCATTTGCATTTTCCTGTCAACAACAGGACCTCATGTTTGAATTCTGTTCTCTTTGCCTGTCAAGTAGGTTTTCATTTATCCTGGCAACAACAGGATTTCATTTGCATCCTCCTGGCAACAACGGGATCTCATTTGCCTTTTCCTGTCAACAACAGGCCTCATGTTTAAATTCTATTCTCTTTGCCTGTCAAGCAGGTTTGCATTTATCCTGGCTGTAACAGGATTTCATTTGCATTTTTCCCGGCAACAGCAGGACCTCATTTGCATTCTCCTGTCAACAACAGGATTTCAAGCATGTTTAATTTCTGTCCACCTGTCAAGCAAGTTTGCATTTATCCTGGCAACAGCAGGATTTCATTTGCATTTTCCCGGCAACAGCGGGACCTCCCCCTTTACATTCCTCCCTATTAATAATAGGATTCCCATCAAGTCTTACTTTTCTGCATTTTGACCTATGATGTCAGGCCTCCTCCAAGTTTTCTTTTCGGCATTTTGGCCTATAGTGTCAGGCCACCATCAAGTTTACATTTCTGCATTTTGTGGCCTATGTTGTCAGGCCACCTTGTACATACCCTACATTTTAGTTCCTGTATGCTTTCCTGCTTGGAATGGATCGTTTTCACTCCACTCATCTCGTCGTAACGAGCCATTCTCTTCTACTTTTCCTGTTTTAACAGGCCATTTTCATTTCATTTTGCTTGTCCTAACAAGCAATCCCATTGCATTCCACACCTGTCCTAACAGGCCTTTATTCATTTCACTTAGCCTAATCAGGCTATGGCATCAAGCCTTGTATATTTAAACCCTAACGGCACACGAAGCCGGTAATATCATTCAATCGCCATCCTACAGGAATCCATGAGGTTTACTTTAAGCCCAAGGCTTCTAGTGCTACTCGGACTTTCTCAAAAGCCTTCCTCAGACATAATGTGTTCACGTCTTTACTCATTTCCTACCATGATAATCCTGAGAATCATTTCTCACATTATCTGGTAGGAAAACGAGTAAAGAGGGGCAAACTGTAAACACTCAATCATGTCTGAGACCCCAGCTATTAAAACTAATCAAGAAACCAATACTAATTTAAAGAATAAACAAATAGACAGAAACAGAAGATAGAAAAAATAGAAAACAAGAAAAATTAAAACATAAAACAGAACAAATAGACAGAAATAGAAAGCAGAAAAACAAATAAAAAACAACAAAAAATAATAATAAATAAATAAATAAATAAAAGAGAAAAAAGAAAGGGAAAAATAAAAAGTAGATAAAAAATAAAAACAAAATTCATAAAATAAGAAATAATAAAAACATAAATAAAAAAATATAAGTAAAAATGAATAAAAAATAATAATAAAAAAAATAAAAAAAATATAATAAAAAAAATAAAAAATAGATGAATAAAAAAATTAAAAACAGTACATCAAGATATAAATAAATAAGACAACAAATAAAAACAACAAAAAAGAAGAAATTAGGAAAATACAATATAAACAAAATTAAAATCAAATTAAAGGGAGAAAACCGGAATAAAGAAGAAAAGGTTAGGAGGGGCTGGCTTTTGGCTCTTTGAAAGAACTTGGCCCTTGCCAAGAGGGAAGGGGCTGACTTTTGGCTCTTTGAAAAAAGCTTGGCCCTTGGCAAGAAGGAGAGGTGTTTATATATACCTGCAAACAGAAAAAGAAGGGGTTCTTTTCTTCTTGGGATTTTTGGGGGAAGAAATCGGGGACCAACGTAAGGGGGAGAGAACAGAGAAGGAGAAGGAATTCCGGGGAATCTTGGTCGCTCTCGCTCACCACTACCAGGTAAGGTTCGAAATTATTTTCAAGAATAACATCTTGTTGATTCGCTTTCTTGATTTACCTTCATCATTGCTTGCTCCTATAGAAGCACAAAAGAATACTCCTGAGAATTATGATGAAATTCCAGAAAGTTGATCTATGTTGCACGAATTCATCTCTTGTTCATCGGAGTTTTGTGGCTTTGATTGCAATATCGAAAAACGGAGAAGTGAGATTAATATTCTTGATTTATGGTTTCGAACTTTCAGTTCATGGTAAATATGGAGAAATTTCAGTTCCTAAAAATATGCATTAGTTATGATTATATATACATGCCATCATGTGATCATAATAGTGACCAGGCCTCGAAAGTCTCTGTTCGCAGTCCTTGAGATAATGGATCCATCATGTTCTTTAGCTAGAATAGTGAATTAATTTTCCCGGCACACTGTGAGTCTCACGCAATGGGAACCAACCTGAATGTTGCAAAGCCTAAAGTTCGTTTAAGGGTTACACTGGATAAGGCTTAAAACATTAGACCTTCTCTGTTTGGCGCTGGGAGCACAAAATGACATAGGCAAGTCATGTTCAATGAGAGTCATTACCGAGGTCGAAAGCAAGAGTGTGTGTTCATTTACAAGCCTGTATTTATATCCCTACCTGTTTATATCTACTACGAGTTGCATATCCCAAAAAGAAAACCATTCAGAAAATGTTGGAGGATCGAACGTCATGGATCATTTGTAAGAGAGGTGAGCAGCGTAGGCAAGATACCAATTCAATTTTCGAATCCTGTAATGAGAGGCTTAACGTCCAGGGTAAGTACTTGAACGTGATATGAAGCTCCCTAGTGCCCCTCACACTTTGAATCTTGTTATTTTGAGGGAGTCAAGCTTAGAAATCTGGTTCGCGATCCTGGTCAGAAAAGGTAAAAGGAAGGATCACTAATGGTCAGCAGGAAAATTCCATCTCAGGCGACTTTTAGGTTAGATGTTAGACTATCTCCTTGAATGGCTTCATTATCATCCTCAAGTAGAAGCAACTGATAAAGTCCAGGCGTGATCAGTTCTGGTGCGAAGATAGTATGCATCAACAATGACCATTCATCAGGGTCTTGCTAGCTCATGAAAGCATACCGAGGTCCCAAAAAAAACGATACGAACAGTATTCAGGTGCCTTGTTTGAGGTTTCTAATTCGTTCGGGTTGTAATGCCTTTTGTACGGTTGCCTACAATAAGCCAAGTCGGAAGGTCTCCTTGGATATCTTCTTTTGAAGCTGCATCACATCCCCCTCCATCCATGCAACAACTTCTAAGGGAGAATGATTTCATGCAGATGAGTCTCGGCACGTGGGGCCCAATCCCATGCAACGCTGTGAATGATGTGACCCCGCTATTATATGCATATAACAAAGTTAAACTGCAGAACTCAAACATTGGTATACCATCTAGGTGAGCCTACTACTGCTCGTGCGTTACAGAACAATGCCCATACAAGCCCCTGGCAAATCAACAACCTGTTTTCAAAGCCAACTCGAATCGTATGGAGGCCATGCAGATTCCAATCATGGAAGTTTCTCCCAACGTTTGTTAGACAACGGAATCATGAAGGTTTTGGCCAAGGGGTAATCTCTGGGACCTCCTAGCTTTATGTGGTCCTAGTAAGGAAGAATGTTGTGCATTACAAGAAGACTCGTGGTGTCTTTAGAAGCTACAATATCTACAATACAGGGTTCTGGAATTTCAACAAAGGGTGTATTTACAAACATATTACCGAATGCATTTGAGGTAACGTACGGAGCTCCACCACAGGAGTTTGATGCATTGGTTCCAACTGGTTTGCAAGCTAGATCGGGTGAATTGTTCTACAAAGAATTCTTCAAGCACCGTGAATCATATCCATTCGGAACAACGACCATTTGCTTGATATAATCTTTCACTTCCCCATAACAATTGGTCAATGACCTTGTAGAAGTCTATGGTGGATGGTCGCCATTTGATATGATGAGGAGTTTACTCGTCGAAGGCTAAGAAAGGGTCCAGTTCTTGATGAGGAGATCAGAAAACCCATGCACCAATATAAGCCTGCCCCTATATGCCCTGAATATGTACTTTGCATGGTCTGAATACGTACCAACGCGAGCCTATGTTGCTGATTTAAATAAGAGGAATGACGCCGAATTCGAGGGTCATTGGAAGAGAGAGGATTTCCCATATAATGCCCATTGAAGGAATAATGCAGCCTTGGATCCCCCATGTGAAATCAAATACATGCATTCCTCGTCGATATAAACGGGCATAGGAGCTAATTATTCAAATATCAATGAGCGTTAGTGATAATTGGAAGCCCAGCTCAAGTGGAAATTTCATTGCCCACGACCTCTAGGACCCATGCTCGACTCCTACCTCTTGCAATTCGATTTTGGCCTTCTAATGCATTGATCCATGACCTTGCACATGCACATGAGTGGGTGAAATTCAGATAAGCGAGGGGCCTGCTACTAATTCTTGTTCAAGATAAAATCAGCCCAATCCCCATGTCACCCTCTAATTTAATGATCATAAAAGGTATGTCATAGAAAGGCGAATGGCTCGAGTGGCGGAGCGCGCACTTCACACTACCTCAGTCCTAGCATTCGAACCCCGCTTATAGCACTTTCCCTTTTAATTTTCTTACCTGGGAATCACATAGCCATCAAAATGTCTCTTAAATTAAAGGTAGAGCACTAGAATACTAACTAGGAACTTGGCCTAGCAGTTGGCGCGTGCCCAGCGTACCTCTAGGAACCGTGTTCAAGCCTTGCTGCGCGCTCTTTTTAATTCACTTGTCAATATGAATAGGGCAGCTAAGTACAAGACTAAAGCAAGGCTTTAGAAACTTCAACCAACAAACTGGTTTGGTGGTATATAAAGCGTTTGAAGGGCCTCCAGATGCGGCGTTCGAACCCCGCATCAAGCTCTTTCCATTTTTCTGCTGAAAAAAAAAATCCCTTTAATTGCATACCAGGCCCCTATACTTCCAGATATTGCAGGCATACCCCTATACTTCCCAAAATTCAAGTTCTGTCCCTAGACTCCTCAGAATTCAAAATTCTGCCCCTACACTTTCCAAAATCACAATTCGACCCTTAAACTTCAAATAAGATCAAATTCAATAAAATCAAGTTTTTTTTTCGAATAAAAATCAAATGTAATTCTTCTTTCAATTACAATTCCTTTCTTTAATTTTCAAATCGAGTTCGTTTTATTCAAGTTTAGTGCAAATTTTCAAAATCTAAAACCAAATCAAGTTTTTTTAGTTAAATCAAGTCCAACTTCTAACATCCAAAATCTAGGTCCATTTCAATCAAGTTTTATTCTTTTTTTCAATCTTGAACCAAATCCATTTCTTATTTCAAATGAAATTCTTTTCAAAAGATTTTGGAATCAACGGTCTCACACGACGAACTCTAAACAGGAAACTGGCGGTCTACACTGGTGTTCGATGTTTAGCGGTTTGTATAGGCCCCCGTGCTGCCTTAGCCGCCTCGGACCTTGTGCATGAGTGGACCGAAAGTATTTTCAAAACAAAATTCTTTTCAAAAATGCGTTGGGATCTACGGTCTCATGCGATGAACTCTAAACGGGAAACTGGCGGTCTACGCTGTTGTTCGATGTTTAGTGGTTTGTATAGGCCCCCGTGCTGCCTTAGCCGCCTCGGACCTTGTGCATGAGTGGACTGAAGGTTCCTCCAAAAAATATATAATATAGGAAACCTTTCAAAAACAAAATCTTCGAATACTCCTCTTCAAACACCTTCGAAGGTCAAGCCTTCAAAACAAACCAGAACTACGTAAGCCTTGAGTTTCCCATTGCACTTGGGAATAAGTAGGAGCGGGATCAAGTCTTGTCAGGCTAACCTCCATCAAGTTATTTATTTTCACGTTAACTAAGGGATCAAACAAATTTCAAATAATCACACTCAGTTTAAGGGTACCGCTCTTCAGAACGGGCGAGTGGGGTGCCTAACACCTTCCCATTCGTAACCAACTCCCGAACTTCGAATCTCATCCTCGAGTCAGGGTTTTTTCCAAATCTTTTTTCCTTAAATAAAAATTTGGTGGTGACTCCACATTAATAATAAAAATCATTTTTAAATTTTTTAGCGAGTTCGTCGTCTCGTCACAAGTATGGTTGCGACAGATGGCGACTCCACTAAGGATTAAAAAATTCCATTTTAAATTTTTTAGCGAGTTCGTCGTCTCATCGCAAGTACGGTTGCGACAGTATCCAGACGCGTTGGTTTTATATTCGGTACTGAGGACTCTCTTAGCAAGGAATGGACTACCATCCTCAAGCTACACACTCCCGATGATCCCTTTGTGATAAAAAAAAAAAAAAAGAGGGGGAGAAGGAATTAGCTTTGAACTGAACTTTTACATAGAAACAGGGTGCATGTGGGCATAATCTTTTACTCAAACTCACAGTGATTCTTTGAAAGTGAGCTAGGATTTATGGACAGGGGCAGGTCCACTGGGTTCTGATCAGGACGTCTAATAAATCCCATGCAGCGCATGTAATTCCCACGTCCAAAAGGGTGCGCCTAAATTTTGATTAAAGGTGTCAAAGATCCAACCAAAGGCATGGTCTAGTGGCATTGCTGGTTACCCATGATACTCGGACCCGGCGTTCGAGTCCTAGCCGAGGCTATTTCCCTTAAATGCCTCCATTTTGCAAGCTGTGGGGCTGTGCCTAATTTGAAACAGGCCATGTGAGGATAAGGCCTGGGCTGCGCCAAATTCGTTGTCTAAAGTCCATTCCTTTTCTTTAAGCTCTTTAAGTGCATGGGGTCAAACCCACATATTTTTTAAAATTGAATCCATTTCAAACATAAATTTTAAAACCAGGTTTATCAATTCAAGCACGAATCAAGGCAGGCAAATTTTGAATCAAATTTAATTCTTTTTTCTCCAAATTCCGAGGCAAGAAAATTTTAAATTAAATTTAATTATTTTTTCTCCAAATTCCAAGGCAAGCAAATTTTAAGTTAAATTTAATTCTTTTTCTCCAAATTCCAAGGCAAGCAAAATTTTTAACCTTAATTCTTTTTCTCCAAATTCCTCTTCAAGTATCATTTTAAATAACATTTAATTCTTTTTCTTCAAAATTCAAAATCAAGTTTTCAAAATTTAAAATCAAGTTCATTTTAAATCAAGTTTATTTTAAATCAAGTTTATTTTAAATCAAGTTCATTTTAAGCTCATTTTAAATTAAATTCAAATTCAAGTCAAGTTCACTTTCTCAAAATCAAAATCAAGTTCAAATTCAAGTCAAGTTCACTTTCTCAAAATCAAAATCAAGTTCATTTCAAGTCAAGTTCAATTTCTTAAATTCAAATTCAAGTCAAGTTCACTTTCTCAAAATGAAAATCAAGTTCATTTTAACATCCAAAATCAAGCTCAGCTTAAATCAAGTCCATCTCAAATCAAATTCATTTTATTTGGATTTTAATCCAAACCCAATTATTTTTCTACCTAAATCCCCTTTTCATCTTTGTTATTTTTAAATTAAATTCATTAATTCTAGGTCTCACATAATGAACCTTAAGCACGAACTGGTAGCTTTTTCTGCTATTTGATTTTTATGGATTCATATGGGTCCTAGTACAACTGTAGTTGTCTTGGACCTTGTGCATATGTGGACTAAGAATCCTTTTCAAATAACTTCAAGAGAAAATTCATTTCTGAATCCCTAGCCTCACGCGATGGACTCTAGGTAAGAACTAGCAGTTTCACTGTTCGATACTTAGAGATTCATATCGGTTCTAGTGCAGCCCTCGTTTGCCTTGGATCCTGTGCATATGTGGACTAGGGATTTTCTCTAAAATCATCTTCCAAATTCTTTCTATCTCCGAAGGTCAAGCCTTCAAACCAGAACTACGTAAGCCTTGAGTTTCCCATTGCACCAGGGAATACATAGGAGCAGGATCAAGTCCTATCAAGCTATGTTCCATCAATCTATTTATTTTCACTCTAATTAAAGGGATCAAACAATTTTCAAATAAATCGCACACTCACTTTAAGGGTACCGTTCTTCGAAACGGGCGAGTAGGGTGCCAACACCTTCCCCACTTGTAACCGACTCCCGAACCTAGATTTTTCCTCAAGTTAGGGTTTTTCCAAATCTTTTCCCTCAAATAAAAATTTGGTGGTGACTCCACTTAATCAGAAATATTCTTTTTTTAAAAACAATTTAGCGAATTCGTCGTCTGATTGTAATTACGGTTGCGACAACTCCCTAGTGCATGCCATCTCATGGACTTTGCAGTTTTAAAACATTCAAATAGTCTTTACAATCTTGGTTTCAATGGAAAGTAACGTAAAACCTTTACTGGTACTTTTTTTTTCCCTTACCTTTTGTCTTCCACATAGACTTTTCACAATGTTTGTAAACATCCAACCTTTCATCTTTTCCCCCATACAACATGTAATTATTTTTGCATATATCTATCTTAGTATAATTCAGCCCAAGTTTGTGGATCACCTTCTTTGCCTCATAAAAAGAAGTAGGAATTTTTACATATTCAAATGCATCTTTCAATAACTCTAAAATCAACGTCATTGCTTTGTTAGTCATTATCGCAACCGTAATTGCAACACAATGACGAACTCACTAAAATTTGAAAATAGAATCCGTTTCAAATTTGTGAAGTTGCCACCAAAGTTTTATTTAGGGAAAAACATCTCGAAAAACCCTAACTTGAGGATGAGATTCGAAGTTCGGGAGTCGATTGCGAGTGGGGAAGGTGTTAGGCATCCTACTCGCCCGTTCCGAAGAACGGTACCCTTAAATTGAGTGTGTGATCTTGAACTTTTTGAAAATTATTTGATCCCCAAAAATAATTAAGTTTGTACAAGAAAAGGCCTGACAGGACTTGATCCTGCTCCTACGTATTCCCAGGTGCAATGGGAAACTAAAGGCTACATAGTTCAGGTTTGAAGGCTCGACCTTCGGAATGAAAAGAAAGATAATTTTGAGAGTATTTTCTATATTTTGCATAATTCTTAGTTCACATATGCACTGGATCCAAGACAACTACAGTTGTACAGCGATCCGTACAAGCTTCCAAGCACCAAACAGTAAAAGGAGCTACCAGGTGGCACTTAGAACTCGTTGCGTGAAACCAAGAATTCTATTGGAATTAATTTCATTATCTCAAAAGATTTTTCAAGGTCCACATAGGAACAGGATCCCAAACAACTAAGGTTGTACAAGGGTCCGTACAAGTTTCTAAACATCGAACAGTAGAAAGAGATACTAGTTGGCATTTAGGACTCACCACGTGAAACCAAGGATTGTGGAAAGAAATTTTGTTATTTGAAAAGATTTTTCAAGGTCCACATGTGCACAGGATCCCAGAAAACTACGGCTGCACAGGGATCCGTATGAGTTCCTAAACACTAAACAATAGAAAAAGCTACTAGTTGGTGTTCAAGACTCGTCGCGTGAAACCAAGAATTTTTGTGGATAGCGATTTTATTATTTGAACAGCTTTTTTTTCAAGGTCCACATGTGCACGAGATCCCAAACAACTACGACTGTACAAGGGTCTGTATGAGTTTTTGAACACTGAACAGTAGAAAGAGCTACCAGTTGGTATTCAAGACTCGTCACGTGAAACCAAGAATTTTTGTGGATAGTGATTTTATTATTTGAAAAGCCTTCCAAGGTCCACATGTGCATGGGATCCTAGACAACTACGGCTATACAGGGGTTCATATGAGTTCTTGAACATCAAACAGTAGAAAGAACTACCAGTTGATATTCAAGACTCGTCGTGTGAAACCAAGAATCTTTGTTTAAAAGGGATAAATTGGGCTTGATCCCAGGAATTGGAAAAGTTGTGCTAGGCTCGGGTTAAAGCAATTAGTTTAGTGTTAAGCTAGGAAAGATTGATCCTAACCCCCACAACAAACTATTAGGGTCTCAAGGGTGAGATAAGGGTGTGGTTTCGAATTTCAAGTAAAACTTTATTTTTAGGTACGCTAGATCCGTACTAAAGATAAACCTGGGACTTCAACTTAACCAGGCACCCTTTGACTGAAGTAAATTGCTTC
This sequence comes from Canavalia gladiata, assembly GCA_037954105.1. Classification (NCBI taxonomy): domain Eukaryota; kingdom Viridiplantae; phylum Streptophyta; class Magnoliopsida; order Fabales; family Fabaceae; genus Canavalia; species Canavalia gladiata. The sequence goes on from CM075665.1 coordinate 36,397,508, forward strand.
CTGAAAGGTATGGAATCGAGTGTAGGAATGTGGCCGCGTGGGTTTTGTAGGATGACCTATTTTTCCTACCCTTGGCCCAATTAGGATTGGCAACCCAACAGCTCATTGGCTCGAGCTTAGTGATGTGAGAGGGGAATTGAATCAAGTTGGGACCTTAAACCGAACTTGGGACCAAGTGAGCCTCTAATAGCCTTTTGTGGACCAATGTCAAATTCTGTGGAGATGTGTATTGCTCGATTTGTCCATGGCTAGACTTAAACGAATGCATGTGCGGGACCCATGTAAAGTGGATAGGTCTTACTTCTGCGTTCGTGGGGCCCGCTCAATTTCTAATTTATATTACCCATGTTTCCTCAGCTACCACCATAACTCTGTCCAAGCTGTTTGTCAAACACATGCATGTCTCTTCTCGTTTACGTAGGGACATCGGGGCACATTCCAATCCTTTGTGAATGTTGACCATAGACCTTCGGGCACAGCCAGGGATCTACGAGAATTAGTCCGACACGCGACGACCACAGCATCAATGAATTAGCTAAGCATGAGGACCCCTTCTTTTAAGTCTCCCCTGTAGTTCCATGACTTGATCTTTGAATGGGATAAGTATGGTGTTGCCTGGGAAGTCGCATCATTTTTAAACGAGCATTTATTCTGTAGCCCCCGCTCCCTTTTTCATTTCAATCTTTTTGCATGAGATTTTCTTCTACGTAGAAATGCCCCTGAACCTCCAGAATAGAGCTTGGGATTCTTTGCTATGCTTATGGTAAGGAGCTTGGCATGATCAAGGTGAAAACAAAGGACACCTCTATCATGTTAATACTACTGCATTGTATTGTTAAGTATGGCTCGACAAAATATAGCTTGCCATGAAGAAGTGTTGACACGAATTAAGGGGCCATAGGACTCCCTTTTGCATGGGTATATGTGAAACCAACTTGCAGGATTATGAGGTCGAGGGAGTTCTGAAACCCCTGCATTTCCATACTCGTCTTTGAGCCTTCATTGGAGCCCTGTAACTAACCTACCACGGCACCCCCTCCTTATAGGACTCCCCGATCGGGCTATTCAAAGAACGAAGCCTTGAGATAGAGGAACCACTCAGGCATTTAGCTTTACTCTAGGGTATAATTTCATCTTCGAAAGTAACCTCGTCTGCCCACCTGCTTAAATCTTTGAATGCACGTAAGGGAGGTGGGTTGACCGCAGGAGCCTCAAGCTCTCCATCACGTATAGGATTGAGCAGACCTGAGATTTAGTCAATTGTGTGCTTCAGCTTGTGGTTCTAATTTACAGAATTAAAAGCCACCACTGGGGAATCTCTTAGGGATCCAAGCAAGTCTGGTGAGATTCGGCTCTCCTTGATCACACACGTGCCACCTATATGCTTGGAAAAAGGTACAAGGGGCTAAGAAAAATGGCATCTTCCTCATGCATGATAAAAAAAAAAATAGTGGCAGTTAAGTTATAGGAAGGCTTCTTGAGGCTGCCCTGCAAGGCAAATGGCCACGCCAAGTGAACAACAGAGGACCCCACCGCTGCTACCGCCCCTACACCATTAGTGATCGTCACGGGGCTATTCGCCTAGAGACATGAATGGTCAACCTGCCAAGCAAGCAAGGCCAGTGAGGAGCATCCTAAGATAAGGAACTCCCAACGCGGAGCTGGCTCATGGCAACTCCCTGGCCTGTTAATGTCGAGGTTAGGGAATGGCTTGAACTTCTGGGTGTGACAGGTCCTGAAGGACGATAAGTTCCCGGCAGGTTTCGCGACGGCATCCCCCTAGGGTATAGGTTTTCGCTTCAGTGTTGACTACCATAAGTTGCTAGGGGATTTTGCTTTCGATGGTGTTCTCATGCAAGACTTTCCTATAAAGCATGCAGGAGGCAGATTAACTAACCATGGGCCATCGGTTTCTCCAGGTTCGCCAAGCGGGGGCATGGGTACAGGGGTTCTACGTCGGTGAGGCTTCGTGCATGCCACCAGGGATGTGAACCTTTGGCACCAGCTGAGTCGCTATCCTCCCTGCTTTTATTTTCTTCATTTTGAACTTGTAAGTTGGCAGAGCATTAATGGATTCAGAGGTTACACCTCGGGTTTGTGTCGGATCCTCTCTAACCCCAAGGATGGAATTTATACACGATAGATAGCAGCAGATTGCTGCACATAGAATGGAGGGCACAACATAAGCAATACAGCTAAAAGTAAGAAACACTACACATAACCTGTACAAGTTTGGTGCTTCATCAACAGATGAATGTCCTCCAAAAATCCACACATTTCTAACAACGAACCCTATTGCACCAAAGAGCAATCTTCGGCAATTCTGAAGTATTCTGCAAGTAGCTTCAATTTGCTTGCATTCATCAACCACGAGTCTTGATTGCTTCTGGAGGACACCATCACATCTTCCCGTACATTGACCGTGGAAGTGAAAAGAAATGTCCCTGATGGATCATTACTCCGAGGAGAGGCGTGCAACAAATCTTGCTCCTGAATACACCTACCATAGTAATAACACCAATAAAGTAGAGGGAGGGAGGCAAGAAACATACCCAGAAGCGTAACATACAATCCAAGCAAACAGGAGAGCACGCGGGTGCTCATGCCTTGACACAGACAGGACAACACCAGATGCAACAATCTAGCTTACTGTGATTGTGAACCCAATACATACCCACAACCCCGAATTCAATGGACTCCTATGCCTAAGCGTATTACTATTATGGTCCCCTAGTCGTCGCGTAGTGGAATAGGGATTGGAAGCCCCAAAGTCTACACCATTGGCACGTGTATCGTCACGAGGGAGGAAGAAATGGAAGGCTCAGAAGTCTCTGTCCCCGTGATATCAATGACATGGTGAGTAGGATGCGCCCTCAACAATGGATATGTGTCAAATATACCTTCGCCTCAGGGCGTCGTTGTGGCGAGGCAAAGCCCATCCAAATCCACCACAGGAACCATGGAGTTCGAAAACATTATAATGGTTCCTCGACTTGAATTACCATACCAAGCAATAGCATAGCGATTACCATCCTCCGTTCTTGGCGTTCACGGAAGTGGGGGCCCAGCCCTTTATCTCTGACGGGGAAGGAGAAGGCAAAGGGAGAGAGGAACGAATGACTCAAGCCTTTCAATCCTATTCCCACCGCCTTGTGTTTCATTATTTGTTTCGTTCGCACGCAAACTCCAACATAGATATGAGATTTACTTTACTCTCAGGGGTAAGTCGAGTAAGCATCAAACAGAGGCATAGCAGCTTAATTTTATTCACATATAACCATAACAAATGCTAATGGAGGAAAGATTCATCTTATTTCTAACTAATGAAACAGTAACATAACCAGAAGGAAATGAGAAAAGGAGCTAACCTCAGCGAGCAAATTCTACAAAGCCCGAGTTCACCACTCCAAATGCCAGGAGCTAATGGCTAAATCCACCGCGATATCCGAATTCACCAAAGGTAGACTATTATCGGGAGCAGGAGGAGGAGAGCAGCAATAGTCTGGAGTGTCTTTTTTTTTTTCGATTCCAAAAGGTGACCCATCCAGAGAAGGCTCCCCCAAATCTTAAGGAAATTGCCACCCTGTCCCCACTTTCTGTTATCCTTTTTTCTCTCTCCTTTCCTCTCTCCATTCAATTTCTTGTCCCCTAACCTTTTGCTATTTTGTCTTCTTGCTTTTTGTTTTTTCTACTTTTGCTTCTTTCCTTTTTGGCCGCATCCGCTATTCCTCCTCCAGCTTTTCATTTACTTATGTATTTATTCCAATTCCGCTTAAATGATAACTTGTATTATTATCCTTGTGTCTATATTTTTATCATTATGTTTTCTTTTCTCATCATTTTATATCTTTTAGTTTCATCCTATTTACTTGTTTTTTAATTTCAGTTTTTTCTTCTTATTTTTTTTCTGTTTTGCTTCTATATTCTTTCTCTTTTTCCCTTTTCCTTATATTATTTATTTTTATTTTATTTTTAGTTTATTTATTTATTTATTTTCTATTTGGTTGCTTTTTCTTTAATTCTATTTAATTTTCCTTTTCTTTATTCTTCTTCCTTTTTATTTTCAATTTTATATTTTTGACATCTTATTATTTATCACATAAATTGTTGTTTATTTACATATTAATTTAAAATGAGGCCTCGTACATAATTAGGTGTTCACAGTCACACCACACAAGCACTTTATATGGTACAACTTCAATAAAAAAGATAATTTTAAATATTTGTAACACCTTTCATACAATTCTTCATTACCATCTCTAAGCAAATCATTAATGTCTCTATGTCCTTCTGTAGGAATGGTGTTTATAGGCTCTATTGGTTCATCTGAAGAGGTAGATTCCATAAAATAGTCTTTGTTAACTCTAAATGCATCATTTATCATATCCAAAACTGCATTTGTGTCTTGCATTGCCTCATCTATTACTTCAATTTCTTTTGATATAATCTCTTCATAATTTTCACCATGTCATATCCAAACTTTATAATTTTCCAGGAATGCCTTGCAAATTAAATGGTCTCAAACTTTTTCTCTAGTTGCCCATTTGTTAAAGCGAAATTTAGGGCAAGGACACCTAAATGTGTCATTAATTGGTCCATTTTCAAATGAAAAATCTAAAAACTTATCCAACCCATCTAGATATTGTAAACACTCAATTATGTTTGAGATACCCTTTTTCAAATTAATATTCAAGCTAAAATTTAAATTAAAAATAAAAGATAGATAAAAAAGTAAATAAACATAAAAGTGATAAAAATATAAATAAGAGTAATAAAACATAGGTAAAAAAAGTAAAGTTGGGTAAGATAATAATAATAATAAGAAAAAAGAAAAAAGAGAAAGAAAGATAATAGTAATAACAAAAATGAGAAAGGAAAATAATAATAATGAAGAGTAATGGAAACAAAAAAAAAAGAATAAAAACAGAAAAAACCGAAAAATAATAACAAAAAATAGAAAGCAAAAAATAATAAAAATAGAAAATAAAACAAACGAGAAAAGGAGGGGAAAAATAATCAGGAAATAAGAAAAGCTCAGGAGGTTTTGCATGGGGGGCTCTCTCTCTTTCCGGATTTTGTTCTGCAAACTTGACTCCATTCTAGTGAAGGTTCTTTCCTCTAAAAAAGAAGGAGCCACATCCAGAGAACCACTGGCAAGAATCATCAAGAATTTTGCATGAACAAGTTCTCGTTCAAAAGAGGATCCTTGAGCGGGTTGGCATGTTTTCTAGCATTTGAGATCTCTAAGACGATCTATGAAGAGATCATATTCCTCTAAAAAAATTTCCAGCTCTTGTGATATATGAAGGCAAGGCAGAACCTACCAGAGCATTAGATCCTGTGGCATTCGAGCAACCAATGAAGTGCAAGACGAGTTGATAAGAAACATTCTTAATACCGTGCAAAAATAATAGCAATTGAAGATGAAGAAATAGAGCTTATAAAGGCAGAAAGGAAAAGGAGGAGAACCGAGAGTAAGCTTCCCAGAAAGAGCTCTGTTTCCAGGGAGAACTCGTTCACTAGGTAAAGTTCGCATTAGCTTCTCACTGAACCACTCTCTAAACTTGTTTATCTTTGTTATCTTTTATTGCTCAAAAATAGAACGAACAATTTTTCTAAATGACAATGGAAATTAGCTGTAAATTGGACTGAATTGATCGATTTTATGTGAATTCTTTCATTGATTACCGGTCAGTTTTTTAGTTCTGTTTGGCTGAATCTGATAGTATTAAATTGAGTTTCATTCCAAAAACAAACATAAAAGAAAACGAGATCTTGAGTTCTTGGCTCGCATGAGAGAATGATGTTAAGAGTGAAAGGATTCGTGGAAGTCATTAGGGTTTTATTCATTCTTCGGTTATATCATCTACATAGGCCAACTTGGCTATGCAGCAGCGCTGGTTGTGCTATCCATAATCTTTATGATAATCACATGACACTTTATTCAAGGCAAATGTGTTCCCGAAGGTAGAAGGATAACATCTCCACCTCTGAATGCAGTGGAATGATTTTTTGGTTCTTAGGCTTGGGCTTATGTTCAGCATGATTATTTGAAAGACCTCTTCACGATGTATGGTGCATATTCAACAACAAGACGCTTAGCAGCTTCACAAATTTCTTTTTAGCCTTGTTTCAGTTTTCGTAACTATCATTCATGCAAAAATGCTCATGGAGCAGAGTAAAACGAATAATGTGCTCACCTAGCAGATCAAGGCAAAAGAGGAGCAAAAACCAATGGCTATCGACATTGCTTTATTTAGGCAAAGAAGTGAAGCCATTCGCGTCATTTTCATAGATTTTGTTGATGACTTTAAGAGATAGCCAGCAGAGAATCCCCAAAAGAAACTTGCATGATGTCACCTCGATTTCATGCAGTTTGCAAGGAGCTTATAGAAACCTATCTCGTGGGCTCTTAAATTCTTTACAGGTGCTTGCTACAACCTCTGTTGCTCTTCATGAAACCATATGTTCATATAAAGGAGGAGAGTGATCACATTTACTGTTCCTGTGCCATAATGGCTGGTTGAACAAGCGGACTATTTGGACTAGGAGGTGTTTCTATTTGGGGATCATTATTTCTGGAACTAGGAATTCCTCCCAGCACCCTATGCTTCTCACTTGGTTATCTATATATGGTGAGAAAGATAATTGCTATCTCAAGTCCATCATCTACCAGATGCATTAAAACAGATCCAAGCAGAATAGTTCATCTTTATCTCAAGATGATGGGGAATCAGAGATCACTAGACGTGTGGTCGACACTATTAGGCGTCACATTCTAATTGATACCCATGATGCTCCTGGTGAAATTCTCCATTATTATGTTCGAGACTCTTGCGATCCCATCAGGGGTGATGATGATCATATTATAAGAAAACTTCAAGCTGGAAGCATCGAGTATCTCACAGTGCTTGGTTCTCTTGCTACCACACTGAAGGAGTATATTGCTATACATGCATTTCATCGCTTAAATGTACAGATGCAAACTGTAATTCTACAACCTAGTCCTGAACGCTTTCCTAAATATGAGCAACAGACCCCAGCCATGCTTGAATGCTTCACACAGAACTTTGTTCAATATCTGTGTAGAATCTTCAATGAACCCCAGTTGGGAGCAATCCAATGGGCAGCTATGCATACAGTTGCTGATACAAATAAGGGACTCCATGCAGCTTTATGGTCCTAAGTCCACTAAAGTGTGTTTTAAATTTAATTAGGGGCTTTAAAAACTCAAATGGAAGCTTGGCTTAGTGGTTAGTCTGCTACGCATGCGACGCCCAAGACCTAGGTTCGATTCCCATGGGCAGCTATTTATTTTAATTCCCTTTTTGCTGAACAACAGCGGGCCTGTTTCAAATGAACAATGCTCAGATTCCAGCCCTAAGGATCAATTGGGCCACGCCCACGTTGTTGTTACTCCTCCAAAGATCAATTGGGCCATGCCTCTTACAATTTTCAATTGGGTCCTATAAAATCAGATGAAAATTTCCAATCAATCCTTTTACAATTAATTTGTTTAATTTTTAATTTGAAACCAAATTGTTTGTTACCTAGTTTAAGCTTAATTATTATTTTTTAATTTAAAATCAAGTTCATTCTTTTTACTCAAGCCCAATTCTTATTATTTTCGAATCAAATCCAATTTTTTTTAATTTGGGTCAAGCCCAATTCTTTCCTTTAATTTTAAATGAAGCCCAATTCTTATTTTTGGAATCAAATTCAATTTTTCTTAAGTTGGGTCAAGCCTAATTATTTTCTTGTATGTTAAATCAAGTCCATCTCTTATTTTGGGTCAAACCCAGGTCCTTCTTTTTACTTAAGCCCAATTCCTTTTTATTTTTTATATTCTAAAATTAAGTCCATTTTTTCATTAATTCTAAGTCTCATGCAATGAGTTCTAAGATACGAATTGGTGGCTTACTCTACTATTCGATATTTAGAGATTCATATGGATCCCAATGCAGCCTTAGTTGTCTTGGACCCTGTGCATATGTGGACTAAGAATTCCTTTTAAACAATAAAATACTGCAAAAAATATCATTTAATTCTAAGTCTCATGCAATGAGCTCTAAATACAAACTGGTGGCTTACTTTACTGTTCGATATTTAGAGATTCATATGGATCCCAGTGCAACCTTAGTTGTCTTGGACCCTGTTCATATATGGACTAAGGATTCTTTCAAAATACCTAAAATGTTTTTGAAATCATCTTTCAAATCCTTTTACCTATGGGGATCAAATCTCCGAAACCAAAACTACGTAGCCTTGAATTCCCCATTGCACTAGGAAATACGTAGGAGCAGGATCAAGTCCCGTCAGGCTATTTTCATACAAACCTATTTATTTCTATTTTACTTACAAGGATCAAAAATTTTCAAAAATATCGAAATCACACACTTATTTTAAGGGTGCCGTTCTTCGGAACGGGCGAGTAGGGTGCCTAACATCTTCCTTATTCGTAACCAACTCCCGAACCTAGAATTTCTTAATCAAGTTTGGGTTTTTACAAATATTTTTCCTTAGAATAAAATTTGGTGGCGGCTCCACTTTTCAAGAAAAATTCTTTCTAAACTTTTTAGTGAGTTCGTCATTTTGTTGTAATTACGGTTACGATAGATATTCATTTGTGTTTCGCGGCATATCAATACATGATTTATCCATTGTTACAACCATTCAACTACATTTAAAAAAATGTAAGCATATAATATCATCATTTATAATAAAATTTCATCATTTATTTTTTACAAAAAACTAGCTACATAACAATATACTAAATAAAAAGACTAAATTTATGAACGAAAATTAATTAAGAAGACTCACTTAAGAATAATAGTAGGAGTTCCTTATCTGATGCTTCTAAGGTGATGTTCAACATATTAAAGTTCAGGAGATTCTCTTTTAAGCCTTCACTCTTAGTGATGCAAATCAAAATAATGATAAGTAAGAGCGTTAAGAGAATACAAGGCACTCCAGCACTCTTTACTCCTACAATTAAATTACTATTAATATATATATATATATATATATATATATATATATATATTTCGCAACCGTAATTCCGACGAGACGACGAACTCGCTAAAATTTTTGAAATAGATTTATTTGATATGTGTGCAGTCGCCACCAAATTTTTATTTAAGGGAAAAAGATTTGGAAAAAACCCTCACTTGAGGATGAGATTCGAAGTTCGGGAGTCGGTTACGAATAGGGAAGGTGTTAGGCACCCCACTCGCCCGTTCCGAAGAACGGTACCCTTAAACTGAGTGTGTGATTTTTGAAATTGTTTGATCCTTTAATTAGCATGGAAATAAATAATTTGATGGAGGTTAGCCTGACAGGACTTGATCCTGCTCCTACGTATTCCCCGGTGCAATGGGAAACTCAAGGCTTACGTAGTTCTAGTTTGAGTTGAAGGCTTGACCTTCGAAAGGTGTTTGAATTGAAAAGCGAATGCATTGTTGTTTTTTTGAAAATATTTTAAGGGTGCGATCCCAATCCACCTATGCACAGGGCCCAAGACAACTATGGCTGCACTTGGACCCATACGGACCTCTAAACAATGAACAGCAGAAAAAGCTACCAGTTCGTTTTTAGGGCTTGCTGCTTGAGATTAAGGAATGTGAAATGATTTTTATTTGATTGAAAAAAAAGGAAAGGAAATCCCCAATCCACATATGCACAAGGCCCGAGACAACTACGACTACACTTGGACCCATACGGACCTCTAAACAATGAACAACAGAAAAAGCTACCAGTTCGTTTTTAGGGCCCATTGCATGAGATTAAGGAATGAAAAATTATTTTTATTTAAAACAAAATGAACTTGATTTGAATTTGATGAAATAAAATTGGACTTGATTTAAAATAAAATAAACTTGATTTGAATTTTGGGCTTCAATTGGGCTTGACTTGAAATAAACTTGGCTTGATTTGAAATTAAGGAAAAGAATTTCGAACATGCTTCATTAATCAAGCGATAGAAATTTCATTTCAGATCCAAATTAGACAAATAATATCATTCCAGAAAATAGGGAGAAATACAAAGAGAACACAACAAAAATAACAGAAATCAGAGATCATTTGATCAATTAAAAATGAAAATGAAAAACAGAAACGAAGATGAACCACAAGAACAGAAGAGTTTTTGGCGCCAAAAATTAAATTCAAATCTCAGAATTTTTAGAAAATATTTTTGGTAGATTTGAGAAATTAAAACCAATCAATTGAAATATATGGATTATAGGAATAAAAAAAAACAAGTTTGACATAAATCCAATCATAAATTAGCAAGATATGCACAAATCAAACAAGCTAGGTTAATTTGCACACCAGGATGAACATGCTTCGGTAATCAGGCGATAAAAATTTCATTTCAAATCCAAATTGGACAAATAATATCATTCCAGAAACTAGAGAGAAATATGAAGAAAAATCAACAAAAATTCACAGAAATTGGAGATCATTTGACCTATTAAAAACAAAAACGAAAAACAGAGACGAAGATCAACCTTAAGAACACACAAGATTTTGGCGCCAAAATTTGAATTCAAATTTCAGAATTTTTCGGAAATATTTTTTGGTAGATCTGAAAAATAAAAACCAATAAATTGAAAGATATGGATTATAGGAATCAAACAAAATAAGTTTGACATAAATCCAATCAAAAATGAGCAAGTTATGCACAAATCAAATAAGCTAGGTTAATTTGCGCACCAGGATGAACATGCTTCGGTCATCAGGCAATATAAATTTCATTTCACATACAAATTGGACAAACAATATCATTCCAGAAACTAGAGAGAAAGGCAAAGAAAACGCGACAAAAATCACAAAAATAAAAGGTCAATTGTCTGATAAAAAATGAAAACGAAAAACAGAGACGAAAATGAACTCGGAAATCCGAGAAGAAAAAAGAAACTTAAGAGGAATAAGAGTCGGATCTAACCTCCGTTGGAAGGTGATGAAGAACTGGTTCCATGGAGGCCAAGGGCTGAATTGGAGGCAGAGGTAGAGAGTTTCCTAGGTCCTCCCTTCGGAAATTCTGAAAATCCTCCCTTAGACTCCAAGTGCTCCTCCTCCTTTTCCTTCTCCTTTGCCACTCCTGAACTGAAACCAAAACAAAGTAAAAAGCCTCCGAAATCCTTCCGCTTTTCCTTTTTATACTAGGGGTCTTTTCTTTTCGAATTTTGACGACCTTCTCCCGCCTTTTTTTTTTAGCTTTTCCTCCCCCTTTTTTTCTTTTGTTTCTTTTTTTTTGTTTTTTTTTTGTTTTTTCAGATTTATTTTTATTTTTATTTTGTTTTTCATTTTCTGTTTTTTCTTTAAATTTTTCGATTTATTGTTTATTATTTTACTTTCATTTCAGATTTTTTTTACCCTTTTTTATTATCTTTCTATTTATTTATCATTTTTATTTATTCCTTAATTTCTGTTTTTCTTTCCTATCTTTAATTCTTTTTCTTCTCTTTTGTTTATTTTCATGTTTTGTTTGTTCTATTTTTATCTATTTTTCTAGCTTTTCCAACATTTCACTTTCATTCGTTTTTTTATTTAAAATATTTATTTACTTTATTAATGGTGTCTTGATTAATTTACTATTTACTTGCTTAATTTTAAAAATGAAGGGTCTCGGACATAATTGAATGTTTACAATATATATATATATATATAAGAGATAAAAAGGAAACGAATTACAATTACTCCAAAAAACTATGATGAATGATTCAATCAACTGGAGTTCCAAATTCATATATATACATATATACATATATATATATATATATATATATATATATATATATATATATATATTAAAAATAACAAGTAAAGAAACTAGAGGAAGAAACATTAACAGATAACATATATTAAGACTATATTATATATATATAATATAATATATAAAAAATATGTAAATATTTATACTTGAACTGAAACCCATTTAACAAGTATCCATTAGATTCAAGTCCAATTATTGACATCCCTAACTATCCATGTCATTTAGATGTTGAAACCAGAAAAATTATTTCTTAAAAAGTATAGACATCTAAAAAATGTATAGAATGAAATCACAATTCGAATGAATATACACTTGTTATCACTGACTGATAAATGTCTATTTCAGCATCCTCTAATAGGATAAATAGGTAAGCTAGTACGAACAATAAATAGAATAGGGTTAATTTTGCATGATAGCCACTGTCTCTTTCTTTTCATCCTCAATTGAAACCAGTTATCAATGTGATTGCTATTTATCTACTGGCTACGCCATGCATATTTCTAATAATAAATTTCTTTGTAAAGGAAGCTTATTTTAAGATTTTAAGCAAATCAATTTTTTGATAGGAAATTTTAATCTACATCTTTTCTATGTCCATTTTATGATTACAATAATCATATAAATATTTCAAGGATGAATAAGAAAACTACCTTTACCATCAGTTTCCAATATAGATTAGAGTTTAACAATTTTGCAGCACCAAAGTCCAATCCTGCAATTAGTGATGGAAAGACTTCCAAACATGAGTACGACAATCTTAACTTTGTGTTCGAAGGGGATCACACTGCTAAGATATAATAAAAGAAAAAAAACCATTTATTTGTTCTTTCCTTTTCTTTTATTTTTTTTCAAAGTACATTAGAAGAAGCAATAATATCACTAACAAGGATATGGAAACAATAAATTGATATTTAATTTTCTTTGCTTAGACCAAAGATAATTGATTGACATTTAAAGATAATTTCTAATATATATATATATATATATATATATATATATATATATATATATTCACACACACACATACATATAAAAAAACTCCAGATACTCCTTATGCCAGAAACACATGCATATTGACTCTTGATTTCGTTCTAGACTTAGTTCATGGTTGTGAAAACAACATCCTAAAAGCTAAATTATAACTGAAAAGGCATGTTTTCAACACTGGCAAAGTCCTTCACTATGAAGTATATAGGTGGTCAATTATGATCTTTTGCTACTTTGAAGGCCAATGAAATTGTAACTGCCAAAGCAAGATATATCTTAAGGGAGCAAGGTTAGTGAGTAGATGACAGAGAACAATATCACAGTTATGAATAAGATGAGAGACAATTGCATCCATAACTATACTAATAGTGAGATTAATTACAATTAATGTTGATATGCCAGAAGCCCTGCATATCAACATAGAAACTCTTCATAGATTATATTGGAAATTTGGCATAATTAGTGAATCTCTTTTAACCTCTTTCTTAGGCTGCAGGAATATTAAGTCAGATGGGATTACTCTGTTAATAACTCCCAAAAATGAATGGATGTTGCAAAGTTTAAAAATACTCACCATGTTTATACATAGGGATTATACACCTAGCAGGTACTTGATCAAGATTAACCCTATATAAAAATGTGACAGAGTAAGTCTACAATATAATAATGAATCCAACTTGCAAACAGTGGCAATTATATGAAACATTAGCATATTAAGTGTCAAGGAAAATCCAGAATAAAATTATGAAATAATAATAAGCTTTTAAGTATCTTGAGAAACTTCTCATATTCATGTTGTAGAAAGGGGGGAGGGGGGATCTATCACTCTTCATTCAAATACTTCCATAAAAGTAAAAAATAATAATAAAGTTTAAACTTTCCACCAACCTTAAGGAAAATAATGGCATAACTGCATAAGTGAATGGTAAGACTAAATGTGTGTGCGTGCGCACATGCATGACAAATGTGATAGCAATGTAGTAAGCAGAGTTACCACAGTAACAATAATAGAAATATTTAAAACTTTACAAACTTATCCTAACTTATAAGTGTATTTAAAAACTTTTACATAAACATGGTATTAGTGATCAGTTACAATAGCAATAAAAAAGGAAACAATTAAAGTTCTTGAAATTATCCCAACATTGTATTAAACTTGTTAGTCTTTATTCTTATTTAAGAACTTCTATGGAAGCAATAAAGAATGAGTGGATAGAAAGAATCCTTATTTGAGTCCAATGTCCAGAACATATAATGCATAGATAAATATCACCCATATATTGACGATAGGTAACCATATGATTCAGGTCCTTTTTAAGCAATACTTCCAGGACATGAAGGCTGCACTCCCAAATCCTAATATCATTTAACAGGAAAGGAAGTTTCAAATGCATTGTTGAACATATTATCAACTTTCACCCAAAATCAATGAATATACTACATTAACTGTAAGTCAATGATAATTGACCTAGAGTTTTTAATATCAGGATGAGAAGTGTTGGATTGGAACATCTTAGGAGAACAGTAGGAATGAAGCATAACAAGCACTTAATCTAATATGAATCAAGCAATGACTCTCTACATAAAATATTTCATTTATAAACCAATACTACGATGCTATGTAAAAACTAAATAAAAACTCAAAACAACAAGTGGAGAGTACTACCAAAGGAAATAAGAAAAGTGGTCATTTTGGAATTTGAAGATTTAGGCACAATGTAATTGAGAAAAACTGAAGGAAAAAAAAAGTTAAAGCAATCAAGTTCATGCATGACCTTAAACTCACTCATTCATCCCCTCAACAAGGGATTTTAAAAAACAACAAAACCTAGAACATGGCCTGATTGATAGTTGAATATTAACAGCTAAGTGAATAATAGAATAAGTGAATGAGTTACAAACTACCTAAAATTCTCTCTATTATCTCATTCCCAGTGGGAATTGGCTCCACTTGCCCACATCTTTACCACATCTCTACTTTTGTCATTTAGGTTAACCAATAATTGAACTGAAATGCATCTCCGTACAAGAATAAGTGTTGACGTACCTTCCCTGACGCGTCGCGCCATCGTAAGTGTTAACGTCCCGCTTCCACAGCTTTCGCAATGCTTCACATTCAAAATCTTCGACTATGTGTTCGGTATCAGAGAAGATATGTTTACTCTGCTTCAACCATTCACTGAGATTATGTTTGTATGCAAAGTTCGAAGAAAAGCTTCATGGCAAAAAGCTTCACGGGTTTCTTAATTCAATTTTAGAGTTAAGAAACAACTAAAAGTAAAAAAAATAAAAAAATATAAAACTAATATAATAAATTGTATCGTATATTTATAAAATTTGTTGCATTTAAATAAAATGCAAAAAATTGTAAATTTTTTAGCGGTTTTTTAAAACCCCCCAGAAAATACTTGCCAAAAAAGCTCTTTATTTTTGTAGTGAAGCAATATTTGGTCTCAATTAATTTAGTAAAAATTATTCAAAAAAATAAAAAAATATTACTTAGAAAAAAATTATAATAGAAAATAAGAGTAATAATATAATTTCCTGTTAAAAAAATAATATAAGAGAATAAATTTTTATTTATAATGAATCATATTGTTGCAAGAATTAACTTAATTTATATTTAAAAATTATTAAGCTGCATAAATTTATAAATTTAATATTTTATATCAATTAATCTTGTTCAAAATAAAAATAATAACAATAAACTATCTTATCTTGAGTATGTTAGGTTTCAATTCTATATATCAATGTCAAGTGGAGCCTTTAATTGAACCATCTTGTTTATTATTACTTGTTGTTCGTCGCCCTTTAGATTATTTTACTTCGTACTGAATAAAAAATTTGTTAAAAACAAGCAGCAGGATTATTAAGAAAGAAAGTAGATTTTATGTAGCTTTACTTTTAAGGCCAAAACAAAATTTGTTTTCCTATGGATTACTCTAACGCCTTGTTATCTTGGCTATTATAAAAATATCTATCATAATAATCATTTGTTGTTTTCATCCTTAAAATTTCAAAAATACTTTTCTTTATCAACAAACTACATAATATATCTCCATCAAAATTATGGAATAGGAGTCCAATGATTAGTCAAAATATTTAATTTTTATTGAGAAAAACAGTAGTAGCCATTTTTATCAATTAAACAAAACATACCCAATTAATAAGCTCCTTGACAGCAAGCTTGCAAACATCACGAATGGTAGCCAAGATAGCAAGATGAGGATAAACATAAACATTGTTTGTAGCTTTATCATATAAACTCTTGAAAACCTGTTTAAAAATACTAATACCCATTAATTTTATAAATTAAAAATGTTTTAATAACCATTCTTAGTCCTTCAATTGAAAATAGGAGTATTAAACATAAGACAAATAAGAAATTAATGAAGCAACCAAATTATGACAATATATTTGGAATTAGGCATTAAAAAAGTCATTAATCACAAAATTTCTCATCTCGACAATACACCTTTGAGTCATAGCTAAAGCTTTTTCATCTTGACAATGCACCTTTTGATTTAGAATTTTTATCAAACACCTTGCATACAAAAAAATAATAGATCACAAACTCATTACAAAATACAACAATAACAAAATCAATGATAATCCAAACGGCAAGAAAGAGCTTATGAAATTAATGAAAAATCAAGAAATTCCTAGTATTGAAGTGTGATTGCATCTTCTTCCTTTTCTTTTTTTTTTTTTGCGTTTCACTTTTTACTCACCTTTGTAGTTTTTCCTCTTTGTTTGCCATGCTCACTCATGGTATTCTTCATCCCTCTCTTTGTGCTGGCGCCACCCTCTACCTCTCCTCTTATCCCTCTTTATCACCACCATGGCTTTCTTTCTTTCTCCACAAAACCCCTCATCCATGATGGCTCATCCTTTACCAAATCCCACAACCATAAAAATAACCTTTTTCTTCCTTACTATCCACACTACCACCCACACCAAAAGTAAAAAAAAAAAAGAAAGAACATAACATTAATTTAGAGAGGACTTACATGGTGAGTGGAGGGGATGGGTTCTGATGTTGGAGAAGGACTAGAAGAAATCTTTTGTTGCTTCAATTTATTCATGGTGATGGTCATATAACAATGGCTTTGACAATGACGAGGTGGGCATGGATGAGGGGATGGAGAAAACATTCTTGGATGATATTAGGGTTGGAAGAAATGAATTCAAAAAAAGAGAAGGAGAGAGGCATAACGAAAGAGCTTTAACTTGAGCAAAATTAATATCTTCTATGTCGGTTTGAAGTTGCAACTGATATAAAAAATTAAATATTTAACACTAGTTTTCTCTATAACAATGTAAAAAATAATTTTTACATCGGGTATATGATGAATCGATGTAAAAAACATTTTTTATATCGGTTGTATTATGATCGATGTAATAAATTAAGCGTATAATTTCAAAAATGCCATCATGTAGTTTATTATACTGGTTCTCTGATAACCATTGTAAAAACTAGTTGTAAAAATCTTTTTTTTACTAATGCCAATTCTTATAATTTTATCTAATTTTTTTATTTTCATGAAAAATGATAATACAAACTTAAAATTTAAATTGTTAAAAATATTTTAAAAATTAAGTAGAATCAAACCAATTTAAGCCCAAAAAGAGGTAGAGAAGTCCACATAGCTAATAAGAAGCCCAAATAACTTAGAAAAGGGCCATAGAAAGCAAGTGGAAGGCCTATATAGTCAAGCAAAGAGCTAAAACATCAACAGAGTAAGAATCCCAAAAAAAGGGTAGGAGACCTACAAAATCCATAATAATGAAGCAAGGACACTAGATAGGAAGCATGCTTAAGCCAAGAGGCCAATAGAGGCATGATTTACCTACCACATCCATGTTGGTTCTAGTAGGATCATGCTTCACTCAGCACGCCCATGTTGGTCCATACACGATTGTTCTTCATGTCCCTATTGGCTAGCATGTCTCTACTACCTCCACCTTTACTTGGCCATTTTTCACCTTTACGTGAATAATTTTTTTCTTGTTGTAGGAGAAACCTAGTTAGCCCTAATCCAATCCAAAACCTCTCTATAAATAGAAATTTAATCTTTTAGCTTGAGACACTCTCTTCAACACTCCTTTATTTACTTTTTCTACATTTTCTCTTTCTTCTTCTTAGAAGTAGGATTAAATTTAGTGTCTCGACATAAAATTGAGGTGTACCACAGATTTTGGATTGGAAATATAATTCTTATGAATATGGTTTCACCTTATGGATATAATCTTTCTTGATTTTACTTTAATATTTTGTTTTGTTTTGTTTTCTTCATTGTTTTAGCATGTGTTTATATCTAACAAGTAGAAACCCACATTAGGGCAATGAAAAATTATTGGGAATTAATTAATTTCTTCTTTTTATCATAATTCATATGTTAATTTGCTTATAATTATGTTTTCCTTATTTCCGAGCATAATTCAAATCAAATTTAAATTGGATTGTTAATTAGAATTATTATTGTTATTAAGAAACCTTTAAAGGATTAGAAGGAGAAAAGGTTTCAAGATTAAGGGTGTGGACTTTAATCTAATATGCAAGATTAAACAAAATGTAGGACTCCAAAGGGAAAATTGATGGGACTCCAAAGGAGTGATACTAGTAAGTTCACTAAGTCCTTAAGTAATAAAGTATTTAAACTAAAATGTTGAATGCATAGGGATAGATCAATTTGAACAAAATAAAATAAGAAAGTTATGAAAAAACTGTAATTAAAAATCCAAAGCAAAAATGAAATTAAATTTTATTAATCAAAATTAGTGATAGGATGTTTAACTTCACCTAATAGTAGATGTTTCTATTATGGATTTCAATTAATTAACTTCTATTTTTATTGATCGGCACTATGTTACCTAATGTTTTGGTGCAAATTAATTAAACTTAGGGATTATGAACTAGGTGTTAACAGGTCACATGAGTAATGTTTATGTATCCCTATATTTTTCTCAACTTATAATGTTGTATTATGTGGATGAAATACGTTTTCTCTCTCACACATTCGTAGTTCTCAAATAACCCAAATTAGTGATCAAGAAACTCAAGAAAAAAAAATAAATACAACACAAACAATTGGAATAAAACTTAATTAACATTCTTTCATAAATTTGAAACATCATCCAATTAATTAGTATCTATCTACATCCTAATATAAAAAATTTAGAACATGGTTACAAACGCACATTCTGAAAATAGAAATATAGCTAATAAGAGAATACAATTTTTCTCAAAAAGGGAAATTAATCAAAAGAAAAAAAGGGAGAATAAGGAATGAATCTTTTTGTGATCCTAAGTCCTTTAGATCCTATCTTGCAAGCCTCATAGTCTTCTAGGTTTTTCTGCAACTATGCTTTCTTGTTTATTAAGAAATGTTTGTTTGAATCCTTACTTCTATTTTTAGAACTTTTTCTTATATGGGAGACATGTGAAATGATGTGTCCAACTCATTTTGTAACGTGAACATTAGTGGTGAGGTGTGCCTTTCTCAATGGTGAGGTGTGTCTCTTTTTCTCCAAGTGATGAGGAGTTCCTTTCCATGCTCCACATTGTAACGTGGGTTAGTCATACTAGAATGCGACCTCCAGTGTTTCTCTTATCCTCTGTGTCACCATGGTATAGCATGACCATGAAAATTCGTCCAATTCTATGTTCTCGTCATTAGCACAATCATATACCAATCCGTACAATCATGCAAACTCATACATTCTGAAATTTCATTATTAGTAAAACTATTCCCCTCACTACACGACTATGTAAGTTTATTATTATATGGGGCCATTTTAGTTTAAGATTACAAGATCTTACATCTATAATCCTTATGTCTCAAAGTTAATCCTTTAAGACCCAATGGTCTGCATCCTACATCGGTGGTTATCTCTTGGGATCTTTGTCAAGAATGAAAGCACCAAAGTCATTTCACAAATCCATCTATTGTTTATATAGATAAGAATTGGTTCATATGTTATAATCCTTTGTCGCTATCATGAAGTCCTCCACCCTACAATAACACTTGAGTAGCCGACTATGCTACTTGGGATTGCTACATGGCTACACATGGGGTGATTTAGTGAGTCTCCCATGGCACTTACATATTTTCACCTCAGCGGTTGGAGTAGCCATAACTATAACACCCTAAAAACGAATACCGATTTCACGCTTAAAGTCGATCATTCGGTTCCATTTTTAGTTTGTTATCTCATGATGCGGAATTCATTTTAGAAAATACTTATATGAAAATACGGTAAATTTTTTTAAGAAAATTGCTTAATATAAACTGCGAGCCTTGTCGATAAAACGTGCATAGCGGTAAAATAAATTATTAAGCGGATTTCTACATACGCTTAAAACCTTAGGAATACTAAGGGTATATATTATTCTTTTCATTTATCATTTTCCTATAATAAATAAATAAGATTCAATCATAACACACATGTCACACAATAATTATACATAACATTTCATACATACCATATGTCATAGGCCTGTGGGCCTTATCATGTAGTTATTACAAACCATAAACTTACAACTATTATACAATATTTATACATAAGTTAGCTAATACTACATATTAGTAGTTTGGATGCTTGCATCCAATTATTTTTTTGACATTAGTGCGATGTACACCTCCCAGAGAGAGCGTCTCATGTCTGCTTCAAGTACGTGAACTGCTACCATAATGATCAGCATCCAAGGTGTCTGGGAAGAAAGTGGGAAGAAGTAGGGATGAGAAACTAAGTTTCTCAGTAGGCTATCTACTTAGTTCTAATGTCATCACTTTAGTCCTAACCACTTCAGTTTATTTCAGAAATCATTTCTTACATAAAAGGTTACTTTTAATTCTTTGAAAACATTTCTCTGAAGTGGATCAATTTTATTCAAAACATACAACTTAGTGTCTCACCATACATTCTTCTTAACATTCATAACTTTGGGATCACAAATAAGATATCATTTGACATACAATTATTCTATGTCTTAAACTTTGTTCTTTACTACTTTTCTTTGTCTTTATCATTTCTTTGTCCAACCTTTGGGACACTTTATGAATCTAGTTTCACCACCTTTGGGAGAAAACAATTAGACATAGACATGTATTAAATTTTGTCAAACAATATTTTCTCACTGACTCTACTCCCACCTCCTACTAAAAATTAAGGATATGAGCTCATTCTGGGGTGGTTGTAACCACCTTAAAACTTGGTGAAGAACTTAAGTCTTCACAGTAGAAGGATTTTTGGAGCGACCTTTGGCTCCTAGAAGAAACCTTTGGTTTCAAGAAGCAACCTTTGGCTTCTCTTCAGTAGAGCTTTTTAGGGTCCTCTGGATACTAGTGCGCATAAGGCACAAAGAGAGTAGCATTATGTTTTCACATAAAGTTTGCTTTAGTGATCCCTTAATGTTTTTAATTTCATTTTAGTGGCTTCCAAATAATTATGCATGCTCAAACAAATTTCCAACCAATATGAAATGCACATATAGGTTTCGAATTTTCATCTCAATCATCATCATAAACCAATCTCATACATCATCATCACCCTTTCTCATTCATGAGTATCCGTCATTTATTCATTCATAGATAGTGAGCATTCATAACTAATAATGAAATTTGATTGGTAAATCACATAGCATAATGTCACATTCTAATGCTTCAATTTGGTTTGATGTTGAAATTACACAAAGGACTTACATCACTCATCCTTCTAAGTTACCTCTCATCCTTTCCTTTTCTCAAATTTATATTTGTTCATTAAGATTTTACGTCTTAGCATCTTAATCTAGGTGGCCGAATGGCACCTTTCAAGTTCTTTTCCCTTTGTGTTCTCTTTTGTTCAAGTCTTATGCATGTCCTAATTATTCTAAGTTCAAGTATTAAGTATTTACAAATCTTTTATAACTTTTTCTCATTAAGGTATGTTATGATCAAATTACTTAGTGAACTTCTAACTTCAAGTTTAAGTCATATCCACCCTTCTTAATAATGCCTCTAATAAACCTTTGAAATATATTACCTTATGTTCTCCATTGTACTACCTTAATAATTAGGTCTAATTGACTCTTAAACTTTTAAAGTCTCTTTTATTCCAAACCAAATAATATCTAAGTAGAAATTAATTAATCTTCTAGGACAATTTATTCCTAAATGGACGAATGACCTATTTCCTCAAATTCCACCTTTCATACACCTTAATTATATTGTGCTTACATATTTAGGATCATTATTTGGGCCTAGTTAAGGATTGAAACTCATTCTTAGTTAATTTAAAACATGGTAACCGAATTCCATCCTCCTAGACTTAGGTTTCCACAATTTCCTTCTTCTTAACCCTAGTTGACTTAAGTCTTAACCCTAGTTGACCTTTACTTAGGGGCCAAGTTTAAACTTTAGAATTGACATATTATATGTTAATCTTATGTCTTTTTACCCAAAATTTAATGGCATGGCTGAATTTGACATTTACCCTTGCTTAGGTTATGGTAGATTTCCTAGTTACCCATTTTAAGCTTATTTGGAAATTTTATCACTTAGTAATTTTGAGATTTTTCCCTAAGCTTACCTAGGCCATATATTCTGAAACTTAACC
Source organism: Canavalia gladiata (assembly GCA_037954105.1). Lineage (NCBI taxonomy): Eukaryota > Viridiplantae > Streptophyta > Magnoliopsida > Fabales > Fabaceae > Canavalia > Canavalia gladiata. Next base: position 36,419,871 of record CM075665.1, read on the forward strand.
TTTTAAATAATGATTAAACCTCCAAATAAGTTATTTACTTGTTGAAAATACTTGATTTTTCCTTAATCACATTTTAAGCGCATTTTTTTGCGAAAATCTCTCTAGGGTGGCCGAATGCACTCCTAAAGGTTTTTAACTCATTTTTGTTTTGTTTAACATTGTTTAAAGGTTGATTTAGTTCATTTAAAACCTTATTTTAGAGCTTAAGTTACTTATAAAAATTTTAATGAAAGTAAAGCTTGCTTGGGAGTTGTGGCCGAAAGCCTTCCTTGGTTAGCCAAGGTAATTTCTTCATATCCTCCATCTCACACCAACTTGGTTCAGTTGTGTTAGGTCTGTGCAGCCCCTCTTGCCTCTGGTCCATGCTTGTTTCATCCATGTTTTGATGCTTAAGTGCTGGCCATGATGAGTCTAGGGTGCCATACAAGGATTTTAGCCACTTTTGGCTACAAATTACATCATTTGCTTGGTAGCTTTCTAACTAATGTCCAAAGGAAACCTTTGGAACTTATTACAAAACTTTATTCCACCTCTTAACATGTATACTCAGAGGTGCAGATCCAACACAGAGGTCATACCAAATTCATCACACAAGAAAATCACAAGGTTAAAACTTAAGCATAAAAACAAGCATGAAAATAACAACATAGTATATTTTTCCAAGCCACAAAGAGTGGATTTTCATGATCTACTCCAAGATCCACAAATACTCTTTCAAATAAACTTCAAAAACCTTTCTCATGAGAGCATAAAACTGATCAAAGCTTCAAAAATAATTTTAAAGCAAAACCCACCAATTAAATTTCTTCTAAGTGCCTCAGAAGCACTTTTAACCGAACAAACTTTTTTTTTCTTCTCAAAAATCACTAAAAATGGGTGGGGCTGATTTTGAACGGTTAAAATACAGTTTTAAACTCTCACAAGTGAAAATAAAAGAATACAAATAGATCTTGGAGAAAAGATGCATGAAAACAAACAAGCACACCATAAAAAGACAAGTTAAAAGCATAAAAAAGACAAGTAGATTTCTTTTGCAATAACGGCATGCTTTAGGTTACTATGTTTGTCATCCAAATGTCAAAAAGGGAAATCATGAGTTTTTTTAAGTGATTTATGGAATTTTTGTTTTATTTCTAATTTTCTACTTCCATTTTAGCTTTGAACAATTGCAAGAGAAAAAAAAATCATTATTAAGATTATGTGTAAAAGGAAGTCTAATTTATCAGTTTCCAATTTCTTCCAATTTTCTTTTTATTTGCTAGATGGCGGAAAGTTTGTAATACTTATTATTAAAAAAGAAAAAAAATTAAAGCAAAAGAGCAAAGAGGACTTTATAAGCAAAATTGAGACACTTTATTAACAAGTTACACAATATAACTCCTTGAGAATATCACTTCACTTTATGCAACGCAATTAATCCTAACTTTAAGCTCATGGATTTTGGAGCCTTATCTAGTTGTGACTCAAATTTCTAGTACTATTCTTACCAAAATTTAAGAATAAATAAATAAATAATAATAATAATAATAAACTTTAACAAAATTGTCTAACTAAATTATAAAAAGTGGCTTTACTTGTAGAACTAGCTGCATTGAAATTGCAAAGAACATCATCCAAATTCCATAGTCCATCCCACAAAATTTCATCATTTGAGAAGTCTGGTGCATACATATTGTCATTGTCATTGAGAATAGAGTACAAGCAGCCTTGCTATTCTAATGTGTTTGGATACATGGTCACCATTTCTTGAGACATAGAATGAATTTTATGGTCATTTTTCACAAGCAAGTTTATGATCCCTTTCATGTCCAAATTGAACTACAGTTTATGATCCCTTTCATGATCCATTTCTTTGAGGAACGAATTTTATCCTTCTTAGTAGCATCAGAGGGGCTTTTAACCTTTATCTTGAGAGTCCTCCAATAATTCTTTATTTCATTATTAGTTCTTCCTGGCAAGTTTCTTGCAATTGTTGACCACCTGAACAAGTGTTTTTTATTTAGTGTCAAGGTTTTATTATAAAGCTCTCTAAATAGAGAACATAGATTTCAAGGTCGATTTTAACTATTTCCCCCACCAAACACGCAACTCTTTAAGTTTGGTCTCAAGTAATTGACCCATCTTAATTTGTAACTCTTTCCATTTCTTGTTAGTCCTATTAAGAGAATATTGTACAAAATAAAATATTAAAAATGAAAATCAACTCAATTAAGATTCAAAGAGTTAACATTCATCAAAGACATGGTAAAAAAAAGGCCAATTGAATAAATTAAGAAACAAAAAGATAGTAAATTTTATGGTACTAGCTTGTGTCTAATGCTTGTTGCATATTTATACTTGTACTTGTGCCTCAACTTGATTCTATCACTAAACAACTTCACTGGTCCAATTCCATCCTTCAATATGTCCAAAAATCTCAAATATATAGACCTTTGTCATAATCATTTAAGAGGTTCAATTACTTTTTCTCTTCTTGCACTCCTATTGCTACAAAATATTTTACTTTCCATAAATAACTTTGAAGGTCAACTACATGAATTTTAAATATATCACTTTTTTCTCATTTCATATCACCTTTGTGTTGTTGTTTGATAAGTGTCCAATAAGAAACTTATTTGGAACATAATTCAATGTAATTTTAAGTAATTAAAGCATAAAACACCATTAAAACATGAGAAAATGACATAAAACTGAATAAACCATGTACAATCTGGAAAATACAGTATTAGAGCCTTTTAAGTGATAAATTCTCATAAATCTGATGTGTTTTAATTTCTGCAAACTGTTACAGGGTTCCGCGTTGGCAACGCAACCGGACTTACGTGGAGCACATGAAGATTTGAAGGAAAAGAAGCAATCTGTTATTTGCGGCTCGTTGAACACACGATGCTACAGACCAGTATCTATAAAAAGCCCAGAACAGAACGAAAACAGGGCATCAATCACTCTATCCACTGATCTACCTCCAGAACGCAGACGTAGGGAATAGAGTCGTCGTCCCCCTAGACGCTAGTTCTATTTTGGATGAAGGAGGAACCCTAGGGTTGAGAACAAAGTGCATCTACAACGTGTCTTCATGCTCATAAATTTCTCTCTCTCCCCTGTTTTCGTTCTGTATTATTATGTGTAACTAAATTTCTGTTAGGGAAGGATGAATCCTTGACTGATCCTATGTAATCCGGATGCGTTATATGTATTCAAGATTATTTTCCTTTAAATGTTGATTATTCATCTCTTTACTTAATGCTTCTATAACTTGGCCACTTATAGATTGAATCTAATTTCTTCTTAACAATTAGGAAATTGGTTTTTGAATTAGAATTAGGATTGAATAACATAATTGTGAAGGCTCGAGGGATAGAGGTTCGCATTTGTGAGATTGTTTGAATTCTTGAACGAAAGGCCCAGATCAAATTAGGAATTACTAAGGGATTAGAATTCCTAATTGGAGTGAAGAGTTGATGAGTCAAGGGATTGACCTTCAATCAATATTTGTGAATTCGATCTTCAATTACAAATTATCCTGAATACATGTGATAATTCACTGTTACATAGGGGAAGTTTTGGTGAAATCTAACCCTAACACCTTCCATACATTGATTTCTTACACATTCACATTGATTATTGAAGTAGTAGACAATTCTGAACGCATCACACTGATTACAGAGTTCCAAATTAGTGATAGATTCTGTGAATTTTGTTATTTTCTGTTAGCGTTGCCTACACGCCTCAATTTGCGTTGCCTACGCGGTTCCATAATTGAGTTAAATTAGTGGACTAGTAGGAACTCAGTATTTGAACCAAATCCCTGTGGAGACAATACTCTTACTCACTCTTACTCTGTAAAATGATAAGGTGCACTTGCCTTCATACGCTTCCACATCAACATTGTTCTACTAATGCATTCAATAGTAGGGTTATGTCATTTGTCCATCTAATCATTTCAATGGTAGTTTGCACGTGTTATTTGTAGACATTGTTGCTTTCGACATCTTTGGAATCTTCAACTAGGTTCAAAACATATTACAATAACATACAAAACCAATGATTTAAGTTATCATAAATGGAATATAAAATGCAAAGAACACATATTAGGTCATTAACGTAGAGCACAAGATATAAAATTGGAAATTAGCTTCTACAAAAGGTCAATTCATATAATCTAAATTTAAGTTGTTCATACGTACCCAATACTTAAATTAACATAAAGTATGAATATAATACATAAATACATATCAAACATGATATTCCACATTTCATTATCAATTGTTTCTCTTAAATTGAAGCCCTCTCTATAATCCTCCTGATGGGCTCGTGTGGATCTTTCATGGAACTCAATATATTGCAATTTTCGATCAACTTTCACAATCAAATTTTTGTCAACATCTACACCCATAAAAAAACTTATGCAAAATGCAGAAAGTAACCACAATGTCACACATCATCGGCAATGAGCAGTATGGTTCAATTATGCCATTGATAATAGGAAACTTTTTCTTTTGGACTCCAAAAGTTCTTCCAATCACATTTCAAAAGGATGCAAAGTTGACTATGGTGCAAGATGCTTTCTTTTCTCCAGTTTTATTTATATTATAATTTAAGTTAAAATTAATTTCTTTATTATACTATTTACTTCCCAAGTGAGTATAAAAAATAATAAAACAAAACTTACAAGGATGGAATGATGATTGAGTAGTTAAAGCTGTCTTTATCATTATTTGATATTTATTAAGTAGTTTTATATTACCTTAAATTCTAAGAAAAAATTTTATTTTGTTTCATAAACTATTTTTTTTATTAAATTAATTAACACAATTATTTTTTTAAAAAACTACGTGACTTTCAGTTTCATATTACACCAAGATATACGTAGGAGCAAGAATTAAACCATCAAGTCAAAAATTAATTTTTATAATATTTGTTCTTTTATTTAATTATTTATTAACTTATTTATTCATGTAAAAGTATATTGTTTTGATTTAAGTTTTTATTAGGAATTAAAAATAATAAAATAAATATTTTAAAATTATTATTAATTTGCACAATCGATTAGAGGTAATCCACCTTAGAGTGGATATGCTAGGAGTGTTGGGATTAAGTTTCAACCATCCCTACACATAAGTTGACTTCCGAACCTATTCCATTTTTATAGACCATTTTATGTTTTAAAATAAAAAGGGTTTTATATTTTTTTTAATTTAAATAAAACCGGTGGCAATGCCATTTTCAAAAGTAGTTCTTTTTTAAACTCATTTCTTTTCTCTGACTTTGTGTTTCGATCCTACTTATGATTGTTCGTCACTCCACCGGGGATAGTTAGAAACTTAAATCTTTCCTAAATCAATTGGAAAAATTATAATAATATTATCTAACTTTTTGGATGTTATTCATTTATTAGTTTTTATATTGTAAATATTTATTTTTCTAGTTATTTATTCCATCATTTCATTTAGTTATTTTTATTATTTATATCATTTGTTGTTATTATTTTATTTATAAATAATAATTTTATTTCTCTTCCATTATCAATCTATGGATAGAAGATTTATTTTGTAAATAATATTGTTTACTAGTTTCTATTTGGAACCTTAAGATAGAAGATTATATCTTATTATGTGTTTGCCTTGTGTTTGAATTCTATTTTACGAATTTTAGTAGTTTTAGCTCTTTGTACAGATTTGTATGCTTCTAATATACACTTCATTTAAAACTTACCTCACACGTTCTTTGGACTCTATACCCCAGCCTATTCACATTTGAGGATTAGTGGATGACTTGACTATTGTCATTGCAATGCCTTATGCTCACTTAGCATGATTGATTCATCATTTTGATTATTACTAATTTTATGTGAGTTGGTTACATTGAGAGGTTTATCCCTACTTGTAATCAATTCATAAGATGGATGTTCATCCTTTTAATAAGGGAAGTCTGGGGACCATGACCTTTAGGAGTCTAGATCTATCCTAAAAAACTTTGTTCAAATAGTTGAATACAGTGATTATCCAGGTTATACTCATACCCTTAGGAACACTTAACCCTTATTATTATCCCATTGCTTAAAACACAACATGAGCATAGTTATTTCATATCTTTCCTTTTTAATATGATTCATTTACTAAAGCATAAGCATATTTTATTATTTTATAAAAAATGAAAAATTATTTTGCATGTCATATCATCATGGAAAATTCATAGGACATCTCATGGATTTGAAATATTTTGAAATGGTGAAATTTCTAGTCCACCAAATACAAAGATAAAAATAAGGATTTTGAAAATTAATTATGTTTGAAATAAATCTTATTATTGGACCAACAATTCTCCAGCTTGTTTTCTTTTATTTAGCTTCATACACTTTCAACTTGTATTATAGCGTGTTAGCATATTTAAATTCATGTTATCATCAATAGATATAAGACTAAGGGCATAACATGATATTCTTAGGAAGTTTAGGATAAGATAGGATGCATCTCATTTTATTCTCTTATTTATTTAATTACATATATCTATTTTTGTTAGGCTTGTTTGGTCTACTTAAAAGACTTGCTAACATTCAATAGCAAAGAAATGGATAAGATTTTGAATAAATCTAACAATGCATCTAAGCCAAAGAGAAGAACTAAAGTTATTTTGAATTGCAATAACTTTAAGAGAGAGAAACATATTACTTAACTAATGACCAAAGAAGCTTAATTGGGATTCACAAAAAGAGATGGATGGATATTAGATCTACTAAACATTGCAATAAAAGGCACCTATGTTAAGTGAATTCACACATGGAATCCTACCTTCAAGTGTTTTGAACTCTTCCATTTAGACATTAATTAAAGAATACATTACCATGATAAGACTTCCAATTAAATAAAGTGTTGTGATGTATCTTTACAAGGGTCAGCACGAAGATGAGGAAAAGGTGGCTAAGTTAATTAATTTTCTAGCTAATCAGTTATATCTAGAGAAAAGAGAAATAGTTCAAGGATTGAAGATACCTTTTATGAAAGCTTACTTAGAGCCTTTGGCCAAGATAGGTAGTTGAGATTTCTTTAATCGGACATTGGCACTAACCAATTATGAACTAATATTTTTTTCCCGTTCATACCAAACATGATGGATCAAGCAACCATGGATGTCTTCTTTAAGTTTGAAGAGCAAGGTGTGAACTTAGCCATCTTATCAAACATTTTCCTTTTAATGGAGATCTGTCACTGTAAAAATAGGGGAACTATACATTGTTGTCTACATTTGTTGTATGTGTGGATCATGAATCATAATAATTCAAGAGGGTATATGGGTCCTTTGGCTAATCCGTTAAGGGTCTTTCATCACATCCTTTGGAGGAAACGTGTTAATGATTGGAAGGACAAGATGTACATGGTTGACTGGAATAAATTCACATGGATATGTCCTTGGTACTGGTAAAAATTTGTTATTTATAGTTGTGGTGATTTCCCTAATGTTCCCTCAATGGACTCGCAAGACTATGTCACATATATCTCAGTTGTGTTCCTTAGAAAGTTGAAATGGACTCAAGTTAAGGCACATGAAGAATAATTTGGAGGTTCGTTAGACCTTTTCGATCTACTCATGTTTAAGCTCTATGTAGGTACTTGCTTTCTCGATAAACTAACTTTGTGCTAAAGAAAGGCAGGTTTGTTTCTTTTATTGTACCTTTCGTTGGGTACACTAAACACCAACCCAATCAACTTAAAAGTTTAGTTGCAAAATAAAGTTCACTATGAACAAGAGAACGAAAAAAGATAGTCAAAACGGAAGGATAGTAGAGGAGGTGTGGTGGATAATTTCTTTTATTGAGTATGAGGAATAGAGAAAAATGAAGGAGGTACCAAACCTTGCTTCAAAGTCTGCTGCAAGAGACAACGGTTAGTGTCATGACTTAGCCAAATCATAGGTAGTATGACTTCTTAATTGGAGATTACAAAGGCCTAAATGAGATTGCTAAAGGGAAAAAAATAACAAGTTGAATTCTTAGTGATTATTTTCCAAGGAAGTTGCAAAAGGAAGGATATAGAGATTGGACATTTGAAGGATGAGTCTGCCAATGCTTTCCAATCTTCAAGTTGGATGAAGAGGGTGAGGAAAGGAAAAGAACCACAGCAAGATATAGCCACTATTAAACTCAGGAAAATTCAAGAGAAGTTAGAAGCCCAGGAAAATGTGTTAGCTCAAGTGGTAATGGAACATGAAAGGGTCGAAGCTAATTATAGTGCACTAAGACAAAAAATAGAAGCCTTTAAGAAGCCTTGATTGGAGCTTAACATCAAGCTAATCATGGATGGGCTTCATCTAAGAAGTGTTATGATATATTCATAGAAGTAGATAAATATGAAGCAAGATGGAGGGAGTTTGATGAAAAGCTTGGAAAAGAAAAAGAAAAATGGAGACCTAAGATGCAGAAGCAAGAAAATGAAAAGAATAAGTGGGTGGAAGATTGGAAAATCGAGACAATGAAAAAGAAACATGGATCAAAAAGTATGAAGACATGGTAGAAGAAGTTCAATTTTATTCCTAGCAATTCATCAACCACTTAGATGAAGCAGAAGTTCAAATAAATACGAATCCCTTCATAATATCGTCGAAACTCAACAAGTTTATGGAATACTGTCAATGTCTTGCAAGAAATCTTAGAAAAAGGAGAAGTAAGAGGATAATGTGATCTTTTCATGGACGAAGCTTGAACTAACATACCGATGTTGTTTCTTTTATAACACTAATATTAATGTATTTTTTTTGTAAACAAATGGGGTAAACCATATTAATGTAATAATTTTATATTTTGTTTACACATCCTTTTGTGTTTTATGATGCAAACATAAGATATTGATGTAATCCATTTTATTTTGTGACGTGAAATAAGTTGTTGTAACTTCTGCTCTTAAACAAGGAACTCCATGAACTTATAATGGAATCAAAGTTAGTTCGTCCTTATTATGTTGCTACATCTCTTTTAAGACATCATTCATTGAGGAGTAAACTCTCCCTTGAATTGATAGTCAACCTCATTTCTATTTTTTGGCTTTATGGTCCATAATTAAAAATGAGATAACTCTCAATTTTAAGCTTAAATCGCATTGTTAGAAAGTAAAACAACATTATATTAAGTCAATGCTCCCTTAGACTAGTTGTTCATGACACTTTGATTTGAAAAGAAATGAATCATTTCATACTGTTGAATGTTTATATCCTTCTTGAGACCATTCAAAGGTAATAAATTATTTCTTATTTGAAATATCATCCCTCTTGCTTTTCTTCTTATCAAACAAGCATTCTAACCATCATACAACTGAAACAAAAGCGATGCCAATTAAGTCCATATGCAGGATACTATAACTCAACTTAGAATGGAAGAAGAGAAGCAACCACAAAGGAATATGAGTATGGAATTTGGTGCAATAATAGAGAAAATGAATGAGATGTCAAAACCATAAATAAGAATGAAATAGATACTACTAAGGATGATTGAGACCATAATCATGTTCGGGGTCAATAGGACTCTGTCAAGTGGTCAGTTGCATATGGAGTTGTCCTGATTCACCTCTAATGTTATAAATCTAGTAACATCCATTGACTTGATAATTCCATTTTCTACCATTGCAAAGATAGTACCACATTCTTCAACCGTCTTGTCTTCCAGTTCATCAATGATAGTGCCACCCTTCGTGTCATTCATTATTTCAACAACAATTCTGTTAGTCACAAGTGATACTCAAGGAGCAATAAGAGAAATGATTAATCCTCAATGGGCATTTAACAAAATAGTACCATTTGAGATCCCCAGTTCGAGAAGCATACCAATCGTTGGGAAATGTTAATGCTCAATTTTATAGCAATGTTGAGCTAACACGGAAAGACCTCACATATTCACCCATGGGAAATCTACAAAGGCTGCTCATATCCCAACATTGCATTACAAAATAAAGGAGGTATGGATGGAGAAAATGGAAGGAAAAATTAAGGTCATCCAAGATCCTAGTGAATATAGATCCTTAGGAGTAAAAGAATTCTGCCTAACCATGGAAACCATTGTTCCTAGAGATTTTAAACTCCCAGAATTTAACAAGTATGATAGAAGTGGTAATCCTTTGTTTCACCTAAAAACACATTGTATCAAGTCATTTGGTCTAAAGGTGATATATTTTTAATCAATTTTTTTTCCATGCAAGCTTAACTGGACTTGGTTTATACTAGTACATCAAACTAGACCATTCCAAGATTACTTGTTGGAAGGACTTGGAAGCCTTGTTCATGAACCAGTACCACATCAATCTTAACATTGCCTCAACTTGAGAATAGTTAGTTGTCTTAAAAAGAAAAAGAAATGGTGAAACTTTTAAGCAGTATGCTCCAAGCTAGAGAAAGTTAACAACTAAAGTACAACCACCACTAACCCTATCAGAGATGTGCTCTTACTTTTTAGGAACTTTAGGATCACCATATATTGGTTCAAATAGAGATCTTGGAAAATATTAGGAAGTTTTCATTAGAACAAATAAAGAGTAATCAAGCAAAAAAAGGACCCCTAACAATGAAAAAAGAACTTGTAATAAACCAAGTTCACCAAAGCTACCAAGCCTTTATTACATATTGTTTGTCATCAACACCCAAGTACCAAGCACCAACATTCAACCCTAACTCTTACCCGTTTTACCAAGCATCACTATTCCCAAATCCATCCTGTCAACAATCCCAAGTCCAAACATAGTTCCTTTGTAACATCCTAAAAGTGAAGCTTATTTTACACTTAAGTCGTACCAATGGTTTCATTATTAGACTGCTACCTCATGATGCGGAATACTTTCAAGAAATTACTAATATTGAAGATACGAGAAAATTTTTCTTTTTAAAAATTTACTAGAAATGGAAACCTCGTTGTAGCAATTAATGTAATTGTAAAATAAATGTCCAGACATCATCACTTGTGTTAATTTGATTGTATAACATACAACCATACAAGCAATACAGGTACATATTAATTATACTGGCTTAATTTTTGTTACAATCACTTATGTTCAAAAGTTAGCATAAACATTTATATAACATGATTTAAACAACATATAGTCACACAATCCAGTAGGTTAAGAGAAAGCTAAGCTAAGGCATTAGTGCCTTTACATACTTACTTATACATATTATATTACAATATTACATATCATTTATTTATATAAATTCATCCTTGACTATATTACAAAAATGTACATTATTGGGTAGAACACAAACTTCAACTTATTCAGGTCCAAATAATGTTTTGGTAATGGGGGCCTCGACGTTGTAACCACAACCTCTCATCAAGGACGTAGTAAGCTTTATCTCCCATCTCCTAATAAGCCTGGAGTGAGTACGGCATAGGGAAATGGGAGCTACCCTATGAAGACCGCACATGGAGAAACTATAGTTATGCAAGGGCATCTGCGGCTTGCTCTCTCATTCAGAAGAAAAGGAAACATCCACATGTACTACCAGAGGAGCCTGATACCTCGGTGGCGGAGGAAAATCCATATTAGGGTGAAAATCCTCCAGAGGTATGGCGAAAATGATTGTATAAAAGTCTAGGCTCAGAACTGCAGACATGAAGATGTGATCTAAAGAAAAATAAACCATCACATTGGCTTGAGTTGTGATGACTAGCCTATGAGCATTAGCTAACTAGTTGACATTGTTAAGCTCAACGAACACTACTACCATCACAAAAGATATCTTTGACGTCTAAGGAAGAAAATGGTGGGAGAGGATAAGAAACTAAGTTTCTCAATAGGATTATACCCTATAGTTAGTCTCAACATTTTCAACCTAAACACTTCAAATTTATTAAGAAACATGACATGCATACAGGTTCACTTTTAATTTTTAGAAAATCTTTAGTTGAAGTGGATTTCTTTTTACAGTTGTAAAGACTATCTTCTATCATAAGCATACAAGTTGCTTATTCTGAATTTCATACATCTTACATACTTTTGAGATCATATTACATCATATTACCGATATCATTTTACTATCATTTCATTCATGCTTAATTATAATTCTTCTCATTTCTCTATCACTCTCTTAGTGGTAATCTATACAAAGGCATATCATACATTTAGTGAAACAATATCTTTTCACTAGTTTTGCTACTCTACCTTCTATTCTTAGGACAAGGGCTCATTCCTTAACAGTCATCACCATCATAATCATTGAAGACCTAGCACTTTATAATAGAAGGATTTTCAGAGAACCTTTTTGTCTCCACCTTAGAAGGACCCTTTTGTCTTTTGAATGTGCACAAGGAACATTAAGAGTTGTATTAACTTTTCACATAAGTTCTTTCTTTGGTGAACTCTTAATTAATTAGATTCCTTTTCAAAGTTTCAAGATAACATGCATGCTCAAACAATCCAACCAACATTTCATACACATATAGTTTCTAATCCATTCAAGTTTAACAGTTATCATCCACACATGAACATCATATAACACATCACTTTGCTAAATAAATCTAACATATATTTCATATACTTTATAAACATATTTGTGTACTCAAGAATTAACATAAAAAGTTAGCATAATTATTTTAATTACAAACCTATCTCCTAATCAAAATTTCTTAATTATACTTCATATAAACTTCTTAGATAGCATACAGCCTTCCTCTAAGAATTTGTCCATCTTTCTTTATTCCTTAATTTTTATGAGGCATCTCTCATAGGAACTAAGTCAACTCATCCTTCTAAGTTACCTCTCAATCTTTCCTTTTTTTCAAAGATTAAGTTTCTCTTAATATTTTTAATGTAAGTTTATGAAATGATGGAAGCTTAGATTGGTTGGCCGAATGGCCTATTTAGGTTAATATTCCTTGTGTTAATCAATTTAGATATTTTATGCACAACTTGCTTATTTCAAGTTTAAGTGTTAAAAGTTTTAGGCTTTCTTGACCATTAACTTTATTAATCAAGTTTGAGCCACAAATTGATTTACTTGTTTACCTTCTTGCTCATAAATCCAAGGCTTCTTACTCATTTTCTATTTAAATGTCCTTAAGGATACCATTTAACTTATTTTACACAATTTATGATTAGCCAAATTTACTCCTTAAGCCCCTAAAGCATTATGGTTCATTTTTCTTACATTTAGAAGATAATTTGTATTGGTTAGCACTTAGACTAATAGATTAAATCAACTTAGAAATTTTTAAGACTTTTCCTTCTTAATTACTAGGCATAGCCGAATGGCCGTCTCAAATTTCACAACCTCAGTTGATTTTTAATCACCACCTCATGCATGGTTGAGTTCAGTTTTAAGTCTTAAAAAGTTTATCTTACTTTCACTAATTTCCCCTAAGTATGGTTGAATGGTTATCCAAACCATCACCAAGTCTCTCCTAAACTTTTAATTCTTTTCTCATACATGGTTAGGATCTTTATTATACCTTAATCGAAATTTTAAACTCAATTCTCCTTAATTAATTTAGGATGGCCAAATCTACACTCTTGGCCAAGCAAGTGTTATTTTCTTAATTTCCTCTCACTTGTCCTCTGTACCATAAATTTTAGCACTTGGTGCATCATTTTCTTTCGGATTTGTCAAGATTTATCCTTACTCCATGGTCATGGTCATGGAGGGTTTTAAGTGTCTTGTTGAACTTCTTAGCCATAAGTTCACCCTTCCTCTTACTAGAATTGAGATCCAATTTTGGAGTTAAGTTTGTAACATTTGAAACTTAAATTTTTTACCCTTTTAGGATAATTATCACATGGGTCCAGATGTAGACTTTTATCAAAGTCTTAGTTCAAGATAAAGCTTTTAAGAGGAGATATAAGCAAGCTTACAACTTGGATCATAAAGACTATTAAGAAAGTATTTTTAAAGACAACCACGTGGAGATCTACTATATCTAACCTAAGTTCTATTCATCCCTTACGTTGAGCATCTAACAAATTCTTAACAAAAACTCTCAAATCTATCCAATCTATAAAAATTATTTTTAAGAAATTTTAACCGATTAAATTGTTCCAAAGATTCAAAGAAGCACTTTAACCATCAAAATTTCTTTTTAACTTCCAAAAATCACTAAAAAACTGGTGATGCTCATCCTTATTTACCAAGGGAAGTTTTAAACTCCATCAAACTCAAGCAAATGGGTCCATAGAATTTAGAGAAGGATCCACCAAAAAGAGAAGAAAAACAAACCAAATGACATAAATAAAAACTTAGAAAAAAAATGTATGGTAAAAACCTTACTTGTTGAAGACTTATATAAGGATTTGGTGGGTCTTTTGAAGTTGATTCCCCTCTCCTTTGTGGTCCACACAAAATCTTGTAAGGATGATGGTGGGGCTCTATATGTTTGGCTTATTATAACTTAAACTTCAAAGATGGAAGTTCAAGCTTAGTGTAGGTTTATGTGTTTTAAGAGAAGTTGGACTTTTGAGTGACCTACCACATTTACCTATATTGACTATCTTTAATGGTGACCTATTTTCACATTTGTTTGATGCTCACTTAATCTCTAAAATACCTATGCATCCAATGCAGGCACCATTTTCAACATGGTATAACATTAAACTGACTTGAAAATATCACATGGGGGTCACTGGATATTAATATGAGGACTGTGAAAGGTTCAAGATGGTAGTTAAGAAATTTTTTACTTGTGAAAAATTAGATATTCAAGATGAGAAAGGGTCTAGCATTATCAACAATCCTATCCCAAATCATGAGAAAAGTTCTATAAATATCATTAAGAAAAAGGGACTAGTAATCAAGAAGGTTTCTAAAATTGAAGACTTCTATGAATGAAGTATTTGAGGGATTAAAAAGAGTTGGTTATGATGTGATAGTACCAGCAACTATAATGGAAGAGGAAGAAACACATGATGAAGATTTTAGTTACAACTATCATTTTAGAGTAAAGTGACATGATATTGACAATTGTTAAGATTTTAATGTTCAAGTTTAAAGTCTTCTAACAATGAGAATTATAGAAGTAAGGCAAAAAAATGCTTTCTCACACGAAGTCAATGTTATTGAGCAGTTTGTACTTCCAGTTCCATTTTTGAATCAAATGCAAGGGTTTTTTCTTCCAAAGTCCTGATTGATGGTGGCTCAGCATTGAATGTTTTACCCAAGTTAGCTTTCACTCAACTTCAAATGAGTATGAATGATTTGACACCTCAAGTGATGGTTTAGGGATTTTGGTGGAATACAAAAAGACATTTTGGGAGAGGTGGTGTTGTCACTAGAAAATGGTCCAAGAATTTTCCAAGTGTTGTTCCAAGTCATGGAGATTGAAAAAAAATATACTATGTTGTTAGGATGACGTTGGATTAATATTATTAGCATTGTTCCATCCATATTGCTAGGGAAATAATCATAATCCAGAGAAGATGATATTATAGTCTCCAAGCCTATTTCAGTACTATAAGTAGATAGCACTGAGAAGATTGAAGGGAATTTGTGGCATAGTTTTGAACTAGATGGAACTAAGCCATAATGACATAGAAAAACTCATGCTTATATGAAACAAGTTGTTGCACGCATCATGGCCAAGAATGGGTATAAGGAATGAAAAGGCTAGGATTGAACTTGCAAGGTGATTAATTGCCTTTAGAAGACCCCAAAAATCTAGACAAATATGGTGTGGGATATGATGTGTCATTAAAGGAGTTTTTTGCAGGTGTGAATTTGGATAATAAGCATAAGATGAATAAGAAATGATCTATCCCTCATTTAAAAAAAAAATTTCTTCACCATTAATGTTATGGATACTACAAGAATAAGAGAGTGCAAGTAAATTCACCCTTCTATTAATGAAGAACAGTTAAAGACTCGGGATGCCGAACCAGTATTGGATTTGATTACTTCAAAGTAATTTGTCCAGCTGTATTATTTTGGGCAATGTTTTATCGCTCATATTTTGAAACTGATGTTATTTTGCTTGAGACACTAATTAAACAACTTTGCATTCATTTCTACACTTTCCCTTGATTCTCTTTATATTTATCTACATTTCCTCCATAACCTTAATTGTATTTCCACTTTCTTAACTTTAATCTTTCTTTTGTTTTTCTTCCATATTATTCCTCATTTTTTGTTTCTAACTTCATATCGATTACTTTCCAGGGGATGTCTTATATATTTTATCTCATAAATAGGATTTTGAGGACTTGCCAATTAGTTCCCCTGTGACCTCTAATGAAGATGACTTTGAATCTGCTAATGACAAGAAATTTATTGAAGAGCTTACAAAATTACTTGAATAATATGAAAAAGAATTTAAGAAAGTTCTAAAGTGGAAAAGAAATAATTGAGAATGATGAATAATTCAAAGCAGGCTGAAATGATAATATTGTTTAAAGAGTATCTTTATATTTTCTCCTGGTCTTACCATGACATGCTTGGGTTAGATTCAAATATAAACTCGTATAAAATTACATTATTCCATAACACTAAGGAAAAGAAACCAAAATTAAGAAAAATGCACCCAAATATGTCTTTAAAGATTAGAGATGACTAAATAATTTGAGATAGGATTTGTACAAATGTCAAGACACCCAGCGTGCGTAGTGAATATTATGTCAATGACTAAGCAGGATGAAAATGCCAAAATGTGTGTAGACTATAGAGCCCTGAATAAAGCAAGCCTGAAGGATATTTTTTTTCCCCTCCCCCCTCCACATTGATGTCTGGGTTGATAATACTACGAGAAATCATATGCATTCATCCATGGATGGGTATTCAGGTTATAATCAAATCCCTATATATGTTAAGGATAAGGAGAAGATAACCTTCCTATCACAAGGAGTAAGAGGTGTATGTCAAGAATAAGGTTTCCACATCTAAGGAGGGAGAAAGTCATGTGGAGGTGCTATGTAAACTATTCGAAAGGTTGTGAAAATACAAGTTGAGGTTGAATCTTAATAAGTTTTTTTTTTTTTGGAGCATCATCAAGAAAATTATTGGATTTTATCATTATTAAAGAAGGAATAAAGGTAGACCCTGACAAAGGTAAAAGCAATACAGGACATGCCTTGCTAGATTCATTACCAACCTAACTAGCACTTGTGCACCTTTATTTAAGTTGCTAAAGAATAACCAACCAAGTGAGTGGGATAAAACATGTTAAAAAGCATCTGAAAAGATCAAACCCTATTTGTTGAATCATCCTATCCAAATAGCTCTGATGCTAAGTAAGCCATTGATTCTATACTTGACGATGTTGCCAACAATAATAGGGGCAATGCTTAGATAACATGATGATTTTGGAAAGAAAGAGCAGACAATTTATTACTTGAATAAGAAATTTAATGATTGCAAGGTCTGATACATGACTATAGAGAAGACATGTTTCACTTTGGTATAGATTGAAAAAAGGATGCGATAATGCATGTTGTATTACATTACTTGGCTGATTTCTCCAATTAATATGTTAAAGCACGTGTTTAAAAGTCCTTATGTGTCCTTAAGAGTTTCAAGATGGTAAGTGATGTTAGAATATGACATCAAGTACATGATTTCAAGTCACTTTAAGGAAGTACAATCGCGTATCATCTAGCTAGAACCTCCCTCAATAAAGAGCAATCTCTTGTGTTCAAAGGTTTAAACGAAGAGATATTGATGGTAGAAGAAGATGAAATTGAAGATGATGAATGGAGAATGTATTTTGATGGGATTGTTAATATCTATGACAATATGATATGAGTAGTAGTTGTCTCACCAGCAAGAAATCAATATCCTATGGAAATTAAGTTAAACTTTGAATGCATAAACAATATCGCCAAATATGAAGCATGCATAAGCAGCCTTTTAACGACAATTGATTTGGGAGTGAAACAATTAAAAGTGTTAAAGATGTAACCTTTATAATTTATCAAATAAGTGGTAATTGGTGGACCAAAGATTCCAAACTAGTCCTATATCAGAAGTATTTGACTTAGTTGATCGACAAATTTGAAGAAGTAACTTTTTCACACTTAACTCAATATAAGAACCAATTTGCATATTATCTAGCCATGTTCGTCACCGTGAGTAAGTTAGGTCTCCATACTAACATCCAACCTATTCAAGTAAAGATGAAAGATGAAGTATCATATTATGCTTATGTTCAAGAAGAAGTGGATGAGGAACTTTGGTATCTTGACATAAAAAGGTACATCCAACATAAAGAATATCTAACTAGGGCAATTGAGGCTGCTAAAAAGACTATTCATCATCTGTCAATGACTTTTTCTTAAGCAGTAAGGTTCTATATAAAATAAATTACAATGGAACACTATTGATATGTGTAGATGCTCAAGAAGTCCATTTGATTATGACTGAAGTTTATGAAGGAATATGTGGGACTCATTCTAATGGTCATATGATTGCACACAAGATATTGAGAAGTGGTTATTATGGGTCTACCATGAAGGTTGATGGCATAGATTATGTCCAAAAATGCCTTAAGTTCTACATACACACAAATAGAACCAATTCACCTTTATTTCCCTTACATAATCTAGTGTCTCCTTGGCTATTTTTGATATAGGGGATAGATGTTATAAGGCCAATCAATCCAAAGGCTCAAATGGATACCATTTCATATTAGTAGCAAAAGAATACTTTATTAAATGGATTGAAGCATGGTCAAATGACAACATCACTTTGAAGGTATTTGTTAGGTTCCTCAATAAGGACATCATCTGTCGATATGGGATTCCAGAAAGGATCATCACAGACAATGCTTCTAATCTTAATAGCATAGAAGATTAACAACTATGTGATCATTTCAAGATTCGACATCATAGCTTAACTTCTTATAGACCTCAAATGAATTGTACAATTAAAGCAACCAATAAGAATATTAAGAAGATTATTGCCAAGATGGTGATGAACTATAGAGACTTTCACAACATGTTGCTTGATGTTTTGCATGCTTATCATACCAACATATCATCAATCATTGGGGTGACACCTTTCTTTTTGGCATATGGAATGGAATTTGCTTCTTTGATAGAAGTTGAAATTCCCTATTTAAGAGTTTTGATGGAAGTAGAATCGGATAAGTTTGAATGGATGTCGGCCATATACGAGCAATTATATATGATTGAGAAGAAAAGATTAGCATCACTTTGTCATGGATAATTGTATCGAAACATAATGTCTAGAGCCTTTAATAAGAAGGTTCATCCAAAAGAAATTCATCCATGAGATTTAGTTTTGATGAAGATCTTACCAAATTAAGATGCACGAGGAAAATGGGCTCCTAACTATGAAGGTTCTTACATTGCAAGCAAGCATTTTCTGGTTAAACCCTAATCTTACAAGACATGGATGGGAGGGATTTACCAATGCCTACCAATGATGATGTTGTAAAGAAATTTTATGCCTAAAAAAAGAAAAAAAAAGAAAAGAAAAATTAACCTATTAGGTTGAAAACTTGAAAGAACGTCCTAAGAAAAAATTAGGCTTCAAAATCGAAAGTAGTGAAAATGGAAACTTGTTAAGTTTAAAACCCAAAAGAAAAACCTAAGCAAAAATTACGGTTAAAAATCAAATGAAAGATCATTAGGATGAAAACCTAAAAATAAGGTATAAAGTGATATAGGACAACTAAAAACATGCTAAGCTGAAAACCTGAAAGGACAGCTTAGTTAAAAGTTGGGAAGATCAAAATAGGTAAAAGAATGAAGTTGTATTAATATTCACACTAAATAAAAATTTTCTTTATTTTTTGACAATAATTGAATTTAAAAATTTGAGATTTAAGACAAAAAAATAATCAAAGAAGTAGAAGCAGAAACAATGGGTTCATCTAAAAAGGTAAAACTGGAATCAAGGACTTACACTAAGATAAAATAAATTTGCATCATTATAAAGTTTTTGGATATCTTTTGTATCTCTATTCGAATTTTGTCCTTATTTTATATTTTGATATTTGAGACTCCTCTTGTCCAAATGTTTCATGTATTAATGAATCCTTACATTAATGGAATTCAAATTATTCACCCTTATCTTTATCATTACTCATTCTTTAGTCAACATCAATTTGTTCATGCATTAATGTAAATCTCTTTAATTATGTCTCAAGAAAATTAATTGAAGTTTAACTTTATATCTTTACAAAACCTTTAGTAATCCTCTAAGAATTTGGTTTAGTTCAAGGATTCCAATTCTAAAGAAGAAAAAAGATGACAACATGCTTGACAAGGTTCTTAATAAAGTCATAATTTTCTTGTTCTAATAAACAAAATGAAGATGAAAATGATTTATAAGGATGAAGCAAGTTGAGTGTTGTATTGAAGAATAGTATTGTAAATAAGGGATTCAATAGGCTAAAAGAATTCCTTATTTGGATTATTTGGTAAGAATTCTTATTTTAAAGGGAAAAAGATAACACATTCAATTCGAAAGCTTGTTTCAAAATTTTCAAATATTCTGATCGCATACTCTTTTGATTTGCAAAATTGTTTAGTTTTTCTGCAAAAAGGTAAAATTTTTAATTGCTACTCTGAAGTAGCTAGTTGGAAAATATTATTTTTATCTTTATTTTTCACATATGCATAACTCATATCTAATTAGTCTGCAAAGTTATATTTATTTTTTTCTTTGCATAACTCATATCAAGTTAATCTGCGAAATAGTATTTATTTTCTGCATTTGCATGACTCATCTAGTTAGTCTATAAAATTATCTTTATTTTTTTTGCCTTTGCATGACCCATATCCAGTTAGTTTACAAAGTTGTATTTATTTTCTGCATTTGCATGACTTATATCTAGTTAGTTTGCAAAATTGTTTTTACTTTTCATATTTTCATGACTAATGTCAAGTTAGTCTGTAAAGTTGTCTTTATTTTTTATATTTACATGACTAATATCTAATTAATCTGTGACATTATCTTTATTTTTTTTCATATTTGCATGACAAATATCTAGTTAGTTTAAAAAATTATCTTTATTTTTTTATATTTTCATGACTCATATCCCATTAGTATGCAAAGCTATATTTACTTTCTATATTTGCATGATTTATATTCACTTAGTCTGTATTTTTTTTTTCATATTTTCCTAACTCATATCTAGTCAATCTACAAAATTACTTCCCTTTTTTAAATTTGCTTAATTTATATTCATTTAGTTAACAAAATTGTTTTGTCTTATATTTTAAATAAACTATATCTAGTAGGTTTTCAAAACAAAAAAATCATTTTCAAGAATTCTTTGTTACATTTCCTGCACTTAAGTTTCTAGATACCACTACCCATTTGTTTTTACATCTTTAAAATCCTTATGTCTAGCTGCATTTATACTTTATTTTACCACATCTCTTTTGTTTTGTTTCAAGTTTACTTATTCTTATGTATTCCATATTTTTGCAATATTATAATGACCTAGATATAATCAGTTTACTTTTTTACTTATTTTTTATTATAATAACTTAAAAAATTTTATTATTTATTTTATCTAATAAAAAATAAGTAAAGAGACAATTATGAACATTTAATTTTCATCTAGCTTTTTTTTATTTTATTTTTTTTATTATTTGCCTAATTTTTATTTGCTTTAATTTTATTTTAATTAATTTAAAATTAAAAAATATAAAAAATAGATGTAACTTAATTACCTTAAAATCAAGAGAGAAAAAATTATAATTGATTAAAAAAAGAAAAATATAATAGTTAAACTAATACTAAAGCACAACAACATAATACAACTAGGACAAAGACTATTGTCGTGGAAAAAACATTTTTTTTTCGGTTAAACATAGAGAAATTAGGTTCCTTGACACTTGCTTAAAACAACCACACAAAGGCTTAAGGGACTGATTTTTAGGAGTTCAAAAATCTCCACAAACAATATAAGAATATAAAAACAATAAAAAAAAATTAAGGAAAAAACTTGAAAAATCGGACAATAAACAGAAACGGTGTAAAAGATTCTATTGGGATTCCAAAATATCTTTTCATCCAAATAAACATTTCTAACTTTTATTAATTTATCTTATTTTTATTATTTTCTCTAATTAGTTAATTTTAGATAAAACAGTAGACAAACTATGCGTATAAAATTTTCATAGTCTAAATTACAACTAAATAAAAATCCAAACAAGAACAAGAAATCACGTAAGAAAAAGAAAAAATAATAAAATAAAATAAATAGATAATTTTTAAAAAAAAATGAATTACACAAGCCACCACGATTAATGACCTTTTAATCTATTGGAGTACCATTATATCATCACCATTCTGAAGCACAAGTTTTGACCACCACAAATTTTCCATGCATCATCCCGTTTTTCTATAGTCATAACGAGGTTGATAATAATCCTTTCCCCCAACTCATGGCCTCTTCTTCCTTCCTTTGATATCTCAACCTTAATCTCTCCCCTCCATCAGTTTCTCTTATTTCCTTCTCCTAAGCGACAACGAGGGTGTAAATTGATGCGCATACCTCAATCCATTTTTTCAATTAGGAAAATTAGTCGTTGTCCTTTTCTTTCAATTAATTAATCTTTAAGTTTTTAGTTTATTTTTTTTAAGATTTAGATTGGGCTTTAAAATTTTAATTTTTTTATTTAAATATATAAAATAAATCTGATAAGAGATACGGAATTACGTGAACCAATATCACTATTCTTTTCATCTCTTTATAAAAACATGTTGATCATAATCATTTTATATTTTAAAAAAATTATAAAAATAATAATTATAAAATTTGAATTCACGGTATCTTTTCGAATCAAACACCATTTTCAGTTTTATATATATATATATATATATATATATATATATATATATATATATATATATATATATATATATTATATGTTACCGCAACTGTATATACATATTACTCTATAAAATTGAAATGCTAATTAGGAGAATGAAATTTCAACAGCACATATATTTTATAAAAAACTTATTATATGTATCACACAAATGAATATATATATATATATATATATATATATATATATATATATATATATTCAACTTTTATTTATTTATTTATTTTCATTTATGTAATACATATATTTACATAAGAATCTTCTATAAAATTTCTAGTTAAATATGTTTCCTGTTGAAATTTTTTTTTCCTAATTAGCATTTCAATTTCGTAGAGTAATATATATATATATATATATTTTCATTTTTCTTGAAAGATATTTGTTTTTTTATGTGCTTTATTTATTGTTGTTATTTATATTTAATATTAATAATAATTCGGTTGATATGTTGTGCCAGTTTGGGTTGCTTAATATTACTATTTATTTCATTTTAGAATTAAATTAAAAAATTAATGAAAGATTAATTTTTACTTGGGTTTATCTTTTCATTAACCTTATCATTATTCTTAATAACTAATATTTTCTTATTTTATTATTATTCTTATTGTTCATTTTTATGTTGTGTATTTAGAAATTTTTATAATAATAATAATAATAATTATTATTATTATTATTATCATTATTATTATATTTATTTTCATTATATTTATTGTTGTAGTATTCACCATTAATATTTACCACTTTATTATTTATTTTTATTATTATATTAATTTTATCAAGTTTATTTTAAAATGAAATCTTCTTAATTTATTGTTTAAATTGATTTATAGACGATTAACAACATAAGTTAAGTAATTTAAGCTATATTTCCTGTCATTTTAATTTAATAAATTTATTAAATAGTTTTATGTTAACTTAAGTCTAATATAACAAAATTTTATTTTAAAAAATATACTTAATCAAATTTAATTCTTTGTAGTTATTTATTTTAATTTTTATTTTATTTTCAAAATTAGAATAAGTAAAATATACTTTAACTCGCTTAATAAGTAATGAGAGAGATATTGAATAGTTTAAATTACCTTTATTATGTTTCAATTATAAAAATTTATTAAGTAGTTTTATGCAAATTTAAGTCTAATAGAATGTAATTTTCCTTAAAAAATTATATTTAATTAGATTTTAATTCTCTAGAATCATTAAATCCTTCTCACTTTCAATAATCAAATAAATAGCATATTGTTTAGCTCGTATTCGATAAGTAGTAATAAAGATTGAGTAGTCTAGCTAACTTTCATCGTCGTTGTAATCGAATAGTCTTATTGAGTGATTTTATGTTGATTTAAACTTAATACAATATAATATTTTTAAAAAAATATACTTAATTTATTTTTTCATTTTTAAAGTTTAAGTAAAATATATTTTGACTGATATAGTAATTAATGATAGAGATTGAATAATCCATATTATCTTCTATGTTGTTTTAATTATATGAACTTGTTGATTTGCTTTGTGTTAACTTAAGTTCATAACAATATGGATTTTTTTTTAATAAAGATATTTTATGTTCAATTAAATTTCATTCCTTTACTATGGTTAAATCATGTTTGCTTTTTGAACAATAATAAAAAAAATAAAAAATATTTTACCTCACGCAATAGTTAGTGATGAAGATTGAGTAGCAACTGCTACCTTCGTTGTCATTTACATTTTGGTTTTGGGAGTTTATTAAAATAACTTTATGCAAATCTGAATTTGATGTGAGAAGCTTTATTTTCTCTAGTTTTATTGATATATAATATAATTTAAAATTTATTTATTTATTTATTATACTATTTTCTTCATAGATGAATATGAAAAAATAAAAAATCAAAGTTATAATGATCAAATGATGATTGAGTAGTAGATGCTACCTCATCAATATTTGAGATTTATTGAGTAGCTTTACGATTATGAACAATTTTATTTTGCTTCAAAAATTGTTTTTATTTATTAAATTAATTAACACTCAATTGTTTTATAGAGAATTATATGACTTTGAGTTCCTTATTGCATCGAAAGATACGTGGGAATGAGAATTGAATCATCAAGTCAAAAATTAATTTTCACAAAATTTGTTCTTTTTATTTAATTATTTTTTCGTGTTAAAGTATATTATTTTGATTTAATTTATCCTAAGTATAATATTTTAAAATTATTATTAATTTAGAGGATTTGATTAGAGTGGATGTGTTAGGGATGTTGTGGGATTAAGTTTCCACCATTTTCCATGCATAAATCGACTTTCAAACTTATTATATTTTCGTAGATTATTTTCTATTTTAAAATAAAAAAGGTTTTCCAATTTTTCCTAACTTAAATTAATTTGGTAGAAGCTCCATTTTTAAAAATATTTCTTTTTCAAACTCATTTCTTTTCTCTGCCTACACATTGTGACCCTATTCGTAACAATGTGTGTATACATACATATATATATTTATATATATATATATAAATATATACTTATATATATATATATATATATATATTAAATTTTGACAATTTTTAAGTGAAGTTTGTATGTGAATTGTTATATGTACATAAAATGAGAGGATGAATGGATGATTATAATCTCACATGGCATAATAATAGCTTGAGTTGTGCTTGGACAAACTTGAGTTTAGCCCACATGATAGGTTGAAAAGGATAAGGTTGTTGAGTTTTGATTAAAAGGTGAGACCTTTATTTGAACAGGATATGAGATGTATAAAACGAATGATTGGTTGTAATTCATCATATGCATAAAAGTATTATTTTAGAAATTTTCAATGTGGAAGATAGTCTGGGATACCCTTTAAGTGAATCAGCTAGGAAATCTAGGGGTTGGCTTGTGATAGAAATAGGTCATAGATCATGAGAATAAGAATTTGAATCTCAAAGATATTTGAGTTAGGTTTGATCCTCCTAATGTCCTGGGGTTGCTCCTTATAGTCAAGACTGTTCTAGTTAAACTTAGTTGCCTTGATGAGACTTTAACGATTATCATTACCAGTCAACCAATTTTGTTGTTTGAGAAATAATGAGTAGAGATATGAAATGATGAAGAGTATGATGATGATGATGATGATGATGATGATGATGTTAGTACTGCCAAAGGCGTACTATTTTGGAAATTGGATCCCAGCATCCTTATTACTTTGATAAAAGGATGATGATTTGGGCTCATATGTATATTATAAGGATACCACATCCAAATTAGTGAGGATTATTGTGGTATCGGATGCAGTAAACTCATCTTAATCCTAAGTCTATCATCACAGAAATGTTCAAAGCGAATGATCAAATAACCATGTTCATACATTGCATATTATGATTTTTTTTTATAGTTTTTTGTGGTTGTCAAAGAACTCGTATGTTACCCCTATTTAAATGTAATACAATATACTACTCCTATGTTAATTTTTACTTGAATAAAATGTCTCACTCCCCTTTCTACTATATTTTTGCATATGACATTATTTTTATAGTAGATGTATAACATAGAATGTTCCATCATCATGTAACGATGAGTGTCGACATGGCATGAAAAAGAAGAATCTTGTAATCCTTAACTTAAGTGAGATGATTTGTCCCTTGTATAGATACACACACATACACACACATATATATATATATATATAATATATATATATATATATATATATATATATATATATGTATCCCATGTTACCTCAATTGTAGCACCTTAAAATAATTACAATAAAGTAATCAGAGACGGTTGTAAAACGATGATGATGATGCATCTTTGATCAAGATTATTATATGTGTATATACTACAGGTATACTTAAGAAACATTGTAAGACTGAGGTATATTAAATGTTTGTAATCAGTAGGCTGTTACAATTATATGTCAAATTATTAACAATATTATTATCAAATAAATTTTATTTGTAACAGCCCCGTAAATCACCAATGTAGAATTCCACACAATCAAGCCATATATGATCTAGGTTGATGTTAATAAGATAAAATTTCATAATTTACCTAGATTTACTCCTTTAACTTTTCTTTTGTTAGTGGTACTTTTCCTCGTATTCGTCACCTGCGATCACAGAGTGAGAGATCCTTTAATCAACCTCTATGTTGACAATCGTCTTAATGTCGAAGAAAATGTGATCTACATTGCAAGTTCACTATGGAACCCACAACCACAAACAAGAAATAAAGTAGAAAGAGAGTGAGACATTTCCATTCAAGTAAAAATGGACTAAGAGTAATGTATTATATTACAATTTAATAATATACTAAACATAAAATTTCTTTAGTAATCATAAAAAACTATCATAAATTCCATCTTATCATACACCATGTGCATAAGGATATTTCATCATCTTCTCTACTAGTATTCATACCTATAAATCTCGTATCCAAATGCACATGTCTTACTACCTTATACCAATCCGATTTAAGATCCAAACAAGCCTCATATGTTCTTTGATATTTATAAAAAGCTAATATAAAAACAACCATCGTGTGCAATGTATGAATATGTTTACTTCATCATCCTTTCCAAACATTTCTATGATAACAGATTCAAGATTAGGCTAAGGTCTACTACATCCTATACCACAATAATACTCACTAATCTAGAGTTGGTCAACCCTACAAGATGCACATGCAAGTGGGCCCCAAACATCATCACCATTTATCAAACAGTGGGGGTACTAAGATCCAATTTCTACAATAACAGCTTGCCTTCGGCAATTCCTACCATAGTAACAACATGCCCTCGGCAACGCTCAAATCATCCTTTCACAAAATTTGAAATTGCTCAACCAATAATAAAAATCGTCATGGTTTTGTCGAAGCAACTAAGTTTAACCAGAATAGTCTCAACTACAAGGAGAAACCCCAGGCCATTAGAGAGACTCAAACCTATCTCATGTAGCCCCCAGGCTCAGAAATTTCTATTTTTCATGAACTAGGATCCATTTCCATGTGAGTCAACCCTTAGATTTCCTAACACCCTTTCTTATAAGGGCTCTCAAATTATCCCTCACATTGATGATTTTAAAAAAAAATAATCTTTTTATGCATATGATGCATGACTACTACTCAATCGTTTCATTCATCATTATCAATCGAAATTCTTGCCTTCTACTCAAAATCTAGGACCTTATCATCCTCTTCTACTTATCATATAGGTACTTATCTTAATAATTTTAAAACATAAACCTACAATCTCTTTCAAATAAAAGAGATTTTCCAACCTTCACTCAACAATTCATTTTCCACTAACAATACACATTATAGTGTTTGAGACATCTAGTACATTTAACATAAACATACAACATTCATTCATCAATTCAATTCAAATAATTATAGCACACATTGCTAGTGTTTTAGGACTTCTAGTCCATTTATGAACAACAAACATAATTTATATATGGTCAAGGAGGTTTCTAACCTCCATATGTCAACCCAACTTATCTACTTGAATTCACATCACTATCATTTAGACACTAAGTTTATTCAAATATGCACACGTATGTTCTTTGAACTTTAGTTAAGCGGTGTACTTTTTTATAAATATCTTGTATATTCATATCAAGGAGATGTCATATAATTATATGAGTTCCATTATATGTTTGTGTTCTTCATGCTTTGCATGCTCATGTTGATCTTCAGCAACCGATGTTGATTTCTAGAACACTTCTGCTTTCCTTCGTTTTGCTCATCATGATCTTGACCCTTTGGTAAGGTCTTGCTCAAAGGATGTGTGGTCATATTCATTCCTTTAGCAGGGCTTTCTCATTCACTATTAGGACCTTTCTCTTGCACAAGTAGGGCCTTTCTTATTCTTTTAGCAAGGCCTTGGTCATTCGTTAAGCAGGATCATACTTGCTCATTTAATTTCAATACAATCTTGATAATTATGACTATGATCGTACTGAATATGCATAATCTCCCTAACTAGGAGCATGGCCATGCTGAATTTCTAAACCCCGAAATTCATGTTAATTTGGCTTTAACACAGTCTAACTAAACATCAGCACGACCATTCTATATAATTTAGAGTCAAAATAAAAGTCTTTGGGGTATCTAAAAATACCCCTATTGCCAAATTTCATCCAAAATATAAATCATACTCAATTAAATTCTAAACATCGCTATGTATCAATATTGATTTTTCTATAATGAGATAAATTAAAATCTAGAGTAAAGGGTGCTCTAAAACTATTCCTAATTTTTACTTAAGTCTCCTCCCTTATCTGAAATTGAAGACTAGTGAAATCTTTAATTTTTTGGATGTTCCTTTATGATCTTTGCAAATTCCACAGTTAAATTTGTCGAGAAATTATCAAAGGGATTCTTTTCCACAACGGACACATGCCTCCGCTTCTTCCTTCTGGGTGTTTTTCCATTTCTTTAATTTGTAAGACGGTTTGCCTTCTGCCTCTCCTTTTCTAATTGAAAAGCTAATGTCCGATGGCTTTATTACTGATCATGCCACTTAATTGTGGAAAAAAAGTGGAGGTCATGCAAGTTGCCTTTGTGGCAACTTTCATGCAAATTTTTTTTTACCTAGTGTTATATTTCTTCCCTCCAAAAGAAAAATCTTGTCCCCAAAATTTTTCTTACTTTTCTAAGTATGGATGTACCTATCTCATCTTAACCTCAACCTCTTAGATTAAATCTCTTTCTTCATTCCCTGCAACTTTCACTAACCTCAACGATATTCCTTGTAATTATTCGGTATTCTTTTCTAAGATCCGCACAGGTAAAATTCTATAATTTCTCTAAGTTAAATTTTACTTGAATATGATGGTGGTCTATTTCTCCAACTATCAGTACTTGTACATTCAACCTATAACATTATTTTGATTAATCCTAATGTTAAACATTTGATCACTTCCACCATTTACGTTATACTTTATCTTCTTATATCTTAATTTTGAGTGTCTCACAAATAGGATTAGAATTTACTGACTGAGATTAGATTATACTTTAAACAAGGACATATGTAAGGAAACAATAATAATTTTAAGACTTATCATTAAATCTCGAGAAAAAAAAAATTCTATGAAAATCGATAGAAAATGTTTTCAATTCTCCTTAATTTCTAACATGGGTATTATGTGATACCAAAAGATGAGGTAGAAGAATATCACAATATACAAGTAATTATAGATCCGTTAAGGTTTAGTATAAATTAATACAAGGATCCAAATAAATAAAATAGTTGGATCCAATATAAGATCTCAATCTGGGTACCAGAAAATTCCAAATATCTTGAAGGAGAAATAATAAACGTAGTTATGAGAGTAAGACAATACTTTAACTCAATCAAAGGGATATGCAATTACAACGGTCTATTTTAGGTTTTTAATGATAAGGAGAAGTAGTGCACCAAGGTAGGATTACTCATATCATAAGAGACACTTTAGTTACCAACATTAAGTGTTGCACAAACCACTTAAATCTTGTTGTGGTAAACATATTCATTATCTTTCATCCCATTTCCCCTATGATTACCTTCATAATTATGTTCACATTATGGTCTCTACCATCATCATTATCCTATGAAATTATCTCACGGTAATTAAAGGTTAAGAATTTTAACCTCTTTTCCTTATGGCCACAGTTACTTTTGACTAAAAAATTCCTTGAGTAATGCAAAAAATCTAGATTTGAAACATTTCACCATCGAGTTGCGAGTCAATAAAAAAATGTTAAAATAGGATTCTACATTCTTGGTTTTGAGTTAAGATGATTTTTAGTACGATTTCTCACTTTCTCAAATTTCTTTCTTCTTTATACTTTGTCATTTTTTATATCGTAGGTTCCTTGACATATTGACCTTCAGCTTCACATCTATAAATTGGAGACTTATGTCATAGGTTCCTCAAATTGGAACCCACGTTTTTTAACACTTCCATTTTCCTTTATTTTTTTCATCGTGATCTTCATCATTTAGTAAGGCCTCACTCAAAGGATGCGTGGTCATACTCATTATTTTAGCAAGGCTTGCTCATTCACTATTAAGACCTTGCTCACTCACTAGCACGACCTTTCTTATTCTTTTAGCAAAGCCTCATTCATTCATTAAGTAAGGCCATACATGCTCATTTTGTTCTTAGTACGATCGTACTAACTATGAGTATAGTCATGTTGAATATGCATAAACGTCCTAACTAGGAGTGGCCACGATGAATTTCTAAACCCAAAAATACCACTATTAACTACCAAATTTCATCCAAAATATAAAATCATACTAAATTAAATTCTAAACATCGTTATATATAAATATTAATTTTTCTACAATCAGACAAATTAAAATTTAGAATTAAGGATGCTCAAGAACTACTCTTAATTTTTACTCGAGTCTCCTTTCTTACCTACAATTAAAGACCGATAAAATCTTTCATTTTTTGGATGCACCTATATGATCAATTTTTAAATTCTATAGTCAAATTTGTTGAGAAACTGCCAAAGGAATTTTTTTTCAGAATGAACTCATGCATCTATTGCTTCCTTCTGATTGTTTGCCAATTTCTTCATTTTAAAAGACAATTTGCCTTCAGTCTCTCCTTTTCTAATTGAAAAATCAATGTTTGGTGACTTTATTGTTAATCGTGCCACTTAATTATGGCCAAAATATAGAGGTCAGGCAAGTTGCCTTCGTGGAACTTTCATTCAAAAAAAATTTTTATTAACCAAAGTGTTATATTATCTCATCGTATAATATAAAAATTATAATATTTTAAATATATTTAATAAAAATATATTTTATAAATATATGAGTATCTTTCAAATAGATAATATACTCTATCTCTTACTAATTTTATAAATATAAAAAAAATTTGAAGATATATTCATATATATTTATGAATATCATTATTTTTGTCAACCTTATTCAAGACATAAAATTTTAAAAAAAGTTAAATGTTTAATTTTTTTTTGAAGTTACTGTAACAAATTTAAAATTTAACTATGTGTATGGTAAAAACTGAGATAACACTTTGTTGATATTAATAAAAAGTTAATAAATATATAAAGGCATAATTAATTCAAACAATGGTCAATCTCAAAGACTAAAGAATTAAATATAAGCAAGATCAATTAATAAAATACGAGAAAGATAAAATCTAGGGTACAGTCAAGAAAAATATCAATCAAAGGTATGCATGGAGTTATAACAACTATATCAACACCTCATATAATAGTTTCAAGTTATTCATCAAACTTCCAATTTTGATGTTAAAAGGTAGTTATAAGATAATAGTATAAAGTTAATGTTTTGGAAGAAGTGGGTTCATGTAGATCGTGGCAATTACCAAAAAATATTATATAAGTGAGATGAAATAGCATATATAAGGGTTATTTTTCTAAAATTCAAAATGTAGGAAGTTCTATAGCCAAGAGAATAAGTGAGATGAAATAACATATATAAGGGTTATTTTTCTAAAATTCAAAATGTAGGGAGTTCTATAACCAAGAGATAAGTGCAGATGTGGAGAAATAGAAATTGTAATTGTTTTAATTTTTTCTTTCATTTTTCTTCTATTGTTATTATTTTATTATTTCCTTATGACACTTTAAAGTTATATTATTTCATTATAAGATGAATTTATTTTTTTATTCACTCTTTTCATTTCTTATTTTTATATTTTATTGATGAATCATGGGATGGATGGAAACTTAAAATGAAGGAATTTTCTCTTCCTATATTAAAAACGAGAAAACTTGATTCATATAAAAGCGAATAAACACACATAATTTCTTCTCTTTATTGTATTAGTTGTAATATAAGTAAATAATAAAAAATATAATTTTAAAATAAGTTTTAAAAATCATTAAGGTCTCTTCTAAATTATTAGTTTCTAGTTTTAAAATTAAATTTCAAAAATAGAACTTGTTCAATTGAAAAGGTATTGTGTTGATTATTAACATATTTTTAAAATAATTTTAATCTAATCTTTAATGTTAAAAGAATAATTTTAAATATTTATTTAATTTTTAAAATTGTTTATTATTAGTCTTAAGTTTATCTTTTAGAACCTAAAAGTTCATCTTTAATCTTTTGTTTTTGCCACTGATAACCGATGTTGCGGTCGGATCAAAATGAAATAAAGGTAAATAAAAAAAAAATGCAGTACCAGGCACAACCTTGGTCGTCTCTCAAGGACCTTGGAAAACAATTTGACTGAATTCAAATTTATAAAAAAATTGGGGGATTTATAATTTACTTTGGATAAAAGAAAAATGAAACTTACTGAATTTATAATATTAAAAACCAATTGACTCGTTAGTTCAATTCATAAGCGAGATTATCAAAGGTTTAAAAAAACATAATTTTTTTAAAAATAATTTTTTATTTTTAATTGGTTTAAATTCAATCAAGAAAGCGTTAAATTCCTGATTTCCTATTAGAATAACATCTAGAATTTAAATTAATTCATGCTTAGATAATTAAGCATCACCCAAAGTCCCCAAATTAATTTTTAAGAATTGAAATCACCAATTTTATAGGAAATTCTATAACCCCTTTTTGACTTATAAACTAGAGAATAAGAAAAATATACTTTTAGAATTTCTTTATGTAAGATGAGATTAAATTAAGCATCTAATTTTATCATTACAAACATCAATTCCAACGTATAAAAGGGAAAGAAAAATAAATCGCAACAAAAATTCAATTAAAAACAAACCTCAAAATCCCTTACTTATAGAATTAAAACCAACAATCCAACCAAGGAAATTATCCTTCCATGATACTTTTTATGAAAGAAAGAAGAAGAATGAGAATAAGAACGAGGATAACAATTGAAATTTTATTGAAAATTGTGAATAAGTTTCAGTGTATCTACAATGTGTAAGGGCTTCCCCTTTTATAGACCTAGTTTGCCAATTCAAAATTGAAATTAAAACTAAGAATTTAAAATAAAGATAAAATTTGAGTTTGTTTCCTTGATATTCTAGGGTTACACTTGAATTCTTGTTTGACTTTGTCGTTTGAATCCAAGATATGCATGAAATATGGGACCTAATCTCACGTCTGTTTTTCTGAATTTTTTTTAGTATGTTGACAGCTGAATTAGGGTTTTCATTCTGAACAAGGTTTTATAAAATTTTATCCTTGAGCTTTAGAAATTAACCTCATCTAAAAATGACTTTTGTAGCCCTAGATATGCTCATTTTACTGGAACATGTCTACGTTGTCTGGATAAAAGCTGAGTCACGGTTCGGTGCAACTAAGTATATGATCCATTAAGGTTGGGCCATGTAGGGATACATGTTATCTTAGGGCTTTGTCTCATCTTTCTAGTGCCTCTTGAACCACTTCAATATCAATTTTATAGCCCAAGATATGGCCTGCACAATGAACAAAGGTCAAGAGTCATTAAAATTTGAAAACTAACCAATTTTTTTCACTTAAGCCCAATGCAGTCCAATAACATAAAACTCACTCAAAATAATAAAATTATACATCACTTAAACCCAATTAAGCCCAATATATAATGAAAATAAATGTATAAAATACATTTTTCAAATTCCCCACACTTAAACGTTTGCACTCCTGGGCAAAACATAATGGTAAGAAATGTACAAGGGATTACAATGTACGAAGACTTGAGTAGCATATTTTCCAATGAATCCTCATTCAATACAGTAAGCAAGAAACATGAAAATACATCCTAGGGTTCAGGAAGTCAAGATAATCTTAAACACATCTTACACATTTAAAGTATACAAGAGAGCAAATCAAATTCAACTATGGAACAAAAGTGATAAAGTCCTCACTAGGCATACTTTCTTACTCTCAAGTGTTTAAAGTTTGTGTTTATACTCAAAAAAAACTCATGAAAGTAGGACTACCATAAGCTTGACAAGCCTCTAATTTTCAACACTTGAAACAAATACACCTAAAGATCATTAGGACTTTATTAAGGTTGTAACGGGGTTAGGGTAGAGGTGGATGAGAGAAGGAACTTTTGATAATAACCAAAGAGAATAAAGGAGCAATGGAAAAATTCAAACAATACATGAAGATCAATCTCAAACACATGAATGATAACTCCACTTTTTTTTTTTTTTGCTTTTTCATTTTCTTTTCTTAATTTTTAAAATTTTTTCATTTCAAACTTTTTTTTTCTCATAATTTTTCATTTTTACTTATTTATTTTTATTTTAACTATTTAATATTTTTTTTACTTGCCAAATTTCCAACAAACACACATACATTCCCATACTTATCCAACAATTTATTCTAAAAACTAATCCAAGGCTCCTTCATCCCCTAAGGCTAAGGATGAATTATGGTTTTCATCTTCATGACTTGTAATGAGCTACAAAACAAAGGATGGAAGAGTTAGGCTCAAAGGGGCAAGCAATGGAAAATAAATGGTAGGCTAATTTGGCTTAGTAGCTTAAAAATAAAGAAGGCCTAGATCATTTCTATACATGCAAGTGAACAAGTAACTTCAAAGATAGACAAGTCAAGTTCTAGAGTAATAACAATCATGAGTGAATCACATAAGAACGGAAGAATGGTAAGATGTAATCCATTCATAATTAAAGCCCAAAACTTCACCAAGGTTAAATCTCTCACGAATGATCCACAACTTAGTTCTCATGGCAAACTTGCTTTACTTAAAAATGCAAGAAAAGCATTCAATCGTGTCATGCATTCCTTAACTAAGAATGATAAAACTGCTCAAATTTTATAAAGACCTAGGAATCCATTGCAAAGTATCCAACAATTATTTTTTAATTTTTTATTTTTTAAAGAGAGAGATAGAGAGAAAAAAAGAAACAAGCACTAGAAAAAATATCCTAAAAAATAAAAAAGGAAAATAATAAAAAAAACAATTCCTAAAGTAAAATTTCTCCTTCCCCACACTTAGAATACACATTGTCCTCAATGAAACCAACATAATTCATAAAGTAGGAAAGAAAACTCCCTTATCAAGGTAGGAAAATTTGCACTTCCGGGAAGGTGGGCTTTTCCAAAGAGAGCTCTTCAACATGCTCCTCTACCACAATGGGTCTCTCATGAAATCGTTTGAGTCGATGGCCATTAACCTTGAAGATTTTGTTAGTGGTCTCGCTTTTTATTTCTACCACACCATAGGGAAAGGCATTAGTGACAACAAAAGGACCAATCCATTTAGAACGAAGCTTACCATGCATGAGTTTGAGGTGTAAGTTGAACAACAACACCTTTTGGCCAATGAAGAACTCCTTCCTAGCAATTGTATTATCATGGAACTTCTTAGTTCTCTCCTTGTAGAAGTTAGAGTTTTCATATGCCTCTAAACGAATTTCCTCAAGTTCTTTCAATTGGAGCTTCCTTTTCGAACCTGATTAATCAAATGCCATGTTACAAGCCCTCACTGCCCAATATGCTCGATACTCAATTTCCACTGGAAGGTGGCATGATTTGCCGAAGATAAGCCAATAAGGAGACATTTCTATAGGTGCCTTATAAGCTGTTCAGTGTGCCCAAAGAGCATCTTCAAGTCGACGACTCCAATCTTTCTTGTTTGGTTGGACTATCTTTTCCAAGATTTGCTTAATCTCTCTATTGGAAACTTCAGGTTGCCCATTGGTTTGGGGATGATATGATGTATAAATCCTATGCACAACCACATACTTCTGAAGCAAAGACTGCATGGTTTGGTTACAGAAATGGGTTCCTCTGTCACTGATGATGGCTCGAGGCACTCCAAACCTGCAAATGATGTTAGACCTGACAAAATCCACAACAACTCGAGCATCATTAGTTTTGGTAGCCTTAGTCTCCACCCACTTAGATACATAATCAACAGCAAACAAAATATATGAGAGACCAAAGGAATTAAGAAAAGGTCCCATGAAATCAATACCCCAAACATCAAAAATCTCACAAAATAGCATACGTTGTTGAGGCATCTCTTGTCTTCGAGTGATGGCTACTCCTGTTCTTTGGCATTTCTCACAAGGGGTGAAAAACTTATATGCATCCTTAAATAAAGTAGGCCAATAGAATCCAGAATTCAGTACCTTTCTAGTTATTCGTTGTGGACCAAAATGCCTTCCTACTATAGAGGCATGACAAAATTGTAGGACGGATTGGATTTCATGATCTGGTATGCACCTACGAATCACCTGATTACTACAAAATTTCCACAAGTATGGGTCATCCCAAACATAATACTTAACATCACTTTTTAATTTATCTCCTTGTGTCTTAGATGCATGAGGAGGAAAAACGGATGCAACCAAGTAATTCACTAATTCAGCAAACCAGGGATATTGGGCGGCATCACCTAACTGCATGATACACTCATGAAGGAAATATCACGGATAGGGAGAAGGTCTACAACTCCTTCAATCCTGCTCAAATGATCTGCTACTAGATTTTCTGGTCCGCTCCTATCTCTAATCTCCAAGTCAAACACTTAGAGCAGTAGCATCCATCTAATTAACCTAGGTTTTGATTCTTCCTTTTTTAAGAGAAACTTAAATCTGCATGATCTGTGAACACAGCACTCTAGAACCAAGCAAATATGATCTAAATTTATCAAGAGAAAATACAATAGAAAGCAATTCTTTTTCAATGGTTGTATAGTTAACATGTGTGGCATCTAAAGTTCGAGAGGCATAGTAAATAGCATGAGGGATCCTACCACTTCTTTGAGTGAGGATAGTTCCTAGTGCATGGTTTGATGCATCGCACATCAACTCAAAAGGAAGTGTCCAATCTGGTGCCTGGATGATGGGAGTGGTGGTCAATGCTCTCTTGAGACAATCAAAAGCTGCCTTACACCTATCATCAAAATTAAAAGCCACTTCTTTTTGCAACACATTAGATAATGAAAGGGTTTCCTTGCTAAAATACTTGATGAACCTCCTGTAGAATCCTACATGTCCTAGAAAGTAACAAACCTCTCGCACGCTAGATGGATAAGGTAGTTGTGCAATTACATCAATCTTAGCAGGGTCTACCTCTATGCCTTTATCAGAGGTTACATGGCCTAAAACTATTACCTGTTTTACCATAAAATGACACTTCTCATAATTAAGAACAAAGTTAGTTTCAACACATCTATGCAATACTCTATCCAAGCTATCTAAGCATAAGTAAAATGAGGAACCGTAAACGGTAAAGTCATCCATGAACACTTCCATGAAATTTTCTAAAAATTCTGAAAAAATACTAATCATGCATCATTGAAAGGTTTCTAGTGCATTACATAGGTCGAATGGCATCCTCCTATAAGAAAAGGTTCCAAAAGGGCAAGTGAATGTGGTCTTTTCTTAGTCCTCAGGTGCTATATGTATCTGAAAATATCTTGAAAATCCATCAAGCAAACAGTAGTGAGATTTACCTGCCAAATGCTCAAGCATCTAGTCAACGAAAGGTAAGGGAAAATGATCCTTCCTGGTTGCTTGGTTAGGCTCCTATAATCACTACAGAATCTCTAGCTGTTAATAGTTCTAGTAGGAACTAATTCATCATTTTCATTCTTTACAACAGTAATTCCAGATTTCTTTGGGACCACCTGTACAGGACTTACCAAAGCACTATCTGACATGGGGTAAATAATGCCAGCTTGTAAAGGATTACTTACCTCTTTCTTTACAACATCCAGAATTAAGGGGGTTAAGTCGTCTTTGTGGTTGCCTCACAGGTTTAGTTTCGCTTTCCAAGAGAATTCTATGCATACACAAAGATGGATTGATACCAAGGAGATCAGATTGGGTCCATCCAATTGCCTTCTTGTGTTTCCTTAAAATTTTTAACAGCCTTTCCTCTTGATCACCATCAAGATCTGTGGATATGATTACTAGTAGCTTGTCACCCTCCTCCAAGTATGCATATTTTAAATGCACTAGGAGTGGTGTAAGCTCTAGCGTAGGTGGTTGCTCTATAGACGGGAGCATTCTAGTGGTAGGAGATGTCTCTACAACCTGAAAATTAGCATAATCAAAATTTTTACAATCATTAGCATTATTGCATTTATTATCATAATCATCCTTCAACCAAGTTTCAACTTCAGTACAAGTATTACACAACTCAGGAACAACATAATTATAACAGTTACACCCACCAAAACCAATCATAGATGAATCTCTGAATCACAACCATTATCGAGATAACCATAAATAATTTCATCTATTACGTCGATATTAAATACAGAGTGGTCCTTTGTGGGATGCTTCATAGCATCCAAAATATTGAATTTGACTATACTATCTCCAAACTCCATGGATAAGGTTCCTGCATACACATCGATCTTTGCCCTAGCTGTCTTAAGGAAGGGCCTTCCTAGGATGATAGGTGCCTTGTTAGTTTCACACTCTCCTTCCATGTCCAAGATGTAAAAGTTTACACGAAAGATTAAGTCATTAACTCGAACCAATACAGTTTCTATGAGCCCGGCTGGGTATGCATTGCTTCTATTGGCTAGCTGTATCACAATACCTGTGGAATGCAAGGGACCGAGGGAAAGTGAGTTAAAAATGGACATAGGCATAACGTTGATTGAAGCTCCTAAATCTAGCATAGCATTTTCAAATTTATTATTGTTGATAACACAAGGGATAGAGAACATCCTTGGATCCTTGCATTTTGTGGAATGAAGGTTACTAGTGCAGAAACATTTCACCCCACACTTATCTTCTCATTTCCTTTCACCTCCTTTTATGGGTGCATAATTCCTTAAGGAATTTGGCATATTTTGGGAACTGCTTGATCGCTTCAAGGAGGGGTATGTTCACCTCCACTCTCCTAAAGGTATCCAAAATTTCCTTATCCTTATATACTTCATCTACTTTATGTTTCCTTGCTGCTTTTTAAGGAAAGGGTAAAGGAATGGTTTGTTGACCTTCATCAATTGCTGCATCAGGAAGAGATGAAGGAGAGGGTTCCTTACTGGTTGAACCTTCAGTTAGCTTATCTCCTTCCTCTTCATCATTATCCTGCAACTTGTTACCAATTAATTTTCCAGACCTCAAACTAACAGCACTTACATTTTTAGGATTAATAATTGTTTATAAACGAAGATGATTAGATCCTTATGATTGCATCTAGTTTAGAGAGATAGCTAATTGGCCAATCTGATTTTGCAAATTATTAATGCTAGCCTCTATTATTTGTTGAAATTTTTGTGTTATTCATTTCCATTTTATTCATCAACTCCTTAAGTCTAGTTTCATTATTTTGTTGTTGGGAAGTAGGTTGTGGCTGGAAATGTGGTTGCTTGTGTCGAAATTGTTGGGAAGAGGGACGTGCAAAATTGTCACCCCATCTTAGATTTGGGTGATTCCTCCAACCAGGGTTGTATTTGTTGGAGGAAAGGTCATAACTCTGGTTTTGTTGCTGTTGTGATCCATTATTGTAAATATTGGCAGCATAGGCTTGTGGTGCAGCATCATCTTCTCCTTCTTGTAGTGTAGGGCATGCATCTGTTGGGTGGTCAGTCGAAGTGCAGATGCCACATAATCTAGATGGAGTTTTCTGTTGTTGATTCATGGCCATCTGTCTCACCAAGGATGCAAACTCATCAATCTTTTTCTCCAACTTGTTGTGTTCTACAGCGTGGGTGGTTTGTATCTCATGGACATTTTTGGTCAAAACCACTAAATTGCTCCTTGTGTTAAACTGTTGCGAGTTGGTTGCCATGTTTTCAATTAGGTTTCTGGCAGTCATTGGAGTCTTGTCCACAAGTGCACCTCCACTAGCAGCATCTATCATACTCCTCTCCATAGGGTTTAAGCCTTCATAGAAGTATTGGATTATGAGTTGCTCGCTAAATTGGCGGTGAGGGCAGCTTGCACATAGCTTCTTGAATCTCTCCCAATATTCGTGCATAAACTCCTTGTTAAACTGTCTAATGCCATAGATTTCCTTCCTGATTGATTGAACTTAGCTGAAGATAGTACAACCAATTCTTAGCCGCATCCTGCAAGGAAAAAGGAAAAGCTCTTGGTTTAATATGGTCCTCAGGAATACCTTGAGGTCTCATGGTGGAGCACACTATGTGGAATTCCTTGAGGTGCTTATATGGGTCTTCACTTGCGAGACCAAGGTATTTTGGCAACAAATGAATCAATCCAAATTTTTATTCAAAGGGAACCTCAACATCAGGAATGAAAAAACACAAGGATTGATATGTGACATTCGAAGTGGACAATTCTTTTAAAGTTCTTTTAGCCATATTATGCTTAGGTTCAGAGTGTTTAGTAGCAACAAGATTCACTAGTTCAGGATGCCTATTACAATCTGTTACTTGATTAGTAGTGAACGAAAGTCTCCTATTGGTTCTAATCAATCTATGAAATGATTTTTCAATCTCAGGGTCCACAGGATACAAAATGTCAAGATTAGATCGGGTCATGCAACATTATCCAATATTAATAAATAAAACGAGAGTAGACAAAATGAAACATAAAGAAAGATAAAATATAAAAAATAAAAATATTAGCAAAATTAACCTAATATTATGTAGACAAAGATTCTAAAAATTTGATTCAAAATTTAATTTCTAAGTATGAAAAAAATATTTAAAAAAAGAAAAGAAAAATAGAAACGTTATAGAAACAGATAGAATTTTGGAATTTCAAGGTCTACCTCACCCCTAAAGGGGTCAATTTTTCTTAGAGTGACGTTTCCCTTCATAAAATGTATGTTACAGCATGGATAAACAGAACCATACGAAAATTTCCAAAATCTGCAAAAGGAACAAACAAAACAAAACTACATAAAAAGAAGATAAAACGAAATTTAAAAAAAATAAAATAAATAAAATAAAAGGTTAGTTTGAAACTAAACTCAACCAAATTGGACCAAAGGTCCCCGGCAATGGCACCAATTTTGATAACCGATGTCGCGGTCGGATCAAAATGAAATAAAGGTAAATAAAAAAAAAAAACAATGCAATACAAGGCACAACCTTGGTCGTCTCTCAAGGACCTTGGAAAACAATTTGATTGAATTCAAATTTAAAAAAAAAATTGGGGCATTTATAATTTACTATGTGTAAAAGAAAAATGAAACTTAATGAATTTATAATATTAAAAACCAATTAACTCATTAGTTCAATTCATAAGCAAGATTATCATAGGTTTAAAAAAACATAATTTTGTTCAAAACAATTTTTTATTCTTAATTGGTTTGAATTCAATCAAGAAAGCATCAATTAAATTCCTAATTTTCTACAAGAATAACTCCTAGAATTTAAATTAATTCATGTTCAGATAATTAAGCATCACCCGAAGTCCCCAAATTAATTTTTAAGAATTGAAATCACCAAATTTATAGGAAACCATATAACCCTTTTTGACTTATAAACTAGAGAATTAAGCAAACCCTAGTTTTATAATTTCGTCATGTAAGATGAGATTAAATTAAGCATCTAATTTTATCAATACAAACATCAATTCCAACGTATAAAAGGGAAAGAAAAATAAATCGCAACAAAAATTCAATTAAAAACAAACCTCAAAATCCCTTACTTATAGAATTAAAACCAACGAGTCAACCAAGGAAACTAGTCTTCCATGAGACATTTTATGAAAGAAAGAAGAAGAAGAATGAGAATAAGAACAATGATAAGAATTGAAACTTTATTGAAAATTGTGAATAAGTTTCGGTGTGTCTACAATATGTAAGGGTTTCCCCTTTTATAGACCCAGTTTGGAAATTCAAATTGAATTAAAATTAAAAATATAAAATAAAGATAAAACTTGAGTTAGTTTCCTTGATCTTCTCGGGTTTCACTTGAATTCTTGTTTGACTTTGTCATTTGAATTCAAGATATGCATGAAATATGGGACCTAATCTCATGTCTGTTTTTCCGAAATTTTTTTAGTATGTTTACAGCAGAATTAGGGTCTTTATTATGAACAAATGTTGTAGACAATTGTATCCTTGAGCTTTAGAAATTAACTCCATCTAAAAATGACTTTTGTAACCCTACATATGCTCATTTTACTGGAACATGTTTGCGTTGTCTGAATAAAAGCTCTGAGTCACGGTTCGGCCCAACTAAGCTTATGATCCATTGAGGTTGGGCCATATACAGATACGTGTTATCTTAGGGCTTTGTCTCATCTTTCTAGTGCCTCTGGAATCACTTCAATATCAATTTTATAGCCTAATATATGGCCTACACAATGAACAAAGGTCAAGAGTCATTAAAATTTGAAAATTAACCAATTTTTTTTCACTTAAGCCCAATGTAGTCCAATAACATAAAACTCACTCAAAATGATAAAATTATACATCACTTAAGCCCAATTAAGCCCAATATATAATGAAAATAAATGTCTAAAATACA
Organism: Canavalia gladiata; assembly: GCA_037954105.1. Taxonomy (NCBI): domain Eukaryota; kingdom Viridiplantae; phylum Streptophyta; class Magnoliopsida; order Fabales; family Fabaceae; genus Canavalia; species Canavalia gladiata. The sequence goes on from CM075665.1 coordinate 36,462,938, forward strand.
TTTATCAACCACAGACTAAATTTCATTCAATAAATTGCATACAGATTCAACTGAAAATTTAATAGGTTTATTAAGAGAAAAATTTAAACAAATTTTACCTAAAAATAACCAATGATTAGTTAGGTATGTTTACAAGCACAGGACTATCAATGATGACCTTTTTTTTATTATAGAAACTTACACTTAATGTAGTAAGGGCTTCACTTCCTTTATATACGATAGACTACCACATTGGCTATAGATAAAGCCAATCAAGTATATATAAGGTGAGAATAATTCTCATCCCACAAGATAAATTTTAGGGTTGAGTTAAGCCTAAACCCAATTTTTTAATATGGTATCAAAGATATCCAATTACCTAAAGTGGCTCATATTCTATAACCACAAGATTATAAATAAGGTTTGTTATTGCATTTGGTGGGGGACTTTTCATTTTCAAAAATATGAAATTCATATTCAAGTTCTTTCTCTATCTCTCTCGGTGACTTTCTCTCTTTAAAAAATATCTAGCTAAAGGATTTGGGATGCGAGAAATTTTGAGAATTTTAGTTTGATAGCTTCAAATTTTGAAGTTTTCTTGGAGTAAGATTAGTTCAAAAATCTCAATTAACTTCCACTACTCTTGAATATCATCGAATTCTCCATTTCAAGGATTTTCTTATGATTCTATTGAGTTTTCCTTTTCCAGGTACATTTGCATGTTCTTCTTAATTAAGTTAATCTTTGTATTGTTAATTTATAAATGTTTGTTTAACAATTACACAATGCTAACCCTGATTAAGATCACAATGACATTCATTTATCCTAATTTTGTGAGTTGAATAATATTAATAAATTGTTGGGATTGATTATCGTTCATACATCCCGAGACCTCAGTGGATTTGTTAAGGTCAATTGCACCTTTAATTGATTAGGTAGCAAAAATGCTTAAACTTCTTATCTAGTTATTTATATCAGATTCTGTAAATGTTCGATAGCTAAAACAGAGCACATACCAATATCTCATTTTCTTTATTCTTCATCCTAGAACATTAGACAGTCCATTATATATTCATATATGCTACTATATTCATACAAAATATATTCATATTCTGCACATAAACCAGCAAATTTCTAAAACTCACTCACACAAAAATTAGCAAATTCCCAAAATACACCCTTCAATAATATATCACTTCTATACTTTCTAATCTAAGCATATATACATAGTTAAATTAATATCACTATATAGTAACATTAAAGCATAGAGTTCTCATCATCCAAAATACTTCAATGCATAAATATGCTACTTACTCTATATAAAATTTTGATTTAGTCTTAGTTACAAAACACAAAATTAACTAAATTAAATTAAAAAATTACACATGACAAAGACTCGAGAATTATTCTTTCCTTGTAGCCATCAAAGTAGTTCTTGTAATCTTCTCCCATCCTTGGTTCAAACATTCCCACAAGCATTTGGAGATGAGTGAAGCTAGCATAATTATCCATTAAATCCTCTCCCTCTATCCCTTTTTCCTTACATCTCCACAAGCTCAAGCATGTGTGGCCATTCCATCCCCGCTTTACCAATGATCGCTGCCACAGTATCAACTCCATCAACAGATACACCTCTAACCATCAAAAATTCCCTGTCAAACACATAAGGTGCCAAAACTGTCCTAGAACAAAGCAAGATAGAATATTAAGTAAAATAAATTTTTAATTAAAATAAAATAGTAATATAAATGAGTATTGTACCTCACCATAAGCTCATCATCACCACCATCAGCAATGGTGAAAGTTCTTCATCGAGTCTTCTTCTCTGACAATGATGCCTCTCTTATCCCCTATTCTTAGTTTCCTACATAAGTACAAAACCTTAAGCATTTCCCTCTTTTCAAACCCCCAATTCAGAATCGACAAGACCATGGTGATCAGCATTAGGATCTTACCTCTCAAACCCAAACAATGATTTCTCCCCTCTTTAAATTGCAGCGACGGTGACACCTATCGTTCTTTATCTCACCCATTATTTCCTCTTCTCCCTGGCTACCTTTCCCTCAACCACCCATGGTCACCATCGTCATTAAAATAGATGCAGGGATGAATGATGGATCTAAACTAGTACAATGGAGGCTGAACAAAGATGGAAGAAGATGAAGAATACGTGAAGCCTTTGCTTATGCTTGGAGCGCAACCTCTTGTGGAGGATGAGCTCCTTTTTTTGCCATGATGGGAGCAATCATGGATGAAGAGCTTCCTCAACCCTAAGCTAGTTTTAGAGGGATAGAAAAGAGATGTTTCTCAAATAATTTCTAAATAGAAATCATAAATTACTCAAAAGTGATCAAAGTTACACACCAGGGTGCCTTATATAAGTATAAGGTGGCGCCTAAAGCTACCTTGCATGGGGAAACTTCTCTAGCCACATGGGAATTTGTTTTGGGCCTAACATGGAGCCCAAAATAAGTCCCTCCGTGTGCCCTAAGGCAGCCTACAATGGAAAAATACAAGAACAGAGGCCAAAAAACCTCTATCAGACATAATACTCCTAAGGATTCCATGTAGCCTCACCACTTCTTTGAAGAAGAGTTTGGCTATAGAGCTAGCATCATCCATTTTGTGGCAAGAAATTAAAGTGGGCCATCTTACTAAAGCGGTCCACTACCACAAAGATAGAATTCATTTCCCTTTGGATTCTTGGTAGCCCTAGGACAAAGTCCATACCAATGTCTACCCAAGAAGGGTCAAGTATAGGTAGGGGGTGCACAAGCCATGGGATTTTGTAGTATATTTGGCCTGTTTGCAAATGATGCACCTTTGACAATATTTTTGCACATCCATGTCCATATGAGGCCACAAAAAATTTTATTTCAAGATGGCTACGGTTTTCTAAGTACCAAAATGCCCCATCAATCTCCCTTCATGAGACCTCATGAGGAAAAGGTGTCTTATAGAGCATTTAGTCACACATAAACGATTATATCTAAAGAGAAGGTCTTGGTGCCTAAAATACTCATTATGTGCTTTATGGGCACAATTGCTATAGAGTTGTTCAAACTCTACCTCCCCTTCATATAGAGCCTTGAAGTGCTCAAATCTTAGTAGTTTATCACTTAAGGATGTTAGTAAGGTGTTCCTTCTAGAGAGGGTATCTACTATCTTTTCATATCTCCTTTCTTATGTTTTATGACATAGGGAAATTGTTCGAAGAATTATACTCATTTAAGGTACTTTAGTGACTCATAGTCACTATGGATTACAAACTTTTTGGACAACAAGTAGAGTTGCCAAGTTTTTAGGCCCTAATAAAAGCATGGATATTTTTATCATAAATGCGGTAATTGAGTACTCCTCCCTTTAACTTTTCACTAAAGTAGGCAATCGGATGCCCTTTTTGGAGCAGAACTGCTACAATCTCCACATTGGAGACAACACATTCTAGCTCAAAGGATTTACCAAAATAAGGTAGAGTTATTAGTGCAACCTCAATAAGCCTCGATTTTAGAGATCAAAGGATCTTTGTTGTTTTTCCCCTTCCGTGTAGAACTTAATATTCTTCTTAACTAATTCATTTAGGGTGAAGTAATGGTACTAAAATCTCTTACAAATCTCCTATCGAAGCTTACCAAAAGCTTCTTACTTCTCCCATATTTTGGGCGATTGGCCAATCTTGGATGCCCTTAACTTTTTTCTAGATCAACTTGGATCCCTTGTTTATTAATGACAACACCCACTAATTTCTCAAGTCTAAGCACTAAGAGAGCTTCCCCTACATGTTCTATGTGCTCCTCTTGGGACTTGGAGAATATCAAAATATACTACCATACATTTTCCTATTCAGTCCCTAAGTACATAGTTCATGAGTCTCATGAACGTATTTGAAGCATTAGTCAACCTAAATGGCATGACTAACCATTCATATAGCCCAAATTTATTTTTGAAGGCTATCTTCAACTCATCCCCTTCTCTCATTTTGATCTCATGGTAACTTGACCTACGGTCAATCTTGCAAAGGATGCAAAACCTATTAAGGTCCTTTAAGAGGGCATCTAATCTAGGTATAGGATGCATATACCTAATGGTGATTTGCTTGATGACTCTACAGTCCACACACATTCTCCAACTGTCATCCTTTTTAGGGACTAGTAGGACTGCCACACCACAAGGGTTGAGGCTTCCCAATACCCACCCCTTGCCTCTGAGGTCCCCTACTTTTTTTTATATCTCTTTCGTTTCCTCAGAATGACTTCTATAGGCTATCCTATTAGGAAGAGATTCACTTGGGATTAGGTCAATTTGGTGCTCTATGTCTCTCAAGGGTGGTAGTCTTATGGGCATTTCCTTGTAGAAAATATCCTCAAATTCATTCACCAATGGCTAGATGATCTTAGATAATGTGGAAGCCCCTTGCAGCAAATTTTTCTCCTTAGGAAAGATGAGGTAAATGGTTTTCCAAGCCATTAAGGCTCGGTTTACCACCTTGGACTAGAGTTATTGGACTCTAGGGATGAATAGTTACCATTTTCCATAAGGACCATGGTCTTTTTATTTGGGCATTGGAAAACAATGTACCCTTACCCAAACACTTAAAGAACTTAATAGATGATTCTTTCCCTAAAGGTAATTTTTGGATTTTTCACTTAGACTCTTTGGAGTCTTTGACTTCTTTACCCTTCTGAGTTTTGTAACTAGAATCTTTTTTCTAGACTATGCAATGGAGGCTGACTTCAGAGGTGGAAGAAGATGAATAACTTGTTATAGAATCTTGTTTGCTTAGGAGTGCCACCTTCTATAAAAGGATAAGTTCCTTCTTCGCCACCATGGCCATCACGGATAAGGGGGTTCCCCAACCCCAAGCTAGTTTTCAGAGGGAGAGAAGAGAAAGTTTCTCACTTAAAATCAGAATGAATTTTACTAAATGCCTTAAAAATGAGCAAAATTACACATAAGGGTGCCTTATATAGCCATAAGAAGCTAGCTAGTATGGGAAAGCTTTGGGAATCCAAATTAGGCCTCTCATTGAGCCCAAAATGACTCCCTCCTGGTGTCTTAAGACAACCTATAAATTGGGTCAAGGAAGGCCTAAAAATCTCAACAGAGAAATATAAGGAAATAAGCCTATTTCTATACATATTGGGCTTGCTAGTTTCAAGAATATAAGAAAAATACCTAAATCCTATTCTAATGTGCGAGGCCCTATAGGCCTAGTTTATGTGAGGTCCAATAGGCATAGTGGCTTTACATTTGGGATCCTCTGCATCATCTTCTCCCTATTCAAAAGCATTGTCCTCGAATGTGTAAGTTCAACTTTATTTGTAAGCAAGGACATAAGTGGGTGGAGGAGATGTTATTAATGAATTAAAACAATAAAAATACCAAAGTAAAATACTAACCTCATGAATTTTCCAAGAAACATGTAAAAAAAATAGAAATAAGAGGTAGTAGAGAACTAGAAACTCATAACCAACATAAGAGTAAATTGGAGGATCAGGAATTGCAGGTGGGTTTATGATTTCCTTTCCCAAATTGTGTCTATAGGTGGTACATGAGATATCACCTAAGTTATTATCGAAGCTGATGGACTGGCTGGCCTTAGGTAGGGCAGGATACCCATAAAACTATGAAAAGATATCATTGGCCCTTGACAAAGTGACCAAGACTAGTGGTGTAGTAATAAAGTTTCAACCAAGAAATTGGATGGCTTAGTCACCAAGTCATTGATAATGGAATGTTCAATTAGCCTAGATGCAGATGGATAAGATGACCAGTGATGCATACAAGGGTGGATGAATAGATGCCACCATATGAGGCACATAAAAATGTGAGGCTTTCATTAAATGGATGGTTCTAACCATACCATACGTTTAATGCTAGGTAACACAAGTGCCATAAGTAATAAGGCTTGGTTGGGAGGATTCGGCCTTTCTGAGGGCTAGGTCTTGACTTCCTCCCAGAGGAAAGAGTTCCTTAATTATAAAGGTAAATGAAGTACTAGATCCTATCCAAATAGTTAGGTTCAAAGTAATGGGATATGTAGGATGAGGTTTCCTAACCAAGAGGATCTCTTTTACTTCATCCTTCCTTACACTTCTAACCTTAACTTCTTTTACAAAAAAAGATGGAATCCTCACTTACGTTTCCTCTTATCTTTCTCTTTTTTATTTACCATTTTTTTTTATTTCTTATCATTTTTTCTTTTTCAACCCCTCGCTCTCTGCCTTCTTTTTTTGTCTCATGTGAATTTGGTCTTGACATACTTCACTGGGAGATAAAAGCACTAAGGTAATTTTTTGGAAGTTAAATTGGAAGAATTACCTATTGGTATGCCCATCATGATCAACATCCCTATCATATTACCATGGCTTTCCCAATAGCACATGGTTAGCCTCCATCGGGACAATATCACAAGTAACATTATCATCAAACCTCCCAATGGAGAATGTAAGAAGGACTTGTTGATCAACCAACAAGTCTTCATTATCACTAAGTCATTGAAACTTATATAGCTTAAGATTTGGGGTGGTTGCTAACCCTAGCTTGGGAACTATCCTAATACTAGCTATATTAGTGAAACTACCTTTATCAATAATTAAGGAGAAAGTATGCCCCTTGATTGAACATCTTGTGGTAGAAGACGTTCTCCCTTTGATTCTTCTTATCATCCCTAACTTCACTCCCTAGTAACCTCCTAACCACTAGGAGATTACCCTCAAGGGCATACTCTAAAGATTCACTTTCTGAAGAGGAGGAAGGCAAACTAGAGTCAATGGACTCTAGAAATGAATAATTATCATTATCTTTAAGGACCATGGTAATTTTATTTGGGTATTGGGAAGCAATGTGCCCCCTGCCCAAATAATTGAATCACTTAACAGATGATTCTTTCCCTAAAGGTAAGTTTGGGGCTTTTCCCTTAGAATCTTAAGAGTCTTTGGCTTCTTTTCCCTCTCTAGTTTTGAAAATAGAATCCTTTTTCTTACTTGCCCAAGTGTCTTGTGTAGATGATTTGTATGCAGTGTATTTTCTTTTAACCCTCCTATTTATTTGGGCTTCTACCTTCTTGGCTATTTTTTTTCACTCCCTAGTAACCTTATAACCACTAGGAGATCATCCTCACAGACATACTTTAAAGATTCACTCTCTGAAGAGAAGGAAGGTGAACTAGAGTTAGTGGACTCTAGAGATGAATAACTATTATTGTTCTTAAGGACCATGGTCTTTTTATTTGGGCATTGGGAAGCAATGTGTCTGCCCAAACACTTGAAGCACTTAACAGATGATTCTTTCCCTAAAGGCAAGTTTGGGGCTTCACCCTTAGACTCTTTGGAGTCTTTGGCTTCTTTTCCCTCTCTAGTTTTGAAACTAGAATTCATTTTCTTGCTTGCCTAAGTATCTTGTGTAGATAATTTATATGCAGTGTATTTACTTTTATCCCTCCTATTTATTTGGGCCTGCTAGTTTCTAGAATATAATAAAAATACCTAAGTCCTATTCTAATATGGGAGGCCTTATAGCCTAGTTTATGTGAGGTCTAATAGGCCCAGTGGCTCTACAGTTGGGATCCTCTACATCTGGGGCCTCTGCATCAAAATACCTTTCTTTGTTAAGTTTATCCCACCATATTAGGGCACAATCACTAAAATTTAAGGTGGCTAACCTCACATTATGTATTTCCCTCATTTCATGGCTTTAAAAGATATGTTCTATCTTAAGCTCTCAATCTAAGTATGTCATTTGATTGTTCCCCCCTTGGAACTTAGGTATTTTAATCTTAAGTAGTTATGTGGCCTTTAAGGCATTTCTACCCTTTGAATCTTTACTCCGATGGCTAACTCTATAATCTCTATCATCTAAGCTATCTCTAGAGGAACTCCTACACATATGTTACTTAGACATGTGGGATCTATACCTGAGTCCTAGGCCTAAAGGGTTCTCTAGCCCTGGTGGCTTTTCTATGTCCATGATTCCTAATTCTTTCTACTATTGATTCATGGTCATTGGAGGGTGGTGTCCTCCTTTATGAGTATGGTTTATCCATTGAGGAAGGTCTTTCCCTTTGTGGAGAGTGTCTTCTCCTTTCCTTATGACCTATGTGTCCCTCAAAGAAGTTGACATCTTCATTTGATATCTCCTCCTTATGATAGTTATCCTCATTCCTAAATTTAATAGTTTCAATTATCCTTTGATTTCTTGATTTATTTTTAGGCTTTTTTCTTTCTAGGTGATATAGTCTTTGCTCTATGGCCCTTTTTGGGTTTGGAAAATCCTTTATAGTCTATTGGCCAATTGTTCCATTTGGCTTCTACGGGATAAGTCGCGAGTACTCATTTTCAAATAGAAAATTACCTCTCTAGACTTGGATTGTTTACACTAAGAAATTAAATCACAGAACTCCAAACACTTAGCATGCAACCTAGGTTCTAAGGCACACATACACACAACGGTTAAGTAATTTACCTAGCCCCTTGACCTTAAAAAAAAATACAAAGGTTAAATGCTACCCTAAATAGTTTTAAAAGAAGAAAACAACACTTATCACCCTCTTATACTTCTTTGATGCACAAGCCATCACAAGCTATAAATTGACCTTAGGTGAGTATCCTACACCAAGGTCTGAAAGTCCCAAAGTCCTATTTACAAACAAATGGAAATGAAAAACTGAATTACACCGAAAGAACTCCTACTACAAGGCACTAGGTTTTATAGCTCAAACAAACTTAATTACAAAAGTTCAACCTAAGAAATACAACTCAAAACTGAACAAAATCAAGCATATACAAAAAGGACACTTGCTACCCGACTTGGTTAGTATTAGAAAATTAAGTTTAAATTTCAATACTCCTCACCAAGTGTTTATACTTTCCTCCCTCTAGTGTTCTTACCATGCAACTAGCCCTCTCACACCAATTCACTCACAAAAGATATCCTCCAAACCAATTTTAAATAAAAGAATAACTCAACTGAAACCTAGGTGCCATAGTGTTTGTTAGGTGATGAAGAAGTTCTCATACAAGAGTATGTGATAAGTGACAACATTTAAAGAAAATTTTAAAGACAAGTAAGAAAAACTTATCACAAGAACAGTACACTCAAATGGAATAAAATGGAATAAGAGAAACAAACTTAGAAACCAATAAAAAAAACAAACTAGAATTAAAAATAATCAACAAAGATAGACACACGAAAAAATTTTTTAAAAACCTTAATACCTTTCAAGATAAAATAAAAAGTGGCAACCCCTATTAAATAAACCTCCAAATGATTAAAGCTTTTCAGATGCCAGAAAAATAAATAAATTTTTGAAAGGGGAAGGGAGAGCGTTGGGAGGAAAAATTTGGAGAATTATTTTTCTAATCCCAGAAATTGTTAAGTAGATATAAAATAGCATTACTAGATCACTGAGTACCAAGATCAATTGGTGGAGACGATTGATTTAAATTAATCATAACATTTAAATTTATTTAAATTTTAAGTATAAAGTTATATTATATGGTGATTCTATCTCATTTAAAACTCCGGTGAAAAATACTTCTACTTAAGAAAAAATTCATTCTTAAGTTTTTTTTCCTAATATTCTGTTGATTTTTATTTTTGGATCCATCTGTTGTTTTTAATTATTTTCTTTCTGTCAGAGTCCATAGTGGTATGAACTTTGAAAATTCCATTACCATTTTGGGAACTAAAGTGGGTTAATACAACAGAAAATGTTGAAATTCAGCTATTGCAGAGAAGTTTGAGGGGGAAAAAACGTATAGCAGAGAGGTTTAAAAATATAACGAAAGCAAGCCCTATAATGACACTGCTTCTTTTCTGTACCGAATGGCTTAGCAATTGGACTGTATGTTTTCATCATGAAAGCCCAAAATAATGCAAAATGCAATAATTTGTATTTGTCTTAGGTTTAAAACTAATGTCAATCTCAGCTGCTATGATAGTAAGTAATTTTTATATTAGTTTTCATATAGGGTTAATATTTTAATTTTTGAGATTTTAAAAATCATCCATATATTTTAATTCTCAAGATTATTTTTTATAAAATCTTTTAATTTTTTCTAAAATTTTTAAACAATTTTTTATTTTTAAACGTTGAAAACTATTACTTATTTCAATGTCATAACAAATATCTCCAAAAATTTTGATAAAAACCAATAATTTGAAAGTTTTAATTTGGGAAAAATCAAAAAAATCAAAATTACTAAATTTTGAAAATAAAGAACCAAAGTTATTTGAAAACAATTTAATAACCAAAATTGTACATAACTAAAAATGGATGGACAGGAAGTATAATTAATCCTTCCTTGTAATATAAACCGACAATAAAAAAATAAATAACTAAAATAATTTTTATGTAAAATCAAAGAATAATAGGAAATTTTAAAACTTTTAAAGACTACAAATGTATAACCTACAATCTTTAAAATTAATTTGAGAATACTTTCACATGATTTTTTTTCACAATAATTCTTATGATTTAAAAGAGAGAATAAAAAAATATGTATAAAATAAGATAGGTGAATGATAAAAAAAATAGATTGTAAATAAAAAAATGTTATGACAACTTTTGGTAAATATAACATTTATAGTAACGTGTCTAAGATGAGTTATGGAATATTTATTAGCTGTTAGTTTTATTATAAACGTGTGTAGAATTATTAAATATAATTAAATTATTGATAACCTTCCCTTACGGTACCATTAATACATAAACAAACACCAGGGATTGATTGGTTTAAAAAAAATATTTTTTTATTTTTATTCTTATTCTTATTTATAAAAATGTTATTCTATTTTTTATTTTAAAATTTAATATAAAAAATAATGAAAATAAAATATATCCTGTATAAAATTTTTTAAAATAAAATAAAAATAGTTTAAATATTTTACTATTTGAACTAACCCAGAATCTTTTAACGATTAAAATTGTGTTTCACTTTTGACTTTTATTTCATTTGTTAGGATGCAAGATAGATAAAACAAATCTAAAAATCGAGTATCTTCAAATTGACATGCCGACATTTAAATGGCACTCAGGATAAGCTCTCTAAATGTCACGTTTTTCAGACTCAATAAAAAGTGAAGTCGGTTTCCATACCCCACCATATAAAATCGTCTGTTTAACAATATTCTAAGTTAATATTTAGAACTTATTTATATTTTTATCTTCTTAATTTATTTATTTTATTTCTTTAATGCTTGTTTCTCGATTAAAAAATTAATTTTTACACTTTTTAATAAAAATATATAGTTAAAATTTTCCAATTTTATTTAATAATTTAAAATAACTAAAAATCAAACAAGCCCTTAATCCCCGTAGCTCAACATTGTCTTGGGTTCAATCAATCATGTTCAATAGTGGCGTTATCAATAAGAAAAACGAGAAGAAAAGAAATTATGTTCTGCATTTAATAGCTATAAATTAATAAATTAAAGAATCGGAAAGTGTCTTAAAAGATGAGTCTGGCTACCAATTATAATCATGCAACATTTAGTTTATTTTATTAAATACTTTATAATTAATTAAAAATTAACATTAAATGAATTTTTTATTTTAAATATAATTAATACTCATTACTATTTTTAAAATATTAAATTCTTGCTTTTTTATTTATTAAGATGCATGTCATAATACGAAAAATACACGTGAAATGAAATTCATCTTTACTTGTGTCAGACATCTAAATTTCACTTTTACTTAATGTTGCTATCATCGTTAATATGTCACACGAAATGTGAATTTCTTGTATTGATTAAAACAGAACTTAAGTTCAATACCTTAATTATAAAATCTTAGGTGCCACACTATTCTTCAATTAAAAATTATAGCATTAAAAATTCTTAAAATATTACGCTTTTAATTTTATCCATAAGGCTATATAGAGTGTAAGTGAGAACCGCATTAACTACTAGAGCACCAAACACATGGTCAAACATAGAATAGGGTAAAGGAAAAGTACCAACCCCAGTGACTGATGTTGCATATATCGCACAAATCAAATCATTCAAACGGGTCGGTTGATTCATTGAGAGAGTAAACCTAAGTCAAGCAATTTCAGCTTTGCCTGAATTGCATAATGAAAAAACAAAAACCCAAAAAAATAAATCAAAATCAAAATCTTGCTACTTTTCACTAATGAGTCTAACATCAAGAGTTTGATAATTATTATATTTTTTTTTATATACTCATAATTACTACGCATAAGTCATACCTCATAATTGTCTCTCTCTCTCACATCTATTTTTTTTTTCCATTTTGTTTATTATTCTCTCTGTTCATTTCACATTTTACTTAACTAAACTTTGGGCATTTATGAAACTAACTATACAAAAGGAGTGCAGGTAGAACCTACTACAGCAGACCCATTTCTCTGTATCATCACAGAACCATCACACTTCATTAGCCACTAATTCCTAACCCTCTGAAACCACTTTTCCACTTCACCTTTTTTTTTTAATGAAGATTATTCATTCTATGAACAATTTCTCTATGTAGCTCCTACTCCAAGAAAGTCAATGAATGGCATGTTATCCTTCTTACCACCACCCATGTTTTCACTTTCCCCAGAAATTGAGAGATTGGTAGTCCTGTTGTTGGTGGCAACTGACTCAGATACTGAAACTTCTGATGAATTTGAATCTGAATAATGGGATTGGTCCACACCCATGAGTCTTCTCATGTGTCCACCCTCACCTGAACCTTTCCAAGCACCAAGAAAATATTTCTCAGTGCCCACATCCCTGGCTGGTATCCTGCTTTCTCCGCATAAACCTGAAACCCCCCACAAATATAATAATTAAAGACATAATTGGAAAGAAGAAAATGTCAAGAGACTTAAATTCATAGGGTGACTTCTCCAATGTTCTCAATATTTAATAATCATGAATGGTCCTTCAATTAATGTCACTCATTTTGTATAAACTAATAAAAAAAAGTAAATATTTCGTAATACAAAATAAACCATCCATGATTGTTAATATTTTAGGATCATTTTAGAAGTTACCCTTTCCGAGGAAAAACAAAAAATCTGGATCAAAGCATACCCATTAGTGCTCCACAGGCTTGGTGATTCTGAACAGGATTAAGGTTATTAAAAGGCCTAGGAGTTGGTTTGGTTGAAGAGGGAGTGAGGGAGAGGTTGGTGCATGTTGAGGCAGATTCATCAACAATGGTGCTTGAGATGGTTGATTCATCACTGCCTGCATTTTTTGACAAGGTCAAATTCAAGTCCTTTGAGGGGATAGTTTGAAATGTGGGCCTTCTCCTTCTATAGACACATGATTTCTCCCTTTGCCTCCTAGCCATGATCACATGCCAATGATTCTTCACTGCATTGTCTGTCCTACCAGGAAAGAGTCTAGAAATCATGGCCCATTTGTTACCATACACTTTGTGAGCAGCCAAGAGCCTCTCCTCTTCTTCCTCACTGAAAGCCCTTTTGTTAATTCTAGGATCTAGTTGATTAAACCACCTCAATCTGCAACTTTTCCCTGCAATTACACAATAAAAAGCCAAAAGGGATGAATCACATTCTTCACCATAAAAACAAAAAACTTAAAATTAAAATAATTATTTTTTAGAAAATAATAACAAAAATTAAAGTAGATTTCACTTAAAAAAAAAATATCTATAGCCTTTTGTTGTCATTATTATTACCTGATCTTCCTTGAAGATGTTCAGCGATTGAGTTCCAATTTTGGGGTCCAAACTGAGCAACAAGCTCTTTAAGTTTGGCATCTTCAGCCGGTCTCCAATGACCTCTAGCACAAAGCTTGGTGTGCCCAATTTTTCCTGTGGCAGAAGAACTCTTAGCTTCAACTTCCTCATCAAGTTCCAAAGACAAGGTCTTGTTTTCTACCCCAAAACACCCTTCATACTCTCCATCGTTGGTTCTCCTTGTCACCATGTTTCCCTCTGAATGGAACACTGAGGGGTTCAAAATCTGAAAGGGTATATCAGACCTTTCACACTCAGTGTCCCCAGCATGACCCATCATCACCCCAAAAGTGTTTGAACACTGAGGAAGTTGGGGACCAAGAACAGAAGAAGAAGGAGCATGTGGTGAAGGGAAAATATCCATGTCCCCACAGAAACCATAACCACCACTCTTAAAGTGCAGTGAGTTACTCATGGAAAAAGAAAAAACTGTAAGACCCAGAAAAGCAGAAGCAATAAAGGGTCTAACTTTCACAATGCTGAGGGAAGAAAAGCTTAAAAAACAAATTTCAAAGAGAAGGGTTTGGTGGGTGAGAAAAGAAAAAGAAAAGGGTAAAAAAAAAAAAGGAAAAATTAAAAGGCCAAGGAGAGATTCAATGGCATTGTATATTCCCTCTCTCCTTTGGCCATGGATGAGTCACAGAAGAGAGAGAAAAAAAATGGAGGAGAAACACAAAGAATGAAAAGAATGAAAGAAGGACAAGGTTTTAAAGAAGAGTTGAAGCAAATAAAATTGATATATATTTTTTTTTACTTTTAATATTTATTTGTGTTTTACTGTTGAAACTTGAAGGAAAAAGAAAAAAAGAGAGAAAAAAATAAAAAAAAGTGAGAAAATAGTAGAGCCCACACGATTCTGTTCACTCTGCTCTTCCTTCTCTCTCATCTGTGGAAATGAGATCACTGGGGTCCATTGTGTTGTGATGAGTTTCTCTCTCTTTTTAAGGAAGGCATTAAACAAAGCAAGGAATTTGGTTTCTCTCTCTAAGAAAATCCATAATATGAGTGTGTGTGCATGCAATTCGAGAACCGCTCGTGTGGGTTGTCAGTGTCACTCAGCAAATGCTTGGTGTTTTGGGTTGCTGTTTTTTTCTTTCTCTCTCTCTCTCCTCTACTTTGCTTCTCGGACTTTGTGAAAAATCCATAAAATTTTTTGTTTGTTTGTGAAGCCTTTTAGCTTTAGCAATTTCAGAAACCGAAGGAGAGAACAAAAGTAGTTTGCAACGTCCTAAAAATCATATCCTTGTTTTAATAATAATAAATATATTTTATAATGTAAATGCCAAAAACACCATGCTCTCATGTCTGTCTCTCATCTCAATAATCTACCAATACACATTGTTTTGTAAAGTTTTAATATTTTGGTTTTGTTAATTCTCGCACTTAAAATTGAGAATGTAAGTACTTAAAAATAGTAAAATTTTATTTAAAAACATTTATTATATTTTTAACATTAAATATTGAAAATTAATTTTTAAAATGTTTTTTAATTAAAATAATGTTGAATAAAAAAGATCACATTAAATAATATTAGTCTTACTTTTTTTTCAATTGAGTGATTGGTTTAGTATTAACTAATATCGGTGTAAGGAAATAAGATTTATTAACGAGTGTCATGAAAAAAATTATATGGAGTGTTTAATATCTTGTATTAAATACTCTCTATCTGATATTAAATAATTGAATTAACTAAAATAGATAATATTAAATTTTTATATTATGTAATAAACACTTTCCAGTTTTTCTTTTGTTAACTACTTTGTTAAAAATATAACTACTAAATTTTTTATTTATAATTAAAATAGATCAGGTAGTTTACACATTTAATTAGAAAAAAAACTAGAGTAAATTTTCGTTGGAATTTATTTAATTAATTAAGGTAATAGTTTATATATTATTATATAATATTTTATGATTTTAAACAATTTTGAATTATATGTATTGAGATAGAGTTTCAACGAAGGAAATAAATATTTTTTAAAAGTTAGCATCTTTCTAATACATTATATCATGTAGTTTATACTTTAGTTAGATAAGGAAAGAAGAGCATATATTTGTTGGAATTTATTTTAATTCATAAATATAAATTATATAAATTTCATTTATGTTTTAAATAACTTTGAGTTATAAGTATTAAAATATAGTTATTAATGAAGGAAATAAATATTCTCAACAATTTAGCTTCAAAATACTTTGCGTTATAAATATTAAAATATAATTATTAATAAAGGAAATAAATATCTTCAAAAATTTATCATCACAATATTTTTATGCAATACTTTTTTCCTAGTTATAATTTTTTAAAATATAAATTTTAATATATTTTTTTGTAAATTTAAAAAATTATTATTTTTTTTATTTATTCTTCATAAATATTACTACCTCGATTTAAAATAATAGTTATTTATGATTATAACATAAAATTTAAATCATATAACTAAATTTCTGTTATATTATTTTAGATTTTAATTAATTTTATACCTTTTTAAACCTCATTTATAAACTAATTTTAAGCATTTAAAAGTAATATTTTTATTAAAACGAAATTATCTTTTAAAATTTTTATATATAATAGATACTTACTTTATCAATTAAAATCTACCATTTTTAAGTACTTAATATAATTTTTAAGATTAATTTTTTTAAATAAATTTTCTTAATTTGTATAATATGATCGAAAAGATCTAGCAAATAAGATAGAAATAAGATATAAGGGTACAGTAAATTCTCTCATGATTAGTCTATTTATATTTATTTATTAAAAATTAAAAATTAAATTTTTATCAATTTTTAAGATATTTAATATTTTTCATTTTTAAAAAAATAGAAAACAATACGTTCATTATTTGTAATGATTTTGAATCAATAAATAAAACTTAAAAAGCAGTTGTAGAACTCTCCAATGGTTTAAAGGCGCATGCCCTTTTATTTTTATTTTACTTTAGCATAAAATTAATTTCTTGATAAATCAAAAATATTATAAATTTGTTAGCATAAAATATTATATTTTTATATAAATTTATAATGTTTATATTAATAATTTTTTATTAAAATTATTAAATTAATTTTTTTATAATATACATACATATACACACATAAGTATTTAATTAAAAGAATTAGCGGGTCATTACTGAATATCATTATAAAAGTTCTTTGATAAGTTTTCTTTCGGTGTGGTCGGTGAACTATGGAAATTTTATAATGACAATATAGAGAGAGAAAAATTAAATCTTTCTAAATATCCAGCAAAGAATTTTCCTAATATCTAAAAAAGTGAAAAAAAAAAAAGGGGGAAAAACCGCTAAAAAGCATGTGCATTTGATACTCTTCTGATTTTTATAATTATCAATTTTTTAAATTACATCGCTTAGATTGCTAAACTGTTTATCTTAGGAAGATTTAATACATATATATTCGTCAAATTAACCATCATGCTATTTCAGTTTATAGTTTAAAGATTAATTTTTATATTTTTAATTAGAAATACATGTTTTCCGAGAAATTTACTGTTAAATTGTTTTTTAATTTGTATTACAAACATGTTTAATTATTTATAATTAAATTTCTTTAACTTTGACACTTTTATTTCTACTTCAGTATTTTTTTACTCTTTAATTATGTAACTAAACGAATTCATAACATAATTTCAGAGAAGATTTAATAGGATTTTTCTTTCTCTTTGATTAAAGTAGGAAAAACAAAAGTAAAAGTAAACACATTGAATACTGCACTTTTAATTGTTACTTCCTTTTCCCTTCTTCCTTTTAAGTAATTATATTTTTGCTTTTATTTTAGTTATTTTATATTGTAACCTTTTGTTAATTTTAGAAAAATATTTGTTTTCCAAATTTTCTAATTTTTTTAAAAGAAGAAAGCTTAGGTGACTTTACTGATTCAGTGTAACAGATCAAGTACCATTTGAGAAAAAAATAAAGATAAGAGAATGACCAATACACATGACAACTCAAAAAGGCAATAACTCACACAAGGGTGTCTGGTAAGTATGAAAAATGATGGTCTTGGAAGGTAAAAACGTAATGATGGGACTTAACTTGTTTGACTGAGGAAGCTATTAAATATTGCAGCTCTTGAAGGAAACATCAACACCATATTTCCTTTTCTAATTCTTTGCTTGTTGCTAATTGCTAAACTTTAATATTTGCATTTGAATTTCCCATATCCTCACACACACTTTTCTTGTTTTTGTGTTCTGTTTGAGTGACCCATATCTCTACTGGTCATCATAGTCTTCTCAAAATTGCTTCCTTTTCATGACAAATGACCCAATCAATACACACCACATGTCATTTATGTCACACATGATCATACCATTTCCTTTCATGATAATACTATATATAAATAATATCATTTATTCATTTAATTTTTTATTTATAATTTTTAAAATAAAATAAAAAATAAATTTAACACTTACATTTAAATAATCCATGACACATTACATAACATACATACTGTAAAATAATCCATACCATGTTACTCACATTCATCAAGGACCATGTAATTTGATGAATATATTATACAATATAATCACATACTTTTAGTGTTATTATTGTGATAATATTTTTATTTTATTATGAGTTTTGATTATTTCTTAATTTTTAATAATTTTTTATTTTAATATTTTATAACATAATATTTTTTAGACTTTTTTTTATTGTTAAATGTACAACAATATTTTTTTACTATTATTTAAACATAAAAACAATATTCACAAGCTTTCACAAGAAAAATTAATTTTGATAAAATTAATTTTAAATTATTAAATATTTTTAAATTAAGTATATAAATGACTATGAAATATTATTTTATATTAAAAACGAAAATTTAAATTTTTAATTACAAATTAAAGAGGCCATACTTAAGATAATTCATAAGTCCTCTCTGAAAGTGATAACTTGAAAATTTGATCTCTGAATAAACATTCTGGTTGAAATTACAGTCCAGACCCCCCTTGATTAATTTGTATAATTGGGTTAACTTGTCTATTTTGACTCGATATTAATACAAATTTAACTGAAAAAAGTAAATGTTTAAATGTGAAGTTACAATGAAATGAAATATAATATCTTCAATTAACTTTAAATTTCTTGCAATATCACTATGCTACAATAAATAATTCAATTTTATATATTTTATTATGAATTTTATCGCCTTTTCTTGGACCACTGTTTATTTAGTACAAAAGAGGAACGGAAAAGATGGTACAAATGATACACTTAATCTCTTTACTTTGTTAACAAATACAAAAATTAAACTAAAAGGAGGATACCTATGGAGAAAAGGTGGATAATATTGTGTCAATGAAATATTTAAAAATTAATAAAAATATAAATTATTTAATAATTTATTCTTATATTATAAAAATATTTTAAAATTTAAATGAAATTTACAAAAGATAAGTTAAAAATGTAATAAATATTTTATTAAATTAAATAAAAAGAAAACTTCTAAATTAAGAAAAATTGAAATAATTTTGTTTTAATAAAAAGTAATGATATGATGTAGGGATGTTCATTAATTGATGTAATTCAATGTAAATTATAAAAAAATAACCAAAAATAAATAATTATAAAAAATATTTTTTATTGAATTAGATTAAATTGATGATACAATTTTGAAAAGTAATCCTATATAATTTAAACTGAATTTATACGTATGTATAATTTTATTTTAAAAAACTTCTCATTCATACTTATATATAAAATTATAATATTTCGTTATTTTATTCTTAAAACATCTTATAATTATTTTCGAGAGATATATCTTATCATTTCAATATGGTTATAGGATTATTAATTTTAAATTAATTTAAAATTTTTATTTTGTATTTTATATTATAAAAATATATCTCTTATAAAAAATTAATTAAGAATATAAAATATATATTAATATAAATTTATTTATTATTTTTAAATAAATTAAAATAAAAATATAAAAATTTAATCATCCAATTAAATTTTTTTAATTAGAGGTTCGACTAGATTGAATTAAAAATATTTATTCGAATAAGAAGAACCATATTACAACATATTTTGATAATTAAATTATTTTTTATTCAAAAACTAATATAAATTGGATTATAAAAATTATGTCAAAATTTAGAATATAAAATTAAATCTAATTTAAGATTAATTAATAGTAGTATAAAATGTTAAAGTTAAGATACTTTAGTTTCACTAAAACTAAAGTTTTTCTCTAATTCCATATAGTATATCAAAATTTTAAATTTAAACCTTATAATATAGAAATAAAAATTAATTAATATTTAATTATAAAATAAATAATACACAAAATTAAATTTATTAAAAAAATCATATAATTTAATAGAAATATGAATAGGTTATAAAAATATTCTTTTAATAATAAATAATCATATTTAAGATATAAGGATAAATTAGTAAGTCACATATGCTTCAATATAAACGTTGGATAAAATTTAAAATATGCCTTATGTTAATTATAAAAAAAAAGGTTAACGTAAATAATATGAAGAATATGTAACAAGCCATTATCTTTTAATGAGATTGTTTTTACAATGTCCACAACATAAGATTTTAATTTAGAATCTTATATAAATTATTTAATGTTTTTATTAAAATGATTCTAATAAATATTTTTAATAAATATATTTTTTATACAATCCAAAAAATATCAAATTTAAATTTAGAACACCGTATAAAACTATTTTATTTTTTATAATAACTTTTAATAAGTATATCTGAATTGAGAGTTAAAAATTAACAAAAGATTTAATTTTAATGTAACAAAAATATGAATGAAACATTGTGTAAATAAAAAATTGAAGAAATTCATATTACTTTAGAGTTAATTCAATGTAAATTATGGTTAAGATGGTTCTAGAAGTTTTCTTTTAAAAATTTTAAAAGTAAAAGTTTTTAAAGAAATTGATAACTTGATAATGTGGAAAAAATATCATATCAATATAATAAAAAAATTATTATTCTTATTGATCATTAGGAGCATAATAAGACGAAAAAAAATTTGTATTCATCTCATTTCACAATAAAAAAAAACACATTTCATTTATTTTTTATAAGTACCTGTTTAGTTTTATTTATTTTTAAAAAGATTAATTTAATTATTTTTTATCTCTCATACTCTAAATTTAACTTGTCTCTAAAAAAATATTTTAAAAATAAAAAGTAAAATATAAAAATATAAAAAATATTTTAACATAATAAAAAAATATAATATATTAAAAAAGTTGAATATGATATTATAAAAAATTATGATTTTTTTTTCAAACAGTAACATTAGAAAATATTTAATATTTTAAAACACTTATTTATGTAGGGATAATAAGAGATATTCATCACAAAAGTTATGTTATTCGTTTTTATGAATTTAAGAATTACGCTTTCTATTAGTCTAACAGATATTTTTAGTCTAACAGATATTTTTATTATTATTATTTTTTCTAGTATGAAATAATACAAACAATGTATATTTTTAAAAATGTAATCTATAATATTTTTAAATAAATCTTTTTATACTAATATTTTTCAAAAAAAAACATACTAAATATTTTTTTCTAACTACGTTATTTTTATAAAATCTAATATTACAATAAGAATAAAAATAATAAATATAGAATAAATTATAATAAATAAAATACTTAAAAATATATAACTAAGTTAATATTTCTTATTTTTTATTTATAATTTTTGTTCTTTATATAAGAATAGACAAAAAAATTGTTAAAAGAATAATATATTAACAAAATTTATTCTTTTTCTCAATTGAATGATATGTTTTTCATTAATTTTCAATACATCTCCATATTATTTTTATGAAGATATTTTTATTTTCTATTTCTTAATAGGTAATTAACAAAATTAAAAATAGTATTAATATATCTTTTCTCACAATTTTTAATATATTTAATATTATTTTCATTAATATTCTTAAATTACTTGTTATTAATCCTGTTATGTATTAAAATGTAGATAAAATAATATAAAAGATAAAATAGATAAATAAAATGTGATATAATAATAAAATAATATAAAAAATATATAATAATTACAATTCTAACTTTATGCATACCTAAACAAACAAGTAAAAGAATGATGACTAATGCATTATTTCACATAATATACATCTGAATATTGATATTATTTTTATTTATGGTAATTTTAAAAAATATTTGTAATGATTTAATTTATTTTAAAAGTTTAAAAATTTAAAAATTCAATAATTTGAGATGATACATATATTATATGTATATGTGTTGAATTTTCATTTAAAATAAATAATAATAATATAATAATAATAAATATGCCATCATGTAATATATATACATTAAAATATATTTAAATTTTAAATTTTGTAACAATTAAAACGATTACAAAATTTTAAACCTCTATACGTATATTGTGCCCTAGGTGGTAATGGAAGGATTATTTTTCAAAGTGAAATGGTAGGTGTTTTACTTTATCTATGAACATTCATTATAACATGTCTCATGACTCATGCTTTTTGTTTGTTTGCTGATTCAAGTGATCGCACACGCTTGAGTGATCAGAATTCAAAGCAGAAAAAACAGTGCAACAGAACAGTTCTGACCTTCAAGTTTAACGTTCAATTTATTGATAAAACGTTCTTGACTTTGGAGTTCTGAGTTTAATTTATTGAGATAGCGTTTCCTCAGTTTTCTGTTCATTTATTTTTCAAAAATAAAGCAGATGAAACATAAATTTGAAAAAACTAAAATGACATTATTTTAATGAACAAATTAAAAAGTAAACTTTCATACAAATAAATAGATATAACTTACATTGAATATATATATATATATATATATATATATCATTATAATATATTATATTTTTATAACATTTAAAAAATTTATAAAAATATAAAAAAACTTATCTATTAATTTTAATAATACTTTAAAAAATGTTGTATTTGATTTATATTGTAAATATTATTAGTAATATTTAAAAAATATAAAAAAATATTATATATTAATTTTAATAATATTTTTAAGAAATATTTTATTTGATATATATTAAAAAAATATGATATATTATAATATATATATATAGAGAGAGAGAGAGAGAAAAAAGAAAATATTATATTTTAAATAATATTAGATGTTAAATTTTATAACATAAATTTTAATAAGTTTTTATAATTATATTTTTATAAATTTAACTATGAAATATAAAATTTTTAAAATGTATATAAAATTTTATAATTTTTTATATAATTTAAAAGCTTATATTTTATTATCTCATTTTATATTTTAACTTATGATATATTATTTTAAATATATATAAATAACATTATTAGATTACATATCTATTAATGTTTAAATCAAGTAAAATTATATATATATATATATATATATATATATATATATATATATATAATTCTTAGAATAATGTATAAGTTAATGGTTAAAATTAATGAAAAAATTGGTCCTAACTTTTCCATGTTTAGATCATTATCTATTTTTAAATTTTTAAATTTGAAATTGTGTCATTTATCTATTATAGGTATTTCTTGTTATTAAGGATAAATTTATTTTAAGGTTTACTATGTTGATTAACATTTTAAAAATTTATAACATAAAAAATTAATAAATTAATTAAATTATATATATATATATATTAAATATAATTAAAAAATAAATTTAAAACTTTTCAGTAAAAAATATATTTTTAATTTT
Source organism: Canavalia gladiata (assembly GCA_037954105.1). Taxonomy (NCBI): domain Eukaryota; kingdom Viridiplantae; phylum Streptophyta; class Magnoliopsida; order Fabales; family Fabaceae; genus Canavalia; species Canavalia gladiata. Next base: position 36,486,346 of record CM075665.1, read on the forward strand.
TTTTTAATTTTTTATAAATATAATATATTAAAATAAATAAATATAATATATATGGTTAAACATTTTTAAAGCAAATATAATTTTTTTACAACCAATGATTTATATATCTAAAAATTATTTTAATAAAATTTTATTTTATTTTTTAATAAAACATTGGCCACGATTTTAAATAAATCTCAAAGTATCAACTTATTCATATTTATTTAAAATAATGATAATATTTTCTATAAACAAAATTATTAAATATGTTATTTTATAAAATTTAATAATTAATATTATTTGATTGATCTGATCACTTTATATATATATATATATATATATATTTGGGATCAATTACTTTAAAAATAATTTTGTTTAAAATTTTTTTACTTAATAATTCTTATATATAATTATATTTTATCAATTTAATCATGGAATGAATAGAAATATATTATATAAATCATTCTTACTGAAAAATGTTTAATATTTTATTAAATAAATTTAAATTAACAGATAATATAAGAGATATATTATTCCTTAATTTGAATTTATTTTTTAACATATCAAATATTTTTTAAATTTTATAAAAGTTTGGAAGAGATCTATATAATATAATTTATTCGTTTAACGGTCAAATAGATGAAATATAATTGTACATGAGAGTTATTAAACGGAGTAACTCTAAACAAAGTTATTTTTGGAATAACTTGATTCTCTTTTTATATATATATATATATATATATATATAATTATCTTATAAAAATATTAAATTATCATGAAAAATAATAATTATTATTATAAATTATTAAATTTTATTTAAATAATTAAAATAAAATACTTGATATTTTAAAAATTCAGATAATCATTAAATAACTTGTAATTTTAACCACTTATTCATAATCATACAATTTAAATTTATCATATCTATTTTGCTATATATATATATATATATATATATATAAATAAATAAGAGATTAATTTATGATTGTATAATTACACAAAGTTTTACACCATCCATAATATATAAATTATAATTTTAATCATTAAATAATTATATATTAACTTGATTATTTATATCAAATTTTATTAAAACTAAAAATTTATTAAAATTTAATCAAAATATTTTAATTAATATAAAATTTTATCTTTTCATCAAATAACTAATTTTAAGATAAAATTATTTAATAAAAATTATTGAAAATATCAAAATTTGTGTAACATTATATATATATATATAAATAAATAAAGGGGATCAAGTTATTCTAATAATAATTTTATTTAGAGTCACTCCACTAATAACTCTAATAAATAATTAAATTTTATCAATTCAACCATTAAATTAATAAATTATTATAAATTTTTTTATAAAATTTAAAAAATATTTAATACTTAAAAAATAAATTCAAATTAACGGATAGTATACCTCTTATAATATCCGTTAACTTAACTTTATTTAATAAATAGAGAAGGGATCAAATTATTTCAAGAGTAATTTTGCTTAGAGTTATTCCACCTAATAATTCTCATAGACAATTAAATTTTATCAATGCAGGTGTGAAATTAATAATTTATATTATATAAATTATCCTAAATTTCTTTTATAAAATTTAAAAAAGATTTAATACTTCAAAAAATAAATTTAAATTAATGGATAATATATCTCTTATAATATCTGTTAACTTAACTTTATTTAATAAAATATTAAACTGTTTTTAAATTTTATAATTTTTTTTAGAATGATCTATATAATATAATATATTAATTTAATGGTTCAATTGATAAAATTTAATTGTTTATAAAAATTATTAAGAGAAATAACTCTAAATAAAATTACTCATAAAATAATTTAATCTCTCCTTTTATATATATAATGTTAATTAATTTTAACCTTTATATATATAAAATAGGGTTAAAAATTAGTTAACATCATGTATTAAACTTAACATTTGTGATAATTTAATAATTTTTTATTTAAAATTTTTTATCAAATAAATTATGTTTATAAAATTTTATACAAAACAAAAATTATTACATACTTTATTATATAATTTTATTTTAATATTTAATTTATTATTTAAAATATATATAAATGTCAATAATTGAACAACTATTGATAAATATTTAAATTATTTAAAATTTAATATATATTATTGTAAAATTATTATTATACAATTCAACAGTTAAATTAACATATCTTAAAGTTATTCAGTTAATGTAGATATTAAATATATATATATATATATATATATATATATATATAAATAAAAGAAGGAATCAAATTATTTTAGAAGTAATTTTGTTTAAAATTACGTTTAATAATTTTCATAAAAAAATTAAATTTCATCAATTTAACCGTTAAATTAATAAATTATATTACATTGATCATCTTTATAAAATTTTATAAAATTTTTAAAAAATTTAATATTTAATTAAATAAATTTAAATTAACAAATATTATAAAAGATATATTATCCGTTAATTTAAATTTATTTTTTAAAATATCAAACTTTTTTTAAATTTTATTAAATTTTTTTAAAATAATATATATAAAATAATCTATTAATTTAATGATTGAATGAATAAAATTTAATTATTTATAAAAAAAAATTTAAACAAAATAACACTAGCTCAACTTACTTTTAAAATAGTTTGATCCTCTTTTATATATATATATATATATATATATATAATATAAGAATAAAATTACTTTAAAAATAATTTTAATCTAAAATTATTTCAATCATAACTTTTTTAAATAATTAAATTTTTTTATATAAATTATTTTTACAAATTTCTTAAAATATAATTTTTTTATATTTTACTATTTTATTTAACAGATTATATATATATATATATATATAAACTGGCTAAGTATGAGCAACGGACTCACGACAGATGCAAAGTTTCAGTTACTCAAAAACTGCTTTGCAATAAAGTTGCTTTTTTCCTCTTATTCATTCATTAACTGCCTTTATATTCACCATTTTTTCAGGCTTTTTTGCTCGTGTAGTGTAATGGTTACAGTATTGGGATGCACGTTTTGCATTTATGTTTATATGTTCTGTTTTTTTCTTTTTCTTTTTCTTTTTTTTAAAACAGCTTCCCTCTTTCTGCCTTTGCTTTTGGATTTTTGCTTGGCATATCAAGAGTATTCGTTACACTTATGGTGGCATAAGGATGATGGATGCGCACACGTAGATATGGTAATGCAGCATTGATTGTAATATGTTTAATTTTTATTTTTGCTTAAATTAATTATTCTTCAGAAGAAGTATTTACACTTTATAAAACATAAATAATAAATAATGGCAACAATTATAATTGAAGTACCAATAAATATAAGAGGAAATTAAGCATAAGGATATTATTTAAGGTTGGCACATGGTTTAAACTGATTTACATAAGTAACATTTGCAATTATCTGACATTAAACTGATTCGGTTAGCCGGTGGAAAGCTGCTCCATTAAATTACTCGTGTGCACCTAGCTAGCCTTTGGATGATTAAAAAACTAAAATAGTTTATTTAACGGAAAAGATAGGATAAAAAAAACAAATTTTGTAAAAGTTAGATAATAATATAATAAAACAAGGAAAAGCCTTTAAAAATTCATTTTACTTCAATAAAATAGATTAATTAATTGCCCAAAGCACACCGCCATAAATTTTGTACTTAAATTATTATTTGCTGCTGATGGGATGCAAATCAGAAAAAGTGGCTATTAAAAATTAATAAATTTAATTTAATTTATTTAATAAATAAATAAATTTAAATAAAAATATAAATAAATAAGATTATTTGATAAAAATTTATAATTTAATTTGTTTAGAATATAATTTGATTCAAATTATTTAATAAATAAATAGATTTAAGTTTGTTAATTTTTTTAAATAAATAAATTATATTTAAATTTATTAAAAAATTATTTATATTAATAAAAAAATTATTTATTTTTATATATTATATATTGTATATTGTATATTTATTATATTTATATAATATTAATATATTTACTTAATTTATTAAAAATTAAAATTTTTAATTTTAAAAAAATTATATATTTATACATTTTTTAATATTTATTATAAGATTTATATATTTTATTTTAATTTAAAAATAATGATTTTATATTTTATTTTAATTTTTTTATCAAAATATATATATATATATTATGTGTATCCGTTATATTTTTTAATATATTATTATATTTATATATAGTTAATTTTTTTAATATATATATTTTAAAATTATATAATTTAATTTATGAATAGTTTATTTTATTAATTGTAAAGTTAAATTTTTTAATTTATATAAATTTTAAGTTTATTTATTATTTTTTTTTTATATTGTAAATTTTTAAATAAATTTATATATTTTATAAATTTTAAATTAAATAATTTTTAAATAAAATAAATTTAAATATTTAAAATCTAATTTGATTTAATTTATTTTTATTATTAATAATTATTAAATATTTTATTAAATATAAAATAATTTTTTTATTTATTCACAAATTTATTAATATTTTTTTAATTAAAATTTTTAAAAATATAAAAAATAACCGTTATAAACCTAGTATTGAATGGTTAATTATTATTAAACTTTTACTTTAAAAATAATAGTACTGTGATTCAAAATATAAGGAATTATTCTATTGTACCTTTTAGATGGATAATGATTTGATTTAATTTTTGTTAGTTGTTATGATAATATCTTTGTATAAAAAATATTTAAAATTTGTACGAAATCACAATTTTACTATTTTTTTTTTACTTATTTTTACTAAATTTTTATTTGATCTTAGTATTTTTATTATTTTATTATTTTTATTACTCTTATAAAATAATACTAATAATTTATTGTATTATTATAAAATGTTTATATGTTAATTTTGCTAGAATTTTAAAACATTGTTTAAATATTACTTATATTATGACAAGTTAAACAAATAAATGAATATTATTATTTTTTAAAGATAAAATTAAAACTAATAAAAAATTGGAAGTAGAAATCAAAATTAATTAGTGTTGATTTTATTAACCTTTATGAAATAAATTTTTAATAGTTATATCATTGGTTAATTTAAACTTTCAATAAAACATTTTTTAATAAATAATTCCTATTAAATATGAATTTATTAATAAAAAATTAGTGTAAGTTAACATTACTATTTTTGTGCGTGATAGGAAAAAATGATAATATTGGATATATTTTATTTTTTAAGTAAGCAGGTTTTCTTGCACACTACCATCTGTATACTTATTGTAACATGTGATAATAAGAATTTGGAAACCTTCTACAAATTTTTACTAGGCTGAATTATTTTGTAATTTATATTTCCTACATCAATAAGTTACATATGATAATATAATTTCCATGATAATATAATTTTATTTTTATTTATGTTTTAATATCCTTTATCACCTAACAATATTATTGCTTGCTTCCATAAAATAAAAGTCAAATAATTAAAGATTCAATAATATGCGTGGTTAAAATTTTGGCAAAGCTTGGAATGGAGTAGAAATAGTATCCCTTCACCTAAATGCATGGTTAAATCGAAGGAGCTATTATAAAAATAATATATTTTAAAAAGTTTTTAGTTTTACAATTAAATATTATTTTGATTTTGATTTTAAACATTTAAAATTAATTATGATGATTATTTTGATTTTAAAATGTTTTAAATTAATTATTAATTATTATAAAATATTAAATTTTTTATAAATTAATTATTTATTTGATTGTTGAAAATTTATTATAATTTTATTTTTTTGGTTGTTAAAAATATTATAATATTGTTTTTTACTCGTAGGATTTGAATTAATAATTGTTAAAATTTTAATTTCTAACTGTTAATTATACCAAATTTTTTTATATATACTATTATTTTTACTATAGGTTAAACACTTTTATCATCTTCTAATTCTATTTCTTAATTTGATCAAGAGAGATTATTGTATCTGGAGAAATCACATATAGACATATAAATCTTTAAAAATAATGCTATAATATCTTTCATTCTATGAAATATTAAATTTTTCAACAATTTTAAGAATTTTGTTCAATATCATTTATATAAAGGTATGTATGCTTGATTTATCAAAATATTATTTTTATTTATTATTTTTTACCAATACAATATTTTCATCATACATATGTTAATAAAATTTTGAAACAAACTTTTATGGATAAGTGTAATTTGGATATTAATACTATGAGAAAGTGAGATAATATAATTATTATAATAATATTATATCGATAAATATTGTAAAATATTGTGTGTTAAATTTTATTCATAGATAAATGCATTTATCAGTATAGAAAATGGATATTTAAGATCCTCAATATAATTCTTATAGAGACTATTTTAATAATCCTTAAAAGAACAATTGAATTCTAATTTTTGAACTTCTTAAAAAGATTTTTTATTAAAAGGTATTTTAAAATAAAAATAAAAATAATAACACAAGAATAAGAAATTATAAGGTAAAAAAATATAACTTTAAATTTAATTATGGAAAGACATGAGATTTTAATTTTGAAATATCCTGGTTTAAAAAAAAGGAAGACTCATGTCACTTAATTGAATGATAACCCCATGCTTATGTCTCCGAATTATCATGTATAAATAACAAGTGGCATAAGGCTTTGAAGGAAAGCCATTAAAATAGCTTTTAAAAACAAATTTTCTTCTTGAAAAGGAAGAATCCTTTCTTGCATGCATCTTTGCTCATCTTTTCTATTACTTCTTTGTTCATGAAGTGATTTTACCTTAAATTCCACAACTTAAATTCATCCTTATCCTCCCTTGTTCATACAATTAAAATTTCATTTTAAAACAAATTGAGTTCTACAAGTTTTAAATAAGCATTCACTAGAATGAGGGAGTTTTGGAGTAGGGGGCAAGGTCAGCTAAGAAGCATATAAGAAGAGTAAAATCTACATCAAGCTTCAATTCAAGTAAGGGGGAGAAGGCTTAAGTAGAAATTTATGAGTAGTATAGAGTTTTTTTATTAACTCTAGAATATAATGTACCCATTAATGTTATGAAAATGTTAAAATTCCCTCATTTGTTGTTATTATTGAAGTTCATAACTATTTATGAGGTTTTAAACATTTTATTTTTTGTTTGGAAACTATGAGTAATTGGTGTTCTTGGATGTTAAAATAATGTTCTAGAATTAAACACTCTTAAACATCATTTTCGATGAGTTACTATAAATATGTTACTATAGATAAGATAATAGACATGATATTATATACAAGATAGTAGGTGACAAGTGATATGCAAAAAATATCCTATTTTTGACAAGAATGATAACGTCTTATTGATACAATACTAAAATTTTGAAGGAAAATTAAATGAGCCACATGTGATAGGCCAAAGAGAAAATAGAAAGACTACGTAGGAATAAATGCAAGCTTGGTGTGATAGCTGAGAAAGAGTAAGTGCGAAAAATATGCAAAAGAGAAAAATCTAAATAGTTTCAAAGAAAAAAACCTATTAAGATGAGTTATACACGAAAAAGAAACGTTCAGCTGAAACAAGTAAGGTGTATACTAGAAAAGATCTGTCAAGACAAGTAAAAGCAAAATAAAATAAAATAAAATAAAATAATGACTTGTTAAAATAGGCCAGATGAAATGAAAAGACCTGTTAAGATAGGAACAGAAGAGATCTATTGAGACCGGTAGCAAGTATAAAAAAAGATGACCTGTTTAGATAGGTAAGGTGAAATAGAAAAGACTTGTTAAGAAAGAATAGAATAGATGATCTGTTAAAATATGTAGAAAGTATAAAAAAATGACTTGTTAAGACAGACAAGGTAAAATGGAAAGACCTACTATGATAGGAATAGAAGAGATGACTTGTTAAGATAGGTAGGGTGAAATGGAAAAGACTTGTTAAGACAGGAATAGAAGAGATGACTTGTTAAGGTAGGTAGCAAGTATAAAAAAAATGACCTATTAAGACAGGTAAGGTGAAATGGAAATGACCTATTAAGATAGGAATAGAAGAGATGACAGGTTAAGACAGGTAGGGTAAAATTAAAAAGACTTGTTAAGACAGGAATAGAAGAGATGACCTGTTAAGGCAGATAGAAAGTATAAAAAAGGATGACCTGTTAAGGCAGATAGAAAGTATAAAAAAAGATGACCTGTTAAGACAGGTAAGGTGAAATGGAAAAGACCCGTTAAGATAGGAATTGAAGAAATTACTTGTTAAGACAAGTAGCAAGTATAAAAAGATGACATGTTAAAACAAGTAATGTGAAATGGAAAAGATTTAGAAGAGATGATCTGTTTAAAGAGATAAGGTGAAATGAAGAAGACTTGTTAAGACAGGAAATAAAAGAGATGACCTATAAAGATAGTCAAGGTGAAAACGGAAAAGATCTATTAAGATAAGAATAGAAGAGATGACTTGTTAAGATAGACAAGTTGAAATGGAGAAGACCTGTTAAGACAGGGATAGAAGGGATGACTTGTTAAGACAGGCAAGGTGAAAATGGAAAAGACCTATTAAGATAAGAATATAAGAGATAACCTATTAAGACAGACAAGGTGAAATGGAAACTTGTTAAGATAGAAAAGTGTTGGTCTGTTAAGACATATGAGATGTAGAGATTTAAAAGCCTAATAAGATAGAGGAGTAGTTGTAGAAAATGGAATGAGAGTTCGAATATGAGTTAAGCAAATGATGGTCTCATTAAATTAAAATTTTTATGGAGTAAATTTTTTTTGAAATGAGTTAAGCAATGGCGTGATTATTGATAAGTGTCTAATACGACACTTATTTGATACATATTTCGATATAATTGCAAGTAATTGAAACATAAAGTACCATTAAAGCATGAGAAAATGATAGAAAACTGAGTAACCCATACACAATCTGGAAAATTCATTTTTAAATCTTATAAATTTGAAGTGTTTTAATTTCTGCAGTCTGTTACAGGGTTTCGTGTTGGCAACGCAACCAGAATTGCGTAGAGCACATGAAATTCTGAAGGAAGAAAGTATTCTGTTATTTGCACAGCGTTGGCAATGCAAGCACAACCGCGTTGGACACGCGACGCAACAGAACAACACCTATAAAGACCCAAAATAGAACAAAAACATGACATCATTCTATCACTCTCTCCATCAATCTATCCAATCTTTGAGTACAGACACAGAGAACAAAGTCGCCGCTCTCCAGAACGCTGGTTCTGTTCTAGGTGAAAGAGGAACCCTAGGGTTGAGGAAGAAGGGCAACCACCGTGAGTCGTCATACTAATGACTTCCACCCTCTCCCCTATTTTCTTCTTTTATTCTTATGTGCAATTAGAACTCTGTTAAGGAAGGAGGAATCCACTGCTGAACCTATGCAATCCAGATATATTATATGCATTCAAGATTGTTTTTCCTTAAAATTGATTATTCATCTCTTTACTTAATACTTCTATGAATTGGCCACTTATAGATTGCATTTGAATTCTTCTTCACAATTGGGAAATTGGTTTTAGAATTGGAACTGAGATTGAATAACATAATTGTGAATGCTCTAGGGATAGAGATTCGCAATTGTGAGATTGTTTAAATTCTTGAACTTAAGGCTTACTCAAATTAGGAATTACTAAGGGATTAGGATTCCTAACTTGAGTGAAGTATTGATGAGTCAAGGAATTGATCTTCAATTAATATTTGCGAATTCGATCATCAATTACATTTTATCTTGAATGCACGTAATGATCTAATGTTACATAAGGGAAGTTTTGGTGAAATCCAACCCTAACACTTTCCATAAACTGATTTCATTCCCATTCTTATCATCTATTGAGTACTGGACAGTTCTAGGTTTACTTTTAATTAGTTTTCTGCATGCTGGAATAGTGTTTCATTTTAATTAACAAAAATCAATACTTGCAGTTATTTCACGTTTGCGTTGCCTACGTACGCATTCACGTTGCCTATGCAACTCCATAACTGAGTTTAATTAGTGGACTAGTGGGAAATCAATACTTGAACCAAATCCATGTGGAGACGATACTCTTTCTCACTCTTTACTCTGAAAAATGATAAGGTGCACTTGCCTTCATACGTTTATACACCAACAAGTTTTTGACGCTGTTGCCGGGGATTTGTTTTTCAATATTGATAAGTACTATGAATGCCACTAGATTGAGAAACTTTGTTTGATTTGCTGCAAAATTCTGTTCTAATACTCCTTCTCTTTTGAGTTCTAATCTTGCAGCTACCCAGTTTATGCGAGGTGAAGAAGATCAGGAGCTAACTTTTGAACCTGAAATTGAAAAGCTAGGAGGAAGAAATCAAAAGGAAGCAAGAATACGAAAGGCACAGCAAGAGCAACATAGACGACAAAGGGCCAGCGAAGATCACCCTGTACACCACTCTATCATGGAGGAACACCAGCTCAACAAGAGAATAACATTGGGAGAGTACGCTGTCCCAAATTTTGCAGGTTGCAATGCCAGTATCGTGAAACCATCGATTGGTGCCAACAATTTTGAAATCAAACCAGCACTTCTCCATCTAGTGCAGCAGGACCAGTTTGGGGGTAGTGAAGTGGAGGACTTGAATTTCCACCTTTCAAGCTTTCTCCAGATATGTGGCACAATTAAGATGAATGGAGTTTTCGAAGAAGCAATCAGATTGAGACTATTCCCCTTCTCCTTAAGAGACCGTGCCAAGTATTGACTTCAAACCCAACCAAGAGGGAGCATTACTACATGGGAGGAAATAGTATCCAAATTCCTCATGAAGTACTTCTCGTCCTCTAAATACAACAAGCTGAGAGGAGAGATTTCGTGCTTCGGTCAACAAGAAGGAGAGTCACTCTATAAAGCTTGGGAGCGGTTCAAGGAGCTTTTGAGGAAGTGCCCACACCATGGCTTCTCTGATGTTCACCAGATTCACATTTTTTACAATGGAGTTAAGCCAGCCACAAGACTTATCATCGATGCTTCAGCTGGAGGATCTCTGAATACCAAAACATTGAGAAGGCCATGGAACTGATTGAGATAATGGCTTCTAATGAATACCAATCACCGAATGACAGAAGCGTGCCAAGGAGAGGTATGCTGGAGTTGGACACACAAATTGCACTACTTGCTCAAAACAAACTGATCTCACAGCAGTTGGAAGCTTTGATAAAGCAGTTGCAGGTTTTCAACGTGGGAACCTCACAGCAAACACAAGACCTGAACTGTGATTTCTGTGAGGGAGAGCATGGGAATGGATGTTGTGACACATGCAACAGCAACATCCAGTCATGAGCAAATGCACTACATGAGCCAGCCACAAAGGTCTAAGTATCCTCTTTTCTCAACTCTTATAATCCTAATTTAAGGAATAAAAAATAATCCCCCAGGAGGAATGGGCAGTGTGCGCAGCAACAACCCTCTCAACAACAGGTAAATAAACCTCAGGAAAACTCTGCAGACCTAGGAAACATACTCAGCCAGTTCATGTAGTCAACATAAGCTTCCATCAAGAATCTGGAAAATCAAGTGGGGCAGCTGTGCAAACAGCTCACAGAAAGAAATGCTGGGAGCTTTCCCAGTGATATAACAGTGAATCCCAAGGAGCAGTGCAATGCAATCACAACGAGGAGTGGAAAAGTGATAGAGCCTTGGCCACCAAAATTGCAAAAGGCAGGAGATAACACAGCCATACATGCAAATTATGCTGTTGATCCAATGGATCAATCCTCCAAAACTGGAGCAGAGATGCAACCAGGAGGAGATTCAGCAACAAGTTCGTAACAAGCAGCCAAGCAAGAGCAGAAAAGGGAATTCCATGAAAAGCCAGTAAGAAAAAGCAAAAAGCAACTAATTGAAGAAGTCGTTGCCAACAAGGAAAAGTTTCTGTTGGCAACGCAAAATATCCCATTCTCACAAAGACTGAAAAAACAGCAAGAGGAGAGGAAGTTCTCAAAATTCTTGGATATAATCAGAAAACTACAGATTAACATCCCACTAGCTGAAGCATTGGAAGAAATGCCATCCCACGCAAAGTTTATGAAGGAGTTGATGTCCAAAAAAAAGAAAATTAAAGGAGGATGAAACTGTAGCTCTCACGGAAGAGTGCAATGCCATCATTCAAAGGAAGCTCCCTCAGAAGCTGAAGGATCCAGGTTCCTTTGCAATCCCCTGCACCATAGGCAACTTGCAGATTGGAAAAGCCTTATGCAACTTAGGGGCTAGTATCACCTTAATGCCTCTTTTCATAATGAAGAGACTAGAAATAGAGGAGGTGAAAGCCTACTATGATGTGCCTCCAGCTGGCTAATAGGTCGATCAAATATCCATATGGTATGGTGGAAGACCTCCTGGTCAAGGTGGAAAGATTTATATTCCTAGCTAATTTTGTGGTGTTAGACATGGAGGAAGATGTTGAAATACCATTGATCCTAGGAAGACCATTCCTTGCTACAGGGCGAGCACTTGTTGATGTGTAGCAAGGTCAACTGATGCTGAGAGTGCAGGATGAAAAGGTAACATTCAATGTTTTTGAAGCTATGAAACATCCTGCTGAACAACCACCCTGCTTGAGGATGGATGCGTTGGCCACGCGATCAGTATACATATTGGCCACGCCGCTGTCAACCCTTCTTGAAAAACAGGATAATGACTCCATTCTTGAAGGAGTACTATGGCATTCAAAGGCCTGAACCAGGGGAGAAAAAAGAAAGCCAAGAAGTGGATGAATGCATAGCCACACTTGAGGCAAATCCTCCCATGAAGACAAGCTCATAACTCCCTGAAGGTTTGCCGAAGGAAGAAGGAAGAGAAGACAGCCCACCGACAGAACTGAAACAACTTCCATCTCACCTCCGTTATGCATTCTTGGGGGCAAGGAACACATTTCCAGTGATTGTGAGCAATTCCCTCAATGAAGAAGAAGAGGAGAAGCTATTGAGGATTTTAAGAGCACACAATCCTAATGGAAGAAGATTTTAAACCTGTGGTGCAGCCCTAGAGAAGACTCAACCCAACCATGAAAGAGGTTATGAAGAAGGAGGTCCTCAAGCTATTGGATGCAGGTATCATCTACCCAATTTCAAATAGCTCTTGGATCAGCCCAGTTTAGGTTGTGCCTAAGAAGGGAGGAATAACATTGATCCTTAATGAGAAGAATGAACTTATTCCTATAAGGACAGTGATTGGTTGGCGTATGTGCATAGGCTACAGAAGACTCAACGAATCCACAAGGAAAGACCACTTCCCTCTTCCATTTATGGACTAGATGCTGGAAAGACTAGCTGGGCATGCCTACTACTGCTTTCTAGACGGATATTTTGGTTACAACCAGATTGTGGTGGATCCCAAGGACCAAGAAAAAACTGCCTTTACCTGTCCTTATAGGATATTTGCATATCTCCGGATGCCCTTTGGCATGTGCAACGCACCTGCCACATTTCAAAGATGTATGCTGACCATTTTCTCTGATATGGTGGAGAATTTTATTGAGGTCTTCATGGATAACTTCTCAGTCTTTGGTTTTGATTATGACAACTGCTTGAGCAACCTTTCGTGTGTGCTGAAAAGTTGTGAAGAGACCAACCTAATACTGAATTAGGAGAAATGCCACTTTATGGTACAGGAAGGTATTGTGCTAGGACACAAGGTTTCATCAAGAGGTGTGGAAGTAGATAAAGTCAAGGTCAAAGCTATTGAAAGGCTCCCTCCTTCGGTGAATGAGAAGGGAGTGAGAAGTTTCCTTGGGCACGTTGGATTTTATAGAAGATTCATCAAAGGCTTCTCCAAAATATCTAAACCATTGTGTGACCTCCTAATGAAAGATGCTGAATTCAGATTTGATGATTCATGTTTAAAGGCGTTCAACACACTCAAAGAACGACTTATCACAGCACTTATAAATGCAGCCCCAGATTGGAGTCCCCCATTTGAACTCATGTGCGATACAAGTGATTTTGCTATAGGTGCAGTGTTAGGAAAACGAAAGGACAAGAAATTACATGTCATATATTATGCCAGCAAGGTGCTGAACAGTGCACAGTTGAACTATACAACAATTGAAAAAGAGTTGTTGGTCGTTGTCTACGCTTTTGACAAGTTTCGGTCATATTTAATTGGTGCCAAGGTAATTGTTTACACTGACCATGCTGCTTTGAGACATTTGCTGTCAAAACAGGAGGAAAAACCGAGGCTGATCAAGTGTATTATACTCCTCCAAGAGTTTGATTTTGAAATCCAAGACCGAAAAGGAAAAGATAATGGTGTAGTTGATCACCTATCAAGGATACCTATTGAAACCACAAAGGATGAAAAGGTTTTGATCAACAAGGAGTTTCTAGATGAGAAGCTGCTAGCCATTGTTGTTGCACCGTGGTATGCATACATGACACATTTCAAAGCTACACGCATCATTCCAGCTGAATGGTCTTGGCAACAGTAGAAAAAATTGTATCATGACAGCAAGTTCTACTTGTGGGATAAGCCTTTCTTGTACAAAGGAGGTGTAGATGGATTTCTCATAAGGTATGTCCCACGGGAAGAGCAAAGAGACATTATGTGGCACTGTCTTAGCTCAGCCTATGGAGGCCATTTCAATGGAAGAAGGATAACAAACAAGGTACTGTAAAATGGATTTTTCTGGCCTACATTATTCAAGGATGCTAAGGATTTTGCAGTTTTGTGTGACGCCTGCCAACACAGCGGAAATGTCTCAAGGAGAGATGAAATTTCCCTTACTAACATCTTAGAAGTAGATCTATTTGATGTATGGGGCATAGATTTCATGGGACCATTCCTTTTCTCTCACTCTAATGAATATATACTGTTAGTTGTGGATTATGTTTCAAAATGGGTAGAAGCTGTCCCTACTCACACTTGTGATGCCAAATCTGTAATAAAATTCTTGAAGAAGCACATTCTGTCCAGGTTTAGTGTCCCATGCATTCTCATCAATGATGAGGGATCTCACTTCTGTAACAGGCAGCTGGAAGCAGTTTTGAGCAAATATGGTGTTAGGCACACAGTTAACGTAGTATATCACCCACAGAGTAACGACCAAGCTGAGATTTTCAACAAGGAAGTAAAGAGGATACTGGAAAAGGTTGTGAGCAACTCTAGGATAGATTGGGCCAATAGGTTGGATGATGCATTATGGGCCTACAGAACAACTTTCAAAACTCTGATTGGTATATCCCCATACCAACTGGTTTTTGGAAAAGCATGCCACCTGCCTATTGAGCTTGAGCATAAGGCATACTGGGCAACCAGATTCCTCAACTTTGATGTGAATACAGCTGGAGAAAGTAGGTTGTTACAGCTGCATGAATTGGAGGAATTTCGTCTCAACGCCTATGAAAATGCAAATATTTACAAGACAAAGACCAAGCAGTGGCATGACAAGTTGATCAAACATAGAGTGTTTGAATCAGGACAGCTGGTTCTGCTGCTCAACTCCAGGTTCAAACTGCTTCTAGGAAAGCTGAGGCCTAAGTGGTCAGGTCCTTTTGTGATTAAGGAAGTTTCTAATTATGGTGCTATCACCCTTGAAGACATGCAGTTTCAAAGAAGCTTCAAAGTCAATGGTCAGCGTGTCAAGCATTATCACGGAGGTGAAATCAGCAGGGAGAAGACTACTTGCACCCTTCAGTTGATCGACTGAAACCCAAATCTGTCAAGCTAAAGACATTAAACAAGCATTGCAAGGGAGGAAATCCTCGGAAACTAGTTTTTGTTTTCTTTCTTTCTTTCATTTTTAGGTTAATTTTAAGAAAACTATATGTAATTACCAAGTGGAATAATTAAAAGCAGCACTATTGAATATTCATACAGGTTTGTAGATTGGAGCATGGTTGAATTCTATTACAGAACCATTTGCTGCTAAACAGTGCTGTTTAGAAGGTTAAGTCTGCTGTTTTGGTCTGTGTAGTCAACAAGAGCGATATGCTTGGCCAATGGGATTGTCATAGGTAGAGAAGCAGAGTCTGAGTTTGGAGCAAAGGAGTAGAATCTGGGTCTGGAACATGGGGTGTTAGACCAATCCCAGCATACAAGACCTTCTCAAGGGATGCCCAAGGCAAAGACTGAATGCTGCTGGCTTGTGAGGCTTACCTCAGCTGCCATTGCAGCTTGTGTTCTAGCTGAAGAACCTAAGAACACTAAAGAATCCCAAGGTTCTGAAATCTGTCCTAAATTATGTATTGGAGGTAAATTGAAGTGTGTGGCCAACAGAAACCAGGTTGGTAGTTACATAACTTTGGTTTTGCGTTCTGGTCAAATTTGCGTTGCCAACACAACCTAGACCTTGTGTCCAACGCAAAGTCACAGCATAAAGTGACCC
This sequence comes from Canavalia gladiata, assembly GCA_037954105.1. Lineage (NCBI taxonomy): Eukaryota > Viridiplantae > Streptophyta > Magnoliopsida > Fabales > Fabaceae > Canavalia > Canavalia gladiata. The sequence goes on from CM075665.1 coordinate 36,502,644, forward strand.
AATGAGTAATCAACATAGGTGGCCAGGTGTGGCCCACATGCAGTTAGGGCTGTATTAATTCCCCTGACTTGTTGTCCACACACCCGACTTCTTGTATCCCATATGCTTGAATGTAAAAGGGATCCCAGACAACTGTAATTCCCACTAAATTCATTTGAATCTTCTCACTGCAAACTCCTCACTCTCCGCTTGCATAAACTGTTCTTCTACCCCTTGACTGCAAGCACATCTAGAATGGCATCCTCACACACACCACAGGGAATGCGACGCAAGTCCACACCCGCTACTGCTCTGTGGACTAAACCTAGGGCATCCGACACCCACAGGTTCAAGTACCGAGAGAATGAAGATCGATTTGAAAAGATTAAAGAGAACTCGATAGTTGGGGACAGGAAGCTGAACCTTCACCCTGGGGAGTTTCCGACAATAATGGTGGAAATCAAAGCAAGAAAATGGGAGAAACTTTATAGGTTGGTTGGTATGGGCTATAAAGAAATAACCAGAGAGTTCTATGCCAACATGGCATTGACAAGGGCAGAGGTGAGATACACATCCTATGTCTGAGGGAATACCATCTCCTTCGAGCCTCAGGTTATAGAAAACTTGCTGGAAGTTAGACCTAAAGGAATGAACTGCCTCTATCGCCGCCTGAAAGACACTCCGGTGGACAAAGAGGAGTCCTTAAGGGTTCTATACGTACTAGGAATCACATGGGACTTGAAGAAAGATAGATCCAATGATGGAAAGTATCTTCGGAAGGCCGACCTGCTGCCTGTACCCAAAATTTGGTATACTTTTGTGCAATGGAATTTGCTACCGCTGCTGCATTCAAATTATCTAACCAAGAAGCGAGCTATCTTGGTGTGGGTGATTATGAAGCCCGAATCACTGGATATTGGTAGTATAATAGCTGAAGAAATGGAAGACATTGCTCGAAGGGGCAATATCTCCCTAGGATATCCGAGCTTAATCACGTCTCTCTGCGAATCCCAGGGAGTAACAATTGAAGGCTGCACCAAAGTAGCCCCTCAAGCCACTCTTGATAAAACTTATATTGAGCGCCACATTCTCAATGATATAGAACCACCATGCAGGGAGCTAGGTCCCACACTTCCACTAAGGATTTATGAAATCCTAAATGAACAAGAAAACGGTTTGAGTGACCTGCACCTCCTTGTACACCGCCTAGGTAAACAGGTCGAAATAACACAAAGAAACATAAAGAAAGTCCACATAGGGACGAAGGTCAACAAGAAGCTCCTGATGAATATTGGAAGGAGGGTGGACATGACTTAACATGAACTCTCAGACACTGAAGAAGAACAAATATTGCAATGGGCTGATTTGGAAGATATTGAAAGTGAAGCCGAACCAGCAGGAGCGACAGAGATGGAAGAAGACTGATCGCACCAGCTGGGGCTTTAGTTTTTTTTTTGTGTTATTTCTATATTCTGTTAGTATAATTGCATGTTCATCTCCTTCTCCTATACTAACACTTAAAGGGAATTTAAATTCCAGACCTGTAATAGCCTAGTCAAATTTACATATCTCTAATTCTGAGTATTGTGTTGCCTACTTGACTATCTCTGACTCTAGTGGTAACTTAACTTACTGCATATGTGATCTAACTTTGGTACTGCACATAATAAATACCACACTAAACAATGTAGAGCACACAGTGATAGAACAGAAATGGCAAGTTGAATACACAGAATTTCACAGCAGGACTCATGGCTAACTGTCGCAACCCTAATTCCGACGAGACGATGAGCTCGCTAAATTTTTGAAAATAATTTGGTTTGATAATGTGGAGTCGCCACCAAATTTTATTTTTATGGAAAATATTTGGAAAATCCCTAACTTGAGGAAAAGATTTAGGTTCGGGAGTCGGTTACGAGTAAGGAAGGTGTTAGGCACCCTACTCGCCCGTTCTGAAGAATGGTACCCTTAAACTGAGTGTGTGATTTATTTGAAAACTATTTGATCCCTTTAATTAGAGTGAAAATAAATAGATTGATGGAAGATATCCCGAGAGGACTTGATCCTGCTCCTACGTATTTCCTGGTGCAATGGGAAACTCAAGGCTTACGTAGTTGTAGTTTGAAGGCTTGACCTTCGGAGGTAAAGAATTGGAGGGATGATTTTTTTTGAAAATATTTTTAATGTCCTAAAGGAATCCTTTGTCCACATATGCACAGAGTCCAAGATAACTAGGGCTGCACTGGGACCCATATGAATCTCTAAATATCGAACAGCAACGAAACCACCGGTTTCCCATTTAGAGCTCATTGCGTGAGACTTGTGATTCCCAAAAAGGTATTTTTTGAAAAATCTTATTATTTAAGAGGAATCTTTAGTCCATATATGCATAAGGTCCAAGGCAACTAAGGTTGCACTGGGGCCTATATAAATCTCTAAATATCGAACAACAATGAAACCGCCAGTTTCCCATTTAGAGCTCATCGCGTGAGACCTTGGATTCCCATAAGATATTTTGAAAGATTTTATTATTTAAGAGGAACTCTTAGTCCACATATGCACAAGGTCTAAGGCAACTAAGGCTGCACTGGGTGTATATGAATCTCTAAATATCGAACAGCAGTGAAACCGCCAGTTTCCCATTTAGAGCTCATTGCGTGAGACGTGTGATCCTTAAAAGATATTTTGAAAGATTTTATTATTTAAGAGGAACTCTTAGTCCACATATGCACAAGGTCCAAGGCAACTAAGACTGCACTGGGACCTATATGAATCTCTAAATATCGAACAACAGTGAAACTGCTTGTTTCCCATTTAGAGCTCATCGTGTGAGACTGAGAATTATAAATAAAATAAATTTGATTTGAATTTGATGAAAAGAATTGGACTTGATTTAAAATTGAGGTTTGAGCTATGTAGCGAAAAGTTTGGTCTCAAGTTAACATTGTATTTAAAATTTAGGCTCAATTTAGGTAGCTAAATGTTGTATTTAAAATTTAGACTTGATTTAGGTAGCTAAAGGTTTAATGTAGCATTTTTATTGTAAGATAGTTAAAGGTTTAATGTAGCACTTTTATTGTAATAAGCTTGGTTATAAATAAAATATCGAACAGCAGTGAAATCGCTAGTTTCCCATTTAGAGTTCATCGTGTGAGACTGAGAATTATAAATAAAATAAAGTTGATTTGAATTTGATGAAAAGAATTGGACTTTATTTAAAATTGAGGTTCGAGCTATGTAGTGAAAAGTTTGGTCTCAAGTTAACATTGTTTAAAATTTAGGTTCGATTTAGGTAGCTAAAGGTTGTATTTAAAATTTAGACTTGATTTAGGTAGATAAAGGTTTAATGTAGCATTTTTATTGTAAGATAGCTAAAGGTTTAATGTAGCATTTTTATTATAAGAAGGTTGGTTAGACCTAATTTTAGGAACCCAATTACGAAATTGTAAGCAGTATCTTGGTGGCCTCAATTGCGAAGTCAGATTGAAGTAGAACGTGAGGTGATCCTCTTTTTCAATTAAGCATAGTCCAAAATGTAAATGTCATGCGTGGGATTCGAAGCAAGGGAGTTGGGGTTGCAAGTCGTACGCTTAATCGCTTGAGCTATTCAATTTTGTAATCCATGTTCCATTAGCCCGTATATGTGCACATGGTAAGGCCACTTTTCATTTCAAGTAGAGTTTACCAGCGGACCCCACGACTATTTTAATTAACCTTACTTTTTGCATGAAATCTTTCTCACGTTGAAACACCCATCCAGCGTGGGTCTCACTCTTTTCAAGTGGTTTTGAATTGATATTTCTTTTCGTACACCATGCCCCACTGCTTAGGATTTGGCTATGACATCATATGTGCATGATGCAATGAAGCTTTGAGATAGATGCTGGTCTCCATTCTAGATTTCATGCCTTTTTCTAGTCCCTACGAGCTAATATGAAAATCCTACTCGCATGGTTGTGTGGCCCGATTATTATGATGACGTTGAGACAACCTTTACGCATCCAAATTATGTTCGGTTTTAAGCAGGGCATCAGTGTACGCGAGTGTAATGTACTGAAGACTTCCTCAATCCCATAATAATACCCTTTCCTTGAAGGCTCCCCATACAGAGTATGGTCATTGCAGCGAGTGAGGCAGAAAGCGCTAGGCGATACCGATTCGGACATCTCAATATATTGTGGCCAAGAGTTGCATTGTCATGGCAGGGACATGATGAGTGATCCATCATCTTCTGGAGGTAACATTATTAAAGTTTCGCTGGCTTTGATCAATCTTGAGAAAGCTGAATCAGGTGTGCCCGCATGTTAAGCAACCTTGCAAAATCCAGACTAATATCACTATGCTCAACCTATCTTGACTTTCATTCAAAGGATCAAATACGGGTGGTGGTTTAAATAACTCACTAATCCCACCCCAAGCATCAATGCTTGATTTCTCCATCGTGAAAATCTCCCCTGATTACAGTAACCGCTTCAAATCTCCTGGGTGATATTAGGCGTGTTCATGCTCTTACCTCCGTACTACAGAGTGCCCATTTCCTTTCCTAAAGCAGGCGGTGCATGACCTTTTTTTTTTAGAATGGAAGTTGGGAGAGCTACTGAGTCGAGTTGGAGCACTTTGTCACATAGTTAGAAACTTGTGCAACTCCAACTAATCGTAGCAGGAGACGTGGTTGATGGTAGTCTTTGGAACAAAAACAGAGCGTACAGGTTATGAAGTGTGGCCCTCACAAGTCTTCACGTGACCTCTTGACATATTCATAGACACCAGGCCAGTCACATGTAGTTGAAGCATGATTCACAGACGGTGATTCAAACCTTCCAAGGGCTGCCTTGGTTCGTTGCCTTGAGCAGAACTTGCAGGTTCATTTCCTTTAACCTAAAGAGCCCTTTCTTTCTGATGAAGCAAGATCCAACATGCAGTCATACAGTCTTTTTACCTCTCATCCATTGCATGGCGTCGGGTGCACGTGCATAGAAAGTAGGGACATTCATCGATTTAGCAACCTTGAATCTGGACGTTCTAAGATCTTTATGGGGCTTTGATGACTCTCAACAAAGCTGAGTCAAGTGTGCCCTTGGTATAAGGAAGCTGTTACCAATTTAAGTGGTTCTAAATATACCTCTGATTCGAGGATATGCATCACCACATATTTCAGGTGAGACACTCCGCCTCTTTGTATTGTCTTTGCACTCTCTCATTGATTGCATGGAGTGAGATATGTGTACATGACAAGTTCGGTTTTCGTCGATTTTGCAGTCTTGGATTTAGACGTTCTTGGATCTTCATAAGGCTTCGGTAAGTTTCAACAGGACTAAGTTAAGTGCGCCCCTATTTCAAAGAAGCTACTACCAATTCCCTGTGACTTCACATACGCTTCCTTGGCTTTTCATACCAACTTTGTGATGTTCTAGGTTAGCAAACTTGCGTTGCCACATATTTCAGGCGAGACATTTGACCTGTCTTGATCTTCATGAGTTCCATCTTAATGCTGCTCTAATTCTGGTTGTGACATGAACACTTGTTGGTCTCATGCAACGTATCAACCCCTGGTTGTGTTGGTGTCAAGTGTTCCTCCATGTACACGAATCAGTGTTTATCTTCTTCAACCACATACTACAGAGGACCGATTGTGTTTCCTAAGGCAAAGTGCATGGCCTCTTATCATGTGAGCTAGGAATATCACTGGAGATTTTGTCACAATCTTTAGGGAAATGTCGTACGACTCATATTAATCATAACAGAGGGCTCGGTTGCATAAGTTTTGGATCGCACCAGACCGAGAAGCAAGCAAAACGAGGCTAGATAATGGTTTTGGGCGAAGGGAGAACAAGGAGGTTTATGAATTAAGGCAATGGATGTGCGTTACATATCTCAAGAAGTAGGCACATTATATGAGATCATTCGATTAGAAATACATCATTCTATCCATTTCACGAGTATGGATAGGGGCAGAGGATGATCTTATATTCAATCAATAAAAAAAAGAATTCTCCTATTCCTTGTAGGATCTCACTTTACTTTTACACATATATATTCAGAGGTGATCGAGTTCCATTAACGTTTCCAATATAACAAACAGATTATGTTCAATGATTTAGTTTAATGCAATCTCTTGATAATCTTGAACTCCATTTACGCGCAGGGACAAAAGCAACATCTGCTGAATACATTAATAGTCATATAGAATAGAGATGACGCTAACCTGGATAATGCAAGCTTCTAGTGATGTGAATCTTTGTTCTACTGACGCTGACGGAGGGAGGATCAGCCTATCCTATTGCAATGTACTTCGGCGGCTTCTACTTCGACGAGGGGAATTGAGCAGAGAGAGACTCCAGAAAACCCCAAAGCTCTCAATAGAGATTTTTGTGCAGGACAAAAATCTTCGAGGTCTTCTTTTTTTCCAAAGAGAATTTCACTTCCCCATTCCGGCTCCCTTTTTCTCTATTTATAACACTGATCAGTTATTACCCACATGCTAACTAACTAACCGCTTTCCAACTAACAATTAACCACTCTCTCCTTTTTATTTATTATTTATTTTTATATTTTTATATTTTGATATATTTTATTTTTTATTTTTGTTTTTTCCATTCCTTGTTGTATTTTCTGCCGTTTTCGCTTATTTGTTTATGTTTCTATTAATATTTCTATTTTTATGTTTTTCTTCATTTTTTTATTTTGATTTCTATTGTTTAAATTATTATTTATTTACTAATTAATTTTAACACAGGGGCCTCAGACATAATTGAGTGTTTACACTAACCTAACAATTGGAAAGTAAATTGAATTCACAGGAATCTGCACTCTACCCAGTTGCGTTGCCAACACAACTAATCCTCGCATAGCCAACGCATCTAGGCTGAGTGAAGAAATACAGTGGGGTACCACAAACCACTGAGAGGCAGTGATGCTGCAGCAGACTCTATAAGGTGTTCTAATACGTGTGCCCAACGAGAGTTGATTTCGGGTGTCGCTCAGAACCATAATGCCATGATGAAGGGAAGTAGATTCTAACTTTGGAACAACAAGATGGGAAGTTCAATCTAGAAAAATAATGCTTTCTCAGAAGCTATTTATGGGGTGAGAATTGACAAAGCATGCCACTGTTTGCACTTGAGTTGAAGGGGCACATGGGCAAATTAAGACATCGGAACTCTAAGCTCTATCCTGATACGTATGCTTAACGCGAGTCGATTGGATGGCCAGCTGAAATCAAGTTTGAGGTTGTTAAATTGGAAGTATGTAATTTGTACTGATCTCCGTTGCCAACGCGTTAGGGTCACGTAGCCAACGCAATGTCACAAGTAAGTGGGATTAAGGCATTTTAACCTAATCTGTTTCCAACGCACCTGACCCCTTGTAGCCCACACACACCAGGTATAAAAAGGTCAGATAATCAACTCCCACTTACTCAATTACATGAAAACACTCCCACTCACCCTTTCTTTTCGTCTCTCACTCAAGAATAGTTTCCTTATCTCTTCAACTGCAAGACAAGTCAGGTACGCCTTTCTGTTTCATCTTTACCTTACAGTCATTGGTTTTGTGAATGAAGAATGCGTTGAACCCTGCAGTGGTGATTATGAAACCTGGGGCACTAGACTTGGGCCACATAATTGCCCAAGAAATGAAGGAAATTGCTGCTAAACCCAAGGCCTCCCTGGGATATCCAAGCCTGATCATAACCCTGTGCCAGACCCAGTGGGTTAGTTTTAAAGGTTGCACCAAGGTTCCCCCGCAGGCAACGCTCAATAAGACGTACATAGAGCGTCATATACTCACTGAACAGGAACCACCACTGTGCAGAAAGTCTGGTTTGCCTCTACCACCCAGGATATATGAATTGTTAACCAAGCAGAGAGAGCTGTTGATAGCCCAGCAGGCCTTCAACCGCCGTATAGGAGCACATATGGAAATGCTGCAGAGGAACCTGCGAAAGGTTCATATCGGAATGAGGATGAACTAACAATTTCTCAAGAAGATTGGGAAGCATGTGGGGTTGACTGATGAGGACCTCTCTGATATCACCGAAGAGCAGATCCTGCAGTGGATCAACCTGGAGGACAGCAGGATTGATGCTGAGCTTCAGGGGCAGCGGACATGGACGAAGATTAAGCAGCTGCTATTTTGAAATTTTCTCCATTTGATAAAATAATTTTTTCCTTTTTTTTTTAAAGAAATCAGTTTTCGTTTGCAATTTCCTGGATAATCTGATAATTGAGGGAGTTTGATCCCTATTCTATAATAGCATAGTTAAACTACTAGGTTATGCAAGTCTAATTCTGAATTGCTAAAACTTATGCTGAAAATTGTGTTCCTAACAGAGTGTGTTGCCTACGTGATTTGTCTAGATTCTATACACATTGAGTACAACCCAAACCACGTGCACACACTACTAACCCACAACAAGACCATGCCTTAGGTGAAAGGATTGGAACATAACAGATCTATCACACTGAGTCACAGCAAAAGACACAGGGCACAGTGTGTTGCCAACGCAAGTGGCAGATGTGTTGCTAACTCATGCTGGGTTGCAAACAACATAGGACTAATAACTGAAACACTACAGGAAATGTTGAAACACTGCAACTGTCTGTCCCTCATAGGACACACAGAGCACATGGAGTTTTCTTGACCCAAACCACTAATAACAGAAGCTAAATCACCTGCATACTATGTATAATACTTCTTCTTTGAGTGTTTCCATCTCACTTCTATTCTAACTTGCACCATTCTATCTCCTTATTCCTTGTGAAATGAACCGATTGAGTAACGCATTGATTGAGCAAATTGCCTAAGTAGACACAACATGATTGATTGGAACTGGAAATCATTTTGTTATCGTATTAACAATGAAACTGTTAAGATGCATGCCTTAAGCTTGTAGCCAACGAACCGTGAGCACTTGAGCCTATACAGTATATTTGTTTTGTGTGTTTAAGTCACAGGTGATAGTTCATTTCAGAACTTGCCTAGTTTCTTAGTTAAGATCAATTATCATATGTTATATAAACATGATTGAGGCACCATTTTGCATGCACCCACTTAACCAAATGGCCTACCTAGCATGGATCTATCCCTTGCACAACCCCTTGAGCCTGATAATCTGTTTCTATGTAATTAACCCATTTAAAAAAAAAAGAGAAAACCCATGAAGTTACCTAGTCAAAGAATTAGAAAACAGTTGCTTGCATTAGAGAATAAGTTTGCACCTAAGTTTGGGGTTGCTTGAGGACAAGCAACATTTTAAGTTTGGGTTGGGGTACCCATTTACATCACTGTAAATGAACAATAAAGAACAGTAAAATAAAAATCCAAAAAAAAAAACACAGAAGAGTGTAAAGAGAAAAGAAGAAGTATAGCAAAGTAAGCACTAACGAAAGTAGTGAGCACAAATGCAACAAACCAACTGTTCCTAATTCTTTGACTTTTATAAGCTACCTTCCCAAAAATCACATCCACCCTTACCCAAGCCACATTATAACCCAGAATAAGACCTCTTGATTTTGTATGCATGTGATCTTTTGGTGGAAATAGAGAATATGGGCAAGCTTATGGTAATGAAATCTGAACTTGATGACATTGAGAGACAACCTTAAACACTTGAGTAAAAGAGCGAGACACTTGACTATGTGAGGGGTTGCAGGTTTAGACCATGCATTCTTACTTGAAATTGTTGAAGTCATAGCCCTAATACTGTCTTAAATCAATACTCTAATGTTGTTTTCTAACTTTGTGAAAGTTCTAATCTATCCCTCATGGTTCACTGAAATTTTCTTTGAAGTAAATAGGAAAGTTTTTGATTGATGCAAGTTGAATTGAAGAGGGATAATGAAATTCACTTGAGGGAAATGATATGCATACTGTGAGTTTGTCAAGAACTGAATGTTTTCTCTGTAGCTCAATACTTGCTTGAGGACAAGCAACAGTTCAAGTTTGGGGTTGTGATAAATGTCTAGTACGACACTCATTTGATACATATTTCGATATAATTGCAAGTAATTGAAGCATAAAGCACCATTAAAGCATGAGAAAATGATAGAAAACTGAGTAACCCATACATAATATGGAAAATGTAGTTTTAAATCCTTTTGGGCGACAAATTCTTATAAATCTAATGTGTTTTAATTTCTGCAGTCTGTTATAGGGTTTCGAGTTGGCAACGCAACTAGAATTGCGTAGAACACAGGAAATTCTGAAGGAAGGAAGTATTCTGTTATTCGCACCGTGTTGGTAACGCAAGCATAGCCGTGTTAGACACGCGACGCAACAGAACAACACCTATAAAGGCCCTGAACAGAACGAAAACAGGGCATCACTCTATCACTCTCTCCATCAAGCTATCCAGTCTTTGAGTACATACACAAAGAACAGAGCTGCCGCTCTCCAGAGTGCTAGTTCTGTTCTGGGTGAAAGAGGAACCATAGGATTGAGGAAGAAAGGCAACCACCGTGAGCCGTCATATTAATGACTTCCACCCTCTCCCATGTTTCCTTCTTTTATTCTTATATGCAACTAGAACTCTATTAGGAAAGGAGGAATCCATTGCTGAACTATGTAACCCGAATATATTATATGCATTCAAGATTGGCCACTTATAGATTGAATTTGAATTTTTCTTAACAATTGGGAAATTGGTTTTAGAATTGGAATTGAGATTGAATAACATAATTGTGAATGCTCTAGGGATAGAGATTCGTAATTGTGAGATCGTTTGAATTCTTGAACTTAAAGCTTACTCAAATTAGGAATTACTAAGGGATTATGATTCCTAATTTGAGTGAAGTATTGATGAGTCAAGGGATTGATCTTCAATTAATATTTGCGAATTCGATCTTCAATTACATTTTATCTTGAATGCACGTAATGATCTAATGTTACATAGGGGAAGTTTTTGGTGAAATCCCACCCTAACACCTTCCATAAACTGATTTCATTCACATTCATATCATCTATTGAGTACTGAACAGTTCTAGGTTTACTTTTAATTAGTTTTTTGCATGCTGGAACAGTGTTCCATTTTAATTAAAAAAAAATCAGTACTTGCAATTATTTCACGTTTACGTTGTCTACGTATGCATTCACGTTGCCTACGCAACTCCATAACTGAGTTCAATTAATGGACTGGTGGGAAATCAATACTTGAACCAAATCCCTATGGAGACGATACTCTTTCTCACTTTTTACTCTGAAAAATGATAAGGTGCACTTGCCTTCATACAACTATACACCAACAATAATGCTTTGAAGAATGTGAGATGATGAGATGCTTTAACTTATTTTAAGCTTTTTTCAATATAAAAATTGATGATGCCTAAAATAATCACTTGATCAAATATAATAGAATGAATGTTATGGGGTGAAGTAATCCATGTCATGAATTGGAATGATATGCAATGAGATGATTTGGATGGTTTTATTTTGTTCCATTTCTATTTCAATTTTTTTGGCATTTTTTCTTTTATTGACAACCTTATAGTATGTGTGAGTGGAATCAAGACTCTGGATGAGCTGGAATGACTTTCCTTCTTGATTTCTTGGACATCCTTGAAATTTTCCTTTTTCAGTATCCTTACAATATCATTGATACTCAACGGTGATAAAAAAATTTCGAACAAGATACACTCAGTTTGATTCTAGTGACATTATTGCTAGAAGGAGGATAATTCTGTAGAAATAATCACGCCATGTTGTAATTGTTGAGAATTCATCTCATTTATCATGACTTTTCAAAATTAATCTTTTTATTTTTATATTTTTCATATTATCTTTTGGTATATACACTTGTAAGATATACGAAGTAATTTTGGATAGTTAATGGGACGAGATAATGAGTTTTGCAAATGAGGTTTATGATAATATATTTAGGGGAAAGATGAAGAATATATATTTGATTGCCCAAATTGCATCTTTTAGTGAAAAATGTCAATGCTGTTTTTCATAACTTTGATTATCAAATTAATCAAATTTGTGAAATTTCCAAACTTTTCCCCAGTTTTAGGAAATATGTCTTTGATGTGTACAAATGTTGAATTGTATTTGGATCTTTGACTTATCATTCGTTTTATTGACCCTAACTTTTGTCTAGATTGCTTTTTCAAGTTTTCAACCTAGTTGATCGCTCTAACTTTTGCCTAGTAAGCTCTTTTCTTTGACCTTAACTTTTGCCTGGATTTATTTTCATCCCGCGAGCTCTTTTTTATCCTAATTTTTTCTTGAATTATTTTTTTTTGGGAGTTAAATCTAGCAAGACTCTGATTGACCAAAATTTTTTCTGAATTATTCTTTGAATTGTAACCCTAATTTTTCTTGGATTATTTTTTGATTTTATTCTAGTAGGTTTCCCTTTCTTTCTCTTTTTTTTTTGTTTATTTTGACCTTTGTTTTTTCCTGGATTATTTTTAAGGTTTTAATCCACCAAATCTTTTATTTAGTCTTGCTTGGATTATTTTTGGTCCATAATTCAGCGGATCTATTTTTTCATCCCTAATTTTTTCCTAGGTTAAACTTTTGATCCTGTGGGATATTTAATACTTCTCTCTGTATTTCTTGAACAAAATATCTCTTGAGAAGAATTACAATGGATGGTCCATTGATTTGAAACCTTTTTCTCTGTAACCCTCATATCTCACTTTCCTTCTCATGTTTGAATTTCAATCTTCTTTCTTTGGCTTTAATTTTTCTCCTTGAGTTTGATTAATAAGATGTTCAAAATTACTTATTACAACACTAGCATTGTCACCATAGGTATTTCTTATTTCAGTGTAGAATTCGGGGTTGAGCAACAAAGAATGACAAATTCCAGAGGTAAAGTTCGTTTTGTAAGGTACATGTTAAAGAAACATGAAAAAATTAATTTCTGTATTTCTTATTGAGGTTCATTACAAAAATTGATTTTAAAAAGTATGAGAATATTGGATGATTTTTCCTCAATGTTTAAACTTGGCTCTCACATCATTATATAATTCTTGCCCAAATTTCTTTCTGCTAGTTGATGGGCTCTCGTGATTTAGCAATGGATTATTTCCTACATTAAGAGGAAACTTCTCAAAATCTAACCATTTAACATCAATTAAGTTTTCCACCTTATGTTGCAGAGAAAGGAAATTTTCTATTGAATGACCAATGAACCCCGCATGGTAATTGCATTTGGCATTTGCATCATACCATTTATAATATGGTGGTCCTTGAGGTTTCAAAGGATAAGGAGAAACTAAATAGTTCTAGATTAAGTAAGGTAGCAACTCAGTATATGTCATTGAGATAGGATCAAATTTGATAGGTTTTTTTTTATTTTATATTTTTTTGGCTTTGGTTGGAATTTTGGCTTATGGCTTATGTTAGGGTGGTGATGGTGTTGGTGGTCGAATTTGCATAAGATAGTTATGAACTGGAGGGTAAGGTGTTTGGTAGGTGGTGGTGATGTAGGGATATGGTGCATAAGGAGCGTAAGATGGTGGTTGAAAACCAATTGGTCCATAAGGTGCCATTTGAGATGTGTGTTGACCTTGACCAAAAGTCACATTATAAGCTTCTCATGTCTTCTTTACAAACTCAGCAGAAACATTAATTGTTCCTACAGACTTGTGTACAATCCTTCCACTGCACATGCCACCTTCGATCCTTTCTCCTATGACGACAACATAATAAAAATTGGTAGTCATACTGCTAATCATCTTGTCTTAAAAAGTCTTGTAGTGTATCAATGAACATGTTGACCACTTCTTTTTCAGATAATGAGGGTTGTACTTGAATAGCTAACTCTTTCCATCGTTGTGCCATATCCTTTAAAGGTTTGATCTATTTTCTTAGTTATATTTTGAAGCTGTATTTTTTCAGGAGCCATCTCTAAATTATATTTTTACTGGTTCAAGAATGCATCAGCTAGGTCCCTCCATGACAGATATGTGTCTGTTCCAGTTGGATATACCAGTTTGCAGCTTCCCCAGTTAAACTATATTGGAAGAAGTGGATGAGCAACTTATCATCACGAACGCATGCAACCATCCTCCTGTACTACATGGTTAAGTGATTCCTTGGATAGCTAGTTCCTTGATATTTTTCAAATTTAGGAACCTTAAATTTAAATTTTTGAGGAATGACCATGCTTGGAACTAAACACAAATCAGACGCTTCTCTAGTGTCATATCAACTTCACTCAATTGCTCGTATCCTTCCCTCCAAGATTTTCCATTTCTCAGTGTTTCCATCGAAAGGATTGTTTCGATGTTCTCCTATCATGTTATGAGGATGAGAAGATGATATGTAAATAGGACGAGGGCCTTAGGTGAACATAGGATTCGTCACCATAGTAGATGTTTTATAAGCTTGAACAAGTTCTTGTGAGGTGGCATTTGGAATGATGTGAGGGATTTCAATGGTATTTCAAGGTGGGTTCTGTGTCTAGGTTTGTGTATTTCTTATGAACGAGGGTGCATGCCAATGAGAGAACCTATAATATACCTACTCAGCTTGTGAAGGCATGGTCAATGGCAAAGAGACTTTTGGATTGGAGACAGGAAAATATGATGAGCCAATTGGTTCTTCCGGAAAGGATCATGGATATCTTTCTTTTTTGACAACTGTATGGTCTCCGTTAATTTGGCCATTTGATCCTTCAATGTTTTTACCTCATTTCTCAATTCCTCATTTTGTCGTTTGAACTCGTTCATGATTCTTGATTGTGAACAAGTCCTATAAGGACATCGAGAAAGCTGTCTTTCTTCAATTTTTTATTTTTCTATTAAATTTAAAATTAATTTTGAGAAAAATTGGAATGAAAAGTTATGAATGATAAAAATATCAATGCTTCAATGAGTTTCAAAATGAAACAGATATGAGATGATTTTCAAAATTTTCTTTTTTCCAAGATACTCTAAAATAAATTTATTAAATGAATGAATGAATGTCATGTTGAAATGCACAAATAATTAAAGATTTAAAAATTGAGCATTTTAAAATTTTCATGATTGAACTATCTTTTAGCTTCATCAATTTTGGATTTCCTCTCTTGAGCAATTTTATTTTCTAGTAGTTTCTTTAAATATTTTATTTTGCTAAAATTTTCCTAGGTAATATATTTAAATCATCTCATATTTTAATTTCCTCTCTCTTCGAATGAGAAATTATTATTATTATTATTTTAGAATTTTTTATATTTTAAAATTTCCTAATTTTTCTCAATTTAATTTATTAATGTGAGAAATTATTTTTAATTTTTCTAATTTTCTTTCAAATTTTCTAACTTTTCTTTCCTTAAGTTAAATCAATTTTAAATCTTAATACTTTGTGTATGTTTAGAATAAAAATGCCATTTTGGTGTCCTAGATCATGTGACATGTGATATCTATTTAAGGTCCTCCTAATATATGAATCTCACGTAAGGTGACTTGTAATCCTAGGTGTGTGAAGGTCACTAGAGCCAAGTTCTAATTCTTGGCGCTTGCTACAACTGTAGAGAATGCTACCAGTTGCAGGGTATCACAAAAGAGATGCACTTTAACTGGGGCTTTTGTGATAGTCATACAGGACATGCATCCCAAGTGATACCGCTAGATCCTTCTATCCTAGGTTTCACTCAGACCCGAGTGTAGGGCCCCACTCATGTTATGCATGCAGGAGTACAATGTGTGTGGAGATCATATAAATATTTGAATTTAGATTTTGCAAGTGAAACACAATAGATATATACAAATTTTCTATCTCAGGGTGAGAAACACATAATTTTGAATGAATATTATCGAAGCTAGGAAATAAACTATAGGAAATAAATAACTTGTGAGTAAATAGAAAGGGGTTAACATGCATTACATAATCAATTTGGAAAAGGGCTTGACTCTCTAAAGTCCCTCGTGATGTCGCCATCTGTCATAACCGTAATTGGAACGAAAATGATGAACTTGCTAAAATATTAGAAATAATTTATTAAGTCGTGGAGTCGTCACCAAATTTTAATTTTTTAATAGGATTGAGTGTGTGATTTTAATATCTTGAAAATTGTTTGATCGCCTAAATAGAGAAAAAAAGGTTTATGAAAATAGTTTGATAGGACTTGACCTTGCTCCTATGTATTCCCAGGTACAATGGGAAACTTAAGGCAATATAGTTCTGATAAAGAGACTTAATCTCTTGAAAAATAGAAGAACCTTGTAAACTTGAGAAGTTTGTGAAAAATTTACTTGTATGCCTACAGGATTCAAGTCAAGCGTAAGTTGCTCCTGAACTTGTATGAATTAAAATACAAAACAGTAGAGAATGCTACTCATTCGTATTAGAACTCGTCACACAAATTTTAGAAGATTTAGAATTTTGAGAAAAAAGTGGACATTGATTTAAATATAATTTGCTAAAATTCGCATGTGCACATGATTTAAGCCAAATGTAAGCTACACCTGAACCTATATGAAACAAAATACAGAATGGTAGAGAATGCTACATGTTCATATTAGAACTTGTCACATGAATTTTAGAAAATTTAGAATTTTGAAAATACTGAAATAATTTTAAATTTCTTTAAACTTATGTGTGTACAGGATTCAAGCCAAACATAAGCTACACTTGAACTTGTACGAATTAAAAAATGGAATGGTAGAGAAAGTTACTCGTTTGTATTTAAAACTTGTTACGTGAAGTTTTAGAAAATTTATGGATTATTTTTTTAATTTTTTTCTTTGAATTTCAAATAATTTTTAGGAGAAAATTAATTTCCAAAAATAAATTGGGGTTAATCATAAAGTAGGCATTGCAAAATAGCAAAAGACTGCTTATTTTTTTATGACTCACTTAGCCTGGGATTATATTTTAGGAATAAATAATCATATTGGATTTATCGCAGCCAAGATACTTGAAAGTCAATGGGCCTTCTTTAATCACAATGAAACCAATTATTTCATTGGAAGACTCTCTTAGGGAATGAAGAAAAGCACTTGCATGCCTAGCCCGAGGTATAGATGAGTAAGAGGAGGCTTCCCCTTTGTCATTTTAATTGTAGTGATCCCCAAAGACCAAATATCTGCCTTTACATCAAGCCTAGCATGTTTAAATTCTATCTACTTATCACATCAAGCTTTCTATTTTAATTTTCAATATTTTGGATTTTCACATTAGGCCCAACATATTTAAATTATGTTTGCCTATCACATCAAGCTTTGCATTTTAATTTCCTGCATTTTGGCTTATCACATCAGACCTAGCATGTTTAAATTTCTACTAGCCTATCACATCAAACTTTGAATTTTAATTTTCTACATTTTGGCCTACCACATGGGGCCTAACATGTTTAAATTTCTATCGACCTATCACATCAAACTCTACATTTTAATTTTTCACATTTTGGCCTATCACATCAGGCCCAACATGTTTAAATTTATGTCATCCTTTCACATCAGGCTTTTCATTTTAATTTTATACATTTTGCCCTATCACATCAAACCCAACATGTTTAAATTTCTGTTATCCTATCACACCAGGCTCTGCACTTTAATTTTCTGCATTTTGGCCTATAACACAAGGCCCGACATGTTTAAATTTCTATCATCTATCACATCAGGCTTTGCATTTTAATTTTCTACATTTTGGCTTATCACATCAATCCCAACATGTTTAAATTTATGTAAACCTATCACATCAGACCCAACATGTTTAAATTTTTGTTGGCCTATCATATCAGACTCTGCATTTTAATTTTCTATATTTTGGCCTATCACATCAGGTTCTATATGTTTAAATTTTTGTTAGCTTATCATATCAGAATCTGCATTTTCGCCTATCATATTAGGTCCAGCATGTTTAAATTTCTATCAGATTATCACATTAGGCTTCGCATTTTAATTTTCTTCATTTTGGCCTATCACATCAGCCCAACATGTTTAAATTTTTGTCAACCTATCACACCAGGCTTTGTATTTTAATTTTATGCATTTTGGCTTATCACATCAGGCCCAACATGTTTAAAATTCTATCAGCCTATCACAAGATTTTTCATTTTAATTTCTTGCATTTCAGTCTATTCTAGCCTTTTCCTTTCCTTAGCTTATCACACGAGGCCCACATTTCACTTCTCTTTAGCCTATTACATAAGGCTCATTTAATTTTCCTTCAAAAGTCCAGTACCTAAATTGACACCCTCTAGCCTATTAGGCTCTTCTAAATTTATCCTAAGCCCAAGACCTTCTTGGTACTCTTGAAAAATTTTATTAAATATGAAATTAGGAATAAAGAAGAAAAAAATAGAAACCCTAAAATTTAAAATTTTACAGTTGGATCTAAACTTAATAAGAAACATTTTGGTCCAAAATAATTTTTTTTGGAAAAAAAATAAAAAAATGAAAGGAAAACAAACAAAACTTTAGAGAATTCTTTTAGGCTAGTTGTGTAAGTTATTTAAATTTGATAGAGTTAGTTAGGGAATTAATTGAGTTTGTTTAGCTATAAATAATGAAAAAGAACAAAATGGAAGAGACTTTTTTTTTCATTTTTGAAAAATCAGAAGCTCTCGAGAGTTTTTTTTTTCTTTGAAAAGTTAGAAACTAAGATTAAAAAGACTCTTAGAAATTTTCTTTTGGATTTGGAGAGCTTTTGTTGGAAAAATTTGGGAAAAACCTCTCTCTCTCTCTCACCTGAGGGTGTGAACATTGAATTATGTCCGAGGATTCAAAACTCAAAGTAAATTATTTTGTTTTTAGCCAAAAGTTGATTTAGTCTAAAATAGTTCAAAAAATCAAAATAAAGGTAATGGAAAAAATAAAAAAATAAAAAAAAATAAAAACATAAAAAAAAAATAAAAAAGAAAAGAAGAGGAAAAAGAAAAAGAGGAAAAATAAGAAAAGAGAAAAAGAAATCCCACATCAAATAAAATAAGAATTCCAAAAAAGGAAAGAAAAAAAGGAAAAATTCTCCTATGTGGGAAAGAAGTCCCACATTGGACAAGAAGGACTTCTTTAGTCCTTCCTCCTTCTATATAAGGAGAGGTCCTTCACCAAATTTAGGGGGAAAAAGGCACTTTGAGTCATTGGAGGAATTCAGAATTTTCTAAGTGAGGACCTAAGGGATTCTCTACTTCTACATCCAATTCAGCCCTTGGCATCCATGGAACCAGTTCTTCATCACCTTCCAATGGAGTTTAGATCAAACTTTTATTCCGCTTAAGTTTCTTGCTTCTTCTCGGATTTCCAAGTTCATTTTCGTCTCTGTTTTTTGTTTTCATTTTTGATCAGTCAAATGACTTTTGATTTCAATGATATTTATTGCATTCTCTTCTTCTTTCTCTCTAGTTTCTGGAATGATATTATTTGTCTACTTTGGATCTGAAATGAAATTTCTATCGCGTGATTCCTGAAGCATGTTCTTCTTGGTGTGCAAATGAACCTAGCTTGTTTGATTTGTGCATAACTTGCTCATTTCTTGTTTGACTTTTGTCAAATTTATTTTGTTTGATTCCTATGATCCATATATTTTAATTAGTTGGTTTTAAATTTTTAGATCTACCTAAAAATATTTTCGAAAAATTATAAGATTTGAATTCAAATTTTGGCGCCAAAATCTCTTGTGTTCTTGAGGTTCATCTTTGTCTTCTTTTTTTCGTTTTCGTTTTTAATTGGTCAAATGATATCCGATTTTGGTGATTTTTGTTATGTTCTCTTTTTCTTTATCTCTAGTTTCTGGAATGATATTATTTGTATAATTTGAATATGAAATGAAATATATATCGCCTGATTACCGAAGCATGTTTGTCTTGGTGCGCAAATGAACCTAGCTTGTTTGATTTGTGCATAACTTGCTCATTTCTGGTTGGATTTTTTAAAAACTTGTTTTGTTTAATTTCTATGATCTGTATCTTTCAAATTTTGGTGCCAAAATCTCTTGTGCTCTTGAGGTTCATCTTTGTCTCTATTTTTCATTTTCATTTTTAATTAGACAAATGATCTTCAGTTTCGGTGAATTTTATTGTGTTCTCTTTGTCTTTCTCTCTAGTTTCTGAAATGATATTATTTGTCTAATTTGGATCTGAGATGAAATTTCTATTGCTTGATTACTGAAATATATTCGCAATTCTTTTCCTCAATTTCAAATCAAGTCAAGTTTATTTTAAATCAAGTCCAATTCAAGCGTAAATTTCAAATTAAGTTCATTTTATTTTAAATCAAGTCCAATTCTTTTCATCAAATTTAAATCAAGTTTATTTTATTTGAAATCAAGTCCATTGATAATTCTAAGTCTGACGCAATGAACTTTAAATACGAACTGGTAGCTTTTTCTGCTGTTTGGTATTTAGAGATTTATATGGATCCCAGTGCAGCCTTAGTTGTCTTGGACCCTGTGCATATGTAGACTAAGAATCCCTTGTAAATGATAAAATATTTCAAAGAAACATCATTTTGAGAATATCCTTTTTAGAAAATACTGTTTTAATAATTTCAAGTCTCACGCGATGGGCTATAAATACGAACTGGTAGCTTTTTTTGCTGTTCAGTATTTAGAGACTCCTATGGGTCCCAGTGCATCCGTAGTTGTCTTGGGCCTTGTGCATATGTGGATTGAGAATCCCCTTTTTAAAAAATACCATTTTAATAATTCCAAGTCTCACATGATAGACTCTAAATATGAACTGATAGCTTTTTCTGTTGTTCCGTATTTAGAGAATTTAGAGATTCATATGGGTCCTAGTGCAGCCGTAGTTGTCTTGGACCCTGTGCATATGTGGACTGAGAATCTCTTTTTTAGAAAATACCGTTTTAACAATTCCAAGTCTCACGCGATGGGCTTTAAATACTAACTGGTAACTTTTTCTGTTGTTCAGTATTTAGAGATTCATATGGGTCCCAGTGCAGTCGTAGTTATCTTGGACCCTGTGCATATGTGGACTGAGAATCCCCTTATTAGAAAATACCGTTTTAATAATTCCAAGTCTCACGCGATGGGCTCTAAATACGAGTTGGTAGCTTTTTCTGTTGTTCAATGTTCAAAGATTCATATGGATCCCAGTGCAACCGTAGTTGTCTTGGATCCTGTTCATATGTGGACTAAGAATTATGCAAAAATATCGAAAATACTCTCAAAATCATCTTCCTTTTCACTTCGAAGGTCAAGCCTTCAAACCAGAACTACGTAAGCCTTGAGTTTGCCATTGCACCAGGGAATACGTAAGAGTAGGATCAAGTCCATTCAGACTATCTTCCATCAATCTATTTATTTTCACTCTAATTAAAGGGATCAAAAAATTTTCAAAAAATCACACACTCAGTTTAAGGGTACCATTCTTCGGAACGGGAAGTGGGCTGCCTAACACCTTCCCCACTCGTAATCGACTCTCGAACCTAAATCTCTTCCTCAAGTTAAGGTTTTTCCAAGTATTTTCCCTTAAATAAAAATTTGGTGGCAACTCCACATAATCTAATAAAATTCTATTTTCAATTTTTAGCAAGTTCGTCGTCTCATCGTAATTACAGTTGCGACAACTTCTCTTGAAATTGGGTAGCGGATATTAGCATCTCCATCACTTCTTTGCTAAAGAAGTGGAAAGTGAGTACTTCAACATCAAATCTTTTTCTGAAGTTTTCAAATTCCGAGTATGGAGTTTCATATAACCATTCACTTGCATCTAAAAATCCATATTCAATTGCAAAGTAAAGGAAAAGCCTTTGTTGATGTGTGTAGAAATTTAGATTCAAGCTAAAAATCTCGTAGAGAATTTATCTAAGACTAATACTTGATTTTGGTACATACATGGTTCTGAAATCCTTGATCTAGCTGCATTTTGATATAGATCTTCAAAATTGCTTACTATTTTTCCAATTTTTATGCTAAATTGAGAGTCAAACCACCACATTAATATAAGAATTAATGAGCCTGGATGATCTTGACCTTCCCTAGACAAATCACCAAATCAAGACTCTTCGAAAACATTCATTGATGGTACTGGTATAATCAATGCATGCTTCACTGACTATAACACATTCCATATATTTATTAAGCGTATACAAGTTGAATGTACCAGAAACTTCCAGAGATTAATGCCTAGGAAGTGTTGTTGAGGTTGCTCAAGCAATAAGTCAGGGTCCTGGAGAAGAGAGGGAGGTAGTGTTACTGTTTGAAGAAGAAATAGGGAGTATGAAAAATCAGTGAGTTAACTCAGTGGAAAAATTCGATGGAGGAGGAGAGTGAGTGTTTCAAGTGCCTCAAACTTCAAATAAACTCATATTTCTCTTACCAAGTCTTCTTCAATTATGGCATCTCCACTCTGTTTTTCCTTTCGGATCCTCAATTATCACACCATCTTCTTTTGTAGGCACCATATCACACAACAACACATAACACACCAGAAAATAACCAACCAATGTTAAGACTAAAAGGAAGGAGTAAGCCACCATGGGTTGGATTAGGTGCTTCCATCTAGGTTTAGATTGCATCAGGGAACACCTTCACTTTCCCTTTCTATCCCCGCTCTTTTGAAATTAATCTTGGGTTTCAACTAGCGCTAATTCATGCTTCTCGATGTTGCCAATGATATCGATGAGAACTTTGGGTTAATTGCCCGTATCCCTTGCAACAAGTTCCCCCTTTGGCTTATTCTCCTTGTTGGTTCTCTCCACTCTTTCTTTGTCTATGGCCTTCTTTGGCTCTCTATCAGTGAAAGGCTCCACCCATAGTCTTAATTTTCATACTATTAGCGTTGTTATTGTTCGACCTATTACTGCAAGCACAATATAAATAGCAGTGGGTAGGGTCTCCTATTTGCTCATGATTTAGAAGCAACTATAGCCTTATATAGGAATAGAATTTTCCCAGACCTTATATTTTTTATTTCAGGAATGGTACCAATTCAAAGTTTTTATGTCATTAATAGGCACACTACAAATGAGTAGGTGGATTTTAATTGGTATCCTAATGACTCTACGTAGGATAGATAGGGAGTGTACATTAGCGATCCCTTATATGTTGATTGGAGAAGAAAATTTGACAGCTAGGAAAATTGGTTCAGTGAAGATTGTTGCTAGATTCATTTAGAAATATAATGCTGTGAATGGGTTTGAAAGAATATAGTGTAAGAAGTTGAAAATTTGCAGTAGCCTAGTTGTAGGATTTCATCACTATTAGAAGAGTTATGGGATGCTTCTAATGGGAAAGAAATTGATAATTCCACATCTCTGATTATATCCATGGCATCAAGAAAACTGCAAAATCTGTAGAATCTGTGCCTAAACAAATGTCAAAATGGGCTATGCAGATTGTGATAGCAGCTAGTATAGAAAATAATCACGAGGTAAACAACATTATAGCTAAAACAATGAGTCAAGGTGGCAGGAAAGGTGTCGTGATTCTCGAAGAGGGAAAAGTGGATAATAGTTTATGTGTTGACTCATTGTCACATCTCGACCTTACTTTGAACAAAACTAGAAATGAGATTTTGGGATATACCTCCAAAATGATTCAATGAATCGAAAGTCAAGGGAATGTTAAATAAAAGCAAGCCTAATAGGCTTTATTTTATGCAGTGAGACTGTAGCATAATTAATAGATAAGAAAGGACCATTGGCTTTTAAAAAGATTCGAATGTGATAAAATAATATTTTATTTCAAATAACATGATTATTTATTCCTAAAGCTTAATATCAGGGTAAACGGGTCATCAAATAATAAATAATCCCTTGCTATTTTGAAAATGTATATTCTATGATCAAACTAAATCTCTTTTGTGGAAATTAATTTTCTTCTAAAAAATTATTTCAAAATTCTAAAGAATATTTTCAAAAAATTTCTAAATTTACGTGACGAGTTCTAAATATGACCGAGTAGTACTCTCTACTGTTCTGTATTTTTAATTTGTACAGATTCAGGTGTAGCTTATGTTTGACTTAAACCCTGCGTACATGTGAGCTTTAGGAAACTATATTTAATTTGATTCCGTTTAAAGTCATTTCCACTTTTTCTCAAAATTCTAAATTTTCTAAAATTCACATGATAAGTTCTAATACGAATGAGTAGTTTTCTCTACCATTCTATGTTTTAATTCATACAGGTTGAGGTGCAACTTACGTTTGTCTTAACCCTTGTCTACATGTGAATTTTAGAAAATTATATTTAAATCAACTCTGCTGAAAATTATTCCTGCTTTTTCTTCAAAATTCTGGATCTTCTAAAATTCGCGTGACGAATTCTAATATGAGCGAGTACCGTTCTCTAGCATATTGTATTTTAGTTTGTACAGGATTAGGTGCAACTTACATTAGCTTGAACTTTATGCACATGTGAATTTTAGGAAATTATATTTGATTCAACTTCGCTTAAAATCATTCTTGCTTTTTCCTTAAAATTTTGGATTTTCTAAAATTCATGTGACGAATTCTAATACGAATGAGTAATGTTCTCTATTGTTCTGTATTTTAATTCATACAAGTTCATGTGCAACTTACACTTGGCTTGAATCATGTAGGTATATAAGTGAGACTTTCCTAAATTTATCTATTTTACAAAGATTTTTTATTTTTTCAAGAGATCAAGTCCCTTTATCAAAACTATGTAGCCTTGAGTTTCTAACTGCACCAGGGAATAGGTAGGAGCAGGATCAACTCCCGTCAGACTATTTTCCACAAACCTACTTATTTTTAATCTATTTAAGGAATTAAACAATGTTGAAAATATTAAAATCACACATTCAATTTAAGGGTACCATTCTTTGGAACAGACGAGTAAGGTGCTAATACCTTCCCTATTTGTAATCAGCTCCCGAACTTAGAACTCTTCCTCTGTTAGGATCTTTTCCAAATATTTTTCCTTTAAAATAAAAATTTGCTAGCAACTCCATTATCCAAATAATTTCTTCTAATATTTTACCAGTTCGTCATTTCATTGTAATTACGATTATGACAATGATGATTCTCATTTGAGGATGAATATGCTCTAAAGGGGAGGACCTGATGTAGAGGCATCCTTAGAGACATCTGGACCTACACCAAAGCACTCATCTACTCCAAGCAGGATCCTCAAGCCCATTGGACCTATCACTAGGGCTAGGACCAAGAGATTGTAGATAGAGGTGAAGACCTTCTTGGGCCTCCAAGAGACTCACTTTGAGGCCTAACCCACCTCCCCGCTAAGACTTTATATGGTAGAATAGAATTTAGGTACTTTTTGTATTTTAGGATCTACCAAAACCAAATATGTATAGGATTGAGCCTATTTCCTTGTAATTATTTAGAGAGCTCTTTGAGTCTAATTTGACCTATTTCTTAGGATGTCTTAAGGAGGGATGAGAGACTCATTCTGGGCTCTAAGAGAGGTCCAATTTGGACTCCCAAAGCTACCCCATGCAGCCATGCTCCTAGCAACCACTTAAGGCCTATATAAGGCTTCCTTGTGTGTATTTTTCATCATGTTTAATTCATAATTGAATTCTATTTAGAATTGTATGAGGAATTCTATCTCCCTTTTCATACCAGCTTGGGATTGGGAATATCCTTATCTATGGTGGTCATGAGGGCAAATAAGGAGCTTATTCTTCCCAAGGAAGATGGTGCTCCTAAGCACTTGAAGAACTACAACAAATTCACCGCCATCTTCCATTTCCTCTTCAATTTCCATTATACACTCTAGATCCTCCTTTTAAGCCTACATTTATAATATTTTTCTTAGAAGTGATCTTTGCATCATCTCCTTCCTTTCAAGGACATTCATTCCCGAATGTGAATCATCTTTATATGTCCTTATAAAGAAAATAGATAAGTCAAATACATTAAATGTATCACTAATACAATAGTCTCTAGGCCAATATCAACGATAAACATTAAGGCCTATTTGTTCTAGGACCTCGAAGGAGCCATCACCCCTAGGTTGTAGTTTAAATTTTGTTAAAGAAGGGAGTCTTTTCTTTTTGAGATGCAGCCACACCTAGTCTCTAGGTTCAAATAGAACCTTTTTCCTCCCTTTATTGGTTAGCATAGCATAATGAGCCATTTTATTTTCAATAATGACTTTGGTCTTAACATGGAGTGAAAGGGTTTTAGATATAATGATTTTCAATATCGTTTCTTGAATGATTTTAGATTTTTGAAACCATCCTTACTATAATATTTGGCTAAGTCAGGGATGGGTAGAAGATCTACATGAGTGAAAGGGTTGAATCCATACACCACCTCAAAAGGTGAGTGTTGGATAGTAGAATGATGTGTGTTATTTTATGAAAAATCTACATGGGGTAGACGCTCCTTTCAGGTGCTAATATGTTTACCTATCATGGTTCTAAGAAGGATAGAAAGGATTCTATTCATCACTTTTGTCTAACCATCAGTCTGGAGACGACAAGTGGTAGAAATAGGAGTTTAGTTTCTAATTTACCCCAGAGGATATGTCAAAAGTGGATGAGGAACTTAATGTCTCTATTAGACACTATACTCCTAGGGATGCCATGCAGCCTTATGACTTCCTTAAACAAGAGTTTGGCCACCAAAGTAGCATCATCTACTTTGTGGTAGGGAATTAAGTGGGCCATATTGCTAAAATAATCCACTACCACAGAGATAAAGTCCATTCCCCTTGGGTTTCTAGGTAGTCCTAGGACAAATTCCATACATATGTCTACCTAAGAGGAATCTATGATAGGTAAAGAGGTATATAGGCCATAGGGCTTAGTGGTTGATTTGGCCTACTTGTAAATAATGAACCTTTGGCAATACCTTTGGATATCTTTGTCTATATACGGCCAAAATAAGTTTTCTCTTTTAAGATCGTCAAGGTTTTCTAGGTGCCAAAGTATTTCGTTAATCCCCTTTCACGAGACTCCTTAAGGAAAAGGTGTCTCTTGGAAGATCTAGGTACACACAAGTGATTGTGCGTAAATAATAGTCCTTGGTGCGTGAAATATTCATTACATGCCTTATGCTTACAATCTATGAAAATTTTCCCAAATTCTAAATCATTTGTGTACAATTCCTTAAAGTGATCAAATTCCAGCATTCTATCACTAAGAGAGGTTAAAGGAATATGCTTCCTAGAGAGGGCATCAGGTACCTTATCACTATCCCTTTCTTATGTTAGATAACATAAAGAAACTACTCAAGAAATTACATCCATTTGGCATGTCTTTTATAGAGTGTACCTTGAGCCTTCAGGTATTTTAGTGACTTATGGTCATTATAAATTTCAAATTCCTTGGACAACATGTAGTGTTGCCAAGTATGTAGGGTCCTGATAAGATCATAAAGCTCTTTATCATAAATATACTAGGAGCTTAAGGTTAAGAAGTTATTTTCTAGTTATGCCATTAGGGAAGAGCATAATGTAAATCTAGCAGCCATAAAATTTAGTGACTATGACCTAATATGGGGGGAGGGGAGAGGTAAAGTTGAATAAGGAAAGATATCAATTATTGAGTGAATGGGAGGAGATGAAACATACAATGAGGACTAGGTATGTATCCCTTCATTATCTAAGGGAAGTGTACAATAGGCTCCTAAAATTCACCCAAGGCATATAGTGTAAATGAGTATTACAAGAAAATGGAAGTAGCTATGATTAGTGTTATTCTAAGTTAGAGTAAGAAGGCTATTGTGGGTAGATTTTTAGGTGGTCTTAGACATGAAATTAGAGACATAGTATAAATCCACCATTACTTGAGCCTCAATAACCTTTACCACAAAACCCTTTAGGTTGAATCTCAACTCACCAGGAAAGGTAAGGGTAAGTTTACCTCTTTTAAGACATCTACACAAGAAAGATAAAAAGAAATATTCTAGCTTTAGGCCTAGGGAACCTAGAGATGCAAGGACACCAAGGAGTCTAAAGACAAAGCCCAAACTTTTCCTCAGGAAAATAATCTTCTATCAAATGCTTTAAGTATCTAGGGAGAGGACATATTGCTTCTTAATTCCCAAATAAGAAAATCATGATCCTTAAGGATAATGGTAACTATTCTTCACTAAAGTCCATTGGCTCTAGTCCACTTCCTTTTCCTCTAAGGATGAAGTCCTAAATTATGCACTTAAGGGCGACTATCTAGTTGTTGGGAGGTTTTTGGGTAGTGTAGCTAGAGGGAGAAAGAGAATCAAAGGGGAAGCATATTTCATACTAGATGTTCTACCAAGGGGAACACATGCTTCTTAATTAACCTCTAGTCAGGTTTGTAATGACCAAATACACATGAAGAAGAAGAAGAAACTAAAGGGAAAAAAGACTAAGGGTCATAAAGAGGATATTTTTACCCATAGCAACTTGTTAATGGAACCCAAGGTAATGAAGCCATCCTTGATGGCTAGGAAAACCATTTGTCTAATATTTCCTAAAGAGAAACTTTTTCTCCAAGAGGCTGAATCTATCTTTAGGGTCATCCAACCATTCTTAGCTGAATTTGAAGACATCTTCCCAAAGGAGATGCTAGTAGGGCTTCCCCCCTTGAGAGACATTAAGTATCAGATAGATATAATACCATGTGCCTTTTTTTCCAATAGGCCAACATATAAGAGTAACCCTAAAGAAACTAAATAAATATAAACACAAGTAAAGGAGCTTCAGGCAAAAGGTTGGGTGAGGGAAAGCCTTAGCCCCAATGTTGTGCCTGTGCTGCTCCTTCCCAAGAAGGATTATAGTTAGAGAATGTGTATAGACTACAAGGCCATAAACCATATCACTATTAGGTATAGGCATCCTAAACCCTATACCTAAGTTAGATAACCTCCTAGAAGATCTTCATGGGTCATGCATCTTTTCAAATATTGATTTTAGAAATGGCTATCATCATATTGGTATGAGAGAGGGGATGAGTGGAAAACAGCCTTCAAAACCAAGTTTGGGTGGTATGAATGGTTAGTCATGACCTTTGGGCTAACCAATGCTCCTAGAACGTTCATGAGACTCATGAACCATGTACTATGAAACTTATAAGAAAATGTATAGTAATGTACTTCGATGATATCTTGGTATACTCCAAAACCCAAGAGGATCATATTGGGCATGTTAGGCAGGTCTCTTGGTCTTAAGGAGAGAAAACTATTTAAAAATATAGGAAAATGTTTCTTTTTCTTGGACCATGTGGTCTTCCAAGGGTTTGTCATAGGCAAACATAGGGTCCAAATTGACTAAGAGAAAGTCAAGGCCATTCAAGAATGACTAACTCCCCAAAATGATGGAGAAATCAGGAGTTTTGATGGATTGGCAAGCTTATATAGGAGATTTGTCAAATATTTTAGCATAATTACTTCTCCACTTAATGACCTAATAAATAAAAATGTTGAATTGGGGATAAAAAACACATAGCCTTTGACACTGTAAAACAAAGGCTAATTGAGACACTAGTTCTTGCTTTACCTTATTTTGAAAAATATTTTAAACTGGAATGTGATGCCTATAACATAGGGATAAGAGAAGTCTTTCTTCAGGAAAGACATTCCATTGTATACTTCATTGAGAAATCAAATGGGGGGGTGTTTTTAACTATCCTATTTATAATAAAGATCTTTATGCTCTTATCAGAACCAAACAAACTTGTCAACACTACTTGTTAAAACATTTTGTAATCCACATTGATCATGAATCACTAAAGAGACATGCCAAATGGTAGAGTTTCTTGAACAATTTCCTTATATTAACAAACATAAGAAAGGGATAAAGTAACAAGGTAGCAGATGCCCTCTCTAGGAGGCATACTCTTCTAACCTCCCTAAGTTCTAGATTATTGGAGCTTAAGCACTTTTAAGAAATGTATACAAATGATGTAGAGTTTGGGAAACTCTACAAAGACTATGATCACAAGGAATATAGTGCGTATTTTAGGAATAAAGGTTTACTATTTAAACATAATTATTTGTGTGTGCCTAAATTTTTTATGAGACATCTTTTCCTTTAAGAGTCTCATGAAAGGGGTTTAATAAGAAAGTTTGGCACCTATAAACCTTGACCATCCTTAAAAAAGAAACTTCTTTTGCCACATATGGAAAAATATGTTCAAAGGTATTGCCATAGGTGTATTATCTATAAATAAGACAAATCAATCACTAAGCCCCATGACCTATATACTTCCTAACCTATCCTTGATTCTCCTTGGGTAGACATCATCATGGACTTTTTCCGAAGGATACCCAGGATCTAAAGGGAAATGGACTCTATCTTTGTGGTGATGGAGGATTTCTTTTGTAAGATGTTCCATTTAATTTTCTGTCACAAAGTAGATGATGTCAGTCTAGTGACCAAACTCTTCTTTAGTGAAGTTGTGAGGCTGCATGGTATACTTAGGAGTATAGTATCTAATAGAGACACCAAGTTCCTCAACAGCTTTTGGAGTACCCTTTTGGGTAAATTAGGAACTAAAATCCTATTCTCCACCACTTACCATTCTCAAATCGATGACCAGAAAAAAAAAATGGTAAATAGGATCCTTTCTACTCTCCTCAAAACCATGGTAAGTAAAAATCTTAGGAATTGAGAGGAGTGTTTGCCGCATATAGAGTTTTCATAGCATAGGGCACCTCATTCTACTACTTAACACTTACCTTTTGAGGTAGTGATTGGTTCAATCCTCTTACCCCTGTAGACCCATTGTCCATCCTTGACCTATCCAAATATTATAGTAAGGATGAAGCTCAAAATACTAAATTTATTTAGGAGTTTCATGTTAAGGCCAAAGCCATTATTGAGAAGAAAATAATGTATTATGATAGGTTACCCAATAAAAGGAGGAAAGAGGTTCTATTTTATCATGGAGACTTGGTGTGGTTACGCCTTGGAAGAAAGATTTCTTTCTCTTCGGAAATCTAAACTCCAACCAAAGGATGATGGCCTCTTCTAGGTTCTAAAACGAATAGGCCCCGATACCTACACTTAGATGTTCTTGAAGACTATAGTGTTAGTGCTACATTTAATGTATCTAACTTATCTCCTTTTTCTACCTGTATAGATGATGAGGATTCACATTCAGAGATGAATTTTCTTGAAGAGAGAGGAGATGATGTAGAGATCAATTTTGAGAGCACTACTACAAAGGCACCATAAGCCAAGACTATTGGGCCTATCAATAGATTTAGAGCCAAAAATATTTAAGGAGAGGTTGAAGCATTACTGAGCCTTTAGGATGATGATCCTCCTTAGGCTTCTGCCTCTCACATCATCACATGGCTCCATAGATCATAGCTTAGGACTTGGATATTTTCTTGTGTTTTGGATTCTTAGTGGGCCCAATTTGTATAAGTTTGGGCCTAATTTCTATGTACTTCTTAGCTTAGGGTTTAGGCCTACTCTGGTCAATTTAGAGGATGCATTAAAGGAATAAGAGGACCCTATTATTAGGCTTGCATTCAAGCCCAAATTCCTTCTCTAAAGGTGGATTCAAACTTGCATGCTCTTCCCCCCTCTTTTAACACCTTCTTGGGCCTATATAAAGGCTACTCATGGTTTATTTTGTAACTTTTGAGTCATAATTCAAAATTATGAGTTTTTGAGAGATATTCTCTCTTCTCTTTTATCTCCTCTCTAAGATAAAGTGTAAGCTTATCCTTAGCCCTGACTTCTCCAATTTACCGAAGGAAGGTGGCTCATCCAAGCTTTTGGTGGTGTGTCCTACTTCAAGTCTTGTGCATTAACCCATTCCTCTATCCAAACTCCATCAAGTGCTTCCTCCATTATCCAAAAATCAACCTCAATCCAGCCCTATATCACATTTTTGGAGAGGCCATAAGTAAATAAGAGATCTATAATCACCAAGGATAAAATAGATTTTGAATAGGAGCCTTTATCCAACAAACTGCCTCAGTGTTTAAAAGATAAAGTGAAAATTATGAAAAAAAGGTTATATGAACTTAGGAAAGATAGGACTTCACCTAGTAGGAGAAGAAATATGGACCATAGAAGTTCTAACCAAGGAAAGGGTAACCATTATAAAGATGAGTTACCTAGGGAAGAATCATCTAATCAAGAACATAATTTTTATGAATGCCCTGGGCTTAGGTCTTATGGTGATAGAAAATAAATACGTATGCACCATTCTAGATCTAGAAAAGAATTAAAAGAAATACATAAACATCATTCTCAAGCTAGGGATGGTTCAAGGACTAAGCATAGAAGTCACTCAAGGTCTAGGAAGTTTCAAAGGATAGAGGAAATAATAGGCCTAAGAAATCCATATACAATCAAGATAGGTTGATTAAGATAAAGATGCCAAAGTTTCAAGGGATGAATGATCTTGAATTTTATTTAGAGTAGGAGGTAAAGATGGAATTATTTTGAGTATCATGATGTTAAGGAAGATATGAAAGTGAAGTTGGTTGCCTTGGATTTTTTAATTATGCACTATTTTGGTGGGACAAATTGACTAAGAAAGGGAAAGATTTCATCCCATTGATTCTTGAGAGAAATAAAGGTCATTTTAAGGATAGTTATATGCCTCCAAACTACCTTAGGGAACCACAAAATAGGCTTTAGAGGATGCATCAAGGAAGTAAAGGTGTAGATGATTACTACAAGAAAATGGTGATAGTCGTTATACAAGCTAATGTAAAAGAGAGTGAAGAGGATAGAATGGCTAGGTTCCTTAATGGACTTACTGTTGAAATTAGAGATATGGTAGAATAACACTACTACATGAGCTTGAATTAGCTCTACCACCAAGCTTAAAAGGTACAAAAACAACTCCAAGGAAAGGGAAGAAAATCTATTCAAATAAATAGTCCTCTAGTTGGAAAGAAAAAAAAAATTCACTTTTAGCAAGCCCAAAGAGAACAAGGAATCTAATGACTCTAATTCCTTAAAGTCAACCCAACCTTCAGGTTCCAAAAATAATAAAAAATAAAAAGAAACAACTTTCTTCATTAAGTGTTATAAGTACTTGGGGAGAGATCATATTGTCTCTTAATATCCTAATAAGAAAATCATGATCATAAGGGAAATGGAAAATACTCATCTTTAGAGTCATCTTCCTTAAACTTCATCATCATTATCTAGTGATGAGGGGATTGAGAATTCTTATGAAGAAGACCTCTTGGTAATTAGGAGATTATTGGGAAGTCTAGCTAAAGATGGAGAAAGGAGTCAAAGAGAGAACATCTTTCATATAAAGTATCTCATTGAAGGAAAAATTTGTTCTCTCATCATTGATAGAGGTAGTTGTACAAATGTAACTAGTGTTAGATTAGTTTATAAGTCAGGATTAGCAACCACCTCTTACCTTAAGTTATATAAGCTTTAATGGCTTAGTGATAATGGTGACCTTTTTGTAAATAAACAAGTTTTAATTTCTTTTTCAATAGGTAGATATGTAAGTAAAGTTACATGTAATAGGTGCTTATGGAGGCAAGCCATATGATATTGAAAAGGCCTTGTCAAGTTGATAGAAATATCCATCATGATAGGTGTATCAATAGGTACTTATTTACTTTAAATTCCCAAAAAGTGACCTTAGTTCCTCTTATCCTAAGAGAGGTTTACAATGACCAAATTACGATGAAAAAGAAAAAGAAGGAGAAATGGAAAATAATAAAAAGGATAAATAAAAGAAATAAGGAAGAAAAGTCCAAAAGAGAGGTGACCTTCACTAGGGATATATCAAGTAATAGAATATTAATAACCCAAAATGTTGAATCCATAGGGATATATCAAAAACCATGTTTACATAGTTCTGCAATAAGTTGACATAATTGAAGGATAGACATGTTGATAATATAAATGTAAATAAAATCAAAAATTTATATTTGGTTTTATTTTTAGGAGAGAAGCTCACGTATTTAACTTCACCTAATCTTTGAATGTTTCTATCATGTATTTTTTTTAATTAACTTTCATTCAAATTAATTAGTAACAACTTATCTAATTTTACTACTAGTCTTTCCTAATCTTGAGTGATACTCCTTATTGTACATTCACTTTGCATGCAAAATTTTACCCACAAACAAGCGTAGTTGTAGATGTAGAAAGAGGGTACTTGAGAATCCTAGTATCATTTGCAAAGAGATTATTTTAGTAATCTTAAAAGATTGAATGAATTCAAACTTTTAGCTCACAAAGAAATTTTTTTTATTGAGAGATTTTTTAAAATAGAAAAATATAAAGAAAAGAAGAGAAAATTAAGATAAGAAGGAAAATCACAATATCACCCTTAACTCCTTTATGAATGATAAAAGTCAATTGCTAACTATTTGTTTGAATTCTATTATTATCCAATGATCATACAATAGTAACATTATTTTCCTTAAGTTATCACCTCCAATGATCATGAAAGATAAATAATTAAGAGAAGCATAAAGAACACATAAATTTGTTAATTCATTAATTGGTTAGAAATCAATGATTCTGATTGATCCTCCAAAATCATAGATCTAGTTTACCTTGTTGTTTTGTTAATTAATCGTCTATTCCTTAAGCAACCTAGAAATTAACAAGAATGACTAATTTTCATCAAACAGTACAACATAATAAGGAAAACACAGTTGAATAGAAAAATATATGCATTCATAAAAGAGAAAATAAGTTTAATTGGCTATCATAAGTTCCACCAAGTCCACATGGCAAGGGGATTAATTATACATGATAGAAAAGAATAAATAATAAAACTCTAATCCAACAAAAGAATCCATAATGCTAATTCTAGAAAACAAAAATGACAAAAATTGTATTATTGACAAGGATATCAAGAGGGTATTGCAACTTGCATTATGAAGGATCTTCTACCTCTAAGATCATGTAAAAGGATACTAGAAGAATAATGAATGTATTAAAACTGTGTTGAGGTGTGTTTTCTGCTATGCGTATTCTTTCTTTTTATAGGCTTGAATCGGAATTTTTCTACTATAAACTGGGTTAACGTAGGTCATTTTCTACATCGTCAATATTGTTCCAAATCATCTTCTACACCTAGCGATGATCTAGGTCTTGTTCTGTACTATTTAGGGTTGGCATGGCTGTGTTTAGAAACCTAGGGATGCTGCATGTAAGGATAGAAGTGAACAAGGCCGTCTGACAGGGGCCTACAACTCGACTCGTTTAAAGCCTAGCTTGGCTCGACTTGTTTATGTCGCAACCGTAATTCCGACGAGACGACGAACTCGCTAAAATTGAAAATAATTTTTTTATTGATTAATATGGAGTCGCCACCAAATTTTATTTTTAGGGAAAAGATTTGGAAAAACCCTAACTTGAGGATAATATTCTAAGTTCGGGAGTCGGTTACGAGTAGGGAAGGTGTTAGGCACCCCACTTGTCCATTTCGGAGAACGGTACCCTTAAACTGAGTGTGTGATTTATTAAAAATAGTTTGATCCCTTTAACTAGAGTGAAAATAAATAGATTGATGGAGGTTTGCATGACAGGACTTGATCCTACTCCAACATATTCCCCGGTGCAATGGGAAACTCAGGACTTACGTAGTTCTAGTTTCGAAGGCTTGGCCTTCAGAGGTGTTTGAAGATTAGTAGAGTATTTTGAAAATATTTTGAAGAAAATCCTTAGTCCACATATGCACAGGATCCAAGACAACTATGACTACACTAGGATCCATACGAATCCCTAAACATCGAACAGTAGAAAAAGCTACCAGTTCATGCTTAGGGTTTGTTGCGTGAGACTTAGGATTCCAAATGAATTTTAATTGACTTGATTAAAATAGAAGGAAGAAAATGATTGGGCTTGACAAGATGAATTTGATTTAAAATGAATCTAATTTTAGAGATTTGGTTTGAGACTTGAGGAAAAGAATTAACTTGGATTTGATTTGGTTTGAATTTAAAGGAATTTTATTTGAAACACAAGAAAAAGAATTAAATGGGATTTGAACAAAAAATGTGATTTGATTTAAAATAGACTTATCGTAGCAAAAAAATTGGATACGATAACTTGATTTAAATTTGAAAATGCTTGATAAATAAAAAACAAGAAATTAAACTTAACTAAACAAAATTGATTTAAAGAAACGAATTAAACCTATTTTAAATTAAACATAAACTCGATTTAAAAAAAAGAAAAGAAAAGGTTTGGTTTGAAATTTAAGTTTGAATGACGCTTGATTTAAAATGAAAATAGGCTTGATTTAAAATCGGAGAAAGAATTAAAAAATAAAATAACTCGAACAAATTATAGAGTGACACAAATTCTCGTTTCTTTTGAAGTGGAGCCAGATTGCAAAATGCTTCCTTCTGCATGGTGCACTGCACGTGCCTGGTCTACGACTATTATTGTTATGCAGGAATTGAAAAGAAAATGCCTTGGGCAAGATTCAAACCCAAGGCTTGGTATTACATGTGCCATCGCCCAACCACTGATCCACACTCCCAGTTGGGTTTTTAATACCCTTATTTTAATTTAAAGCCAGCAAAGTGGATGTGGGGTTTCATTCTGCATGTGGGCTTCATGGAGCACGAGACACCCTCAGATTAAGCTCCAAATGAACCATTTCCCAGCCTTTGCCTTTAGATATTGACAAGTCTTATCCACATGCATGAGGTCGGATCCTTGCAGGAGACAATCTTGACGACGCTAGGGACATCACAACCTTTCTTACCTTAGCAAGACCATAGGATGTGTGCATGACGTTCATCCTTCTCAACGTAGATAGAGATGAATTATTCAACTCAAATGTGACCACTTGAGATTATGTATAGGATAGACGTCCATGTTCTCACGAGTGATCGATGGCAAATAACTCTATGTGGATGCAGCGATCTTGACAAGCGAATTCTGAGTTCTGTTACCTTGATAAACTGCCAATGGGAAACATTTGAAACCTTCAAGCATGTTATATCCATCTAAAACGCTCATACGTCATCTAATTTGACCGAGTCTCACCTCGCCGAATTCGTACACCAAATGGGCCACTAACATGAACATTCATATAATCGAGATGTTGTTGTCTTTCTTGATGAAATACCGTGTGGTCTACCCCTCGAGCTAGGATGCTTCAAGGACAAAGTAATGAATTCTTTGGAAGTTTCTTTCTAGAACTTACACACAGCAGCACATACGATTGCATGCTTACGAGCAAGCTAAATGCTTTCAATGGATGGGCTTTAAGTAATGATCAGGCAAACCCACCTTGCATAATCTTGAACAGAGCTGGAAAAAAGTGTATGTAACTCAATTAATTCGGGGCGTGCTACGTACTGTTGCTGCTTGCATGATATGTTGTGCAAATCGAATAAGTTGGGACGTGCATCAATTTAGCTGATGCTGCTTGCATGGCACCTTTGTAATTTGCTTCTTGACCAAGGCATTCGACCTACAGAATATGGGACGTGGAGATGACGTCCAAAGGGAATCTGACGTGCGTATTTGAGGTAATCCGTCGACGAGCCATGCTGTCCTTGCTTTAAACAGAACTCAACCGACCGGATGTGTGCTGGTAATTGACGTGATGTTTGATAGGGAAGTTATGGCACGTCCTGTAAGCTTCAGGAACCCTAGCGGGAAGAATTTGTAATAACTATCTTGGGAAGAAGATGAACTACTGAACACTGTTGCAGGAGGTTTTCTCCTTGATCCGCCTCAGCCAAAAAGGATCTTCCCCTTTTGAGAGAATGAATCCCCCCTCTTTCACCTTCCGTCCCTCACTTCTTCTCCCTCACCCTTTTTTTCTTCCTTTTTTTTTTCTCTCCTTTTCTTTGAGGGCTCGTTCAAGAAACCCAAAAAACCCGAATTCTCTCGAGCCTCTCCCCTCTTTCCTTCTTCTGTTATTTTTCTGTTTCCCCTTTTTGTTAATTCGTCGGTTCTGTTTTTTTTTTCGTTAATTCCGTTTTCTGCTTTTTTAACAATTTTTTTTTCATTCTGTTTTTAATTTAACATTTTTTCAGCTTTTTAATTTGTTTTTATTTCTTCTTCTTCTTCTTTTTTGGTTTTTATTATTACTATTTATTTATTTTATTTATTTTCTCTTTTATTATTTCTTGTTTATATACATGATTCTTTTTTGCTTCTTTTTGGTTTTTATTATTTTTATTTATTTATTATTATTTTAACATTTTCTATCTTTTCTTTTTGTATTTTTTTCTTTTATTATTTTTCTGCTTTTTATTTATTTATTTTTGTTCTTTTTTATTAATAAATTTTTTGATAGATTTGTTTTTGTTTTTGATTTATATATTTATTTATATATTATTTTTTTTGTGTAATTTTCTGTTTATGTATTTATTCTTTGTTTTAGTTTTCTATTTTTTTGTTTTTTATTTATGTTTGTTTTCTGTTTTTCCACTTGTTTTCTGCTTTTTGTATTTCTATTTTCTTTTTTTTTGTTCATTCATTTATTATTTAATTTAGTATTGTTTCTTGGTTAATTTTAACAATTGACGGTCTCGGACATAATTGAGTGTTTACAATTTAATAAATAGATAGGCTCAGACTTGTTAAAAAGCCCTTTTAGATAAACAAGTCAGGCCTAAGCTTATAAAAAAACATATTTAACCTATTTAGGGGCCTATTTATATTTATATATTATATATTTATATTTATTCGATATATTATATTTTATTTACATAATATTAGTATATATGTTTTAAGCCTATTTAATAACCTTTTTATCTTGTAGGCTTTAAGTTTGCAAGTCTTTTTAATCAATTATTTATATAAGTTTTACGCCTATTTATTGATCTTTTTTTGGAATGTAGGCTTTTAAATAGGCTTGTAGACCTTGTAGACTTTAAATCAGGTCAGACTATGATAGAAAAAAAACAGTCTTTAACAGTTAACAGACTCAGGCTCAGTCCTCAAAATTTTTAAACTGGTCAAACTTGAACACTCAAAGTCTAACTCAGTTTGGCCTACTTTCATCCCTAACTGCATGGTTGTGTTAAAATTCAACACGACCATGCAAACCATTTGATATGGCTATGCAAAGGCAGACATGACCATGCTTAGATTTACATAGCTATGTCAGAAAATCATAGATGTTGCAAGGACGTGCCTAAATTTTAGCATGAGTGTGTTGACTTTTTTGGCTTAACTAAAGATAGAAATAGACCTAAGTTAGGTTTTGTTGAGGCTTGACCTATTTAAAAATTTAAAAATTTAAGTTTAAATATGTCACTTGTTATAAGTTTTTTTTTTATTATTACACTCTGATTTATTTAAAATCTATTAAATTTATAAATCTACTTAAAAATCTAAAATATAAAAAAATGATAAATTAACTTAAAATCAATATATACAAATAATTAAAAAAAATTATAATCTTTCTTAAAACCTATATTATAAAAGGATAATATATATATATATATATATATATATATATATATAAACAAAGAGTTTTATGAATTTAATAGATTAAAATAATATATATATATATATAATATATAAAATATATCTTATATATCTTATATATTATATATCTTATATATTATATGAATTATATATTATATATTTTATATCTTATGTATTATATATTATAATATATTAAAATAAATTATAAATTATAATAAATTTATATATTTAAATAGGTTTTTAAATAGTATAATCAAACTTTTTATAATTTTAAATTTAATTAATTTATTTATTTTTAGTAAATTTAATCTTATTTATTTATTAAACAAATCAAGTTAAATTATATTTTAAATGTAGCAATAAATTCCTATAAAATTTGAGAAGTTATAATTATCTCTCTTCTACTTTTTACAATTTTTTAGTTTTTTTAGATAAACATATTGTTTAGTCATCAAGCAGTTTAGTTTTCTATCTTTCATTGTAATTTTTAAGATACTTTTGTAAATTTACTTGTTTTTGCATTTGTTTTGAAAAAGGATGAAAGATTCAGCTAAAAAAAATATTTAAGAAAGATTCTGTAAAGGCTCGTCTAAAGAATATTTAAATTTTTATTAAAAAAAACTTATGAAATGCATGCCTATAGTTTATCAAAAACTTTGTTTTATACGGCAAGGATTACAAGTAACTTTCAGTTGTTTAAGGATAAACAAGGATAAATTTTAGTGTTTTGCTCTCTCTTTCTATTTATATTTATTTTAATGCTAACATTTGTTTTGCAAGTTTTTTCAAAGTCATTCATTTCTTAGAAAGATATCTACTTTTAGTTAACATCTAATTAACCATCATCTAAATTATGAGATAATAACATTCCTAAGAATTTTTTGAAAATTATTTTGTTAACTCACTGTAAAAAATAATTTTTTTTGACAATTTTAAAAAATAAGTAGTGCAATTTTAATTTTCATTAAATTTTTTTAAAATATATATATTTTTCAAAAGTTATTTGTTAAAAATTATTTTAATAATAATTCAAATGGTATAATTTTCAAAATCAAATATATATTTTTGTTAATTTAATATTTTTTTATTAATTTATACAACTGTAAAAAAATAATCATTGAAAAAATTTTCTTTTTAGTAACTAAACAATACTTGATTTCATGAAAGATCTTTTTGTATTTTTAATTTTAAACATAAAATTTATCTTCTTTTTTATCTTTATTTCAGAGATAAATTTTTAAGTATTCTTCCTTAAAAAATAAAAGTGAATAAGAGGATAAGTATTTCCTTTATCTTCAATATCCACAAAACGAAGTCATCTACTATGTGTGTAGAGGAAGATAAAAGTTTCATGTTGCGTATGTATAAAAATTAATATTTAACATGCACGATGTATTTTAGTTAACATCAACTAGTGTTATGGTGACTAATTTGATAAATTGCCCTTTTCTCAAGAAGAATTTTAATCTTTTTGAAATTGATACGACTAATCTTATCTTTTAACAATTAATTTGAATATTTATTAAACATATTACATGTAATATATTTTCTGTACATTACAAAAAGGGAGAAATATAATTGTGATTAATTATAGCAACATCTATTGCAAAATAATTACATTTTAATTTTTTTTACATCAAACAAAACATGCAGAATATTATACATTTTGGAATTCCAAATACTAATTATTGGAAGAAAATAAAATAAAATTCAATTGTCCAACGCACATCTAAACTTTTTATAAATGCCAACAAAATTATATTACATCAAAAGTATAATAAAAATGTAATCAAAGGAGGTTCCTTGTAAGCATTAGGTGGAGGAAATACTGGGTAACATTCCCTAACCTAAATTGTGGAACAC
This sequence comes from Canavalia gladiata, assembly GCA_037954105.1. Lineage (NCBI taxonomy): Eukaryota > Viridiplantae > Streptophyta > Magnoliopsida > Fabales > Fabaceae > Canavalia > Canavalia gladiata. Next base: position 36,543,645 of record CM075665.1, read on the forward strand.
GCATAGGTTGCACAATTGGAAACAATTAGGATATTCAAAGAACATAGCTATAAAGTTTCATTCTCTTAGTAAAACTACACAAAAACGTAAAATGCCAACCTACCTACTGGGAAGATCTTTTTCCGGGAGACATTAGTTTACACAAGATATGCAAATTTAGCAAATAAAATAATGAATATATTATTATTATTTTAAATATAAATAACTGCATGAAATAAAAACATAACTACCTTTTTAATATAAAGTAGTACATATATATATATATATATATATATATATATATATATATATATATATATATATATATATATATATAAGTCTTATTCAAAGTTTTACATAATTAAAAGAAGAAACAAAACAACTTACATATGATTAAAAAATAAAATATTTAATTAATTATTTTATATTAACAAAAACATCACTATTTACATAAGTGGGAGGAAAAAAAGATTGAACAATATCTAAGAAAAAATGTTCATGTAACAACTTAAGATTCGATTAATTCTTTAACATATTTAGTAAAGAATATTATAAAAGTAATTTAATTACATAGTTTAATAAAAGTGTTTAGTAAGAAGAAATGTTCATAGAACAAATTAAGATTCGATAAATTCTTTAAAATATTTAGTAAAGAATATTATAAAAAGGAAAAAAATTGTAATTTAATATAAATTGTAATTTAAAATATTAAGATATTTTTTGTTGCAAACTAATATTATATAGGTTTTGGTTATTTTTTTCTATAATACTTAAATATAAAAAATAAAATTTATATATATTGAATATTTTCTAATCATATGTTAAGTATTTTAATCACATTTTAATTAATTTATTATTTATATGCAGAATATTCTTTAATAATCATATATTGAATGTTATTTTAGTTATATATTTAGTATTTTTATTATATATTGAGTAGTTTTAATCTATATCAAGTTTTGTTTTTTAAATCATATATTAAATATTTTAATCATATATTGAATATTTTTTTAATTATAAAATAAAATGAAAAATGTTTCATTCCGTCCGTTTAGCTCTTTACTCTATAAAACATTAAATAAGATTAAAAAATATATAATTAAACATATAATATAATATTTTATTTAACAAACATTAAAAAAAATAGTATATATAAGCCTATTTTACTTTGTAATTACCAAACATTATACATAAAATATGATTTTATCAATTATACTTCATTTTATTTTCTTACCTTCTATTTTATTTTGTTACCAAACACTATATAATTTTCTTTTCTAAAGGTACTGTAGTTATTACTTATTGACTTAATTTATTCCACTTATATATATGAACCAAGTCTACGTATAAAATGTTAAGCCCACTCTAAAATATCCTTTAATATATGCTTAAATGTGTTGCCCATAAGATCCAACTTAGTTAAAGGAAATGCATGCCGTTAAGACAGGTTTTCAAGTCTCTTTCAAAAGGCCATGTCCCACCCAATATTCTCTTGTCTAAAATTTTCCTTTGTCTTTTCAGTGCTTAGCTGACCCCTATTTTGTTGCATGCATACACAAATCTCTTTATGTTTCTGACCCTTGGGAGATCATAAACCATACAACACATTTGTAGTTCTTTTATTTTCTTTTTAAGGAAAACAAAATTAGATGATGATTGATGGTACCGTTAGGTAACAAAACATACAGTATTAAGTGCTTCCATTATTAGGATATGTATATATATGTACCTAACATTTATTGGAATCTTTACTGTCTTACCAATTTATGGCTAAAATTTATTACTTTCACTCTTAAGTAAACATAAGCTAAATACCCATCTCCTGTATATGTGTGTGAATATAATAGAAAAATATAATTAAAAATTTATATAATAATTTGACTTTTTTTCTTACTAAATTTTCATTAAAAAAAGCAGAAAAGTGTCAACTTAATATCGTATAAATCTCACGGTTGTGATCCATCGTCTGCAATTACTTTTTAACTGCAATCCATCTTAGCCCATACAAATTCTAGGGAATCATAATTCCATAGATCTCAATAGGGGCAGTGCTTAGGTGGTTGTTGATAATATTATTTAATAATAATAATAATAATATAAGTACTGCAGAAACATAAAATTTATTCCTAAATTTATATATATATAATAATATTTGTAAAAAATTATTATTAAATGCCAAGTAGCTAGATTGTCATAGGATATGAGAATAAACAAATCGGTTATCAAAAGGAAAACAACATTAGAAATGTCGATTGAAAATTAAAGTACAAGCAAGTTGGTGCATTAGCACGAATCTTAATCAATCATTTCTCTTTGTAAGATAATGGTAACTGCCAATTAAGAATGTCAAATATCCTGTTCTTGTTTTTCTTATTATATACCTACCTCTAATTGCGTTCCCTAGAATTAATGGACACTATGTGAAAACCTAATCCCTTTTGTACTTTTAAACAAGTTCAAAGAATCTCTACTTTCAAATTTCAAGTTAGTTCAAGAAATTTTTGTCGGAGATCATTACGAGAATAAAACAACCATACCGTTCCTATAACCGGAACGACAACTCCAAGCACAAGACTGACGTAGTAGACATTAAATTGTACTTAAAAATAATTTAAGTGTATTATCACAATGTTAATGTTTCTGTATTGGTACTTCATGCATATAATTGATTTGTCTAGTCGGAGAATCCAGGTAATTTCTGTTTGATTTGAAAAAATATTTTGTTTTGTTTTTTATTTTTATTTATAATATCACTATTTAATATTTTATACAGGAATCAGTGAAATTTTTTTTTCTATTTTTCTATTTTTCTATTTTCAATACAAAATTTTAAAAATAGAATATATTTTTATAAATAAAAAATAAATAAAAAATAAATAAAAAAGAACATTTTCCTTAATTAAACGTCGCCTTAATTTTTATTTTATTTCTATAAAGAGTATGATATATTTGTAGATTCACACATCGTCCACCTCAATACCTTACAATTAACAGCTATAATTTTTTTTTTGTTAAGAAAAAAAATCCAACAATTAAAAAGATAGATGTACAAAGGAGGCGCATTGTATAGGTATGCGGCCACCATTTCTCTTTGTATAATGTCAGCTGGATATGTTTGAATTACATTTTGTGATGGCAATTCTGGTGGATTACATTAAATTATATATATTAATAAGATGAACCAATACCAATTAGTATGAATGACATGTTAATTTTAACTCACGAGTTCATCTAAAAGGACATTGGCTTCACCTTTCGGTTAAGTTTATTTTGCATTCAAGTATAAGGAATGCTAATAATATTTTACTTGATATTCTTTCAAATATTACCTCTAAGATAAAATATAGTTGTAGTTTTTGTAAATATATATGATTTGTTTGATTTTTTTTCAAAAAAAAATTATTTTATTAATTTTGGTCTTGCAAAACATCTAACCATGTCTCTTCAAAATGGTTATTGACAAGGAATTGTTAGATGCATGACATATCACAAATAAATGATATTAGAGATCATTTAAAAAAATTAAAATATATTTATGAGGATTAAATTTACAAAAAAATTAAAAAATTAAATTATATTGATATATAATAAAAATATATTTTAATCTTATTTTTATTATTGATTGAAATTCATAAAAATTCTACTATGTTAATAAGTCATACTTCTTACGGTTTTCATATGAATTTTAACTAATAATAATAATATATTAACATTGTTACTATCATTTCTTTTCATGTATAATCTTTCAGCCATTACATAATAACTAGCTCCATCAAATACATGATAAGTGAGTCTAAACGATACAGAAAATCCTAATTAATTTCTAACAACTCTTGCAAGTGATTAGGTCTGCTTTACAATTCCTTCAACATATAAATCATTCTATTAGCGTCCACATCCCATATAATCTCCATACAAATTTTCTTACAGAATTCTCCATAAAATGTTTATAATCTCAAGAATTTTATATTGAAACTGCATTTAATAACAATTAATTAATTTTCTATCAATCTACGTTACTCCAAACTTCAGTCCCCATCATGACAGTTGCATGGTGATATGTATGCGAATTGGGGGTTGTTGATGAATGAGATTCTATATTGATCGATTTACGTGTGAATATATTTTATAACTAAAACCCTAAACAATCAATAAAAATATCAGTACTTTAATCAAAAAGTAGTGGAGCCCAAGAAAATGAAATTATGATGGCTTCAAAATAAGCTTTTAGTTGTTAGAGAGTAGGAAGGAAGAAAATCTGCACAAATAAAAAGCAGTTATTACAGGTTAATTGGATTTAATTTATTTTTAAAAATTAGTTGAAGAGAAATATTTATTCTAATATTCTAGTTTAAGATTGAATATTTTATATGTAAAATTTATATGTTTGAATATTTATGAATTGTTGAACGTTAAAATTTAACTTAAACTCATTCGGGAAAGATAATTTATTGAAAGAATATATTCTTCACTCATGCAGAATATCTTGAAAATAATAATAAAAGTTAGACCAATTAATGAATGTATTAAATAGAAATTTTTGGATTTAATATCTCGTTATATTTTTTCCTTTTTAAATTTATGCAAATCTTTCTCAATAATATAATAACCTCACACCTCATATATATTATCGTTCCTATTAGCACAGATAGTGTTTCTAATATTTTTTATAATTATATGAATTGAGAGGTAAAATTGATGTTAATATATATAAAACTAAAAAAAATAAATTTTACGATGATTTTTTTTCTTTTAATCGGATAAATTATAAAAAAATATATTTAATTAATAAAAATTTATATTTATTTTTTATGATTATAAAATTTAAATTATTATTAAAATATTTTTTACAAATAATTTTTATAAATATAAATTTATAAAAAAGTTAATAAAAATTAAAATTATCATTATTTATTTTTTATAATTAAAAAAATTAATATATTATAATCATTTCAACTTCAATAAATCAATATGATAACAATAACAAAATTTCTCATAAGTTGAATGTATGAATTCAATAATTATCTACGATTGAACAATTTGTATTAAAATTTAAAATATCATTTTTTTTTATTTTCATCGATGATAATAGAATAATTTTACATATGTAATTATAAGTTTTGAATTATTGTCTGCATGCTAATGAATATATAGTGGGATACCTTTTGCTATTTATTAATTGGATAAAGTAATTATTTGTATAATCAATAAAAAAAATATATAATTATTTTAATATTTATTTATTATATAATTATTTATAAATTCATATTTAGTGTATGGTTTTATATAAAATATTATATTTTTAATTCTACAAATATAATAAAATACTAATCCTATATATATATATAAATAAATAAATGTTCAACACATTATTTATATGCATAATTTTTTAATGAATGTGGTCCCATGTCTAATATTATGGTAAGTTGTCAAGATGTTGAATTTTCATGCAATCTCTCACTGCAATTCATCAAATCTGTTGGACTTTTTAGACTAAAAATTAACGTCCATTGGACAAATCAACAAAAAATCGATTCTTTGACTATGATAATCCTCGAGACAAGTCACGTGGCGAAGTTTGCGAAACGTAACGATCTCGACACTAAAGAGTTATCAAATATCTCTTACCCACTAATTCTCTATACTCTTAAAGAGTTGGCTCATACGATTTCTCGACATAACAGTTGTGACTTCCTAGCTTTACTACATCTAATATGCATGATACATGTTTACAATAAATTTAATACATTTAATCAACATGTCACCTATTCACAAAGCACTTTCATTTTTTACATTCAAGTTAAATTCCTTTAATGGTTCCTAGAAAATTTTTAGCAAACCTCTGTATGTATCCAAATACTTCTTTATCTCTTATAAGATATCATATCAACATAAAAACCATTCAAAATAATTTCATACAAACAATTTCCTATTACATACATTCTCCACTAACTAAGGATATATATATATATATATATATATATATATATATATATATAATATGATCTCTTATCTTAATATCCATGGATTAACTAAGCTTTATATGGCCAAACATACAATACCTCAATTCAAATTCATCAAAACAAATATTTTTTATATACTTCAATGTTTTAAAAAATTTAAAATAATTCAATAGACACAATTTAATATATTCCTAAAAATCAAAGTTACTCCAAATTGCTCTCAACAAGCAATTTTCAGTCAATTATAACACATATAGCTAAATATATTAATTATACATAGTCCTTGTAAATTATCAACATAATTAATATCCTTAGAGTCATTTCAAAACTAATTATTATAATTGTTCTCATAAGCTAATTTGGCTGAAGTTCAACTTTTAAAGCTAAATACCTATAGTTTACTTAATTCTCTTAACTCATAGTCAATTGCATGATTATCAAGGATTTTCCTAAAATAATTAATTTAACAATTAAATGATAAAATAAAAGGGATCACTAAATTTTACCCCCAAAATATATTCCTCTAAAATTTTGACCAACTTTAACTGCATAATCCTAAATTGAGTTAGGAAAACTCAAATTCTATCATTAAATTTCACAAGTACATGAATAAATTCTCCTTTCCCTTATTTTTCTCATTTTGTCGAAGTATCCTTAAGGTATAAAGAGGGAGAAATTTAAAAATCTCACTTCCAAACATACTCTTTAAACAATCCATAGCAAGAATTACTAATATAAGTTAGTATTGAATTAATTAGAGTCATTGGAGGAAAATTTAATTTTTTCCTCTCACATGTATGCTTTGATCAAAAAAGAGAGAAGGAGAGAAAAATATGAAAATTTTTAAAAAAAATTGGTGCCTAAATATTTCTTACTAGTAGATAAGTAAACCCTATGTTAAATTTAAAAACGACCGGACAGATTGAAAGTAATTTGAGTTTGAAATCTTAGTAATGGAAAGGGTTTGTGTTTTTGTTTCTCTAGACGAAATTTTGGAGAAGAGAACGCCTTCCTTATCTCACACACATATATATAATTTTATTATTTTAATTTATTTGAGTTTCAGTTCAATTAAATTAATGTGTTTGAGAGAATAAAAGGTTTTGAATATTTTAAAAGCACAAAAAAAAATTGCTTAGAATGAGCAATTTCTGTAAAAAGATTATTTAAAAAATAACTTAGAAAAAAAAACAAAGCTTATGTGCATTTCGAATCTAATTAAATTTTTTATTTTTAGAAAAATTAGAATATTATGACATAAATTTTAAAAAAAATTATTTTAATTAATCTAAAATTATTTTTATAGAAAATTTTCTAGCATATTTTCTATAAAATTTTTATGAGCACTTATAAGTTCTAATTGATTCTAAGGAATGATTTTTGAGATATTTTTAAAATAAAATTTATATAAAATTTTTAAAAATTAATCTAAATCATTTTTTAAACATAAATTATCTTAAATTTTCTATATTTCTATTTATAAAATTTTTACCTTTCTTTTATACTAAATGTATGTGAAATTAATCAATATATAATTTTTGGAAATTTTTTTAAAATTAAAATTTATATAAAATATTAATTAAATTAGTATCAAATATTTTTTTTTCTTCCTTTATTAATTTCTAAAATTTTTTATTTGTCACTAAAAATTAATAAATAATTTTATCAATAAAATATAAACTAAAAATTTATATGGATTAAGATTTAAAAATGTTACATATAATGTTTTTACTTTTTAAATCAAATAAATAATTTTTTTAAGTGTAAGCTCGTCACATGTGTATAATTGTGTAACAATATATCATTATTTGGATGAATAGTAAAAATAATAGTTTATTTAAAATTATATATTAAAATTTTATGAATATATTTTATATGCAGTATATCTTTATATATTTTAGGTGATATTTGATGATGTGTGAAAATGTAAATGTTAAAAATTATATATTAAATTTTATCTATAGATAAATATATTTGTTAATATAAAAAAGATATATTAAATTCCTAGTATCAATTTTATAAAGATTATACAGTGTGGAAGTAGTTTAAATTTTAATTTTTGAACTTATAAAAAAAATAATTATATAAATATAAAAAATAAAAATAAAATTTAAAAAAATAATAAGTAAAAAAATATAAATACAAATTTATGAAAAAGTAAAATTTTGAATCTCTTTATAATTTTATCTATTTTTATTTTCAATCTTTTTTTATAAATAGATTAAACATCAATTTCTATTCGTCCCTTCTAATACTATTTACAATGTTAATTCTTATATTTTATTATATGATCATAAAAAAATAAACTTAATCCAACTCATTTTTTTAATTTTCAATGATGAGATCAATACTATCACAAAATCTTTTTATATTCCTCTTTATATGCGATGATCTAATATTTCACTTCCTTTTAACATACACGTTATTAAAAAAAGGGACATAGACACCAAGTCCAAAGAGGATTGTAAATTAAAGTATAGATGTCGCTTTCCATGATCATGTAGCTCCTCTAAATGTGTTTTTGATCAAAGACTTTGGTAAACACCAAAGGCTTGAGATATGGTATTTTGCAAAATACCAATCTAGCTTTCTTGGCGAATTAACTAACGCATTAAAAGAAAAGCAGAGCATAGGTCCACACTCTCTCCCCAAGAAAATGAAAGGTAGTTCAATAAGATGTTATTGGTAAAGTCTTTTAGGATCACAACTTACTAGACAGTGGTCATTGTGAATGTTAGTGACATCTTTTGAGATTAGTTGAGGTTTGTCCTCCTGCTGTAAGTAAAAGGAACATGAAGCGCAGCCTTTATTGACAATAAAAGTGTCTTTGTGGCCAATTCTATTCATCCTTTATTTGACCACATTTATGTGCTTCTTCTGTATCATCCATATATGTGTCAGTGCTATAACCTCTTCATAAGGGCACTTTCATCAAGTGACATAATCTTCACTAACAACCCAAAAAGTACCAATCAACATAGCTGCATCAATGCATCTTAAATTTCAGCTTTAATTTCAATAAATTAAATTTTTGGTTAAGTTTAGTCCCATATTAATTTAATGTGTAAAATTAGTTTTGTTATGTAATAATACCACATTGATAGTGATATCTATCTCATTAGTTAAATGTGGAAAAAAAGAGAAAATTAAATATGTTTTTTATTCATTCTTTTGATGCTATTTAATATGAAACGTTCACAATTTATCCATGTTAATGATCGAGTTGTTTTATTAGATTCACCACCAAGCTTTACTTATATGTTCATTTTTCAAAGTTATCATTCAAAATTTTATATAATTTAATCTTGCGTTTGAATTTTTCTTTTGAATCTTAATACTTTATTTGTTTAAAAAGAATTTAGGAAGGAAAGAATTTGTTTCTAAAATTTACATAAATTTTATTTTTTTATTTTTATTTATTTTATATAAAAGGAAGGAAATAAATTTTTTAAAATTTACAAAAATAATTTCTTTCTTTAAAAAAAAAGTGGAGGAAGATTATTTTTTTATTTATTGAAATTATTAAATAATTTTTTTAAAATTTTAAAAAATAAATCTTATGTCAATAAAAAATATATTAATAAAATTAAATTTTTTTGAAAAATTAAAATTTATATAAATAAAAATTTATATTACTAATATTTTTTTTACTCGTTTTTTTCATTCTATTCGAATAATTTATTTTTTTATTTTATTTTCATTTCAATTGTTATTCTTATATTTTTTTTTTCTTCAAATTTGTTTTCTCTTATTTTTCATATATTCAATCGAAGCATAATTCTCAAACTCAATCCTGAACCCTAATTCCTGCTCTCGGAATGCCTTATTTCAATGATTCCATACTTGGAGCTGAACGATGACTTTTTTGCATCACCATACACGTGGTTCCTTCAATATTTACCTTTTACCTTTCAAATCCATGACTATCCCCAATACTTTATAGAGATGCAAAACAATGAAGTTTGAGGAACTACTAGTTGTGTATTACAGTTCTCATATTCTTGTCGCTGATCAATTAGTTGTGACTGAAATATGTTCAAGTTTCATTGTAAATATGGAGCCTAGAATGCATATGAACCTATTTAGAACTACTTAATTAATGACAATGATTAATTGAGAACAAAAACTTAACATTCAGAAAAATTTGTTAATTTTGTAAAAAAAAAAATTGTCTATTTTTTTTGTTAATTCTGTATAGTATCTCTTCATCATTTAACAAATTATTAATGTTAAAGATAAATTTACACGTGCTAAGTTAATGAACAAAAAAAATTTAAATAAAAATTTTACTAGAAATTACAATCAAAATTTAGAAATTTTATAGGATTGGAAAACATATTTAACCTTTGGCTTTAGTTAAAGAGAGTTCCAAATTTTGGTACCTCTTCACGATGCCGCACGTGAAATATTATTGGTAAAAATCATTTTCTTTCTGTTCTCGTGCGTTATGATCACGGAAACTGTAATTATCAGATCGATAGACAAAATCATTCTCAAGTGGTGTTTGGCAAAAAGTTTGGTAACAATATCTGTATGGCAGAAACAGAGGATTCTGTTTATGCATGTTTTTTTGTTCATGCTTGACATAGATTCTTCTAAGCTTATATCTACAATCCCCATTACTTTTGACTTAAGGAGAGCTCCTTTAACTCTTTATAGTAAAATAATTATTATACAGAACTCAAATCATTAGTTCATATTCAAATCCACACATTTCTAATCTAGTTCTGTGGCCTAGTTATGCAGTATAAGGAAAAACATCACTTTAATTAGACCATTTAATGTGGTTCAACTAATTAGTACACATTTGATTTAATATGGATTAAACTTAATTTTGAATTGTTAAACATTTTTTTAATACATGCATAAACGATTCTGATTAGTTTATTTATATATTTCCAAAACTTGAAATTTACATTAAAAAAAATGATTCTTCAATCCTAAAATAAGTATATGCCCTTAATTGTGTATGTTTCCAAAAGCCTAACTTCACTTCTTAACCTCTGAATTAGTAGAAATCGTATTACATTTGGCTTTTGAATATATTTGTCCATCTAAAAGAACTTTGAATTGTTTCACCTAAAACAGTCTTCCTGTCTTCTCCCATATAACACTGGAAATTCAAACGTTTTTGACTAATCCCTTTTTTTTTCTTCACTTTTCTCCCTTTTCCTTTCATAGGCTAACATCACAAAAATCCTAGCAATCTAATTAAGTTACTAACGTAATTGTCAAGTATCTGTATGCATACCAATAATTGTCACTGCACTTCACAGAGAGAAAAAAAAGGAAAAAGTAGGTCTTGCTCTGATGTCTCTTGTCCATTCCAATTTCAAAGTTTGGTCCTGTGCTTTTTTAAACTTTTGTTTGTTTCTGTTGGGGTCTTTCTTTTTCTTTGTTCTTTTTTTAACTTGTGCATGATCACTCGCTGTCATTATTGACTTTGTGTTTTAACACTAATTAGTCCACCAAAAAAGAGAGTGAACCAAGCACAACAAACAAAGGGGAAGGTAAAATTTTTAGACTATGGTGTTCTTTCTTATTCATAACATTGTATTTGGACCCTACGCTTGGAGTAAATGCCTTAATTTCAAGTCATATATTTCTTTATTATTTTATCATTGATTAGTCCACTCCATAGGTGAATTTGAATAACATAGTTCTTGCTGACATTTCACTTGGACCTGGATGTTGGAGTAAAATTCTTAACTTCCATCACACTAATTACCTAAAGTTAACAGATTTTTTTTTTTTACTTTTTTGTCTCAAAAAGTTTCAATTTTCTATCATACTCAACAGAAAGATGTTTCTCTATCTGTTCCTTAGTTGATTATATGAGAATCAAGGTTTTTAAATTGTGGTTGCATTACAATGTTGTTGTGGATGTGATTGGCATTTTGAAACACTCAGATTTGACACAGACCTAACAAATTACCTTTATCAAACACCTCCCAACCCAGCCACCACCCTATCCTTCCCAACCTTCACACTCACACCAACATGTTCAGGCTCACACTCTAAATCTTAAATTATCAATTCTAAATCCTAAATAACGCACAATAAATCTCATCAATTTTGACATTCTAGCAAGCTCAAATTGCTAACAACCAACTAGACACATACTATTGTTTAGAGTTTATTATTTGGACATAAAAATATTGATATTATATGTTACATTATATACAACTATCTTTATGTGTTTCATTTTTTATCTTTTTCATGTACATACATTTCAAAAATACATCACAATATCAAGGGGACAACATTTTATTGTCTTCCTGTTAGTTATTTTGGTTTTTTAAATGCCAATCATGGTTCAATATTGTTTAGTGCTTCTTGCTTCGTCTATAACCTGAAATGAACTTTATTCATTTGCCATGAAAAGTTGTAATGTTAAATTGTCATATTATAAATCATTGCCCCACCTTTTCATTCTTGAGGAAAAGATGTTTCTAAATCCTAACAAAACCATAGTTAAGAATGCGTATCAATAAAGGGGAGGGACCATTGAATGCGTATCAATAAAGGGGAGGGACCATTTTACAATGATTATTAGCGTAATTTCAGATGTAAAGGATAAGAATAAATCAAAGTAATTAATGAGCACACGAAGAGAATGCATGCTTGCATTCGTAGCGATCACAACTATATAAAGCAACTAAAAGCTGAACGTGTTTTATATCCTTTTATTGTAAAACCAAATCAAAACCTAGGATGTTTAATCTCCCTAAAGTAGTTTTATTAACAATCATATCAAATGTTATAATGAAAGAGGAAAAAATCGCAAGAATATATGTCAAGCTGAAAGTAAAAGTTTATACACTACCTCCTAATAAGTCATGTCTAACTTTATTTTTAATTTAAACACTAAGATCCGTATGGGGTGGTTGGGATATTTTTTATTTTTTATTTTTAAATTAATTCTAAAAATAAAATATTTAATAAAATAATATTTAATTAAATTTCAATATATTTTTTAAATAATTATAATTCAACTTTTAAATAAAATTTATTGATTGTTAATTTTAATTTTAAAATATTTTTATTTTTAAATCTATCAAATCACATTAACACCGGTATCACTATTATTATTATTAATAATATTCTTAAAATATCACCATCATTTAATTACAATCAACATTCTATCATTCTTTTCATTGATCATCATTACCATCACTATTATCATCATAATTATAATTATAATAATAATAAAATTTTTAATTTTTATTATTTTAAAATAATTTTTTGTAAATTTTTTTTATTTATAACTTTTATAGATTTATAATTAAATAAATAATACTATTTGATACATATATATATATATATTTATAAAATTATAATATAATTTTATATTTTATAATTATTTATAATATAATATTATCATATATTTATATATTATTTTATATAAAAATATTGAATAATAAAAAATATTATAATAATATATAAAATAATTTATTTTATATATTAATATTAAATAATATATAAAATAAAAAATTATATTTTTATATTATAATTACCATCACTATATTTGTTTCCTATTATTAGCATAATAATAATAATTTTTTATTTTTTTATTTTTAAAACTTAAAATTTATTATTATTTTGAGAAAATAATTTTTATTAATTTTTAATTAATAAATTTTTTTATATTTAAATGAATATATAATAAAATGGATAATGTTGTTTGATATATAAATTATATTTAATTTATAATACTATAATATAATTTTTTATTATATAATTATTTATAATACATTATTATAATATATATTATTTTATATAAAATAAATACTAAATAATATTAAAAAATATTATAATAGTAACATATAAAATTATTTATTGATTATCAAATAATATATAAAATAAAGAATTAATAATTATATAATATTTTTATATTACAATCTCATCATTACAATTGTCATAGTACCATCGTCTCGTTAATATTACTTTGATCAATATCATTATCATTATTATTATCATAATCATAATAACAATAATTTAATTTCTTTTTTATTTTTTAATTTATATTTTTATTAAATAAAATCATTAAAAAAATTTAATTTAATAACAATTTTAAAAGATAAATAATGAAGATTTTAACTTTTATTAAACTTTTTTCTGATGCATCTATATTCGTCGCAAATTATTTATCAAGTAGTTTACTCACGATTCAAAAGTATAACCATCATAATCTAATATATTGTGTCGATTTAATATATTTTATATTAATTTATACAATTATAAAAGAAATATTTTTTTTTAATGAATGATAAAATTGAATAAATTGATTTATTTTTAAAATAAATTTTTAAAATTAAAAATTAGATTTAATTTTATTTTTAAATTAAAAACTAAATTAATTTTAATTTTAAAAATTGAAAAACTAAAAATAAAAAATCATCTTGAAAAACAAACCTGTTTTGTATTTATATCTTTCATGTTTGAGAGATAAACATAATTTGATGGCTCTAAATTAAACACGAAATTGGGCCTGAAGGTGCTTTAAAGATTGAACCTGTTAAGCGTCTGGGTTACAATTCTTTTTAGAGCTACAACACATGGTTGGCCTTAGGATAATTAACTCTTATATATGAATTTTGGTTATCATACATCTTAATATTATTTTTATTTTAATATATTTTTTCTTTTATTAGATCACATCTCTATATATTTTTTTTAATTTTTTTTATTTTATTCCACCTATTTTTAATGCGCCATTAACAGTTTTCTCTTACATATGTTACTAGTAGTAGAAGACAAGTCAGATAAGCTGTTTTTGTGAGTTAAGTGGCATTGTAGCTGCATGCATTGAAAGTGATCTTGATGTGGTTTTTAAATTGTATCTTAGTTATAGAAGTATAACCAGGAGAATGAGTAAGTGTACAAAGGTTTGTAACCAAAAACCTATCAATATAATTCATATTTTTCAATCATTTACATTTTCTTTACTATATTCACTTTACATTTCGGTCATTTACATCATTTTCTTTATCGCCTTTTAACTGGGTATAGTGTTAGAATAGCTTCAAATCATTATACAACTTTAGAAATTTTTTGGAGTAGACTGGGAACACGTTGAAGAATAGGATCCCTTTCTCAAGCAATCACCTGAAAAAGAATCATTAAATTAGCCATTTAACGTTGACTTACAGCTACCTTGCTCAATTTTCTGACCAAATTCAGTTTAATATAATACATCAAAATTTCATTTAAAGCATTCATTTTCAAACACGAAGGATGGATGCTATAATGTAAATGACAAGCCATGTTCAAGGCCAGTTTAATGAATTTGTGGCCCTAAACTAAATTTTTAAATGAGACCTTTTACAAATTAATAAAAATAATTTAGTAAATTATTTTAATTTTGTTTAAAATTTTTGGGATACAAAATATTTATTATATTTATTTTTTGGAACATTATTCTATATAAAAGACCTATTATATTTATTTTTTATTTAATTTTTTAAAAATTATTATAACAAGCACAATTTTTTCTTGAGAGCCTAAAACGAAAAATCTATTTTATCAAATGCTAAGATCCCCTGGCCATGTTAACATTTAATATATGAACCATTCTTGTTGGCATGAAGATTTTCAAACATGATATAGACTAATATCCAACAAACCGCAGAACGTGCAAGCGTTAATCTCGTTGTTGAAATTTAATAAAAATAGTTTTTTTTTTTCTTCTAATTTTACTATACAAATTCATTTATTTTTGCGGTCAAGATCTTTTACAAAAAACAGAAGATATATGCTGTGCTGGGTTGAAGTTTGGAAACCAGATCTACAACTAATGCTATATATGAAACTATATGTATTGGCAACAGGACAGATCCAATTTAGCTTTTATTTAGTTGCTATAAAGTAAACTGTGACATTGACGAATTTAGCTCTAGTGTAATAAGATTCGAATTTGGAATCATTACTCCGCAGAAAAATCACTCACCAATGATGGATAATCAAATTTGGTTAAACTTTTTTTTTTATATATATATATAATAAGAGTACTTTTAATGGATAGTCTAGTGTAAAAATGAGTATATTATTAAAATAAGTTTTGTTCCTTTCAACCAAATTATTTGTCTACAAGTTATGTTGGGAATATATTTAAAATCAATTTAATAATTTTCAACGGGGTTTTAATTAACAACTATGGCTTTCCACTGGGAGAGAAAACTTGGTTACTTGGACAGAAAGAATACAAGCAAGCCAGTTCAAAAAACAATTGTAATCATATAGACTTCAGAGTAGTGCCCGTAGTTCATTTAATGTACAGTGATTGGACTTGGGCTTTTGTTTTCTTGTCACAGTTACCTAATACGGCTTTTCGAATGGACTATGACTCATGAGTTGATCTAACTCACCATAGATTAGTTTTTTTTTTTTATCCAATTTTTCAATTTTTTTTAATGAATCAAGTCATTAGATTAATAGGTTCAATGAAGTTAGTATTTTCTTAACCTAACGTAAAAGTGAGTTAAATTAGGTAAATTCACCTTTAAATTTAACTCGCAGTGAATCAATCTAAATGATCCAAATTGATTGTTAGGTAATTAACATACTTCAAAACGCTGCAACATAACTTTGCACTAATAAAGTTATATTTGAATGGGAAATAAATAATTATAGTAGAAGAAAATGGAATAAAATGATATCATTTAATATAATTTATTTCTTTTTATTTAGTCTGGTATATAAAAGATTATTCTTTTTTTAAACATTAATGTGTTTTATTTTTAATTCAATGAAAAAAATTATCTATTTTGAACAACTATAAATAAATCTTTTAAAGACTCAATTTTAAGAGATGAAATAAAATTTGAATATTTATGATCTTTTTGTGACATAATGCAAAATTTTAATTATTGTAAAGTGACAAACATCATAGTTAATTAGAAATAAAAATTTATCACTAATATTATAAAAAATTTTGTTGTTACTATTGATTAGAAACAATTTTTTTAACGATTTTTAATTTCCATAATTATTGTTATCAATGTTTTTAAGATACACTAGTTTTATAGATACGAGAAATAGTTTGTGACAATTTTTAAGTAACTACTATAAAAAATAATGAATAATTTTATTGGGAGTTAGACATTGCTAAAAATGTATAAATATCATCACAAATTATTTTTTTGAATTTAGATTTTATTGATAATTTTTAAGCATAAAAAATCAATAAATTATTATGTTAAAAAAAATTATATATATATTTAATTAATTTAAATTTGAATTAAATAAAAAGAATCTATTAGTTCTTTTTGATGTAAAATAGAATATTTATCTATTATTATAAATTTATTAAAAAAATTTAATGTATATTTCAAGAACAACAATTAAAAAAAATTGAAGAAAATATTTTTATATTTTTTACATCATAAATATTAAAAATATAATATTTTTAATAAAAATTTATTTTTTATTCATAAAAATTACTACTTCTTAGAATAAATTTTTCACAATTTTTGAAATTTAATAAAATTTTATTCATTATTAATTTTTATATTATTTTAATCTTTCTTGACACAACTACATAATAATTAGCTATGTTTGTATTATTATAAATGTTATAAAGCATTATATTGTCATATAAATTGAAAGAGGTTTCAATAGAATAAAAAAATATCAAATAAAACTTTACTAAATATTTAGTTATTTAATTATACTAATAAGGATTATGCTTTTATTTTTCAGGCCGAGCTTGAGATGAGAAGAAAGCAACAGGTAAGCCCTAACCAATGGTGATGTAATTAAAAATCTATAAGAAAACCCCTACTTTTCTATATCTCTTATAATCTTATCTAATTAAAAATTTAACTATTGTTCTCTGCAAATTTATAATCTTATATAAAATTTTTTTATTTAGGATAATTATTAACATATATTTACTATATTTTTATTTTATTTCATCCTTTTTTTTATATTTTTCTCTTAATTTTTTTTATCATATTATCCATCGTATTAAAGAAAAGTAAAGAAGTATAAAGCTTCATAAAACTTTACTTACAGAACAAAGGACAGGATGCAATCAAGCCACATATAAATAAAACTCCAAAAAATAATGTTAATATTTGAAAAGTAAAACATTTCAAATAGTTTATTAAAAAAAAAATAAAAATCACTCCAATCAATGTAAATCATAATGCACTGAAAGTAACGAGGAAAAGTTGGATTAGGAAATGATTACAGGAATTGATATATATATATATATAACAACTTATAGAAAAAAAGTTTTTACGCTGCTGGTAAGAGGAACATGCCAAAGGAGATGACATTTGGAAAAACAAATACGCTCAGAACAAATCCTACTTGATAATAATGCCAAGAAGATTATGATTTAAAAAAGTCTTTCAAGATCAAGAAAATCCTATAAATTGCACGTATAAAATAAGAGAATTTTACTTTTCCCACCTTTTTTTTATTTTTTTTAATTTTTTGGAATTTTTTATTATCATTTTTCCTTTAATATTTTTTATTTTTTCTGCAAAAATTTTTTCTCTTCCGCAAGTATTTATCTCTTTCACAAGCATTTATCTTTTCCGCAAATTAATTTATGAAATGTATTAATGTATTTCGTAAATTAATTTGTAGAATGTAATTTTTTGTATTTTGTAAATTAATTTGCGAAATATAATTTTTTGTATTCCGTAAATTAATTTACGGAAGGTTACATTTTTATGTTTCATAAACTAATTTGCGGAACACAAAAAATTACATTCCGCAATGTATTCCGTAAATTAATTTGCGGAAAGTGTTCAACATTCCGCAGATTAGTTTGCGAAGTATAAAGTTTGTTTGTCTTCTCTAATGCTCCTTCGACGATCATTTTCTTAGTTTCTCCTCCGACCAAAAATAGTAACCCAACATAAATTCAATTAATAAGAAAGAAAATACAACAATGGCAAACAAAATAAAAAACGAGAAAGAAGAAGGAAGAAGAAAGAAGAAAGGAGAAAGGAGGGGATGAGATGTTATCAAGGGTATTTTGGACTTTTCATGTGTTAGGGGAGTGAAAAAAGAAATTTGGGAGGGTGTAAAAAGAAATTCCCAAAAGGAGAGTCAACAAACATGAATTAGGTATACCGCATGTGGACATAAAAAATGGATGTTATCGTGAAACAAGTAACAAGCAATTACCGTAGCATCAATCTTTTTTTTTTGGGTTTAGAAGAAGGTAGGGAGCAAAATGAAGGAGAATTTTAATTCTTCCAAAAATAGAAGTTTAATTTGTAAATATCCTATAATTCCAATAATTATTGATCGATGTGTTATTATTATCTCCAAAAACAATACAAAAGAAGGGATGAAAAGTGGGACGAAATTGGATGTCCACAAATATGAAATATTTTTCTTTTCGTTTTAATTTTTCATTGTCATTAACCTCTTTTCACATTAATAACCATTCCACACATGTCTACTAACCATATTAACAAGGTATCCTCTCATGTAAGGTGTTGTAGAACTACATCATAAATAATCTATAATTAGGTGTTTAACTAATTAAAGAAGACTTATTAAAAAGTATGGTCTAAAATATATTATGGTAAAGCACTTTGTAGGTGAGGATAACGAAGAAGCAAGAAATTTATAAATGGTAGGAAGCGAATGAAATAAGTTTTAACCATTGTTTACTGCAATTCATGTAGAAGAATTGTGTATGGTAGTTGAAACATTTTATAAGATTCTAAAAATCACTTTTCTGACACCAACAACCCTTGTTTCTCCTATCTTTCTTTAGTTTCGTCCATAAAAGCACAACCTTACATATTAATCAAACAAATTAATCACTAAAAAATACAAAAATATTAAAATAAGTAGCAGAATAGATGGAAGCTGAAGAATGAAAAGTCAAAAAGCACCTGTAAGTTAGCAACAAAGGGATTCTTAGACCTGAAGTAACAAGGTGTAACATAATGAGAATCCACATTAGGAGAAATAACCATAATTTCATTCGGAAATTCTTACCTCAACTCTTCTCCTTCACTTTGCAAATGCAATTATAATTAAGATTCCTTAGTGTTTTTCTTCTCAGCATCTCTCCATAACCATCCTTATCAGCTCCAATTACTTGTAGACTACATATAAAACCACAATCTTGGAGGAAGGTTACATGTTGTCCAAGAAATTTATATGAAACATAATTAAGAAATTTTGATTAGCAGATAGGTTTCTAATTAAAATACATATGCTAACTTTTTATGTTTCTTCTTGAGTATAAAAATTTATGTGTAAAGTATATGAAATATATTCTTGATTGTTTAGAAAAGTGATGTGTTATGTGATGCTCATGTGTGGATGATAAATGTGTAGGTAGAATGGATTAAAGGCTATGAATGCATGATAATGTGCCTTGTGCATATTCAAAAGGCAAAATGGTCCTTCTAAGGTGGAGACAAAATGGTTCTCCAAAAATCCTTTTATTGTGAAGCACTAGGTCTTCAAAGATTATGATGGTGACGATCATTAAGGAATGAGCTTATGTCCTAAGAATAGAAGGTAGAGTAGCAGAGCTAATGAAAAGATATTGTTTGACTAAAATGTATGATATACCTATGATATAGATTATCATTAAGAGAGTGATAGAGAAATGAGAAGAATTATGATTAAGACATGAATGAAAAGATAGTCAAATGTTATCTGTGATATGATGTAATGTGATATCAAAAGTATGTAAAATATATGAAATCTAGAATAAGTAACTTATGTTTCTTAATAAAGTAAAATGGATTGGTTGAAAATGTTGACACTAACTATAGGGTAGAATCCTAGTGAGAAACTTAGTTTCTCACCCCTTTCCGACCATTTTCTTCTCAGACGGTAAAGTTGTCGTTCGTGACAGCCGTTGTGTTCATCGAACTTGACAATGCTAACTGGTTTGGTAACACTCATGGGCTAGTCATCATAACTTAAGCCAACGTGAGAGTTTATTTTTCTTTGGACCGCCATTTCGTGTTTGTGGTGCTGAGCCCAAACTTTACTACAACTAACTTCGCCATACCTCTGGAGGTCATTCATCCTAATGTATCTTTTTCTGTGCAATCGGGTTACCAGGCGCCCCGAGAAACACTAGTGAAAGTATCCTATTATTTTGAAGAAGAGAGTGATTTGCATACGCCGTCACATTACTACAATCCCTCTCACATGTGGTCATTATAGGGTAGCTCCCCTTTTTCTAGGTTGTACCCACTCTAGGCTTTTCAAGAGATGGGAAAGGGAGCATATTACGTCTTGGATGAGAGCCTATGGCTAGAGCATCAAGGCTCCCACTATTGAAGCGTTATCTAGACTTGGAGAAGTTGAAGTTTGTGTCTCACTTGATAAAGTACATTTTTTTATTATAGTTAAGGATGAATGTAATATAAAAAAGTGATACATAGAATATGGTATAATGTATTAGTTGTAAATAATCATGTATTAGGTATGATGGTATTAGTTATGTGTAACAGTATGTAGTGTGTGAAATATTTGTATAATATATGTATACGATGTATGAAAGAGGACTAATACCCTAGTACTAACCTTTGAATTTAAGAACATGTTATAATTATTAAGGACTGTATAAATAATATGAAGTGAGTTCTGTATGCAATAATTTTTTATATATAATAAATAAAGAAAGTTAAGACGTGAGTGACAATGCTCGATTGTTTATTTTCTGCTACCCAATTGCTACATGAGGCTTGCATTTTAGCAATGTTTTTTCTAAATTTTTTTTTTGTATTTTCAATATTAGTAATTTCTAAAAGGATTCCGCATCATGAAGTAATAGTCTAAGAATAAGACGAAAAATATGACTTAAGCATAAAATGAATTTCATTTTTATTTTTAGAGTGTTACACATGTTCAAGGTTAGATAAATTTCTTTAATGTTCTCCCATCTTCCCCTTATAGAAACTGTTCTTGCATTTTTTATAATGTTGAACATGATTTCAATGTTAGAGGATCTCTAAGCATGATGACTTAGGGAAGATCATCAATGTAGCTTGTAACAAATAGTAAAGAAAAAGAATCTAACACATAACAATGTATAAATAAATGCATTATATTGATGTTAATAATGATTACATAAATAACAAAAATTTATTTGGAATGAAAAACCTCATCAAGATCATATTGCATCTAGAAAATGTTACATTTACACAATACAACCTGAGTGGATGATTAGCCGCTTTTGATATTGCTATAAATAGGCATATATAAAATTTTAAAAAGAACCTTTTTATCGACAAAGTTTCTATTTATGTAGATTAAAAGATTAAAAATTACATTAACATTTGCTACACAAGATTGATGATACAATTCCCTCCATATTACTATTTTAGCAAGATAATGTACTATGTGATATAATAGGTATGTCGCAACCATAATCGCGACGAGATGACGAACTTACTAAAATTTTAAAAATAATTTATTTGATAATGTGGAGTTGTCGCCAAATTTTTATTTAAGGGAAAAAGTTTGGAAAAACCCTAACTTGAGGAAGAGATTTAGGTTCGGGAGTCGGTTACGAGTGGGGAAGGTGTTAGGCACCCCACTCGCCCATTCCGAAGAACGGTACCCTTAAACTGAGTGTGTGATTTTTGAAAATTGTCCGATCCCTTAATTAATGTGAAAATAAATAGGTTGATGGAAGTTAGCCTGACAGGACTTGATCCTGCTCCTACGTATTCCTTGGTGCAATGAGAAACTCAAGGCTTACGTAGTTTTGGTTTGAAGGCTTGACCTTCGGAGGTGCTTGAAAAGGAACATATTGTTTTGAAAATATTTTAAAGAAAATCCTTAGTCCACATATGCATAGGATCCGAGGCAAACGAGGGTTGCACAAGGATTCATATGAATCTCTAAACATCAAACATTAGTAAAACCGCCAGTTCTATTTTAGAGTCCATCACGTGAGACTTTGGGATTTCAAAAAAGAAGTTTCTCTTGAAGTTATTAAAAGGGATTCTCAGCCTGCATATGCGCAAGGTCGAAAACAACTACGGATGCACTGGGACCCATATGAATCCCTAAACATCGAACAACAGAAAAAGTTACCAGTTCGTGCTTAAGGTTCATTGCGTGAGACCTAGAATCAAAGAATCTAATTTGAAAACGATAAAGATAAAAATATGAATGGGCTTAGGTAGAAAGAATCGGGCTTGATGTAAAACAAAATAAACTTGATTTGAAATGAACTTGATTTGAAGAATTAAACTTGATTTGAATACAAATGCACTTGAATTTGAAACTTGAGGAAAAGAATTAAATTTGATTTGAATAAATGTGAGCTTGAAGAAAAGAATTAAAATTGATTTGATTTTTGAAGAATTGAATTTGATTTGAATTTTGAAGAAAAGGAAATTTAATTTGGATTTTGAAGAAAAAGAATTTGGTTTGAACTTGAAGAATTGAATTTGATTTGAATTTTGAAGAAAAATGAGTTTAATTTGAATTTTGAAGAAAAAAGAATTTGGTTTGAACTTTGAAGAATAAAATTAACTTGAATTTTTGAAGAATGAAATTAACTTGAATTTTTGAAGACAAAGGAGTTTAATTTGAATTTTGAAGAAAAAGAATTTAGTTTGATCTTTGAAGAATTGAATTAACTTGAATTTTTGAAGAAAAAGAATTTGGTTTGAACTTTGAAGAAAAAGAATTTAGTTTGAACTTTGAAGAATAAAATTAACTTGAATTTTTGAAGAATAAAATTAACTTGATAAAAAAAATGTGAGATTGACTAAATATAATAAAAAAAGAATTGAAATTGGTTTAAAGATATTTAGAGATTAAATGGACTTGCTGCTGATTTTGGGTTCAATTTGGCATGCAAGGTAGCAGAGCCCATTTCCGATTTTGGCCTGTATAGAATCACATGGCCACTGCTAGCCTAATTGCATGTAGGCGCCTGGGAGGGTATTAAAAAAAGAAGTGTAGCCCCAGAGGATCGAATCCAAGACCCTGGAGATACTGGCCTCGTGCTCAGCCATTGGACTACATTGAAGGTTGAGGTTTTATCACGTCGGATTAATCCTCAGGGGTGCTCAAACAGTAAATGGACTACATTGAAGGTTGAGATTTTATCACGTCGGATTAATCCTAAGCCGTGCTCAACCAGTAAATGGAATGCTCAACCAGTAAATGGATATTAAAAGAGAAGTGCATGGAGTGAGAATCGAATCCCATACTGGGAGATAGCGTGCGATGCACTAACCACTAAACCAACATTCCAACTGAGATTTAATGCTTATGAACCTTGCTGCATGACTCAGATTCCTTAGTTTTTCTTGAGATCTTTACGAGTCAACAAATGCATCAATTCTAGGCATGCCCACTGCATATCAATTCTTGGCTCATGAATAATTTTCCTGTTCCTTGGAGAAGCTTAGATTGAACTCACCTCCTGGTCACCAGTCACATCACTAACATGGCCAATTCTCTTAGCTGCTTGATGGCTAGGCGTTGATGTCCTCGCTATAATTATGGTTAAACATGAACGTGCGCTCAAGTTCCACTATAGATCTTGTGTAGGTGCCGTTTAAATATGGTTCGAACCCCATGTACTCATCGGGCATAGCTTGCTGGGAGAGATCACTGAATTTGATGACATGGTTGAGGTCAATGAACAAGGCATTAATGATTTTAGGGCACCCAGTCACACATATTTTCATATTTTGTTCTTGAAATGCTCAGCAAGGAAGCATGCATTTGTGTTCATTCATGGCGTAAGAGCCTCTCATGCCTATGCTGTGACCACCCTTGACTTCCCACAGAGTTAATATGATCCCATGAACTTAGGGGCATTATGCACAACCTGCTTTGAGCTTGAACAACCATGCAAGGTTCTTGACCCATGCGTTCATGCAAGTGTAGGGAGCCAATCATGTTCGGATTAATGTCATCACCAGGGAAAGAATGATAACTGGAGAGTGGTTGGCTTGAACTTAAGCTGCCTTAATACTTGAGAAGTCCCATGATGCATGCATGGGCGCGTATGGGTGGAACATGGAGACCGTATAAAGGATCCAAACCAAATGACATGCAGCTACAATATGAATCGGAAAGCATGCGCATATGAACTGAGTGTCAACCATCGAAACTTTTCACAGTATTCGACTTATACTGGGCCAATAATTTAGTTCTGGGTTTACAGCCTTCAAATAACCCATTTGTAATCAATTGAATATCAGTTTTTCATGGCCATAAAAAGTTCATGATGCATTGGTCCAAGGGCTGTTCCATAGCAACCACGACTTTGAACTTTGTGAGAGAACTCATATCACTATCTGCATAGTCACCTTTATACTATCTATGCTACCAACTTACTATCTCTGCTGCTGCCATGGTCGTGACCTCCTCTATATTACGGCTGGAGTCTTTCTCATCTCCCTTATCCCCATCTTCACGAGGAACTAGAATTCAAACCATCGACCTTGACCACTTTGATATTGTGTATAGTTAGTTGGGGTATGCAGGCCATTATTCTGAACAGGATTTATCCTTATGTACATGTAACTCCACAATTCTAGCAGCTTACTGAAGCTAATAAGGTGACCTTGAGCATAAGTTTTTAGCACTTTAATTCGGTGAAGCAAAACAGGTCGATCCATGCACAGGCGAAGGACCAACTGACAAGCCAGCCTCTATACAGGACTTGATGTAATTACCTTGACTGAGTTATGACGATATTGAGAAAGAACTGAGGTGCAAATGGAGCAAGTCGTGTTCTGATCCCCATGTTTTGGAGCTAGCATAATATTACTCCCTTCTCTTGGCCCCATCTGTGCAAAGGTAAGGAGTAACCATGCACGACTCTTGATTTATATGTACATGTAGAACCAGCATTTAACCATGTTACTTGACAAGACAATTCGGGCCTCTTGAGGATCTCCATTATCTGTGAAACTTATACTCTCTTATAGCATCAATACCAGTTATGGCTTTAAAAGGATCCAATTCCAGACGTTGAATTTGACTACAACTGTGCAATTCTTGGCTTGCATTTGCCAAACTCGCAGTGCTGGGTTTAAGTTCCATGATTCAAATAAAGTCTAACAAGATCTACTCATCGAATGCCACACAGGCTTCGTTTTTGGTTCAAGAATCATGTGATAATGGCGAATATTGAAATCTAAAGGCAAACAGATGCATGAAAAAACCACATGATGTAGATATAATGGAGGATTCATAGTCATACCTGGATGAAGATGCTATCAAGCTCCTGCTGAAAGTCCAGCTCCCAGTTCTGTATGAAGCCGATCCTCTAATGCATTTCTCTGTCGTTTATACCTCAACTGCATTCGGATAGCTTAGTTTGATATGCAACTAAACTTTATGTCCCCTCTCCTTGAGCTAACAGAACGTTCGAATCTTTATGCTTATCTTCCCCAATCTGCAGGGCTATCCTTTTCTCTCTTATCTTGGCCAAAGAACCTCACCAAGTAGGTGACTCCCACGTGTATTTTCTCTTCAGGGAGAAGCCTCTTCCATGGCAAGAAGTGGAGAGAACTTGTCGGATGCTGCCCCTCCACCCCCTTTCATGCATGCCATTTCCACGTGCCTCCTCTTTTTTTTTTTTTTTTTTTTTAATTCTCTTCCTCTCTTCTTTTCGTTCTTTTTCCGTTACCTTTCTTTTTTTTTATTTTATTATTATTTATTTTATTTTATTTTGTTTTCTTTTTGTTTTTTATTATTATTATTATTATTATTTATTATTTATTTTTGGTTTTTTTCTGATTTATTATTATTTTTTATATATTTTTATTATTTTTTGTTTAGTTTTTTTACTTATTGTATTTCAAATTTTATTTTTTCTATTACTTTGTTTTATTTTCATTTTTCAGTTTGTTGTTTTAAATTTATTCTTTATGATTAATTTTTGTATTTTTCAATATCTATATTCTCGGATTTTCTGTTTTTTTTTTCAATTTAGTTTTATTTTCTTTTTAATTTCTCTTTTCTATTTTTTTATTTTCCTTTCATTTATTATATATTTTTTTTTTGCTTTTTTTTTTGTTTTATTTCATTTTTCTTCATTTCCTTTCTTCTTCTTTTTTTAATATTATCTTTTCAGAATTTATGTTTTTTTTTCCTTTTTTTTTTCAATTTCACTATTATTTTTCTTTTCTTTATTACAATATAGTCTTATACTCATTTGATGCCATGGTGTCCAAAAATGTAAATGATATCGTGAACGAATAAAAGAAATAATAGTCTCTTAAACATTGCACAAAACTTCTTTGTAAACATCATTGGATATCTAGCAACTAATATGTCTATCTTTGTTAATTATAAATATGTTCAATCCATTCTTATCATTACTCTTGAAGTTCACCATAAGATGAAAGTGATTTTGGAATATAAATTTTAACATGTGTCAATGAATAACCTTGACTTTTATTGATTGTCATTGCAAATGATAGTGCAATAGGAAATTATCTTCATTGGAATTTGAATGGAATCCTAAATCTAATGGATTTAATGACAACACGGGAATAAATTATTTTTGTCCTACATTGCTTACAGAAATGACCTTCTTTTATAAAATATAACTACCTATTTTAGTGGTTACTAAATAGGTACCTTACACATTCTAGAGGTTTGATCCATGTTCTTGCAAAAAATAATTGGAACGCTAACTTTAAGTTTTATTTCACAATTTAATAGGCTTGAGCAGTTTATTATGTTGAGGAACTTAGAAGTATGAATGTCATCTGCTATAAGAGAATGTTCCTTCATATTGCACAAATTGTAAACTAAATATGTTTTGCTCTCTTTGGGTATAAATGATAGCATATAATCATTCACCTTGTTTATTATCTCATTTTGGGGGGCCAATATTGCACGATTTTGAAAAAGTTGGATGGTTGGTATTCTCTAAAAGTTTTGGATATTTCTTTTGCACGATGCAAAAAATTAGATCACTTGCATTAATAGGGAATATCTACCTCAATGTTGTCATCATTCTCATCACCAATGCTCAATATCCACTCAAAAATTTTACAAGTTATTTTTGTTCAATATCTAAGGATCCATTCTACAACCTCATGTTTTTGGTTAAATTGAGCACTTCAACAAAATTTCTAAATATATGATGTGTTAATAGCTACATGAAAAATATCTTGTCTTGAGCCTTTCCTCATGTTTTTAGTTAAATTGAGCACTTCAACAAAATTTCCAAATATATGATGTGTTAATAGCTACATGAAAAATATCTCATCTAGAGCCTTTTCGAATTACTGAGAGGATTTACCTAAAATGATGCAAATATCATTAAGGATGCAGAGGTCACTTCACCAAAGAGCATTGGGCTATCACCAAAGCTAGGTAAAGAAGCTCTAAGGAGAAGTTGAGGCTCTAGTTAATATACCAAAGGAGACTCCTAAAACATCTACATCATTTGTACCTATCTTATTCTATTGTAACTAACATAGGTTAGATTTTAGCTTCTTGTAGTGGGTTTAGAGGGCCCTACTTTTATACACCTATGACATTTTGTGTGTATTTTTCTTGGGCTTATTTAGGCCTAATTAGGAAATTCATAGAAGAGATGATTGGGGTTTGTATTTTTCACCAAATCTAATCCCATTAGAAGCCAACATCGTGCTGCCTAGCTAGTATAGAATCTGCCCCTCACTTATCCTATATATAGCACCTTGTATGCATTTTCCCACACCTCGAATCATAATTGAAAATTCAAATATGAATTAAGAACCTTTCTCTCAAAAATATCTCTCTCTTAACCTAGCTTTGAGGCTAAGATCTTTCATTATCCTTGGACTCCAAAGGTGGCAGATTCATTAGCTTATCTCCTTCCATAGGAATGACGCCTTGAAGAGCTTCTTAGGAGCTCCATCCGCTTGAACTCTCCTCCATGAAAATTGTGTCAAATGTTGTATATCTTCCTCCATTTTGATCCAAATTTCCTCCTCCTTCCATAGCTGTATAATAGAATCACCACCAAATATAATGACTTTTCGTCTTAACGGTTTATTTAAGCTATCTATATTTGAGAACTATAAAATATCCCTAAATGTTCCATCGTGACCTAAAACAATGTTTATGGGTCATTGGTTCCTCATCCCAAATGATAAGTTTTGCTTAAACTACTAATTTAGCCAATGGACTGTCTTGATTTATGTTGCAAGTGGAATCCTTATTAACTGTAATTGGAATGGCAAACCATGAATGTATTATTCTAACACCTGGAAGAAGTAATCCTACCATTTTACTTGAAGATACTTTTATAATAATTTCTATTTAATCTAATTCTAGCAGATACAGACCTCCACAAGAAAGTTTTCCCAGTTCCTCTATACCCATACAGGAAAAAGTTCTGCCACTACTAATAAAAATTGCTTCCATTATTTTGTTGAAATGTTCCTTTCTTCTTTTGTCATTGTTACCAAAAAAATTTTATGTTCTGATATGAGTTGCTCCCTGTCATACTAAAATTTATCCATGTTAAGGTTGTTGTTATAATCGAATAGTAAAGCATTGTCAGGCTAAGGTATAGTTGGATATTTAAATAATCTTTTATTATTACTCTAACAATTTTGGATCTTGTATAAAGCCAAATTCTTCATACTTTTATCTAGGAGCTCCAAATATAACCACCAAAAGGACATGGGCCTATGTTGTAAAAAAATTATTAAAATGAAAAAAGAATACACAAAAATAATAACTACAAAGTTACCATGTTGCTAAAGTAAATGCCTTTGTTTTCATACAATGTTGTTATTGAGATATGTCCATGTATTATTCCTTACAAATTCAGGTCTTTCAAGTTGGTTGGATAAAAGTAAAGTAGAAATATATTTTTTTTCAAAAAATATGTTGTCCTAGTGATTTGCTTGCTTGATAACATCTATATATTTTCTTTATCATCAACTAATAAACCCAATTAATAGAAAGCATATTTAAATGTTGGATAAGTAATTTGATTCACTGTTTGGATGTTGACATGTGACTAAACCCCTCTAGATCTATTCAAAAGAAGTCTCAAATAATATAATTCTGCAATTCTAGTAGGAACATAATGAAGTTTATCAATTGAAAATCCTCTTGTCCTGATGGTTCACTTATGGTCAAATTGTTTCCTTAGAAATTTGATAGGAACCTTTACATATGTCAATGATCTTCCTCCCTTATATTACTTATTAGCTTGCATCCAGGGTAGAGACTTTGTTGTGTTAGATGATGGTTTATTCTCCACCTCATCTTTTTGAATTTTATTATACATGACTTTTATAAAAATTTGTAAATAATCAGCAACAACCCAAAATGATGTTAGTCCTGCTTCATCTATTAACCAGACTTGTAGTTTATACCCAATATGTAACAAAGGAATAACATAACAAAAACATAGACATTATTCAAATTAAAAGAGGAATTAGGCTTGATTTAAAGTTAAAGGAAATTGAAATGTAATTTTGACTTTATTGATACTTATTTTTTGAAAATTTTGACTTTATTTATTTATTATTTTTTTGAAAATTTTGGCTTGATTTGGCCCAAGCTTACCCATTCAAAATCATAATTCAATATGAGTTTAATTGAAAAGTGCAATATGTGAGGTTCAAACTTGGGTCCTGAGATTTATGGGCCGCCTACTTGACCATTAGGCCAAGCTATGGTGCTTAGTCTGAATTGTTGCAAATAAAATAAATAGTGACTGGAGGGGAATTAATTATCCCTCATAGTAGGCTCTGTTTCAATAGCTCTGTGCCTATTCCATGTCACCATGCCAAGGCATTATACAATCAGATAGTTAACTACCACTAGCTCCTTAATTCTCCTAGAATAACTCTGTTCTTAGTCTATTGAATCAATTTCAGCCCCTTAGAAGATCTAGGCCATTGCCATCAGTCCTAGTTAATTGTAGACGGCTTGGCAATTGCTCACAGGTCTTCTCATCCCTTATTCTTTTCCTTGCATTCTTTTATCATGGGAATGAATCTGAAAATCTGCAGATTATGGGGTAGTGCTAGGCACCTACTCAAACTGAACAAGACTTATATTTTACCATAGGAACTCAAGGCCGAATTTAATAGCTAAACTTGTTGGTTCTACTGCCATTATATTGACAGGTTCATGACCAAGACATATATTCACTGGTCTAATTTGACAGGGGAGATTCATTGGAGTTGAATTAGCTATTGCGATAGATCTGGAATTGTTGCTTGGACCCTACACTTTATTGACTAGATCATGTCTTAAGATTTTGAATCAAGACAATGCTTAGCAAGGGACTATGTGAATGTTGTAGCATATCTAACTCAGGTTCAGGTGGATTAATGTGATAAATGCAGAAACTGTAGAGTAAAAGGTAATATGTCTCGGGATTAAGCAAGAGCCATAATTTAAAACCAAATCAAGATATGTAATATGAGTTGGTGTCTACGTCAACAACAAACAAACCAAGGAGCCCACTGACAGACCAAAAGGAGGATCATTTATCCTAACATTTCAACCATAATTTGGGTTCTAAACTAGTAGCTGCTAGCCTAACCTTCTCAGCTGTATTACTAAGTTTCATGCAAGACCAAACCCGACCTCACTGTAATTACATGACTAACCGAACCATCATTCTAGTGGGTGCTAAGCATTGGTCTACATAAGACAAGGTTGGAGTTGAACTGCTATACTAGGTTATTGGTAATTAGCTTTTTTTGTAGAAGCATCATGCAAAGAATTGGTGGATAGTGCATTCTCAACGACAATCACTGTTGTTACAACTTTGGCATGCTAAAGAGCCACTCACGTGATCTGAGGCTACTGGTATTTCTGAGGAATTGCTAAATGACAAGGGATATTTATACCTTAAGCTCATTTTCAGTTATCATTTCTAATTGTAGTTTCTACTCAATGGATTATGTTGATTATGAAGTAGATAGGAAGAAGTTCACAGCAGTCATATTAGTAATGAAGACATCATTAGACCTACAAAGTTCTATGCAATTAATGGTCCTAATCTAAAACTGAAGTGCTGAAATGACAAAAATGCAGTCTCAGTCCAATAAGATCACTTCAATTTATGATTTTCACAGATACTAAAGAACAAACAGAACACAACCAAATCAAAATATAACCAAATGAGTCGAGAATTTACAAAGAATTTCATTTGGTAGCAGAAATGATGGCTATAGGGAATCCAACCTGAGTAAGATTAACCTCAAGGACTATGAATCTTCTCTTCATGTCTTTGCAGCTGATTCTTAGAAGCGGAGAATTTCTTCCTTCTTCCACTGCAATGGAACTTGTAATCTTGCTGTGAATTTATGAATTGATTCCAAGGATTTTGAGCCTGAGAGGAACTAGAATCTTGAAGCTTGGCAAAGAAATGTGTTGTTTATTTCTTTCTCTTGGAGAAGCCACTATGAAAATGCCAAATCCTTCCTCTAGAACAGTCTCAGAGAGAAACCAAAAACTAGAAAAGGTGTAGAGAGTTTATTCTTTGAAGTTCCAGAATCTGTGATTCCGAGAGAGAGAGAGAGAGAGAGAGAGAGAGAGAGAGAGAGAGAGAGAGAGAGAGAGAGAGAGAGAGAGAGAGAGAGAGAGAGAGAGAGAGATAGATAGATAGATAGAGCTCTCATTCTAAAAATGCCATAACCCCCGTCCTTTTAGCTTGGGGAAAATCCCCTTTTATACCATTATTTTTTTTGAAACTTCCCACCCCCAAGGAGCCATTGTTTTTTTTTACTTTCCTTTTACTTTATTTTTATTTTCCTTTTTCAGTTTTTGTTATTTCTTTTTTCTTTTTTTATTTTTTCCTAACTAATTCATAACTAACATTAACTAATCTATCTAACTTCCTAACTACATTCCTAACTGAAATTTTTATTTTTCTTCTTTTTCATTGGTTATTTTTATTTATCTTCATCTATTAATTTTCTTGATCTTTTCTTTTTATTTATTTATCATTTTTGTTTTTCTACTTTCTTTATTTGTTTTATTTTTATTATTTATTTATTCTTATTTGTTAAATTTGATTAATTAAACCATAATTTGATCTTGGACGTAATTAGGTGTTCACATTGATCATAATAATGTTTATTTCCAATAGATTGTACTTATCTCAAACAATTGCTATAGGAGACATAGTACCATTCTCTTTCCATATCTATATAAAAAATGTTCACTAATACACAACCAACATTTTTCTACAACAACATCAAAATATATAGATATTATCCTTGTGTTATTTGAAAGAACAATACATGTTACAACATAACCATATACATTTTCTATGACATTAACATCTGTAGAATCAATAAAGGAGTAAGTTTCTTGGCTACTAACCTAACTCACCATCTATGTCAAGGAGACAACACTATCCATATGGCTAAAGAAAATAGTTCAAAAACATGTTCTCATTAATGTTCAAGTATCAATACAAATGTAAATGGAAAATTGAACAATTCATAAATCAACAACACATCTGCCTATAATCATCAAGTTCATTAATAACTGAGTTAAATATTCATGTAATTGAATTCTAATCATATATAGAAAATAAATTATTCAATGACTTTATTTTTGCATAGTTGCATAGGCTTCAAGAACTTTTTTTTGAAATTGATCCATATATTGATCTCATAGTGATGTAGAGGTCCTAGATGCAAAGGATCCTAACTGCAGAGTCATTGAGCCTATTGGACCTCACCCAAACTAGACCTATTGAGCCTCACATACTAGAATCAGATTTAGGTACCATTTTTTTTGTATTTTATGAACTAGTATGCCCAATATATATAATATTTTGGCCCAATTTTCCTGTATTTTAGGTTAAATTCTTTTGGGCTTTCTCTAGCCCAATTTAAGGTTGCGTTGAGGAGTAAAGAATGCACTATTATTGAGATCAAATCCAAGCCCAATTCAGATTCAAATTTTCCCTCTCCTTCCCTGTATTTCGCACCTCCTCCATTTTTCCTATTTAAAGGCATCACTTGTGTGATTTTCTAATACATCAAATTCATTTGAATGAAATTATGAGTTTTCATTCAAACATTTGAGAGAAGTTATCTCCCTATCCTTTCTCTATAACCAAACTTGGGGTTGAGGAACGTCCTCATCCATGGCTATTGATTATGGTAGAGAAGAAGCTCATCAATTACAAGAGGTGGTGCTTCAAAGTCAAGACGTAATTCAGATCCATTCTTCTTCCATTCTCCACCTAATTGCAAGTTCCATTGATCCAAAAGAACCACCTTCACATTAATTGGTATCAAAGTTCCATTAATGGAGGTTAGATCTAGCCTTTAATTGGTTTACTTTTTCACATTTTCTTCGTTCTTTTGAGTTCATCTTTAAGTCATTTTTATTTTTGACTTTTGATTGAGAAAATAAGCTTTAATTTATGTGATTCTTGTTGTGTTAGATTATTCTTTTTTTTTTCTAGTTTCTGGAATACTATCATTTGTGTGATTTGGATGTGAAATAAATTTTTTATCACCTAATTACTGAAGAATGTTCATTTTGACATGCAAATACACCTAGCTTGGTCAGTTCATGCATAACTTGCTCATTTCTAATTTGACCCTTGTCAAATCTACTAAAAAAGAAATAGAAAAAAATTCTGAGATTTGAATCCAATTTTGGCACCAAGAATTTATATGTTTCAGTTCCATTTCTTAATTCAATCTTGTTAAGCTTTGTCTAAGCTTGTTTCAGTTTTGTATTGTTCATTTGTTTTAGATCTTGATCTATTCTAATTGCAGTCTTTATTTGTCCAATTAAATTCTCAAGAGTTTCATGATTATGTGCTTACATTCATTAAGTGCTAGCTTAGCTCATGAATGCAAATTTAAGTGATTAAGTCTCATCTTAAGTGCAAGTTTAAAGTCATCTTTAAACATCTAAAAAGACACTTAAAATGCACTATTGACCTCGAAATTACCTATTGGACTTTAGACAAATTTGGACTCCTTGAGGACTTAGAATACCCTATGCAAAGGTAGAGTGCATAATTGCACTAAATTGGACAATTGCACATAGGAACCGAGACCTTGAGAAAAATCCTATACAAAGGGTTTGAGGAATTTAATACCTTTGAACCTAGGATAAGAAATTCATAAAAAAAAAACAAGAAAAAGAAAATAAGACAAAAAAAGAAAGAAAAATAAAATCAAAGGAAAAGAAAAAGAACATTAGAAAAGAAAAATATTTCTGAAGAAAGACATGCATAAGGTCTCATTCCTTTATCCTTGTTGAGTATGCATGTTATAAATGTATGTGTAGTAGTAGGAGGTAGAACCTAGGATTTAATTGCATAGTTTTACATGTATAGGCTTTCCTTAGTTACTAGCTCTAAAGTGTATGTGTTTTCATACTTGTGTGCCTCTTAGTTTCTAGGACTACTTTTGTGCATGCCTACCTTATT
Organism: Canavalia gladiata; assembly: GCA_037954105.1. NCBI lineage: Eukaryota > Viridiplantae > Streptophyta > Magnoliopsida > Fabales > Fabaceae > Canavalia > Canavalia gladiata. Next base: position 36,578,952 of record CM075665.1, read on the forward strand.
TACTTGCTTTAATTATAATTTGTCTCTTTATTGGCTTCTAAAGTTTTTTCTTATTCAAATTCCTTTTTGAGTATACTTTTCTTGTGATTAGCCTTTCTTGCATGTCTTTAAAATTCCTCTAAGTTTTGTCACCTTTCACCTACTTGTATGAGCACTCTCTTCACCACCTAAGCATCACTAAAGTAATTAGGTTGAGTTGAGTTATTTCTTGATTCCAACTCGATTTGGAGGTTAATTTGTGTGAGTAAATTGGTGTGAGAAGGATTGTTCCTTGGTGAGAAAATTAGAGGGAGGAGTGCATAAACACTTGGTGAGGAACATTGAGATTTGAACTTAATTTTTCTAACACTAACCAAGTGGGGCAGTAAGCCTCCTCTATGTATGTGCATGAAGGCTAATTTTGCTAACACTAACTAGCTTAATTTTTCTAACACTAACCAAGGGACTCAATAAGTTAAGGCTTGGAACTTGGACTTTGAGGCCGAATTAAGGACTTGAGTACAAAGCCAAATTGAAGGCTAAAGCGAAGGATATTTGTAATCTTGTGCATTCAGTTTTGAACTTGTAAAATTTAGATTAAACCTTTGTAACTAGGATTGATTTGTATTATAAATCCTAGTGGGTTGTAGTAGGATTTACTTGTGGTGTAATTTGGATTTACCTTTGCAAGTTGTTTGTGATAAGGACTTAAACTTTTGGACCTTGGTGTAAGATGCTCACCTATGGTCATATTATTGATTTTTCTGTGTTTGTGTGCTTTATACCTAGGTTGTGTGCTAAGTGCCTTTTGCATATTGTAGAACTATCTTGTGTAGCATTAACCTTTATCTTTTTTTGCAAGGTGAAGGGGGATAGGTAAATTACTTAAACCTTGTGTGTTTGTGTGTGCCTTAGAGCTTAGTTGTGTGCTAAGTGTTTTGATTTGTGTGATTTGATTTCTTAGTATAAGCAATATAGGTGTGGAGAGGTATTTTCCTATTTTTCAAATGAGTAGCCATGAACTATCCCCTATAAGAAAAATGGAATAACTGGCAAAAATTTTTAGAAAGGGTTTTCTAAACCTAAAAAAGGGCCATGGAGAAAGGACTAGATCACCTAGAAAAAAGAAAGTCTAAAAAACAACCAAGGAATCAAAGAATAATTAAAACTAATGGGTCTAGGAATAAGAATAACTATCATGAGGAGGAGACATCAAGTGAAGATGTAAGCTTCGTTGGGGAACACATGAGTCATAGGAAGAGGAGAAGACATTCTCCCCAAAGGGAAAGACCTTCATCAAGGGGTAGCTACACTCACAAAGAACGACACTACCCTCCAATGACCATGCACCAAGAGGAGAAAGAGCTAAGGATGATGGACATAGAGAAGAAACTAGGACTACGGAACACTTTAGGCCTATGACTCATAGGAATAGATCCCATAGGTCTAGGGAGCATAGAAGTAGAAGTTCCTCCAAGGATAGCGTAGATGAAAGAGATTGTAGAGTTAGCCATAGGAATAGAGATCCAAGGGATAGGGATACCTTAGAGCCCATAGAGCTACCTAAGATTAAAATGTCTAGGTTCCAAGGAGGGAACAATCCTGAGGAATTCTTAGATTGGAATTTTAAGGTAGAACAAATATTTATAAGCCATGCCATTGGGAAAGACATAAGATGATATTAGCTACCTTAGATTTTAGTGACTATGCCCTAATATTGTGGGATAAGCTTAACAAAGAAAGGTTTAGGCCTTAGAGTGAATGGGAGGAAATGAAACATATTATCAAGGCTAGGCATGCACCTCCCCATTATTTAAGAGAGGGCTATGATAGGTTACAGAGACTCTCTCAAGGCACCAAGAGTGTAAATTTGTTGTTGAAATTCAAATAAAAAGGATTATACATGACATTGTCTTCATTAAATTTATTGTATATGTCATAAAAATTTATATAAAGGATAGTCTTTTATTTTTTGTGAGTTAATATATATAATTAATTTTTTTATGTTCCCATTTGTGTTTAGAAAATTGGAGTTGAATGATAAAAAAAAACAAAAACTAAATAAATAAATTGGGCAATTGTTTATCCTTGTTGGAAGCTCTTTTAATTGAGTGAGTGTATACCATCACAATGGATCATTTACTAAATTGATAAAGTTCCTGTTAAATGTTAATTATTGGGATGTTATGTTACTTGATTTGATTTTGTTTTAACTCACTCATAGGGGGTTAATTCATTTATTGATTTGTTGCAACATGTTAATTTTGGGATGTTTTTGACAGTAAAGTTTTCTACCCATAAATGTTGAATTTTTGTAACTATTGTTCTCGTATGATATAATCTCTACCCATAGAAGAGTTTATATTGTGTTAAATCCAAAATTTTAGAAAATATTATTTTCTTGATTGCCAATGTTATTAATTTGTGATGATCTTAATAGTAAAATTCTTCTACCGGTAGATGTTGAATTTTTATAATTGTTGTTTCGTATGATATAATCTCTACCCATAAGAGAGTTTATGTTATATGTGTTAAATCCTAAATTTTGGAAATCATTTTTTTATTAATTTCCCATATTATTGACGATTTTACTATTATTTTCATCTCCTGTTAAAATTTCCATGAATAACACTATAAATAATATTGAACTTTGACCGAGAACAATTGTAAGGATTGGTGAGTTTTATGGTAGACATGATAAGGTCTATGATGAGTTGATCTAGTTTAGCTAAATTATTTTGGAGATAAACCTTTTAAAATAATTATGTGTATTTTAAAGAGGATATAAATCGTACTATCCTACTTGTGGAATAAGGATAGTTGAAACTATCATTGCTAAATTTATAGAAGATGACATGTGAGATTCTAACATCTTTGATAATGATGAAAAGAGATTTGGTAAAAAGGATTTTATTATTCGAATTCTTTTATTGAAAAATATATTATTTATCAACTAGTTTATGAGGTGTCTAAGAAACTGTAACAAGAAGCTTTAGAAGATATGTCACCTTTAGAAGAACAAGTTGGGGTTCCTTTCTTAAATGATCACAAAAAAAAAGAAGGAATCCAATTATTATACATTCCTCTAAGATTTATACTTGGACATTGGTTATATATGAGATCTTTAGAAGTATACAGAGATAATTCCTAGCGTTTTAGATGATAAATGGATATAAGCCGTGAATGATGAAATACTCTTTATGAATCGCAATGGTGTTTTGGATTTATTGGATGATCTTATTAGTATTTTAATTCATTGGATGTTAATGAATATTTAAAACTAAGACTCTAAGGAAAATGTAGATCATTTAAAAATAAGATTGGTGTAAAAGGATTTATTCAAAGTAGGACATTGAATATAAACAAACATTTCTTCAATTTCCTTAAAGGATTCCTTTATGACTATTATAGTGATAGTAACATATTAAGATTTTGAGTTGCATCATATGGATGTAAAAATATACTTTTTGAATAGAGATCTTGAAGAGGAAATTTGTATGTAATAGCTTCATAGAGAGTAACAAAGACCATCTGATATGTAAACTGAAGAAATCAATTTATGATTTGAAGAAGACTTCTTAGAAATGGTATCTTAAATTTGACGGGTTAGTTAGATTCATAAGATTTATGAAAAATAAGGTGGGATATGACATAAATCTTAAGGTTTATATGAGTAAGTTTTGCCATTCCTATTCTTTTTTTACATAAATGACATCTTATTTTGTTGCTAATAATTGTGATCTGTTCATTGAGACTAAGAATATGTTGGCAATTTCTTTTGACACAAAATGCCCTAATTTATATTTTTTTAGATGTGTAAATGATAAGAAATCTATTTATGGATATACAGTTATATTGGCTGGAGATTTGATAGTCTCCTCCACCATGTGTTGAGTTTATTTCTTATTACAAGGCTATATCACATGATATGTGACTGGAAAACTTTGTTTCTACTATGAGAATTATAGACTTTGTTTCTAAATCATTGAGCACTTATTGTGATAACATATGTGATCTTCTTAACGAAGAATAGTAGAATTACTATAACTTTAAAATATATTAGATTAAGTTCTTGATTTTTAAAGGAATGGTTGGAAATAAATATATTCTTATTGAACATATTTTCATTGAGAAGATAAGAAGATGTTTGTTGATGCCTGACCAAGGGACTTAAACCCATAGTATTTATGAAACATGTTAAGAATATGGGTATTGTAAGGTCTTTTAATATATTTGGTTAGTGAGAGTTATCATCATTATTATTATTTTATATTTAATTTTATTACATTGGACTGATGTAATTGTCTTGATAAATTTATGCGCATGTTGATGTTTTATATTAATATCAACATTATTATTGATAAGCAGTTTTTTATACTATGGTTGTCTCGAGATGCTTTGGTTCCCTATAAGAATGGTGTTTCAAATGAAATATGAACTATAATCTCCTTGAGAGATTGGTTGTATTGGTTCTTTATAGGAATGATGTTTTAAAAGAAGCATGAATTATAATCTCCGTGAGAGATTGGTTACATTGGTTCCTTATAGGAATGATGTTTCAAATGAAACATGAACTATAATCTCCTTGAGAGATTGGTTATGTTTTCTTGGAAAAATACAGTGTAGGATCCATATACAATAGTATGAAAGGGATCATAATTATGCTATGATGTGTACCTATACTTGAACATTTTGTGATATGATCATGACAATGAGATTGTTCGTTTTTTGGTTATTGGTTAACTAAACTTGTAATAGTTTAACTTCGCTTGTGGCTCTTGACTAATGATTTTATTGATTGAGATGATCATATTTTCGTGGTGATTATGTACAAGTTATTTTTGTGACCAGGATTGTTTGAACCAAGAGTCATTTTCAAAATAAATTTCAAAATAAAATAAAACTCAATCAATATTTTCCAAGTGGGAGAATGTTGGAATTTTTATTATAATTTTAGTTTCTATTGATTGGTGATTTTAATTTTATGAAAACAGGTTGAACAAATAACATGATATTTTTCCTGTTAGCCCTTATAATTATAAGTTATCCATTTATGGGTTTTGGAAAAAACCATGTATATGTATTTATTGGGCTTAAACCTAATTGACAAGTGTGCTAAGAATTTTATGTAGGGACTAGTAGGCCTAATATCCATGATGGAGGGAAATTAGGTTACATGTATTTTCTATAAGAGGGCAGGATCCCCATTTGTCTCTACACACTTTGACAATTCATGATTCCATCAAAGTGAGGGTTGTAAAAGGGGAAGAACATGAGTGGAAAAATATGTTCCTGACATGTACATTTGGACATGGAGAAAGACAATATTTTCATGATATCTTCAAGAGATACGTAATTCCTATTACTTTAGGTGTTCTAAATTCTGGTATAGATCTTATTAAATTTGCTTACATAATGTGCATAAAATATTTACAATGTTAATATTAAGGTATATATTAGTATGAATACCAAAACTTGATTCCTGGATGCTTGAGATACAATGAGTGTTAGCTCCAAAAAACCTCACTCATTACTTGGGAATTAAGACCATGGACAGGCTACCTCATCAAGCGCATCATCATTTGACCATGCCCTCCGATATGTCCATTTCCATCATCCTTAGCCAAATAACAATTTAACATTACCATCACCACTACATCTTTAGGTATATCCATAATTGGCTCCACATATGTGGTAGGATAATTAATTTCAGAAAGAAACTCATTGAATATTCTTATCCTTAATAGTTGCAAAAAATCCAATAGAAGTCAATCCTATCGGGACCTTCAAAATGGTAGAATTGAATAAAACTTTGTACTCCTAAGGTGATATAACCATTGTTATTTTTCTCTTTGGAAACAATGGTGCAGAGATTAATCTTTTTGTTAATGACAGTAATAGGGACACCCAACATCTACTCACCATATCTTGTCCAGAAGTGAGGGCTTATAAGAATCTCCTCTTGCCATAACACAACCCAAAAAGGAAATTATAATTTCACGAAAGTGTATAATGAAACTAATATACAAAAAGAACCTCACACTTATAGCTCCATGACCAATAATAACATTAAACCTTAATGCCATTGTTGTTGAGGAGTACTTGAAACGTGTTAAAATTCATGTCGTTACTGTCGCAACCGTAATTTCGACGAGACGACGAACTCGTTAAAATTTTGAACAATGAATGATTTGATTGTTAAAGTGGAGTCGCCACCAAATTTTTATTTAAGGGAAAAGATTTGGAAAAACCCTGACTCAAGGAAGAGATTTAGGTTCGGGAGTCGGTTACGAGTGGGGAAGGTGTTAGGCACCCCACTCGCCTGTTCCGAAGAACAGTACCCTTAAACTGAGTGTGTGATTATTCGAAAATGATTTGATCCCTTTTATTAGAGTGGAAATAAATATTTGATGGTGGTTAGCCTGACAGGACTTGATCCTGCTCCTACGTATTCCCCGGTGCAATGGGAAACTCAAGGCTTATGTAGTTCTGGTTTATGAAGGCTTGACCTTCAAAAGTGCTTGAGAAAAGATTATTTGGTTTGTGAAGGCTTGACCTTCGAAAATGCTTGAGAAAAGATTATTTTAAAGATTTTGTTTTGAGAAAGTTTTATCTTTGGGAGGGATTTTTGGCCCACTCATGCACAAGACCCAAGGCGGCTAAGGCAGCACAGGGGCCTATACGAACTACTAAATGTTGAACAGCAGGTAAACCGCCAGTTCCCCATTTAGAGTCCATCGCGTGAGACCTAGAATTCCAAAGTATTAGAAAAAAGATATTTTTAAAGTTTTGAAGGGGACCCTAAGTCCACTCATGCACAAGACCCGAGGCGGCTAAGGCAGCATAGGGGCCTATATGAACTACTAAATGTTGAACAACAGGTAAACCGTCAGTTCCCCATTTAGAGCCCATTGCGTGAGACTTAAAAATCCCAAAATATTATAAGAGATTTTTAAATTTTTGGAAAGATATGATTTGCAAATGATATTGACGCTTGAATAAGAGGAAACTTAATTTGAGATAAGAATTTCATTTTTGAGTTTTGGGGTTTCAAATAGAATTTTGGCGTGATTTTGTAATTATGGAAATTTAGGATGATTATTAGAAATTTTTATGAATTTATTTGAAAATCTTATGAGTTTATTTAGGAATTTTAGAATTTTTGCTAATTTTCTTAATTTCTTAAATTTTGTGAATTTTTTATTAATTTCTTAATTTCTGAAATTTTTTATTAATTTTTGAATTTCTGAAATTTTTTATTAATTTTTGAATTTCTAATTTTTTTTATTTTTTGAATTTCTGGAATTTTTTATTAATTTTTGAATTTCTGGAATTTTTTCTGAATTTCTGAATTTATGAAATTTTTTATTAATTTCTGAATTTCTGGAATTTTTTATTAATTTCTGAATTTCTGGAATTTTTTATTAATCTTTGAATTTCTGGAATTTTTTATTAATCTTTGAATTTATGTTAAATCTGGAATTTTTTATTTGTTAATTCTGGAAATTTTTATTAGTTCTGGAATTTTTATTAAATCTGGAAATTTTTATTAATTCTGGAATTTTTTATTAAATCTGGAAATTTTTATTAATTCTGGAAATTTTTATTAATTCTGGAATTTTTTATTAAATCTGGAATTTTTTTTAGTTTTCCTATTTTCTGTAAATTTTTTATTAATTTCTTATTTTCTGTAATTTTTATTAATTTTGTGGGGATAGAATAGGCATTAAGTGGATTCCCAGGATCATGAAGGTAATTTTGGAATTGTGGGACAGATTTGGTATTTCATCAAGGACATGGGACATAATTATTATTAAAGAAATCCAATTCAAGGTCATGATTCTCAAAATTAACACAAGGTTTATATGGTTTGCACGGAGTGCATGGGCTCGTGAATAATTGGACAGAGGATGTATTTGTCCTTTTCTTTATCTCATATGTCATTGGATGGCGGGTCCCACATAATTGCTAGACCCCTCTTTCAATTTTGCATGAAATTACAGTGGGCACTCAAGCTTCATGTGTAAACTCACTTCTCACCCTTCGTGAGCTTGCTTTTGCTGCTTCTTCAATCATCAGCCCTGTACACGGTCCATGTAAGTCTTTCCAAGTCCCATACCCTCTAGCCGCACGATTCATTCCTAATACTCCTACTCAATTCGTGTGGGCTTCGTTGATTCTTCCCCAGGGGTGTTACAGCCTTTGTGCATGGGGCAGCATAGTGCTTATTTTGATTTACCCAGTTTCTTGCTGCTGCCATTAGAGTGAACATTCCGCATGGTCTCTCTATGAGCAATGATATTAATCCAAGAACAACTGAATTAAGCAATAAATAAATAAAAAAAGGCCTTGATTTGGATCACCACCATAAACTCTCAACCCATCCGATCGGTATCAAAGAGAATAAATGGGAACCACCCAATCCATATTAGAGCAGTAACAGACAGAATTACCCATACAGGGTTTGAAAAATATTTGAATGTCCCAAATAATTCCCACATAAAAGCTTCTTCTGCACTACACGACTCCCCTGCCCCTGCTTCAGCATGGACTGCCCCACCACTTGAATTTAAAGGCATTTCATGAGCTACCATGATGCTGATATATGTTGTGATCGCGATAAAAGTCAAGAAAGAAAGCAGACTTGAGATTTGCACAACTAATTGTGCAGGCAGGGGAAAGTGTGAATGCAAAAAATCTTGTGCCAACCACTGTATGATCCAGTTGCATAGCCAAGAATGTTACCAACAGCCATAAACAGTGAGTAGTAAGCATTTGTAACACGTATCCATCAAGGATCCTTGCTATTGAGATCACCGAGCAGAGCTCTACAGGGACCATGGGTGACGTTGTTGGCCACGTCGAGGATCCAACACTTGATGACGAAAACGGTTATGGCGGCAGACCGATAGGCCTCAGTGTTGCCGAACAACCACCCGATGTCAATGGCATAACTGATGATGAGGGTCATAGCTCAAAACAAAGTGGTTGGGATGATGCAGTGAGGGGAATGTTGAGGACCATCCTACTCGGCTTTATGGAACATGCAAATGAATGAATTAAAATTTCTACCCTCATGTTATCTTTTTGGATTTCATCAGTTCAAACATTATGTGATTGGGGTCCTTTAATCTTAGTTAGAATAGGCGTAAATTACGGTCCTTAAGACTGATTTTTCAAATTTAACTAAAGGATCCTTTATATGGAGCTACTGAGAACCAGAATAGATTGCCGCTCTTTTGCTCGAGCTCACTCGAGAACTCCTCAGATCCGATCACATAGAGCCAGCCATATTTTTATCAAACAAATAAGGTGTTCATGTAGGAGCAATTGATTCAACGCATTATCATAGAATTCCATTAGAACTACTCGTTTATTTTCACAATTTCACCGATATACTGTCGTGCATCACAAGAAATGACTACAACCGCAGCAAGATCTTGGAGAAGAATTGAGAATAGCTGACCTGTACGGAGCTTACACTAGATGCAGTGAAGGTGCTTCAGATTCTACACTCCGATCGATGAAATTCGTTTCTTCATTCATGAAGTCTGGTGGAGGAATCTTTACTGGAACTGAGCTTTCCCTGGCACCCTCGCTTTGGACCTTGTTAAGCTTAATAGATCCTTCGAAGAGAGAGCTTCGTCGAAGCCATGATTACGATCCAGAGCTTCTTCTCTCATTTCCTCCGTCTCCGCAATTCTTCCTTCCAAGAAAAGAAAAAAATCCAAGATCCCCCTCCCTAATTCACTCTTTTCCTTTTTATACTCTTTTTTCAAATTTCCCTCTTTTCTTGCTTTTCCTTTTTCAATTTTTAAAATTTGTTTTTACTGATTTTTTTATTAATTTTTTCTGTTTTAAAAATTAAATTTTCTGTTTTTCTGCTTTATTTAATTTTTCTGTTAAAAAAAGTTTGTTTTATTATTATTATATACTATTTTTTATATTCCTATTTGAATTATTATTTTCAAATTGTTGTTTTTTTTATTTTTATTAATTTCTTTTCATTTTTCTGATTTTATTTGTGTATTTCAGTTTTTTATTTTTCTTACAATTTTATTTTTCTATTCTGTTATTTTTATTTTTTATTTTGAAATCTGCTTTTTCTTTATTTATTTTCAGATTTTGTTATTTTAATTAGTATTTTGCTTTATGTTTTTTTTTTCTATTTATATTTTCAATTGCTCCATTATCTGCTTTTTTGCTTTCTATATTTCTATATTTCTATTTTCTATTTTCCTTTGTTTCTTGTTTATTTGTATTTAAATCAGTGTAGGTTTCTTGATTAATTTTAATTGTTGGGGATCTCAGACATAAATGGGTGTTTACAGTTACTAATACTGAAATGCACTATAATACATGTCGTTACTAGTAAAAAGAAATAATACCAATATCATTTTATATTCATAAGAGAAAGAAAAAAAATAGAAACTTTACTTTTGAAAAAAATGCAAGACGTGGCCAAAAGAAACAACATTATTTTCCAATAATCATTTAAATAAAGAAAAAGGGAAACCTTTGACATGGATGAAAAAAATGGGCTGAGAAAAGAAAAAATATGGATAGAGAATGGAAAGAATGATAACATAAAAAAGGAACATGAAATGAATTTTTTTTTAAATGTATAAGAACTCAAATGTAGAAACCTAAATATAAGCCTTAAACGGTGCACAAAACTGAGGTAAGGCGAATGATGGAAGTAGGTTGGGACTTTGTCTTATAAAGGATACCGATAGTGGCGTGGACTCTATTTTAAACATGCAAAGTTTTCCCTAATGTAAAAAACTCTTTGACCTATAAATTTCAATTTTGGGAAGCATGGTGATGGTTGTCATTATGTGAATAGATGTTTGAGTTAAAGAGAACAGTTACTCTATTGCATTAAACAAACCAAAATGGAAACAACATTTCTACATATTTCTTATTAACATACTTACAATTTCAATTACTAAAATATCCCCTACACATTACATCATATGCTGTGGGTAACTAGTGGGCCACAGTGGAAGGGTGTTTGGCTGGAAAAATTAAAGCCCCATGCACTTCAATTTTAAATGATGAAGAATACACATGAGTATGACGTTGATATAAATAAAATAAGGAAAAACATAGGAATTAGATAAGATTTGGATGAGTTATTCCTGTTTAAAATATAAACAAAACTAAAAATAATAAATTGTACAATAACTTTATTCATAGATTAAACAATCAATTTTTAAAATATTTAAATCATTTGGTTAAATCACTTTTTCTTTTTATTTTACTTGTATCCATGCTAGTTTAACTTATTTATTTCATTATTTTATTTGTAGGCCAAAATTTTAAAAATAATAATAATAATATAAATATTTTAGTTTTGGATCTCATGCGATGAACCTCAAGTGCATATGTATAGCGTACCCTATCATATTCCACTTCGGGAATTGTAAGAGTTCAAGTGTAATGTTAATTTTTCTTAAACTCTATGTAGACGTGGGTTGCAATTTTTTTGTGAATTTTCATTAAAATTATTATATGCTGAAGCAATATTTTAATTCTAGATCTCACTCAATGAACCTCAAGTGCATAGTGTAGCATACCTTATTATATCGCATTTGAGTAATCGTAAAAGTTTAAGTGTAACCTTTGTTTATTTTGAAATTTGTTCATATATGTATTAGGAATTTTATTTTATAATTTTTAATTAAAATTATTATATGTAAAATAATTATGTTTAACTTTAAATCTCATGCAACGAGCCTTAGGTGCATTAGTTTAACATACCCTATCATGTCATACTTGGAAAATCATAAGAGTTTAAGTGGAACCGTTATTTATCTAGAACTCAGTGCATATATGGATTTAGAGTATTCAATTTTTAAATAAATTGAATCTAAATATTTTTAGATTTAATGCAACAAACTTAAAGTATATTTGTGTAGCATATCCTATCACATTGTACTTGAAGAATCGTAAGAGTTCAAGTGGAGCTTCATTTGTCTTGAACTTTGTATAACACCTTAAAAATGAATACTAATTTGATGCTTAAGTCGTTCATTCAATTCCATTATTATTTTGTTATCTTATCATGCAGAATCTTAGGAAAATACTTATTAGAGAAAATACAGTAATTTATTCTTTCTTTTGTAAAATATTTTGATATAAGGTGCGAGCCTCGTTGATATAGCGTTCGTGACAGTAAATAAATTACTAAGTGTTCTTACACGTGTGTAGGTTATTTCCATTACAAATTACTTCATTTGTTTTAATTATTTATAATCAGCAATAAAACAATCTAAACATAACCCATATATACTTCTCACAGTTATTTACATAAGTAGTACAACTCATATGAAATAGTAAGCTATGACTTTCTGTGAGTCGTTTAAAATAAGACATAAAAGGAAACCAATACCTTTCACAATTTGTAGTCATCCATAACAGTCATATATTATACATTATTCGATAGGTCCAGACTTCCACCATTGCTTGAGATATGAAAACCTTGAGGCTCTGACTTCCTAACTTACATGATTAGTTTTTACGAACATCACCGCCTTCTCGAACAACATTGTTAGGATTTCAGAAAGAAAATGGTGGAAGGGGGAGTGAGAAACTAAGTTTCTCAGTAGGATCTTACCCTAAACTGAGTGACATCATTCCCATTCTAGCCACTTCAATTTTTTTATGAAAAAGGTGTCAAACATACAAATTTCTTCCTCACTTTATAAATATTCTATTTTCTGAAGTGGTTCCACCTTAATTATGGAAGGATTCATGATAAACGTAATCGCAAACATTATTTTTAACATGCTTCCCTTTATCAATATGTTGCAGCTTAACATTAGAATGCTACTTGACACATTAACATCTCTTGTCATACACATAGTTATGATCATATGAAACATAACATCAAGATATTACTTGACACAATAGTATCTCTGACTAAACACTTGGACATGCTCACACGAACATAACATCAAGATACTACTTAACACATTAATATATAGGACATCATTATACTCTTAATGGCACATTATTAAATATTTCTCAAGCATGATTAGCACTTTCACACACACACACACACACACACATACACTCAACAATTATTATTAGAATATGAGCTCACATAGTTGTCACCACAAACATGGATAGCCTTAGGCTTTCCACACATGCACAAGTCCCTCACTTAGGACTTTTCAAGTATATGCTTGTCAAGTTTATTTTACTTTGAATCCCCATGGATAGTTATAGACTTTCCACACATGCACAAGTCCTTGACTTGGAACTTTTCAACTATGTGTTTATTAATTTTATTTTCACATACTCACTGTGTCTTACATCATTCCCTCAACAAATCAAGAACATTATCCATATAATTTACATTCTTCATTATGTACTCACATCACATAGTACATTACTCTAAGAAATCAAGAGTAACAATAATATGCATGTTTAATCACTACAGTCAATTTGTCATGCATATTTAGTCACTAATCACAACTAGTTTCGCAATATCATTCACACATGATCATTATGTAAAACACCATTCATACAAGACATCTTTCATGAGTAGTCATCATACATCTCATATTGCTCTTATGTACTCATAAAGCAATACAACAAGTTGACATAACATTCTCAAGCAAATAATCATCTTCTAAATCAAGGCTTACTTAAGCTTATCATAAATTCTTGGGAAACATAATCACATACACCCATAACATGTGCAACTTGCTTAATTCATAAAATTTTATGATGAATCACTCATGGGATCTTATTCCACTCATCCTTCTAAGTTATCTCTCAACCTTTACTTTTCTCAAAGATTAAGTCATTCTACATAATTTCATGATGCTTAGAAGTTCTTCTTAGGTGGCTGAATGATACCTCTTGAGTTATTTACTATTTGCGTGCTTCAATTTACATGTCTTATGCATAATATAATTAAATTAGGTTTAAGGGTTATGTGTGTTAGTAAAATTTTAACTCACTTTCATACATTTAGTCTCACATGCCTGAATGGTAACCATACCATTAACAAACTTCTCTTAAATCCTTACTTCATTTGTTTTTCATGGTGAACATCCTTATTACATCTTAATTAAGGTTTTAAACTCATTCTCTCTTAATTAATCTCAAGGTGGCTGAATGCTCTAAGTTCACTTTTACTGCATAATTGGTTTCCAATCATCTTCTTAAATCCTCCTAGAATCCATTCTTAAATCTTAACAATATTTTAGGCTAGTTTCTTTAGTACTTTTCAATTTCCTTCCTTAAACATACTTAGGGTGTTCTTGGAAACTTAGTTGATATTTTTAACTCAAACTTCTCTTAATCCTTGAGAAGTGGCCGAATACATATACTTAAATCCTAGGGCATCATGGTTCACTTTTCTTTAATTTTAGAAGATGATTCCTACCAATTAAGGTTTAGGCCATTACTCATTACCAAGTTTAGATGTTTTTAAAACTTATTCTTCATTATTAAGATCTATGGCAGAATGGTGACATTTCAAATTCACAACTCCATGAATCATTCTTACTCATCAACTTATACCTCCTTGATTCAAACTTAAGTCTTAATTAAAGTTTTAACTTAATTCCACCCACTTTAGTCATTATGGCCGAATGGTCATCCTAACCGTTCCAAAATCTTTCTTACACTTTTAGTCCATTTTGTTTACATGCTAAGGGTTCTTGATTAACCCTAATCAAGAATTCAATCCTAATTCTCCTTAATTAATCAAGGAGTGATCAAATTTCACCCTTTTAGAATTTAGGACATTTTAGTTCAATTATTGTTCTTTTAAGGATTAATTCACATCTATTATGACTTAGTCTCATGGTTTAGATCATTATTATAAATTTTTATAGCTTTTACCCTAATTAACCAAAAGTGGCCAAATGCTCCTCCTTGAACATTCAAGGCTTTTTTCTCAAAATTCTTTCTTATATGAGCTTTGGTCCATGGTTTTGTGCACTTGCATCCACAATAACACTTAATTCCATCAAGACTTAACATTTATTCGTAGCTTAGATTATGGTTAATGAAGGTTCTAAGTGTCTTATAAAGCTTATTTCATTTTTGGTCCCAAAACTCCATTTTGCTCATAGTAGATCTTAAGTCTAAGTCCATATCAAGCTCTTAGACTTGCAATAAAATTTTTCATAGTATTTCAAGTCATTTAACCCATGAGATAATATCTAAACCTTTAAGCATAATATCTCATAATATTGAGAACATCTCCAAATTTAAAGCTTTAAGCATAAAAATCTCAAAGATAGTATTTTCATGAAAAATAAGTGTAGATCCATAAGATCCACTCCAAGTTCCATAAATCCCACAACATGAAGCCTTCAAAAACTTCCCTCATGAACTCTCAAAACTACCCAAAGTATCGAAATGGATTTTTAAAGAATTTTAACTAATTCAATTGCTTCTAAGGTGGTTAGAAACACTTTAATCCATCCAAACTTCACTTTAACTTTCAAAAATCACTAAAAATGGGTGATGATAATATTTAACCATTCGAAGGAAGCCTTGGGATGTCATGAGTTAAAAAAAATTAGATCCATGGGTCTTAGAGATAGGATCCACAAAAAGAAGAAAACAAACAATAAAAGTCAAGATTTAAAGCTTAAAAACATAAGTAGTAAAATCCTAGTTGATGAATACTTAGTGAATGGTTTTTTGTGGGGCTTCTTGGGATAATATTTCCCTCCTTATATTGTCTAAAAAACTATTCCCAAGTGTGGTGTTGAGGCTTCGGGGTTAGGTGTTAATTTAGCTTAAACTTCACATATGGAAGTTTAGGCTCAAGGTGTAATCTTTGGGTTTTTGGGTGGATTAAACTTTGAGAAAATTTTGAGAGATTCTCCAAGTGTTTAGAAGGTTGTAACTATAGAAAATAATTCCCCTCCTTGGTGTTCCTAAGCAATTTCGTCCATCCAGGGCATATGGGAATTAAATTCCCACTTAAGGACATTTTGGTAAATTTTCCTATAATTTCTATTTTCTAAAATAAATCTAAAAGTAAATGATTATATTTTTAAGATAATATTAGTGTTAATGAGGCTAAGTTTTTTACTAATAAATTTTATCTTTTCCTAAGCTTGGTTTATTTTAATTAATCAAGGTAATTAACCTTATCCATAGTTAAATGAATCTTAACATTTACTATTTTTGTCTTTTGTGAGTTTACTTGGATTGACTTAACATGGTGACTCATCACCATGATTTCCACATAGGATTTCATGCACACCATGTAGGGCTCACTTCTACCTTATTCCTCATACTTTCTTGCCTTCCTAGCCTTCCAGGGGTGTTTTTGTAACTTTTCTCAGCATTACCTGATAAGTTTCCAAATTGTTCATCCGACAATTATACACCTTTTTATTTTATCCCCATATTAAACTAAGGTCTTTTGATATTTTTCTGGGAACTTATTAACTCTATGCATAAAACAAAACTTTCTAAAGGCATTTTCGGAGTTTTTTGAGGGATTTTTTGTCCGTTCTTATTTCTAATATTTTCTCATGACTTATTAATCATCCTTAATGTTCTGCAATCCCTTAAAATGTATTTTTAACTTTTATCTTGAGTTTCCTACACCTTATTTATATTATTCTAGTGTAGGAGCACTTTCGCCATTTATTGAAAATTCTCTAATTTCCTTAGAGATTCAAGAAAAAGTTTTATAATCATTTACTTTTTACTCATGCAATCCAAGAATGAAGTTTGGGATGTTACACTTTTCATATATAGATTAAAATATTTATTTGAAATAAATTCATATCAAAGAGGTATTCATGCACCAAGCCTCAAATATTTAGCTGTAGCATTTCCTATCATATAATATTTAAATAAATATAAAGGTTTGTAGTGAAACCACAACTTACCTTAAACCTTATGAAATGTGAATATTATCTTAAATATTATTTATTTATAAACTAAAAATATTTCTTTACTCAAAAAAATATCAAAAATTCCTTTTTACAATTTATTCTCAAAACAAGATCTTTTTCAACTGAACTTTCAAAATTTCTTTAAAATTATACTACTTTCAAAATTCCTATACAAATGAATCAAATCTCTTTCTAACCAGAACTAATTTTCCTTGAACTTCACATTGCACTAAGGAATATATTGGAGAAAAATCAAAATCCTGCGGGGATATTTTTAATATTTACACTTTCAACCTATGCCAACCATTCTTCAAAATAGGTGAGTAGTATGGTAGCACCTTTCCTACTTGTAACTAACTCCCAAACATAGATCTCGTTATTAGGATTTTATAAATATTTTTCCTAAGAAATAAAATTTTGTTGTGACACCATTTCTAAATTCTTTAAATTTTAAAATTTTTAAAATTTATCATTTTGTTGTAATTTTAGTTGCAAAACCAATTGAGCTTTTATGTGTTCAAATTTCATCTTGAATTTGTTTAGTTTATTAAGGAATATATCAAGAATATCCAAAACATATAAAATTAAATATGATGGAACCATTTAAAATAATGTTTGTCATGGTGTGAGATTGGATCAACCTAAGTCAAATTATGACCTTTCAAAGCCCAACAGAAATTTTAATCTTGACACAAAGCATTTAAGCTTAGTAAATAAGAATCAAATTTTGGTTGCAAAAATAAACTTATACATGATTCCAACCTAAGATTGGATGTTAAGTCTAGGTAGGTATACATAGACAAAGCAAACAATTGGGTTATATAATTTACAACTGAGTCTAGTAAGATTAGAATCTTAAATACTTATTGTGCCATGTGATTTTATTCTAGCCTAATATGTGAATTTTGATTATACAATCTCTACCATTTTATTTATTTGATTTGATCAATTTGTTTCTATTTATTTATGCTAAATTCAAAATTATATTTTTATAGAATAAAAATTTTGATTATGGATCACATGCAAAATCTCAAATGCATATGCGTAGCATATCCTATCTTATTGTACTTGAGGAATCGTAAGGGTACCTAACCTTCATTTATCTTGAACTCTTTGCATATATGGATTCAAAATACTATTTAAAAATATAGTAATAATAATCTTGGATTCTATTTTCAAAATAAATATTTTTTAAAAAATATTAGTTTGGAATAAATATATATCCGTAATCCTTATAATTTACTTTAAAAACTCTAAATCTTAAGCAAGAAATCTTAATGTATAACACCCTATAAATGAATACCAATTTTACACTTAAGTTGTTCATTCGGTTCCATTTTTAATTTTTTATCGCATGATGCAGAATCTTTGGAAACTTATTATAGAAATATGGTAATTTTTTTAAAAACAACCATTTTGATATAAAATGAAAGCCTCATTGATATAACATTCATGTAAGTAAACAAGTTACTAGGCGTCCTTGTGTGTGTACAGATTATTATCATTACGAATTACTCCCTTTGTCTCATTTGTCTCTCATCAACCATAAAACAAATTGAACACAACACATGCAAGATTTATATAATTATACAGTTCTTTTTACATATACATAAAACTCTTAGGCACTAAGGCCTTCATATACTCTTTATTACATACCATAATGTACATACCATATTTAGATACATATTTGATTCATATTCTAGTACATGAACTAACTTACCGCTACATAATGATAACTAGGATGCTTGCACCCAACTATTTACAAAATTTACATCATGGATATGACAACTTCAACTTCTTCTTCCTTGGAAAAACAACAGAGGGATCAACAAACCTCCCCAAGCTTAGTCATGGAAATGCTCTGGCCACTACTCTGATCCAAAGACATGAAAGTCTCATCGAGCATCTCCTGATAGGCTTGAAAAGGATATGGCATTGAGTATGGAGAACTTCTTGTGAGGACCAAACATGTGAATAAGTATGGTAGTGTGATGGAGTCCATGGGTTTATCTCTCCATTAGAGGAAGAGGATTCCTCAGCTGTGGTAGTCTATTGCCTTCTATAACCAGGAGGAGGCGAAAAAACTCCATTGGGGTGAAAGGCTCCCAAGGGAATTGAAGAACTTGTTGCTGTAAAGTTTGGACTTAAGACTTCCAAAATGAAAAGATGTCCCAACAAAAAATAAATCCTCACATTGGCTTAGGCTATGATTAACAGGCCATGAGGGCTTGCTGACCAATCCACATTACCAATGTCTATGAAGACAACGTTTGTCGCAAAGGACATATTGTTCGTCTAGGAAGAAAATGGGGAGAGAAGGAGTGAGAAACTAAGTTTTTTAGTAGGATTCTACTCTACTTCTAGTGTCATCACTTTCGACCTAGCCACTTTAATTTATTAGAAAATCATGTCATACATACTAGATTGATTTTAATATTTCAAAAACTCTTATTGAATTGGGTTATTTTTAAATAGAAAAACAACCATTAACACAAAAACATGTAATTTCCTTAAGTCTCAAACATTTGGGATCTCATTACAAATATTATTTGACTCATAATTTTTTCTATGTCCTACATATTGTCTCATTCAGTTTCTATTCCATACCTTCGGGGAATTCTTGAGACATAAAAACACATTATAAACATTCAACCAATATCTTCTCATTGGCTCCACTATTCTACCTTCTATTCTTAACGATATAAGACCATTCCTAGATTGTCGTCACCATCTCATAATAGGTGAAAAACTCTTTTGTCTTCACAATAGAAGGATTTATGGAGAACCCTTTTGTCTCCTCTTCAGTAGGAATCCGTTGTCCCCTAGATGTTCACAAGGCACATTTAGAGTAGATTAAATTTTTGCATAAGTTTGCTTTGGTGATCCCTTAAACCATTTAGGTTCATTTTAAAGAATTCTAGATAATCATGCATGCTCAAACAATATCTAACCAATATGTTATGCATATTTAAATCTCAAATTCTATCACATGAGTAATCCATACATGATCATCATACATAACATCATTCTTTAAACATTTATGAGCATTCATCATTGAATTCACATTAGACATTATGAATTCATAATGAAACACAAGTTGGCTTATCAATTAGTCTTGGATAACATAATTACATTCACCATACATGTCCAACTTGTTTAACTCATAACATTTTATGATGAATCACTCATGAGCACTTAATTCGCTCAACCTTCAAAGTTACCCCTTAGTCTTCCCTTTTGTCAAAGTTCAATTTATTTCGCATGATTTTTATAAAACTTAAGTGTTTTCCTTTTGGTAGTCAAATGACATTTCTTAAGTTTTTATTCTTTGTGCACTTAAATCTACATGTCTTATGCATAACCTAATCATACTATGTTTAAAGGTTATGTGTTAGCAAGTTTTTAACTTATTTATGTCAATTTAGTTATGTGTGGCCGAATAATACACATGTCATTGCCAAGCTTCATTTAAACTCTTAATCCTTTACTTTTACATAACAAAGCTTCTTAATGTACCTAGACCAAGTTTTCAAACTCGTTCCTACTTACTTAACTTTAGGTGGTCGAATGTATGTCTATGGTTTCTAAGGCCTTCTAGCTCTCTTCTCTTTATCTTAAAAGATGATTTTTTACTAATTGAAGTTTATATCATTAATTTTTACCTAACTTAGAAATTTTTTAAAACTTCTCCCTCACACTTTAAGGTCCTGGCCAAATGGTCTATTGTAGCTTTCTAGCCCCATGGTTCATTCTAAATTACCCATTTTATGCATGCCTAGGTTTAGACTTAGGTCTTTGTGAAAATTCTAACTTCCTTTCACTAACTTAGCTATCATGACCTAATGGAATTCCTACCTTTTCTAAAACTTCCTTACTCTTTGAATTCTTTATATTTATATGCCAAGGATTTTTATTTCTAAAACTCATTCTTGTCTAATTAACCCTAATTTGGTTGACTATCACTCCTAGTGTTTAAGGCACCAAATTTCATTTTTTTTTCCTAAGTTGATGAATCCTTCAAATTAGAGCTTAGGCCATAAATTTTACCAAGTTTAGTTAATTTTAAGGCTTCCCTTCTATTCCCTAAGGTCATGGTCAAACGTCCCTTTACCTCCTCACAACTCCATTGTAACATCCCAATTTTTGTATGATAAATGTTTGAAGCTACGAATAATCCTTAGAGTGATACTAAGTAGGACTAGGAGCTAAGAACAAAGGAATTAGAAAGTTGGAGGCAAATGATAAAAATGCCCCTGCATCTCGGCAACTCAAATAATGAGTTATAGAAATGAAAACATAAGTAAAAGGAATCCTAAAAGGATTATAAAACATCATAGATGGTGAAAAATAGTGAGAAAAATTTAGAAACTCAAGAAGGAACAAAAATGCCCTCAGAAAATCGCAAAAATGACCAAAATGCTCCTAGGAGCTTTGCTTTTACACATAGCTAGTTAGTTACCAAAAAATAGAAAATGACCTTAGATTAACATGAGAATGAACCAAAAAGTGTTAGAAATATCAGAGGAATAATTTGGACAATTTTTCGACAATGCTGAGAAAAATTACGAAAATGCCCTTAGAAGGTTAGAAGGGCAACAAAATGTGATGAGCAAGCTAAAAGTGGGCTCCACACTTACTTGCATGAAAATAAACATGTAGAAACTTGGTGATGAGTCACCAATCTCAAGTTAATCAATTCTTGTACAAAAAGACAAAAGATGAATAGTAAAAAGGTTCTTTTAACCATGGTTAAGACTAATTAATCTTGGTTAATTAAAAATAAGCCATGCTTAGGCGAAGTTAAATATAATTAGTGGTAAAATCATCATGATTAAAATTAATATAAATCTAAAGGGATAATTCTTGAATTATGAATTATCTTGAAAAATAGGAAAATCTAGGAAAAATTACCAAATAACCCTAAGTGTAAAAATATCCCAAACTTACCCCTAAGTGACTGAACCCACTAAGCACCCTTGGTTCCCCATTTGATTCAATTTTTGTAGCTTAAAAACTTATCCAAATTCTCTCAATTCTCTCTAAGTTCATCTTAACCCAAAGAATTTAAATCCCACACCTTTAAGCCTAAGTCTCCATCTTTGAGACTTAAGCCAAATTAAGGCCATAAACACCAAAGCCCCACCATCATCACTTGTCAAATGTGTGGACTAGCCAAGAAGGGATGCAGGACAGCAACCACAGCCCTACTACCACCTAGTAAAGTCTTCATCAAGTAGGACCTTTCTACTTATCTTTTTATGGTGTGTTTTGTTTCTTTTATGGATATTTTCTCTAAAATATGTACATCTCCTTTTGTTTTCACTTATGAGGGCTTAAAAATATATTTGAATCATTCAAAATAAGACCCACCAATTTTTAGTAATTTTTGAAAGGAAAAATAAAGTTGGTGGGTTTAAAGTGCTTCTAAGGCACTTAGAAGAAATTTAATCGGGGGAATTTGTTTAAAAATCAGTTTTGAAGATTTTATCAGTTTTGAGTACTCATGAGTAAAGTTTTTGAAGCATACTTGAAAGGAGATATTTGGATTTTGGATTAGATCATGAGAATTTACCCTTTGTTGTATGTAAAAAGTGTTATGTCGCTTGTTTTATTCTTAACTTTTAAAGTTGTAATTTTTCCACTTGTGGTGAAATTTTGTATGATCTCTGGACCAGATCTGAACATTTGAGCATGTATGTTAAAAAGTAAAATAAATTTATATAATAAGTTCCAAAGGCTCGCTTTGGACAAAGGCTAAAAAGCTACCAAGTAAAGACTGGATTTTTAAGTATAAAAATTGCAAAGGCTTTGTATGGCACTCAAGATTCATGTTGGTCAGAACCTAAGCTCTAGAGTCGGAAGAAATATGCATGGACCAAGGGCGTGAGGTGCTGCAAGTGCACAACACCATAGAGCTAAGGTTGTGTGAGGTGAAAGTTTTGAGAAAATGACCTTGGCAAGCCAAGGGAGGCTTTCAGCCACCATACCATAATCAAAGATTAATCTGGATAAAATTTCTCTAAGTGACTTAAACTTTGTAATTAGGTTTTCAATAGACTAAATCAATCTTTGAATAAATTTAATTAGAGCAAAGACGGTTTAAAAACCTCTAGGTGTGCATTCAACCATCCTAGAGTGATTGTAGAAAAAATAAGTTTAAAAATTGATTAAGGATGAATTAACAATTTTCAGCAAGTGAGGAACTTAATTGGAGGTTTAATTAACATTTTAAAGTGACCAATTTCAGAATATCCAACATAGGTAAATTAAGATAAAAATCCATAATTAGTATTTGGTAGAAATCCTAAAGAAGCATAAAATGGATAACTAAAATTTAACCATGACCTAGGGAAAAGTATAAGTGATTTTTGGCCATTTCACTTAGTCTAGGTAAAAATACTTAAAAATCCTTTAGACTAAGTCAAATCTTAACTTTAAACTTCATCCCCAAGGAAAGGTCAACCTAAGTCAACTAGGGTTAAGAAAAGAAAACCTTACACCTTGAAAAGTGGCATTCGACCATTTAGTGGTTAAATAACTTAGGAGAGGTTTTAATTCCTAAATAGGTTTAATTAAAGACCCTTCACATGTAAACATAATGGATTAAAAGTGTGATAAAGTTTTAAGATAGGTAAAGAGACCAATTCACCACTTTAGGTAAATGAATTTAGAGTTAAGAAGAAAATTATGGAACCCTAAGTCTAATGAGTGACATTCGGCCACCATGAGCTTAATTAACTAAGGATGAGTTTTAATTCTTAACTAGGTCTAATTAATGATCCTAAACATGTAAGCATAATATATTAAAAGTGTAAGAAAGATAGGATTTAAGAAAATAGGTCATTCGGCCACCTTGGGTAAATTGATCTAGGACGAGAATTAATTCCTAATTACCTTAACTACATATCCTTTGGTTTAAAACTAAAAGGAATTGTAGAGGTTAAAGAGTTATTTCAACCTAACCACTAAATTAGTAAAAAGGAAGTCAAAATTCAACATCCTTCAAAGACTAAATCTAAGCATGTTTAGCAAGGGTGATTAGAACTTAAAACATGAATTTAGAAGGAAGCTAAGTCATTCGGCCATGACATACCAAAATGATAAGGAAGTTATAAACATATCTAAGTTAGATAGCAATTATTGAGTTAGTCTTTAAATTACATAAATCAACTCACAAAACAAGAGAAAATGAACTAGAAGGTCTTAGAAACCTAGAGTTCACATTCATCCGCTCTAGGATAATTAAGAGGAAAAGAGTTTAAAATCTTGGTTTATATAACTTAATAAGTCTTATAATGTTAAAGGAAGAATTAAAAGTTTAAAAGAAGGTAGACAAAGACACAAGTTACCATTCGGCCATGTTCAATCAAAATATCTTAAATAAGTTAAAAAATTTTAAATACTTAATATTTGAACTTAGTATGATTAGGACTTGCATAAGACTTGAACAAATGAGGAGCACAAAGAATAAAAATTTAAAAGGTGCCATTCAGCCACCTAGAGCAAAATTCTAAGATGTAAAAACCTCATGAAACTAATATGAAATTGAGAAAAGGAAAGGATGATGAGCAACTTAGAAGGTTAATAGAATTAAGTCCCTTGAGTGATTCAACATCAAAAATCGAATTGAGATATTAGGTTGGACATGTATTTGTGATATAATGCTATGTGATTTACTATCCAACTTGTATCACTAATTCTGAATGCACACTATTTATGTATGATTGAATGATGAATGCATATGAGTAAGAAAGGATGATGTTATGTATGAGTATTATTTATGTTGATGTTGAGATGGAATTTGAAATCTATATGTGTATTCCATATTGGTTGGAAATTTTTTTCAGCATACATGATTATCTAGAAGCCTTTCAAATGAACTTAAAGAGATTAAGGGATCATTAAAGCAAACCTTATGTGAAAATGTAAGACTACTCTCGTGTACTTTGTGCATACCAATTCGAAAGGGCAACCAGAGCCCTACTGAAGCTGAGTCAAAGGTTTCTCCTAGGAGACAAAGGTTTCTCCAAAATCCTTCTACAATGAAGGCATTGAGTCCTTCACACCTTATATGGTGGTGACGATCATCTACGAATTAG
Organism: Canavalia gladiata; assembly: GCA_037954105.1. Classification (NCBI taxonomy): domain Eukaryota; kingdom Viridiplantae; phylum Streptophyta; class Magnoliopsida; order Fabales; family Fabaceae; genus Canavalia; species Canavalia gladiata. Next base: position 36,603,916 of record CM075665.1, read on the forward strand.
CTTATATCCTTAGTAGTAGGAGGTGGGAGTAGAGTCAGCGAGAAGATGTTGTTTGACAAATTGGTGAATGTCTATGTCTAATTAATTTTACCTTAAGGTGGTGAAATCAGATTTGCATGAGCCCCAAGAGTGGACTAGAGAAAAGATAAAGACAAAAAGAAGTAACAAATAATAAAGTTTAAGACATAGAGTAATATGTATGTCAAATGATAACTTAATTATGATCCCAAAGTTATGAATGTTAAGAAGAATGCATGTTGAAATACTGAGTGTATGTTTCTGAATAAAATTAACCCACTTTAGAAGAATGTTTTCAAAGGATTAAAAGTAAGCTTATATGCATGAAATGATTTCTTAAACAAACTAAAGTGGCTAGGATAAATGTGATGACATTAGAATAGAATAGAAAGCCTACTGAAAAACTTAATTTCTCACCTCTACTTCTGCCACTTTCTTCCCAAACGACATCGATGTCCTTTGTGATGGAAGTAGTATTCATTGACATTAGTCATGTCGATTAGACTACGGACCCCCACAATTTATTGATCACGGAACAAGCCAACGTGCACATCTATTTTTCTCTTGGGCCTTTGTTCATTTCAGAAGTTCTAATCCCGAACTTCTTGACCTCGGATTCACTTTACCTCTAGAGGATTTTCACCCTGGCAGAGTATTCCCAACCCCACGCACTAACCAGAGACAGCGGATGACGCATACAGTTGATTCCTCTTCCTCTGAAGGGGAAACCGATTTGCAGACCCCATCCCTCTACCATGGTCTGGCACATAAATGATCCTCACAGAGAAGCTCTTTGCAACCAATGCCTTACCCTTTTCAAGTCTACCAAGAGATGCCAGATGGAACATACATGTCGTTGGACCCAAACATGTGGATGGACCAATTCCATCAGTAGGCCATAAAGGTTCGTGGGTCTCCCAATTTCAGCAAGGAACTAGAGAAGTTTGAAGACATACCGATAATGTACATGTTGTATATAACTGGATGCAAGCATCCTAGAATTAGTATTAGTATTAGTATTATGTAGTATGTTATGTAAATTTGATAAATGTATAATAGTTTGTAGTAAAAAGTTTGTAAATTATGGTTTGTAATTATTGTATGATAAAGCCCACAAGCTTAAGACTTATGTGATGTATGAAATGATATGGATAACTATTATATGATATGTATACAATGTTCAATTTATGTTAACTGTGTGCATGAAAATTAAGAATCACGAGAGTAATACAAGAAATTGATACACTTAACATCTTAATCACGCGTAGAATTCGCCTAGCGATTTATTTTACCGCTACATACATTTTATCGACGAGGCTCATAGTTTATATTAAAAAGTTTTAAAAACAAAATTTACAATATTTTCATACAACTATTTTTTATAAATAATTCTGCATCATAAGATAAAAAACTAATAATGGAACCAAATGAATGACTTAAGCGTAAAATTGGTAAAAGAGAGTCATAGGTGTCTTACGAAACTTGTAGCATTTTTGGTTCCTAAAACAACTTTCACTTGGTAGTTTTTAGATTTATGAACAAAGCAAGCTTTTGGAACTTATGAATTAATTTTTCTTAGACTTTTTAATGTTTTATTCCATGGGTTTAGGTTTGGACATTTTATCACACAAGTCCATAATAGTAAGAAAATCAATAACTTTCAAACTTTAAGCATAAAAATCTTCTAGATAGCACTATTTTCAAGACAACAAATGTAGATCCACAAGTTCTATCCCAAGATCCATCCATCTCATGTCATGAATACTTCTAAAATTTTCCTCATGACCTCTCAAAAATTTTCCTCAAGTCCTAATGATACTAGTGGGGTTTGGTGTTTAGAGGTTGATTTTAGCTTAAATCTCCAAGATGGAAACTTAAGCTTAAGGTGCAAGGTTAGGATTTTTCGATTAGGTTTAACTTGGAGGGAGTTTGGAGAGATTTTGTAAGTGTTTAGAGAGTGAAATATGAAACAAATGAAGCCTCTTGAGGTGCTAAGTGAATTTGGCGAAGCAAGGGCAAGTTAGGAATAATTTTTCACTTAAGGGTATTTTGATAATTTTGCATAGAATTTCCATTTTCCAAAATAATTCAAAATATGAGAAATTATCCTTTTAGAATTATATTAGTGTTAATGAGGTTGATTTTGTCACTAATCAAGTTTATCTTTCCTTAAGCATGGTTAATTTTAATTAATCAAAATTAATTAACCTTAACCATGGTTAAAGGAATCTTTGCATTTATTACTTTTGTCTTTTACGTATTTACTTTGTGTTAAGTCATATGGTGACTTATCAACATGTTTTCCACACTTTCTTGCCCTTCCAGCCTTGTAGGGGTATTTTCATAATTTTTCTCAACATTACATGAGAAGTTCCCAAATTGTTCCTTTCATAATTCTAACACTTTTTGGTTTGTTCCTGAGTTAATATAAGGTCATTTGATATTTTTTTTTGGGAAAAAATTAGCCCTGTGCAGAAATCAGAGCTTTCTGTGGGTGTTTTGAGCATTTTCAAAGTTTTCTAAAGGCTTTTTCATCCCTTCTTTGTTTCTAAGTTTTTCTTATTACTTTTGATTATTCTTAATGTGCTATAATCCCTTAAAATATCTTTTAAATCCTATTTTATATTTTTCCTGCATATTTTTTGGGTTGCCTAATTATAGGGGCATTTTCATCATTTACACCAAATTTTCTAATTTCTCTATTTTTAGTTCTTAATCCTACATGGTTTCCTTCTAGAGATTATTTATAGCTTTAAGAGTTCATTGTGAAAATTTGTGGGTGTTACACAATGTAATTACAACGTACCATATCATATTATTTTTTCAGAATATAAGAGTTCAAGTGCACCCTTTGTTTACCTTAAATTCTGTACATATGTAGATTTAAAAAAAATTATTTACTTTAATTTATATTAAGGAAATATCTATGGAACATACCTTATATATGTATGCTTAACGTATCCTATCATATTATATTTGAGGAATTGTAAGTGTTTACAATACAACCATCACTTTCCTTAATATGAATGTTCACTTAATTATTTCATCATCCAAAAAATCCAAAAAATTGTGAAAAAATTCTCTCTGTAGTAAATTTTTTTTAAAAAAATTCTTTTAACTACTATTCTCAAAATCCCCTTAAAATTTCAACTTTTTTAAAAATCCTTTCTAATCAACTCTCTTTTAATCCATTACTACTTATCCTTGAGTTTTTCATCACACTAGGGGGAATACATAGAAGTAGGATGAAATCTTGTGAGGCTATTTTAATTATATGAACTTTTATTCTTTAAAATCATATTCGATAAGTATTTAATTCTATTTAAAGGATCAAGAAATTTTCAATATTTTAAAATTATACATTTAACTTAGGGTACCATTCTTAAAAATGAACAAGTGGGATGCTAACACCTTCCCTACTTGTAACTAACTCTAGAACCTAGAACTTATCTATTAGGTGTTTTCTAAACATTTTTCCTTAATAAAAACTTTGGTGGTTTCTCTACTAATGTTTAATTTATAGTTTTTGGGTTTCACCATCCTATTGTGATTTTTGTTATGATAAGTAATGATACCTAATAAGTATAAATTTTATAAATGATTATCTCTCATTTGAAGCTCATTAAGACTTCTTATATTTCCAATTAAGTGGTCTTTGTCATATTTTATGAGTTTGGGTTCATATGAAGTTTAATTGAATTTCTTTGCTTAACCGATTAAAATGACACTATTATAGTATTTTGAGCATAACAGGAGTTTTAGACTTCCAAAAATCATGAAATTTATCTTGAATGAAAGCTTGAAGAAGTTTCCACAGTTAAAAATCAAGATCAGACTCTAAATGGGATGTATAGGACTCCGAAATTATCTCAAAAGATGAGATAGTGTGCTATCGCTGAACCTGAATAGTGTGCAAAGATCTGGCCATATCTTGAGATACAGACGTCATATTAAGATGAAATTAGATTTGTTGGAAATCTAAGATCTAGGGCTACAACTTTTGTTCAGATCTAAAGCTCTAAATCGGACACGTGAATATCCGAAATTGCGCTGCAATCAACGTCAAAATTATTGCGCTGATTGATGACAAAACGTCAAAAATGTTTTGCATTTTCAACAAAGCCCATGTGAAAGAAATAAAAGGATGGAAAAGTAAAAAAGCTGGTTGGTGACCTTCTGAAGATGATGCCTCAAAAATCCTCTATAAATAGAAGGGTTTATAAGAGGAGAAACACACCTTGGATATTAACTCCAATACCATTTTCCATCTTTCTTTCTTTGTTGTTAGTTTGCCTCCTTCATGGAAGGCTAAGTTTGAAATTTCAATTCAAGGATTCAAGCTATATTCATTTTAACTTTGAGGTCTTGATCTTTATTTACATGCTTATTAAGTGATTTCTACTCTGTTTTACTCTATTCTTCAATTTTATTCTTTTAATCAAAGTTTGTTCGGTTGACGTATTTTGATTAATGCATAATTGATTTATAATTGGTTTTTGATTGGTAAATCATTTTCCAAAAGTTTGTAGAGTAGAAATTAAGTAATTGAGTTGAAGGTTTTCATTTTATTACTTACTTAACCTGAATTCTGATTTTGAAATTGGTTTAGATCTAATGAAAGATTAAGTGGTTACTAAATCTTGTTGATCATAATCAATTGAACCCTGAGAGTTTTCTCAGTAGAGAATTCAAGGATAATTTTAGGGGTTCCAGATGATCTTGGGTTGATAAACATAATGCATGATTTTAGTGATCAATGATTAGTTAAGAAAATAGCCTCAGAATTCCTTAAGTTGATAATCGGTAAGTCAAATTAATTTCATTCTATATTTTATATTTAGAACTTAATATTACTTCTTTACAAAATCCCCTTGTTCTAACTTTCTCCTAATTTGCTTAAGAATCTGAAATGGTCTTTGGAAGATGACCTAGGTTGTACCTTATACTATACCAATAGTTGGAGAAAATCTAGAAATTATTTTTGAGCGTTTGCGACGAGCGTGTCAATACCATTAGAGATTTTGGAGAGTAAAGCCTTGTTCAAGGTTAAGTATCTAATTCATTGTTAATCCTTTTCTCTATTTTTATAATTTATTTATTATATTTAATTATGTACATTGTAACTATATGACAGACCAATAATATTTATTTTGTTATTTTTCTACAAGGTTATATTATTAATAATATGTATAAAAGGTTTTCATGTTCTCGGCATATCACTTTGATATAGCATGCATCTCATGAGTAAGGCCTTATGCCCAAGTTTGAGGGAAACTAGGATTGACATTTAGTGGTGTCACTTTAGCTATACATCCTATTTGACAATCACGTAAACCCTAATTAGAGTGCGTCCTTTTTGTGATGTTCCAAATCTAACATCATAGTTTACTGTTGTGATAAACATCATGGATTAAAACTTGATTCTAGTGACCTTTATGTCTTGAATTACAAGCCACATTGTGTGAGATTTATAGATTAGAAACGTCTTAGATTTGGAGCATAGGTTACCTAAAATAGGACATGTAGAGGGCATACTGTCCTTTTGTTCTCATTTATTCATTTATGAATTTCTAATTTAATATAGAGAAATTAAATTTGATGTAGACAAGTGAGAAAGAACGAATGAATTAGAACTAAAGATAAAAAGATTTAGAATTAAATTAGAAAGGGATAAATTTAAAATTCTAATAAGTAAAACATAGAAAAATAGGTTGGAAATTATTAATTTAAAAATAAAAAATTAGAGATTAGATGAAATTTTAGCATATAATGAAAAATTAAAAAAGGAACTTTAAAATATGGATAAATTAAATATAGTGAAATTGAAAGTAACAGAAAATTAAGGAACTTAAGGATAAGAATTTCAAAAGTATCTATGAAATAAAAATAAATGTGAGATCTATGGAATTAAGGAAAAATGTCGTGTTGCACCAAGATAATAGACAAGCCATCTTATAAATGTTTGTAGAAAAATATGGGAACATCCTAAACCCATTAAAAGTGTAAGTAAGAGAGGATGCCATTACAGCCCTAGCATGGTACTATGACCTGCCTTTGGGAGGCCTTATATTCTCAAACTTTGAGTTGGCGCCTACCTTGGAAGAATATGAATTATAACATTCTAAAAATGAAGTCTATTTTCAGCCTAAGTCATGTATGCAGTTTCATTATTAAATTTTTACTTCATGATACAGAATCTTTTTAGAAATTATTATTAGTGAAAATACGGTAATTTTTTTTTTAAAAAAAACTTTGGTTGGAAATGCAAGCTTCTTCATGGTGATTGTTGTATCGAAAAATAAATAATTGAATATTCTCATTCGCATCTAATTAATAACTTGTCTATGTTACTTATACAAGCTTACAACTTATTTCAATCACTTAGGTTCACAAGTTAGCACAAACACTTACATGTCATGAATTATATAAACATTTTAGTTACGCAGTCCATAGAATTAAAGAAAGTTAAGTTAAGATATCAATGCCTTTAGATACTTAATTATACATATTACTACTACTACCACCACCATCACCACCACCACCACGACTACTGCCATATTTACGTCATAGACAATATAATAAATGTAACACCCTAATAATGATATCCATCCAACAGTTAGGTTGTATTGCAGGTTCACTAATAGTATGTTACTTTATAATGTGGAATCCATTTATAAAATTACTTTTACAGAAAATACAATATAAATTTTTCTTTTAAAACATTTGTTGAATATACGAGCCTCGCCGCGGTAATCAATGTTGAATATAATGAATGTTTTGATATCGTCACTCACATTAATTTTGAAATGTCGCATTCTTTTACTTGTCGTACTAAACATTCATTTCCACAAAAATATTTACAATATTAGTTATATATGTAATACAACACACAAACAACAATAATTTAAGGCTTCTAGTGATTCCTTTAAATAAATCAAAGGCTTCAATACCCTTCACAAGTTACAATCTTCTAAAGCAAAAGGTACAGAGTTGGACAAAGAAAAAGAAGATCCTTTATAGCTCTTGTCGCATTCCTTTCCATGAAAATTCATCTCTAATCTGTGTTATTCATTTCATATAGATTGCTACCATCACAAAGAGTATGATTGGACTCTAGGAAAGAAATGAGAGGTAGAGACTGAGAAATTGTAATTTCACAATAGGTGTCTACCCTAAGGTTGGCGTCATTATTTCTGACCTAGTTACTTCAATTTATTGAGAAAAGGTGACATACGTACAAGTTCAATTATTACTTTTTAAAATTATATTTATCTGAAGTGAGTTCTTTTTAATAATAACAAATCTTATACAACATGCAACTCATAGATACTTTGAATAACTTTTTCATAGAAATGCTCATTGACATAAATTTCATGCATTCTTTGGATCATTTTCAATCATAACATAGATATTATTTGACTCTTACTCATTTTATGCCTTATTCATAATCATTTTTATTCTCTAGTCACCCTCTCATTGAAAATTTCATTTAAGGTATAACATTAACCATTTATTCAAACAACATCTTCCACTTGTCTACTACTCCACCTTCTCATCTTGGATATGAGCTCATTCTGGATGGTCGTCACCATCATAAATTTGGAAGACTTACAGCTTCCTCATAGAAGGATTTATTTGAAGCCCTATGGCTTCACCATAGAAGTTTATGTACCTTCTAATTGCCATAGAAGGACATACCACCTTCTAAGTGTGCATAAGTCCAGACTTTTAGTAGTGTTAAGTTTTCACATAAGGTTATTCTTTAGTGCTCTCTTAACGTATTAAGTTCCATTTCAAGTCTTTAAAATATGATGCATGCTCAATATTCAATCAAAATGTTATGTACATATAGCACCCAATTCATTCATTTAATACTAATCATGGAACTATATAGACATACACAAGTCATCATGTCATCTAAGAGATGACACAAGTCATTGCATCATTCAAGAAAGCACATAACTCATTTACATATCACATTACTTCTCAAAAATCATCCAAGAGAATATTTCATGTACTTTATGCATAAATTCATATATCCAAGAAGCAAAAAAATGAGATAGTGTAATTATTTTTAACTAGAAATCTCTCTCCTTATCCATATTACTTGATTATGCTTGATGTTAAGTCTGTGGCCAACATATAGCTCCTTCCAAGAATTTTCCCATCTTATTCATCTTTTGAGATTTATGAGAAATCTCTCATGGGAACATAGTCTACTCATCCTTCTAAATTACTTCTCAACCTTTCATTTTCTCAAATATTAAGGTTCTCTACACTTTTAATTTAGGTTTGTGACATGGTGTAGCTTATTATCATAGGCTAAATGGCCTAGGTAAGTTAATATACTTTGCGTTTATAAATTTAGATGTTTTATTCACAGCTTCTTTATCTCAAATTTGAGTGTTATAAGTTTTATACTTTCTTGACCATTAACTCCATTATTTAAGATTGTGTCACTAATTAATATAATTGTTTGCTTTCTTGCTTATAGATTCAAGTCCTTTTGCTTATGGATTCAAATCTTCCTACTCACATCTCACTCAAATATCCTTAAGCTTCTAATTTTAACTCATCATCTAATATTTAAGGGAAGTTGGCCGAATTGTATGTTTAGTTTCCTATGGCATATAGTTCATGTTTCTTACACTTAAAAGATGATTTGTATTAGTTTAGGGCTTAGACTAAAAAATTGAACCAATTTAGTATCATTTTCCTTTTTAGGACATGCCTTGCCAAACCTACTCCTTAGCCTCCTAAAGCATCGTGGTTCATTTTTTCTTACATTTAGAGGATGGTTTGTATTAATTAGGACTTAGGCTATTAAACTAAACTAACTTAGAGATTTTTATGACTTTCCTTCTTACATTATTAGGTCTGGCCGAATGGTCCATCACACTCTCACAACTCCATAATTGATTTCTAATCACCACTTTATGCATAGTTGAGTTCATTTCTAAGTGCTAACAAGATTTTAACTTTCTCCAATTTACTCAAGCATGGCCAAATGGTTATCCTAACCATTACTAAGTCTCTTTGAAACCTATAATTCTTTCCTTATACATGGTTAGGCTCCTCTTTACACCTTAATCAAAAGTTTAAACTAAAGTCCTCTTAATTAAGGGAGAGTGGATGAATCCATACCATGTCCAAGCAAAGATCTTTTTTCTCAATTTCTTCTCACTCGACCTATGTGTCATAAATTTAGAACTTGTTACATCTATTAATTTTGGTTCCATCGAGATTTAGTCTTGCTCCAAATCTTTGGTCATGATCAAGGAGATTTTTAAGTGTCTTGTTCGACTTTTCGTCCATAATTCCACCCTTTCTCTTACTAGCTTTAAGGTCCAACTTTTGAGTTAAGTTTGTAACTTTTGAGACTTAACCTTTATAGTCATTTAGGATTATTATCATATGGGTTCAGATCTAGACTTTTATCAAAGTCTAAGTTCAAGATTAAAGCAAGAAGACATAAGCAAGCTTACCACTTTAAACATAAAGACCATAAAGAAAACATTTTTTCAAGACAACCAAATGGATATCTACTAGATCTATCCATCCCTTACTTTGAGCACCTCAAAAATTTTCAAAAAAACTTTAAAATCTTCCCAAACTTCAAAGAAATTATTTTAAGAAATTTTAATTGATTAAACTGCTCAAAAGGTTACAAAAAGCACTTTGATCCATCAAAATTCCCTTTTAACTTCCAAAATATCACTAAGAAAGTAGGGTCCGTAAAACTTAGAGAGAGATATACCAAAATAGAGAAGAAAAATAAGCTAAAACACATAATTAAAAGCTTAGAAAAAGTGTATGGTAAAGATCCTCCTTGTTGAAGATTTATGAAAGGATTTGGTAGGTCTTTTGAAGTTGATTTTATTTTCCTTTGTGGTCAACAAGAATTCCTTCAAGAATGGTGATAAGGCTTTGTTTGTTTAGCTTATTATAACTTAAACTTTAAAGATGGAAGTTCAAGCTTAGTGTAGGTTTTGGTGTTTTAAGAGAAGTTGGAGTTTTATGTGAGTTTAGAGAGCTTGTACAAGTGCTTAGAAGCGTATTGATGGAGAAAATTATCCCTCCCTTGGTATTTCTAAACAAATTTGGCCACTTAGGGCACTTGGGAATTAAATTCCCACTTAAGGGTATTTTGGTCCATTTATATGTAATTTCCATTTCCAAATTAAATGTAAATTTAAGGAATTATCCTTTAGGATTAGTTTAACACTAATCAATCTAAATTTAACACTAAACAAGGTTAACTTATTCTAGGTATGGTTAATTTTAATTAATCAAGATTAATTTACTTTAACCATGGTTAATTTTATCTCTTCTCATCAATACTTTTGTCTTACATGTCATAAAGGATGGGATTGATCATAGGGTGAGTTACCCCTCATTTTCCACATGATAATTTTCTTGATCAATGGATACGATCCTATTCCCGGCTTCTGCTTCGCATTTTCTTTCCTTCCCAACCTTCCAAGGGCATTTTGGTAATTTATTAATATTTTTCTAGAAAGTTCCCAAACTTTTCTCTTGATATTTCTAACACTTATTGGTCATTCTTATGTTTTAGACATTTTCGGTAGTGTTTTCATTCTCTCTTTGTTTCTAATTTTTCTTCATGACTTCTTAACTATCATTGATGGGTTCTAAGTCTTTAGAATGTTTTTTAACTTTTATTTTAATTTACCTGGACATTTATTTGTGTCATCCTAGTGCAAGGATATTTTTTTAATTTTACAAAAGTTCTCTAATTTCCTTATAAATTTTGGAGGAAAATTCATAATTTTTAATTTCTCAATCACTAAGTTAGAAAAAGAAATTTGGGGTGTTATAATAAATCTACTTACTACTTATTTATATTACAGTAATGATGATTATAGCTCAAGCTAATGTGAAAATTTAGTTCCTTTTAGGCCATCTGTTTGTTTTTGCTATGATGAGTCCGTACTTCTCCATCACTGAGTTCGCTATCCCTCTAGAAGTGTTCCACCTTAATGGGGTGTTTCCACCTCCACCAGAATATCAAGAACCTTTAGTAACACCTACTGAAGACTCTTCTTCTTCAGAAAAGGAAACCAACCTATAAACACCGTTCCATTACTATAGCACTTTGCATGTTTGGTCATCCCAGGGCAATTCCACATACCCCAAGCCCTATTCATTCCAGGCGTTCCAGGAGATGGCAGATGGGACCTTCGTTTCCCTAGATGAGAGCTTATGGTTAGAGTGCTATCACCACCAGTCCTGAAGTGTTTGCAGAGTTATCTCTAAGGAAAGATAAATCAAGTCATACACATAATGTACAATTTGTAAATAGATGGATGAATGTATCCTAATTACTAGTAAGTAGATTGCATTATAAGTAATGCGAAGATGGTAAGAATAATTATGTATGTAATTAAGTGTGTAAAGGAACTAATAACCTAACTAAGTATGTATAAACAAGGATTATATAATTATAAGTTGTATGAATGGTAGTGCTTCTAGCAACCTTAGGAGCAATTTAATCAGTTAAAATTTATTAAAAATCAATTTTAATGCTTTTGGAAATATTTGAGTGTTTATGAGAAAAATTTTCAAGTGCTCAAAGTAAGATATTGTTAAACTTTGGCATGGATCTAGTAGATCTACACTTCTTTGCTATAAAGGTGCTTTCTCTAAAATTTTTATGTTTAAAGTTAGTAACTTGATTATGTATTTACTTAAAACTTTTACTTGTGCGTTTGTTATTGCTAAGAGTCAAGATTTGGACTCATGTAATAAAAACCTTAAAGGAACAATAAAAATTATGGAATAACATCCATAAACTTAACTTGGATAAAGACTTAAAGGTACCGAGTGTAAAGGAGAAATTTTGGATCCAAAGTTGCACAAATCACTTAAGACCTTCCATGAGCATGAAAAAAGCTATGAAGTAGGGAAAATTTGTGGATGAATCTAAGGGCTAATGATGAACCATGTTTTAAAATTTGTGACACCAAGGTCATATGGCAAGAAAATTGAAAAAAGACCCTTGTTCAAAACACCTATAACATTCGACCACTTCCTAGTAAATTAGGAGAACTTAAGTTTAAACTTTTGATTAGGGTATAAAGAGGAACCAAATAAAGTATAACTATGGAATTATAAGTTTGAAAGGAACTTGAAATTATTAAAGAGTTCATTTGGCCACTTTGGTTAAGTTGAGTAATCATATGCTAAAATCCACAACACCAAGACCATGGGAAGACAAATTAAGGAAAAAGAACCTTGTTCTAGCCACCTAGGGTATTCGGCCACTCTCCCATTAATTAGGAAAAATTGAGTTAAAATTTTAGTTAAGGTTTGAAGTGGAGCCTAAACAAGTTTAAGAAAAGAATTTTAAAGTTAAGAGAGATTTGGTGATGGTTGTTGGGTAACATTTGGTCATGTGCACAAAATTAGTAAGAACTAATTAAGCAATCTTGCTAAAATTTAAAAATGGATCAAAATGAGCTTAAGGAGGTAACTATAAGTTAAAAATGGAGTAGATGAAGGAGCAAGGACATTTGGCCATGCTCATTAGATAAGGAACAAAAATTCCTAAAATTTCCTAAGGTTGGTGTAATTAATATCCTAACTCTTAATTAGTGAAAGTCATCTTTCTAAGATAAGAAAAATTGAATTATAAGTCCTTAGGACTAGGGAATATGCACTCGGTCATTTAGGGAATAAATAGACAAATAGGCTAATTTGGATATTTAAGGATAATTAAATAAGTCATGAGTAGAAAACTTAAAGTTTATGAGAAAAGAGGCAAGTAAGTAGGTTTATGAATGGGAAAAATCTAACTAGCAAATTTATTTGTCAAAAGGCATAAAACATGTAAAAATTAAAGTTGAATTAAGTAAATGATGCATAAGACTTTCAATTAAGAAAACAAAAAGTATACAATTATAAAGGCCATTTGGCCATCTAGAGAAGAAGTTATACACCATAATTTTTCATTAAAAGTGTTAAGAAGAATTTAACCTTTAAGGAAAGGAACGATTGAGAGGTAACTTAGAAGGATGAGTGAACAAAATTCTATTAGTGTTTCATCATAAATTTTAAGAATTGAGCAAGTTGAACAAGTGAAAATAAATGATTATGCTGCCCAAGAATTAACATCTAGCTAAAATAGGTAAGTTTTTAATTAAAGATGAATCTTTGCTTGAGAATGTTATGCCAAGTTGTTGTAGTACTTTATGAGTACATAAAGAGTAATGTGAAATGTATGAATATTACTTATGAATGCTTAGAGAATGATGTTTTACATGATGATTAGGTATGGATAATGTTGTGATAGTAGTATGAAAGTAGAGATTAAATGTGCATGACATATTGGTTAGATTGTTTAAGCATGTATATTATCTGAAAGCCATTAAAATGAACCTAATTAACTAAGGGATCATTAAAAAAATAACTTATGTGAAAACTACTCTTAATGTGTCTTATGCACATTCAAAAGGTGCTAGGTCCTTCTAAAGAGGAGACAAAAGGGTTCTCCAAAAATTCTTCTATTATGAAGGTCTAGGTCTTCAATATAAATTATGGTGACGACCATTAAGGAATAAGCTCATGTCCTAAGAATAAAAGGTAGAGTAGCAGAGCCTGTGAGAAGATATTGTTTAACTAATATTAGCATATCCTATGTCTTAATTATCATTAAGAGAGTGTGATAGAGAATAAATAAGAGTTATGTAAGACATAGAGGAGGTGATAGTCAAATAACATATATGATGTGATTCAAAAGATTTATGATGCTAAAGTAATTTATATGCTTAACTAAAGATATTTCATCTTGTGTAAAATAAATCCACTCTAGCTAGAGTTTTTAAAACATTAAAAATTAAACTTGTATGCATGACATGTTTTCTAATAAACTAAAGTGGATAGGATAAAAATGATGTCACTAACCTAGGGTAGGATCCTACTGAGAAACTTAGTTTTTCATTCCTTCTCTCACTACTTTCTTCCCTGACGCCCTTGATGTCTTTCGTGAATATGGTAGTCTTTGTGGAAATAAGTAATGTGAATTGGACCGCAAACGCTCATGGGCTGATGATTACAACTCAAGCCAACGTGTGAATTTACTTCTCTTTGGGACATCTGTTTATTTTTACTGTGATGAGTCCAGACTTCTCCACCAGAGTTTGCTATACCTCTGGAAGCCTTCCATCCTAATAGGGTGTTTCCATCTCCTCCCAACTACGAGGCACCTTTAGCAGCACCTATTGAAGACTCTTCTTCTTTAGAAGGGGAAATTGACCCACAAACATCGCCCCACTACTATAATACTTTACATGTCTAGTTGTCTTAGGGCAGTTTCCCGTATCTTAGGCCTTATTTATTCCAGCCATTCCAGTAAATGGTAGATGGGACTTTCGTCGCCTGGATGAGAGCTTATCATTGGAGGGGGACCATCACCAGTCCTAAAGTGTTCAACAAGGTTCTATCTTTAATGAAGGAAAAAGCAAGTCATACCGATAATGTAAGATTTATAAATAGATGGATGAATGCATCTGAATTACTAGTATGTAAATATGGTAGAAATAGATTATAGTATAGTTATAGTAAATATGGTGGAAATAATTACGTATGTAATTAAGTGTATAAAGACATGTATGTAATTAAATGTGTAAAGGCTCTAATGCCTTAACCTAACTATGTATGTAAAAATAAATACTATGTAATTATTAAGGATTGTATAATTATAAGTTGTATGAATGTTATTTGTTTGAGTTGTGATGAACTAATTTACTGCTCACTAGAGAAAATTAAAATGAAAGAAATAATTTTTAATGTTAAAGAATTATACATGCACGAGAACGCCCATTTCTTTACATTCTGCTACGAACGCTATTTCGACGAGGCTTCCATTTTATACTAAAGTGTTTTAAAAAAAATTATCGTATTTTCAATAATAATTATTTTCTAAAGATTCTGCATCATGAGATAACAGTCTATTAATGGAACCGAGTATACGACTTAAGCACAAAAATGGTACTCATTTTTAGGGTGTTATAGGAATTGTGCGTATGACTCAAGCTTAAAAACAAACTTCATTTTTAAGGTGTTATAGAATGTCTCAAACTATCTAATAGTTATTTGTTTATAAAACAATGTATGATAACTTATGAATCATGATGTATATGATATATTTAGTTTCTAATTAAATTTTAATAATTTTACTAGGTTCTTGTTGTCTTATTTGTTTATTCTAGTTGGTAAGGTTTGTATTAAGATATTCAATTTCTGGTGGTGTATTAAAATTATTACACTATTAAAACATCTACTTTCTACATCGATTGTGATCATATTGATTATGACCATAAATGATGTAGAAAGTGATTTTCTACTTTGGTTATGACCTTTACTAATGTAGAAAGCGATACTTTATATGTCAATTATGGTCTTATAACTAATGTAGAAAGTGAGGTTTTTTTATATATGTTTAAACTCATAACCAATATAGAAAATCACTTTATACATCAATTACTGGAAGTGGATGTCGAAAATGGAACTTTTAACATCTGTTGAAGAACCGATGTAGAAATTATGATTTTCTATGTCCCTTATATATATACTGTCTAATAAGCCAATGTACAAAGTCAAAAACAACCAATGCAAAAATAATTTTTCCCATCAATTGTTGCTAAAAATATTGAATAAGACCCATGTGCTGCATAATTTCTTTAGTGATAAATTTGAGAGAATTGTTGGTAATATAACAACTAATAATTTCCTAACTTTCAATGATGATAAAATCCTTGAGATGGAGCAAGGCATAATAGGGTCTTACATAATATAACCCTTTCCAAACTTTTTTTTTCATGGGTCATATATGAAATCAATTTCCATGGTTGTAAGAGCATTTGATGGATCTAGAAAAAAATTTATTGTGGAGATAAATCTACTAGTCCAGGCCAGTCTCATTACTTTCAACGTAGCCTTCCATGTGATTGACATAATACCAACATACAGTTATTTATTAGGAAGACGCTAGGTTTATTGTGCTCAAGTTGTACTTTTGTCCTTGCATAAAAAATTGATGATAAACTAGTGATCATTTTTGTAGAGGAGGATTTGCTGGTTAGTAAACCTACAATCACTTCCTATACTGAGCCTGTAAAAGAGGCTTTGAAAACTTATTTCCAAGCCTTATAGATAGTCAACGTTAGTATGATTAAGGATGAGGAATCCTTATAAGGGCCACAATGTCTAAAACATCATTGATGATGGTAAAGTTCATGCTCAAAAATGGTTTTAGGCATAAGAATAAGCTGAGGAAGAATGATCAGGGACTGACCCATCCCCTTGAGGTGATAGAGACTAAGCATAAGTTTAGCCTGGGATATAAGTTGTTTGGTGTATATACAAAAAGACTAAATCCTAAGAACAAGGAGAAAAGGATGGCTAAGGTTGAAAAGAGAAAGCCTAGAGTCGATAGGGTTCCCCTATGTCATATTTTGAGAAGATTTTGAAGTTCTTGGTTCAAATTCCCATATATTATAGCTATTGCAAACGATAAAGAATTTCCAACTACTATTGATCTTGTGTTTACCTACCAACCATAAAAAGAGCTAAATATTTGGGAGGTCACTGGGTTCTCTCTAACATTTAATTCTCCTTGCTTGTAATTTATAATTTCCATGTTGCAAAATTTGTTAAAAAAATTTTAGCAGGCTCATTACTTCCCTTCTATATATATAATAATAAAAGAAATAACAATTGAATTTTTCAATGGATGTTTATTTCTTTCCCACACTCTTCCTCCCTTTAAATTATTCTTTCAATTAGATATCACATTTCCTTTTTGGCTTACCATTACATTATAGATCTGAAAACAACTTTCCTGACATTGATAATGTTAGTATTGTATCAAGTAATTTTGACTGTCTTATTAATCAAGCCAATGAGGAAAGAGAATGTGATTACAAACTTCCCTTGAATTTCACATCCTAATAGAGAAAAAAGCTAGACAAATATATTCTCTTAATGTATCCACCGAAATAATTAATTTGGAAATTGATGAAAATAAGAAGAAAAAGTTAAATTTAGCATTTTTTTAAAGGGGTAATGGTTCCAAAATGATAAATCTCTTGCGTGACTATGGATTGCAAGTATAGTACTAACCCATAACAAAGTTGTGAAGGTTCAAATATGTATGGATTATTGAGATATGAATAAGCCAACCATAATATGACTTTCCCTTACCTCATGTTGATGTACTAGTTGATAATACTATCCAATATTTATTCTTCTATTTCATGGATGGATTTTCAAGATACAATTATATCAAAATGGTCAAAGAAGATATGGAAAAGATAATTTTTATTATAACATAGGGTACTTTCTATTACAAATACATGCCTTTCTAGTTGAAAAATGTTAAGGAACATATCAAATAGTCATGGTGATGTTGTTTCATGATATGATCCATAAAGAGATTAAGGTTTATGCTAGAGATATGATTGTAAAATCAGGATTTAAAGCTAATTTTATCATTAACTTGTAAAAATTATTTGATTGGATTAGGAAATTTAAATTGAGATTAAACCTAGCCAAATGTACATTCGATGTTAAATCTATCCAACTTATAGGGTTCATAATTAATGAAAGAGGAATTAAAGTTGATGGTGATAAAGTTCGAGTCATTCTTGACATACCTGTCCCATGTACAATGACAGATGTCCAAGGGGTTTTCGGGAGATTGAATTACATTATTAGGTTCATATTCTAGTTGACAGGTAAATGTGAACCTATTTTAAAGTTCTTGTTCAAGAATAAACCTAGGGAATAAAATGAGGATTGCCTAGGAGTATTTTGAAAGGATTAAGATATATCTATGAAGCCCTTCAACCTTGATACCCATAATTCCTAGAAGGCCCCTAGTTTTATACTTGATAATATAAGAATCTATGAGATGTGTGCTAGACCAACATGAGGATTCAAGAAAAAATAAGCATGCTGTTCATTATTAAAGAAAAAAGTGGATTGATTATGAAGCAAGTATTCTTTATTAGACCAAACTTGTTATTCCTTGGCATCAATTGCTCACCGCTTAGGGCAATACATGTTAAGTTACACCACTTGGTTGGTATGTGAAATGGATCTCATGAAGTATGTATTTGAAAATCCAACTCTCTATTGGAGAATTTCTTGATGGCAAGTCTTCAATCTGAGTATAACATAGTGTATGTCACACCAAAAGAATTACGAGAAGTGTTCTTGTTAATTATCTAGATCAGTAACTCTTACTACTAATCAACATAGTGTGAGTTTCTAGATAAATATTTGATGGTTGTATTAGGTAAAAAAGAAGCAAGAAAAAAGAAATGGATTATATTGTTTGGTGGTGCCTCTAATATATTAGGCCAAGGATTAAAAGATATTTTGGTTTCCTCATAAAACTAATAGATCCCAATTATGACTAGATTGTTCTTCATTGTATAAATAACGTAGGAGAATATGAGACTTGTGTTATGGGGATTCATGCTACCATGGAATTTAAAGGAGATTTGGCTCTAGTTATTCACTAAATTAAAGGAGAGTGGGAAACTTTGGAATATAAAATTGATCCCATACTAGGTCTATATATGGATTACTTTGATGAAATTTTCTTCTTTCATATTTCCCGAGAAGATAATTAGTTGGTGGGTGCCCTTGTTACATTATCATCCATGTTCAAAATAGACCATGGTAAGGATATGTCACTCATAAAAATCCAATTCATGATTAACCGAAACTTTGTCAATCCATTAAAGAAGAGCAGGATGAAAGGCCATGGTATCATGACATTTAGTGTTATCTCTAAAATAAAGAATATCTCACTAGTTCCTCAAAGAATGATAAGAGAACTGTAAGAAGGTTAACAATGAATTTCTTTCTAAATGAAGAAGTGCTCTACAAAATATATCATGATAGGATATTACTCAGGTGCATAGACACAACAAAAGCTTGGAAAAATATCAAAGAAATCTGTAAGGTTTCTTTTTGGACTCATGCAAATGGATATGCAACGATAAGGAAAATTTTAAGAGTAGGATATTATTGGTTGACCATAGAAAACGATTTCTATAAATATGGGGAGATCTATCATAGGTTCCATGTATACGGTGATAACATTAATGTCCTATCCATATCATTGAATGTATTATCATCACTATGGACCTTTGCAATGTGGGGAATGAATTTCATCAAACCAATTGAACCTAAAGCATCAAATGGACATATCTTCATACTTGTTGCAATTGATTATTTCACAAAATGGATTGAGGTTGTTTCTTATACTAGTGTGATGCGAACGATGATGGCAAGCTTTGTCAAAAGAGAATTAATTTGTCGTTATGAATTTCCTAACAAACACATCACAAATAATGACACCAATCTAAATAATAAGATGATGAAAGAGTTATGTGAAGGTTTCAAAATCGAGCATCACACTTCTTCTTATCTCCCAAAGATGAATAAGGTTATGGAAGTAGCAAATAAAACATAAAGAATATTATCCAAAAGATGGTGTTAGCATGAAAATATTCGCATGAAATTCTTCCTTGTGTTCTTCATGCTTATTGTACCTCTGTTTGTATATTAATTGGGGAAACTTCATTCTCTCTAATATATGGTGAAAACAAAAGCATAGCCATTTGTAAAAGAAAATGAACATCAGGATTGTATTTGATTTAATAAATCCATCTACAAGCAATAGGTTTCTTGTTTTCTAGAGGATCAACCAGCTGCCAAGTACTATTTTTATGTAAAGCAACAAGTTCTTCCTCTATATCTATCTTCTAGCAATCATGCTTAACAACTTCTAAGTAGGATTTGGGTGTAATAGTGATAGTGATATTGAGAGTAAAAGATTTATATTTATAAGAAAAATTAGCATAGCTAAGAACAGGAGGATAAATATTAATTGTGGCTTCAAGAGAATTAGATATAGTAAAGGTGGAAAGGAGACTACACTGATAATCTTGAAGATAGGAAAGAGGTTTACGAAGATGAGTAGATTTTCTTGAAGTTTTAGGAGTGGTTAGAGGTTAGGATGAAGAAATAGAGATGGATGGGGGAATGTGAAAGGAGGATCAATAAGATAGTTATGATTAAAAATAGGTAAAGGAATAGTAAAACTGGTTGTGTGATCAAAGTTATGTGTGATATTATGGAAGAGAAAAATGTGTTCATAAAAGGAAAAATCCCTTAAGATAAAGATTTCCCTAGTAGCTAGAGAAAAAAGGATATATCCTTTTACACCATTTTTATAGCTTGGAAAAATACATTTCTTAGCTCTATGATCAAGTTTAGACTTGTGCCCTTGAAGAATGAAATCAAAACATAAAGAGTCAAAAACTCTTAGTTATTGCAAATCAGGAAGAATACGAAATAGAGTCTTATAAGGACTATAATTCTTTAAAAAAGGAGTAGGAGTGCAATTAATGAGATACATTGAATGGAGAACAACATCAGACCAGAAAAGTTTAGGCAAGTTAGCTTGAAATAGTAAGGCCCTAACAATATTTAAAATATGTTGTTGTTTTCTTTCAATAATAGAGTTTTGCTATGGAGTCTTAACATAATTTATTTGAAGAATAACTACTTTAAAGGCATAGAATTGTTTCATATCAAATTATGTTACATTATTAATTCTAGTAGTTTGAATTTTAGCTTGAAATTAAGTTTCAACTAAATGAAAGAAATTTTGTAAGAAAGGTATGACTTCAATTTTAGATTTTAACACATGAATTTAAGTATATCCTAAGTGATCATCAACAATGGTGAGGAAATAAAAATGACCATGAATAGAAGGAAAAGAAAAAAGACCCCAATATGTACATAGATTAGCTAAAATTTGTAGTAGAACAACTAACACATAGGAAAAGGAGATTTCTTATGTTTAACAAAGTGAGAAATGTCACAAGCATGGGTTTTATTATAGGTTATGAAATGAAATTAATCTTTAAAAAAAGAAAGTATGCTAGTTTAGAGATTGCCAAGTCTATAGTGTCAAAGATTAAAGTTGCTAAAAATAGAATTACATTGAGAAATATATAAATAAAATAATCTTCAGTGAAGGGTCTTGGATGGGAAAGTTCAGTAAGAATGTAAAGATTTCCTTAGATCCTAGTTGCACTTATCATCATGCAAGTAGTTATATCCTGGATGAAACAAATATTAGTCATGAAGATAAGCTTACAAGAGATGTTAGAAGTTAATTTAGTAATAGATATAACATTAAAATGGAAATTGGATAAAAATAGAACATTAGTTAACAAGAAAGATGAGAAGAAATGAATTGTTCTAGAATAATAAGTAGCAAAACAACTGCCATTATGCCATTAGGTAAGGTAATAGTAATAGGAGAAATCTATTTACAAAAGAAAAAGTATGGGAGAGATGGAGATATGATCAATAGCACCTATGTCAAGAATCGACTTGATGATAGAACAATTGTTGTTGGGTGGAGGAATGGTGCAAGAATTAATTTATATAGAGTCTTTTACAGAAGTATGATCATGTTGAGGTCGAAGAACCAAAAGACTATTATATTATGCAATAGTAAGACCAAATGTTGCCTCGATTGGTGCTACAGTATGGAAGGTGGGCTCTATGGGTTCTATTCACTACTACAAAATTAACTTTTTACAACTCATATTTTAAAGCATTTTATAAATAAAATATTTTAAAAAATATATAAAACATCTTCTAAAACATTAAAAAAAAAGCTTTAAAATAAAAAATTATTACAGCATTTATATTTTAAAATACTTTAAATATTAAGTATAAAAAATAATATATAAAACAATACTATTTTTACAACACTTATAATAATAAATGTTTTAAAATTTAAAATATATTAATTTTTAAATTTTTTTAAATTATTCAATTTTACTGTTTTTTAATTTACTTTTACTTATAAGCTTTTTTTTCTTCCTTACCGTTGGGTTTTCTTTTTCACTCCTGTACGTTTATGTCTTTGCTACCGCATTTTGCTACCGCATGTGCGCTGGTTCAAGCTGCTGGTTCTTGTTGGTTCCTTCAAGCTGCTGTTTTTTCTTCCCTACCGTTGGGTTTTCTTTTTCACTCCTGTACGTTTACGTCTTTGCTACTGTATTTTGCTACCGCGCTATGCTGGTTCAAGCTGCTGGTTCTTGCTGGTTCCTTCAAGCTGTTGGTTTTGCTGGCTCCTTCAATGCCATTATTGATTTGTTCTTTTAACTGGTAATCATTCTTCTTTATATGATTCTCCTAGTTTATTTGATTTATCACTATTAAGTTTTGCTAAATCCCTAAGTTCTCTTTTGCTTATTTTCTTATTATTTCAAATTTAGTTTAATGATTTGCATTTCTTCTCATTCTTCGATTTGTTTAGCAAAAATAATAGTTCATAAGTTACATGGATTTGATGCTTGAGTCTTTGATAAGCTTGAAGTTTTGTTCTATACTTTAGTTTGTGTTGGGCTGTGTGTATATAAACAATAAAACCCATTCTACATGATTGAAACTGAAAAGATTAACTACTAAAAGAAAGAAGGAAAGAACCGAGAAATACAATTAGTTTGATTTTCTCTTTAACTTTAGAATGTTATATATCTTGCTGTTAGATGACCCTATATACTCTGAATAAGTAGTAGGCAAGATGCACTTATAACATTTGAATTTAAATGATTTTATGAAAAAATTTTCAGATTTAAAATCCTTTGCCAAATCCTTCCCAATATTTGGGATAAAATAAAATGATTATACTACTGTTAAATTTGATCAAAATAAACCTGTGTGTAATACGATGCAACTCTCCTCCTCTATTGTACTCTTACAAACAGAACAGGAAGTGCTTCCTTTTTCTTTCATGCACACTCTGTTCATATATTAAGTTCGTTATACGCTTATTATATTATGTGAAAAATATATAACAGCAACACAATTATATGCTTGCACATATCTTCATCATCGAAGATGACGCTAACACGCTTATTATATTATGCACAAATAGTCACTGCATAAAACAACACCCACACATTGATTTTCTCTTCAACCTTCATTCAGACTTATCTATTCCCTCTCTTATACTTCTACTCGGTCACCCTCTCTCTCTCTCTGGAAGCTTCTCTCTTTTCCTAATCATAGAGCAAACGCGACGAGCACACAACAGTGGGGCGATGTAAAAGAAGAGCATCCATTCACATTGATTTTTCTTGTTCTGTTAATGAAAAGAAAAAGTAGACACACATTAATGTATTATACTTGTATTTATTACTATTCTTTACTGTAGAATTGTATAACTACCAATTAGTTGAATATAATCAAACTAGATAATAACCCTAAAGCTGAATCTAACATTTTAAATCCAAACATGTTTTTGACTATATGTAACACAGTATAGTATGTGAATCACAAATGAATCCTACTGCCAACCATTTCTCACACTGTTAGAATGGACTCAAATCATCTAGTCCCTCCTTTCTCTCTCTCCTTGGTTTTTCCCAAATCAAATAATTATGTTTTAACATATAAGAAAATGACTCCTACGAGATGTTGCAGAACCATATATGTTCAACAATAATTATAATTCAGCAACATAATACCTCCTAGTTGAATCACTGTTAACTTTTATCTTTGCTAAACAATCAAATCTTGTTGCTACATGAGGATTCTTGATGTTTGCCTCTTGTTTATGTGTCGTGTAAAGACATTCACATAAACAACAAATTACTCTATTCACTATCTTATAATCAATATCCCAATCCTCTTTACTAAACCCATATTATAAGCAAAAAGATTACTAAAGGTATAAGTTGCCTCCTAGTGTCAAATTCCATCCTAACTTTTGGTTTTGGTATGAGTTTACTAGGAATCATTTCATGTAGCCCTTTAATTTTTTTTAGCCCAAGTCTATCAGCAATCTCAATGTCAAGTATTTAATGCACTCTTTCTAACTACTGTAGCTTTTCTATCCTTCAGAGTTATCATCAAAATTATGAAAGCAAATTAAATCAAGAATAATAGGTACTCAAGATGATGAATGAATATATATAGGACAAGTCCACGTCCAAGAAAGATGTAAGATGGACAAATTACTTGAACATCAAAAATTTATCGTCAATGATCATAAATTTGGTCTTCAATCCAAAAGGAACAAAATAGAGTATTCTTAAGCAATGTAAAGGAATAGTAACCTGGGGAACTACCACTTCCAAGAATCAAAAGCAAGAGTCCAGCTCTAAAAACGATGGCCGAAACTTCAATTAGCTAAAAAAATGCATCAGAAAACTATTCATCATCAACCTAAAAGAACAACAACATCAAAACAGAACATTTTTAAGCAATTCAAGAAAGTGATAATAACATCCCACGAATCTAATTAAAATCGCATTCTTAATATCCTATAGATAGCCCAACACAACTCATAATCACCCTTGTTCATAAGTAATTTATATAATCAACCAAAAGATATTAGAATGTAGAATAAAAACTATGCAAAAAAGTTTAAAGAAGAATTATTGTGCAGTTGAAAGAAGAAGAGAAGAACATATAGGAAGACAAGAATTTGAATCTGAAACATAATGGAAGACGTAAACAATATAAAGGAGTGAACACTAGAACCAAACGTGATGAAAATCGCCACTTAACGGAAGCATCAAACGTTGAGTGAAAGGTGACATGGAATGTTAATTGAGGTGTCAAATTATAACTAGTGGGATAAGAAAGGAGATAGAGACATGAGATAGATTACTTTAATTTTGCTTGCATAAGTTATACTCTATTTTTTAATTTTTTTTTTAATTACACCGAATAGATTAAGAATAGTAACTAATTTTCTCATTTTTCTTAGAATAATTTATAACGGCCTAATATGTCATTTATCGTAATTTCTTATTTATTATTTTAACACTTCATATATACATTATTATTTTTCTTTTCTTTGATAAGGGTATAATTAAAAAATATAAAAACATTTTAACAAAAAGTACAGAAAAAAAAATAGAAGTAATATGATATAGTACTAGTGACTATGTAATGGTTCATTGCGAGGTATAAAGACTGCGTATCTCTTGTTGGTTGTAAATTCCTTCCTGGTGATTTTTTTTCATTAATGCAACGGAATTTATAATTTTGTTGGTTATGAATATTGCACACACTTTTTGAAGGTTAATGAAATTTTATCATATATTTTTTATCCTATACAAACATTTTTTATTTATCTAACAATTACTGTATTGTTTAATTATATAATTATAATTAAAAAATAAGAAGGATATCAAATAAAAAAATTTTAAATCTCATATATTTTTTCTAAAAATTAATAGATATTTTTTTTATCTATTTTATATTAGGAAAACAGAACTTTTGTTGAAATACATGTCAATCTGCTGGTGAGATAAAATGTCAATCAAAATCAAACCACTGCCTTCTGCTTTTTTTATTTTATTTTATTTTATGTTTATATGCCTTTTCTTTCTTTTTTTTATTTATCTAATTTTCTATTTGAACCGCAACATTCTACTTATCTTTTTTTGTATTATTATTATTATTATTATTATTATTATAATATAAGGTTTTTTTCCTCCTACTTGTTATTTAACGGATATAATTGTCTATTCACATCAAGATAATCATGCATCTAGAGAGAGATTATAGGAGAAAGTTTGATGTCAATAGGAGAGGGATTTTGTTAGAGTTTTGCAGAACTTATCAATATATTCTCCTTTTTTTATTCTATCATTATGTTTGTGACCTCTTGTTTTCTGAACTACATTTTGCTAAAACAAAAATCAGAGTTAACTACCTATTGTTATTACTTTGCTGGAATTTCACATGATATTAGTTTAGTAGAATTTCACTTTTATTGTTCGTATTTGTTTTCTTGCATGATTTCTGATCTTATAAGAGTAATCACTACGACTGTTGCTTGTACATTCAGGATATTGAAGCAACTATTCATTGTGCAGAGTGGCTTTCTATTATTGGTGGATCAAGCATAGGAGAACAACGAAAAAGGTAAGTATGGATCCAACTACAAACATATAATCATTGCATATTGCACCAACCTTTCCAAATTAAAAATTGTTGTTACATAATTCAAAAGGTAGGAAGAATCAAGTATGGATCGAAAATGGATGTCTGCCAATCGTTTATCAGATGAGTATGAGAATGGAGTAAAATTTTTTATCAAGTTTGCAATTGATCATGCAGAAAACCCGAATAAAATCATATGCCCTTGTTTAAGTTGTTGTTACTCAAAAAGAATTAGTGTCACTGAGTTGGAAGATCATCTAGTGTGTTATGGAATAGATCAAAGTTATACATGTTGGACAAGACATGGTGAGACAAGGGACGATTCTAGTAATTTGGGCAATCAAGAAATGCATGAAAACAAAAATACATATGAAGATGACCAAATTGATGAAATTGAAAATGCAGTAGAAGAAGATCTTCAAGATTGTCCTGAAATGTTTGAGAGGTTGGTAAATGATGCTGAGAAACCATTATATAATGGTTGTACAAAATACACAAGATTGTCGGCAACATTGAAATTGTATAATTTGAAAGCAGGAAATGGATTGTCTGATAAAAGCTTCACAGAACTACTTACACTTTTGAAAGATATTTTACCAGAGGAAAATGCACTTCCTAGTCGAACATATGAGGCTAAAAATATGTTATGCTCTATTGGAATGAGTTACGAAAGGATACATGCTTGTCGCAATGATTGCATTTTATTTAGAAATCAATATGAATATTTAAAAAGTTGTCCCAAATGTAATGCCATGCGATATAAGAAGAAAGAATCAACACCGGTCAAGGTGGTTTGGTATTTTCCCATAATACCGAGATTCAGACGCATGTATCGTAGTCTTGAAGATTCTAAACACTTAACATGGCATGCAGATAATAGAATTAAAGATGGAAAGCTTCAACACCCTGCGGATTCTCCTCAATGGAGCAAAATTGATCATGACTATCCTGATTTTGGTCAAGAACCAAGAAACCTACGGCTTGCATTGTCTACCGATGGAATGAATCCACATGGTCTTCAAAGTAACTCCCACAACACATGGCCAGTGATTTTGATTATTTACAACCTACCTCCATGGTTATGCATGAAACGTAAGTTTATGATATTATCTATGTTAATTTCTGGACCTAAGCAACCAGGAAATGATATAGATGTATATTTGGCTCCTTTAATTGAAGATTTGAAACAAATGTGGGAGGTGGGTGTGGAGGTGTATGATGGATATAGGGAAGAAAGTTTTTTATTGAGGGCTATGTTGTTTGGCACAATCAATGACTTTCCAGCATATGGTAATTTGTCAGGGTACAGTATCAAGGGTCAGTGTGCATGCCCTATATGTGAAGAGAATACAGATTGGAAGCGGTTGCAACATTGTAAGAAGAATGTTTTTCTTGGACATCGCAGATTTTTACATCCAAATCATCCTTATCGAGGGTGGAAAAGAGCATTTAATGGGAATGTTGAATATGGTACACCTCCTATTCCGTTGACAGGTGATATGTTATATGAAAAGGTAAAGGATTTAAAGACTAAATTTGGTAAACCTTTTGCCAAAGACCTTGTGACAAATGGGTGGAAGAAAAAGTCAATCTTCTTTGAATTGCCATATTGGAAGTCATTGTATGTAAGACATTTTCTTGATGTGATGCATATTGAAAAAAATGTTTGTGAGAGTCTCATTAATACATTGCTGAATGTGAAAGGAAAGAGTAAAGATGGAATCAATTCAAGGTTAGATTTAATTGACATGGGTATAAGGACAGAATTGGGACCGATACAGAAGGATAAAAGTACATATTTACCTCCAGCTGCTCATACTCTATCTAAACAAGAGAAAATTACATTTTGTAAATTTCTTGATGAAGTAAAGTTCCAGAGGGATACTCCTCAAATATTAGAAACCTTATATCAATGAAAGATCTCAAGCTAAAAGGTTTAAAGTCTCATGATTACCATGTTCTCATGGAGCACTTGTTACCGGTGGGTATACGTTCCATTTTGCCCCCCAAAGTTCGAGGTTCCATAACTAAGTTATGTTTCTTCTTCAGGATGATTTGTAGTAAAGTACTTGATCCTGCAAGATTGCCTTCTTTACGTAAAGAAATTATTACAACTCTATGCGAGCTTGAGATGTATTTTCCACCTTCGTTCTTTGATATAATGGTTCATCTAACCATTCATCTTGTTACAGAGATTCAATTGTGTGGACCGGTATATATGAGATGGATGTATCCTATTGAGCGTTATATGAAGATATTAAAAGGGTTTGTGAAAAATCGAAGTCGACCAGAAGGTTGTATTGTTGAGAGATATATAGTTGAAGAGGCAGTTGAATTTTGTACTGAATACCTAAGCAATGTTGATTCCATAGGACTTCCAAAGTCTCGTCACCAGGGAAGAACAGAAGGGGAAGGGATTATGGGAAATGATATAGTGACAATATCAAGGACTGAATGGGAGCAAGCACAATTATATGTTTTACACAATACAAATGAGGTTGAGCCATTTATTGAAAGACATAAAAACATACTTAGAAGTTTGAACCCAAACAGGAATGAAAATTGGATAACAAGAGAACACAATCGAGAATTTATAACATGGTTGAAAGAGAATATTTTTGCTGAGTTAGCTATAAATCCTTCTTCAATTTCAGAAAACTTGAGATGGTTAGCAAGTGGTCCCAGTGTTCATGTTATTTCTTACTCTGGTTATCTTATTAATGGATATACATTTTATACAAAAGAGCAAGATAGTCAAAGTACAATGCAAAATAGTGGTGTGACTCTTGTAGCACAATCTTTACATGTGTCAAGTTCCAAAGACCAAAATCCCATATATGCAAATATGTCATACTTTGGTGTCATTCAACAAATATGGGAATTGGATTACATGAAATTTTGGGTGCCCATGTTTGGTTGTAAGTGGGTTGATAATAATAATGGTGTTCGAATTGATGAGTCAGGATTCTTGCAGGTGGATTTTAATAAGGAAGGGTATAAGAATGATCCTTTTATTCTAGCATCTCAAGCTCAACAAGTATTCTATGTCACTGATCCTATTGATAAGAAGTGGTCCATTGTGCTTGTGTCCAACAAAATATATGAAAATCATGATCATTGTCATAAAGAGATTGATATTGAGGATTGTCCTTTCTTAGGAATATCACAGTTACTTGAGAATGGTCCAAAAACAGATGATAATTTGTATATGAGATATGATCATGATGATGTAATTTGGATCAATCCATTATTTTATATTAATAAGAGACAAACAAGTGTTAATCCAACAAGGAAAGGAAAAGGTTAGTTTAAACTTATATATTAATTACTTTTGCTCAATTTGTTGTATATTTACAATTATAACATTTTTGTATTTGACTTATACATGTTCTAATATGGTTGAAGGTAAATGGAATCTTTCCATGAAGATGATGTTGTTAACACTCAGAAAAAATGTGGAGTAACTATCATGAAGAAAGTTGTCCATTCAAAAAATAAGGGAGTCAAACTTAAGGTAATATACTTATTAATAAAATATTTTATCATATTTATTTTTCCAAGCATTTATTCTTTCTTGATCATATTTTATTAGGTTCAATGGAATGAAAAGGGTCAACCAATTAAGCCTAATGGAGACCAGTTGATGAGTTATCTTAGAACTGTTACTCGACAGTTAGTGCCAATTAACTGTGATAATTGGAATAATGCTAGTTTGAATCCTATTAAAAATAATATTTGGGATAACATAAAGGTATTATATTGACTTTATGTCTTGGTTAATTATTGTATCTTATTATATAAAGATATTTACTTTGACACTATTTATGTTATTTTGCAGACAGCTTTTGATGTTGATGATAGCCATAAGCATTATGTAATTATGGCAGCTGGAAAATTGCATAGATGGTTTAGATCTCACATAACAACTACATATTTGTATAATGTTGATAACAATCTAATTGATCCTCCACCTGAGCATCCACCTACAGAATATGCAAACATTATAACTGAAGAAGTGTGGAGATCATTTATAACTAAGCGTAAAGATCCAAAGTTTCAGGTAGTATGATGTAATGTATAGAAAAAGTATCAAATCCTACATATACATTCGAAGAATATGTATTTATAATTTATTAAGTATCTTTACAGGAAATAAGCAATAAAAATTGACAAAAAGCATCAAATCCTACATATCCATATAGGAAATCACGTACAGGTTATGCTCGACTTGAGCAAAAGATGGTAAGTTATATGTATTTATAGAATAGTATAGATGATTTTTAATCTATCTTACTAATTATTTTATCATATAGTTGCAGGAAACTGGATCAAATGCTACATCCATACCACGTCACATATTATGGAAGGCTGCTCGTGTTAATAAGAAAGGAGTAATTGATAATGAAAAAGTTGCTGAAGTGTGGGCTCATTGTGTAAGTATGATATGTTTTTTGGCCAAAAATAGCTCATGTGTTTTTTTATCATGATAATCTTGATGATTGGTAACTATGATTGTCTTACTTGTTCTTATCAGGAGTCATTGTCACAACTTGAGTCATAGGAGTTGAATCCCCATGAAGATATACTTGCTAAAGCATTAAATGTTCCAGAGTATCCTGGTCGTGTTAGGGGTGTAGGGTTTGGTGTATCACAAAAACAATATTTTCCAAAACGAAAACGTTTAAAACTAAATGATACACTTAATGAGGTGGCTAACTTAAAAGCCACAATGCAGCAACTTATAGGGAAAATAACTGACATGGAGAAAAAATGCAAGAGAGGGAGGCAATGGATAGGAAACTTGATATAGCTTGCCCCAGCATAAGAGATAGTTTTACACTTACATCTTATGACCTTCCTGAGGTATATTGCTATTAATGTCAATTTTCATTTAAGAGCATTTATACATAATTTTTTAACTTTATATTGGTGAAGGGAATCTCTCCATGTCATTTATATTTATCAATCCCAACACATCGTGTGGTTGGTAAAGGAAAAGTGCATAATGTACCAGGAGCTATGCTACATAACAAGCCACTTCCTATTGATCATGTGAGAGTTTTGATTGAGATTGTTGATGAGCCACAAGCACCTTTGCCTATACCAGATGATTATGAAGGAATCACAGAAATTGGAAGAGCAATAGGTGCTTATGTGGCTTGGCCAGTCAACCTCATCGGCTTAGATACTATAGTATGTATACTACTTACCTCTTTAAGTAATATTCTCCCATTGTAGATTCATGATAAATTATATGTCATATATAGGTTTTGCTAAATGTGAATATATGGATTAGATTTTCTATTAGATATGTATATTCTATTCTATTTCTATTTAAGCAGGTTATGTAATCTGTTTTGGATTGATTTTTATTTTATTTTATTTTATGGTAATTTTCTTTACTTTAGAACCTTATTGGTGCTTTTCTACTATAATCATTCCAGACATCTCCACAATCTAAAGAAAAGAATAAAGTTTTGGGACACAAGAAGGAGTTAATGACAATATTGAATAAGAAAAAAGGAAAAGAGGTGATTCAAGAGCCTACCTCCATAGATGGTTTGTGCACTCAAACACCTTTTTTTATTTATCTTAAAATACATGTGCAAAGTAAGATGCAGAGTGACCATCAACTTAAAATAGAAATGGAAGAAAGTATATTTGGTAAAATGTTCGTTGATTACCTTGGTCAACAACAAATCAATGAGCTTCTTCTTCATGAGCAGATAGGTGCCTCTGTTATTTGCACATATATTAGTTATTTCATGATCTATTAATTGTATGTCATTCATATCTTTTAATCTTTATTTATTTTTTATTTTATATTATATTGTAATAATTCATTTTGTACATTTCTATTTAAGGTACTTGTATTTTGAATTGTTGCTCCCAACTCAGAAGACAAAGAGGTTTTCATTTTTATCCCCTCATTTAACATCTTCGTTAGCTAACGATTCTTCCCAATATGTAGCCAACGTTTTTAACATGTTTCAAGAATGGGATAAGTTATTTTTGGCTCCTTATAATGTAGGGTGAGTAATTTTTTGTTAAACTAGCATTTGAAATGAATTTAAATGAATATGATTTGTTTAGGAGTTATTAAAAGAACACTATTTTTGCAGGGAACATTGGGTGTTAATTGTTATCAATGCTAGAACTGAAACGATATATTATTTGGATTCTGTGCATGGAGATCCAAGAGATCGACCCTATATGAAGAACATGTTTAAGCTGTAAGCAATTACTTTTTATTAATAATTCTATGCATTAAACATTTCCTTACATTATTTTATTTGTCATGTTAGAGCTTTCCAAATTTATAAGGTAGCTAAGGAAGTTAAAGTGTCAAAGTTTAAGTCAAATACAATTAGTTGGATCGTTGTAAAGGTATTTTGAAAAATTTACATTATTATTTAGAAAACAATATCATTAATTTAATAAATTTTCATTTTTATTTTAATAGTGTCCCCGTCAACTAAACAATGTAGATTGTGGTTATTATGTTATGAGATTTATGAAAGAGATCATATTGGAAAATCAAACTGTGATCCCAAAAGAGGTATGCAATTTAAAATTGATTCTATATATACAATGATTCCTAATTTAATTGAAACTCTAATATTGTTTCATTCAAACATGATTTTATTGTGATGTTATTATAATGCAGTACTTTCCTAGCTATAAATGTTCTACATACTCTCATTCCCAGTTAGCTGAGGTCAAAGAAGAATGGTGTTGTTATGTGGCTAATAATTTTATTTAATAAGTTGTACATATATCTTATTTTCAATTTTAATGTATATGACACTAATACAAAACTTATGTTTGTAGTATGTAGTTTAATATTGATGTGATCATCTCACTTCAATTCATTCTAGAATATATTCTATGTAGAGATTATGAACAAGATCCTAGTATAAGTTATATATGATCTTTAAGTTTTAAGTCCTTAGATGAATATTTGTTCTTGTCTAATAAAAATATTGTTTCAAAACTTTGTCTTCTTAATTTTATGCAATTTTCAACCATAAATGCTATTTTTTTAATTTATACTATGTAATTAAAATTTTTTAATTATGATAAACAGAAAATTTTCTTAAAATAAAATAAAATAAAAATATATATATTTTACAACATTTTTTACATTAAGTGTTGTAAAAGATATACCTTTTTAAAACATCTATACTAGTAAGTGTTTTAAAATATAAATGTGTTAAACAAACTTTTTACAGCATTTTATTATAAATAAGTTGTAAAAGCATAATATATTACAGCATTTTATTTTAAAAGTGTTGTAAAACATACATCTTTTACAACATTTTTTCTTAAAAGTGATGTAAAATATATACTTTTTACAACATTTTTAACTAGAAATGCTTTTAAAAAATACTTTTTAAAACATTTTTAAAAATGCTTTAATATGTTAATTTACCTATTACTACATCTAAATATACAACATTTAAAAATGCTATAAAATAATTAAAAAAAATGCTTTAAAAAATCTTTTTTGTATAGTGTAAGAGCATGCGAACATTGTGAGTCTTGAATTTAAAATCAAATGGAAAATCATGTTTTTTTTTATAACAAATATCAGCAATATGGTTATAGCGACCACAGTAAAAGTAGGTTTTATTGGATAGAGACCTAAAATTAGAGTAATCTTTATGAACAACAAGAAGAGATATTATAGTATTTAATAGAGCCTTGGGATTAACAATATGTTCAATTTCAAATTAATTCTCTTGCTGGAAAATTAATTAAAATACTTGAGTAGCACTAGGGAGAGGATCCATGAGCAAAATTTAAGAACAAAGGCACAAATAATGCTCGCCAAAACCTCTAAAATATCTAACAACTTGATTAGAGGTTCAGTTAGCCTTGATTTTTTTATAGAATATCACAAGTATAATGAGCATTATAGGTGCAAGAAGGATTGTGTTTTAAGATTTCTAATTCTTCTGAAAGAGTTTTCATAGTATTATAGTATTTTTTTTGACAGAAAAATTATCTTGCTTTAGATTACAAACATCTTCTTTAAGTTCTGAGATGTGGAACAAGTTAGCTTGGAAATATTGTTCTCATAATTCTTTCCAAACATCTCTAGATTTATCTCTCCAAATAATGGATTGAGCAATTTCAGGATCCATAGATTTGATCCACCAACTTAAGACAAAGGTATTATTGTATTGTTAAGAAGGAAGACTCATCATCATATCGACGAGGAGATTCATCATCATAGCTTGGAACCAACTATGATAATTGGTATCCAATAAAAGAGAAAAAACAAGAACCGTAGAAATTTTTTTACTAGAATAGATGTAAATTAAGGAGGTTGGAAAAATCTTAAATATCTTGGATGGAATAAAAATTAAAAAAATTTAAAAAAAAACAAAGCAAAGAAGAAATATAACAAAAAGAAAAAAAAAAACTAATACCATAATAAAAAGTGAATACAAATAGAATGTAAAATAAAAAAGAAAGTTAATTATTACTAAAAACAGATAGTCATTACAAGAAAAAAAAACTACTATCTAATTAAAATAACAAAAACATAACTGAAAGAATTACATAATTAAATAATATACATTTATTAATTTATGAAAATAATATCT
The DNA here is from genome assembly GCA_037954105.1 of Canavalia gladiata. NCBI lineage: Eukaryota > Viridiplantae > Streptophyta > Magnoliopsida > Fabales > Fabaceae > Canavalia > Canavalia gladiata. The sequence goes on from CM075665.1 coordinate 36,638,568, forward strand.
TAATTTATTTTCAATCCCATGTTTAGTTATTCATACCCTTTAATTTAAATAAATTAATAGAATATACTTAATAGCTATGTAATTTTCTTTGAAGTCTCAATTTATGTGATGTCTACCAAATTTATGTATAAAATTAATTTGGCAGATAAGTGTCGATAGATACTAAGGATCCCACGCAAACACTTCAATAGAATAAATAAGTAGCAGTAGTTATGTGTCGACTAGACGGATTATCAACCTAACTGTGACCTGAACAGAGAAAATCAAGGCTATGAAGATCAAATTTCCTACCTTTGGTGACAAGACCATAGTGCCACGTGACTCATAAAAGGAAAAGAAAAAAAAGTTCAAACTCTCCGCTGACTTTGGTTTCTATATTGGATGGATAATAAAGTTAAAACGAAGGAAAGGTAAAATTGTTAAAATAGACTATCCAATCGGAATAAGGTCAGTTAAATTTGGACTTTAAATTTTGTTAAAATAAGTTAAAAAATCTTTTATTTAAATTATAAAGTAGTAATTTTAGTTTATGTTAAACCTATATTTTATATTTAAATTATCAATTAATCTAAAATTAATAGAAATTTAAAATTTAAACCTTATATTTTAATAAATTTAATTAATTGCACTAATTCATTTTATTAATTTTAGTAATCAAACCGTGATATATATATATATATATATACATAAAAATGATATTCTACGATCTAAGAGTTTAATATTTTAAAAAATTAATTATTAGATATCAGGATGTAAGTTAGTATTAGTATTAATAGATAGATAAACTTTTTTGGTTAAGAGAGGAAGGTGTCTCGAGGAGATACATCGGTGGGTGTTAAAAAAAGTTGCTCCCTCTCTCCTTCTAAGTCTTTTGGTATTTAAACCACTCACATGTGTTGGTACTATTTGAAAGGTCCATAAGAAGCTTTTGCCTATAACAAACAAAGGATTGAGCATTGAAGCAGAAGGTAGTGTGAATTGAAGCCATGGTCAGGCCTCCTTGCTGTGACAAAGTAGGCATCAAGAAAGGTCCATGGACACCAGAGGAAGATATCATCCTTGTCTCTTACATCCAAGAACATGGCCCAGGAAATTGGAGATCAGTGCCAACTAATACTGGTAAATTCACCTACTTCTTTTTTGATCCAAAGACTCTAAATTTATTTTCTTTATGTTGATAAGGTCTCTAAGGCCACCAGATAATATACATAATTTTGTGATATTTGATTTTCCTTATCACTCTCTTTCTAAGGCCACCAGATAATATACATAATTTTGTGATATTTGATTTTCCTTATCACTCTCTTTCTCTCCCCTTATATATATATATATATATATATATATATATATATATATATATATATATATATATATATCTACACACACATGCTTTTGCTTTGAAATTAGTAACACAATTTTGAATCATCAAACTGAAAGATTAAACTTTTTTATTTGGTGGATAAAAAGGGTTGTCAAGATGCAGCAAAAGTTGCAGGCTTAGATGGACAAACTACCTCAGGCCAGGAATCAAGAGAGGGAACTTCACTGCTCATGAGGAAGGCATGATAATTCATTTGCAAGCTCTACTGGGTAACAAGTAATTGTCAGATTATCATTTATAATGTCTTTTCTCAACAAATAGGGAAAAAGAAAAATAATGAAGAAATAAGTTATCTGTCTTTATTGAATCAACATGAAACAAACTAAAAAATTTTCAGCCACATACACATGGAGCTCTTGTCCTTTTCAATTTTTATCAAAATTAATAAATTACACTTATCATTTATTAATTTTAGTATTTTAATTAAATGATATGTATAAATTGATGATGTTATTGGTTGTTGAGTAGATGGGCAGCCATAGCTTCCTACCTTCCACAAAGAACTGACAATGATATAAAGAATTATTGGAACACTCATCTAAAGAAGAAGTTGAAGAATTTTCAAGCAGTTTTGGACCCTCACCTAGCATCAGACTCAACAACAACCACTGGTCACTATGTATCAAAGATTTTTAATGACAGAAGAAATTTAGATATCAATGGCAGCCATGCCTCATCTTCCACCTATGCCTCAAGCACTGAGAACATCTCAAGACTCTTAGAAGGTTGGATGAGATCTTCTCCAATATCCAAAAAGAAAGAGCTTCAAGAAAGTGATGAGTATGAAAACATTAAGCTAGTGAAGTCTCCATCAATGCCTGGTTTAAACACTGAGTGCTGCTCCTACCAAACCAAAGATGAGAAAGAGGGAGGAGATATAGTAGTACCCAATGAAGAGTTTGATTCTATTTTATCATTTGAGAACCTAAATAATAATGCTGCCTGGGACAAGTCCACTTGTGATTCCATGCCTGAAAAAGATTCTGAAGATGGTGCTGATGACAAGGTTCATGCTTTGGCAGATAATAAGAATAGATCACAAAGATCTGAGAACAATGCTCCTCCATTATCATTTCTTGAGAAGTGGTTGTTGGATGAAAATGTTGGTCAGGTAGAGGAGATGATGGAATTATCTCCTATGTTCTAATTAAGGGTGCAATACAATCACCATTTTTCTATGTTTGGGATATGAAACTCAAAAAAACATGATTACTCTGAGGGAAAAAAAAAAGAATAAAAAAGGAAAATCTGTTATCTCACAAGAGGGTTTATATTGGTTCTTGCATAAATGTTGAGGTTCTGAGAAGTTGGGATCTTTTCAACATGTAACTTGAAGTGGATAAAGGGTTTAATTATATATCTCAAGTAAGCTTAGTGCGTGTTGCTTCTATATGCCTTGTAGACAACTACAAATGTTCTCCAAATATAATAAGCAATATATCTAAAATATTTCAAAAGGAGGCACACTTTAAATAAACTTGTATGATTACTTTATATTTTATATCTTTTTTCTGCTCCAATTATGATTCATACCGTTTATTGAATAGTATGTATTGACAAGGAAAAAGGGGAAATAGAAGTATGTATACCATGACTGAAAAATATTTATTCTAAGTCTTTTACTTAACTTTTTTTAGAACAATAATTCTTTTTTTTATGTCCAAAAGAAAAGTGAAAAAGAATGTTATTCTTTTAAAATAACTTAACTATAGAAGGTATTAGCATGTAGCATCATCAGCCAATAATTTAATTTAAAAAGGAAAATGTGACGTGACCAAAGTGCCCAAGTGTGCAAGGTAATTGACACAAAATGTCTTCGAAGTTGTCGCCAATTAACTTTATTGGCTAACTTTTTGCATTATTAGGCTGAATCAATAGCTCAACATAACTAAAATCAAATACTGAAACTGGCCATGCTTATTAGTTATTATCAACGTTACATTTTTCTATCAATAATTTAGATGAAAGGCAATTGAACATGAGACAAAGATACATGGACAACAATGACTAAAATAGAAAGATGGAGAAAAGTGGTGTCATTTGTTATTAAGGATCAAGCTATATACCACTACAATCCATGCATAAAATACCAAATATTTTCTTATGTAAGATATATGAGAGCATGAAATGCATGATACTAACTAAGCAAAAAAGAGTTTGGCAAAAAAGGGGAAAATAGGCATATATGAGTAAAACGAGATGGTATCACGAAAGTCTTGCTAGCAAAATAAGGTAAATGGGTGTCTCAAAGTCCTTTCCTTTTAGAAAAAAAATGTATGGGAAGCATGTGATCTTCTTTCACCTTTCGGTGTGAGAAGCTGGCCACCATTGTTAATCTCATGGCTACCATATATGCATATAAATTTAACAGTACGGAACAAATGGGTTCACTTGGACTCTTTTGCTTATGGTGCATCAATTTTCAAAGGAAAAACTGAGACCAATCAAAGGGAAAAATTTTAGTATCAATATTATTTTTTAATTAAATTTAGTATTTTTTTATTTTCTAAATTTTCGTTAGATTAACAAGGAGTGAAAGGTATTTTAAAAAATTATTTAAATAAAAACGGTAATAGACATGTAGGAATAATAATAAACACTCCCTTAATCGTATTGTGTCATGTTTCAGTTTTCCTTCACCCTTTAAATATTCTGAAATAATTCTGATAAACGACGAATGAACAGTGAGTAACAACAATAGTATTAGCAATAATTTGGTGACGAAAAATTGCACAGCCTAGCTTGACTTTAAGACTATAGTTAATGCAGCAGTTTTTGTGACTAAATGCGTCATGTTGTGATTGACAGTGGACAACTATAGATGAGATGCAACATTTAATGATTCTGAAGATAATTTAGCTAGTTAGCATTTGTCTTAAATCATAATTAAATATGAGAAATTATTATAACCATGTGGAATGAACAGGAAACATAAAAGCATTTCTAACAACAATTTTTATATATCTATTTTTTTAAAACTTTATTTTATTTTTAGTCTTATTTTTTTTATCATTATATTACTATCTCATAGCATAATTCATTACATATTTTATTATGAGTGTGTATCCATCATTTTCTAAACATTTTTATGTGTAAGAATTTTCTTATCTAATATTCTTTGTGTTTTAAAAATTTTCTCACTTTAATTATAAATTATTTATTATTTTGAAAATAAACAAATTAAACCAAGAAAAAGAAAACTTTTTGAGCCTTTCAAGAAGTTATAATTATGTTTCTAGAAGTTGAAACTATTTAATAACTTTCTCAATCTTTCTAAATTTCCTTAACTTAATATGGTAATTTTAACTTTAAAATTGTATGTATACTTCAAACAAAATCAATCTTCACCCAAATCATTTCAAACAAATGAAATTTCATTAATTGTAAGTAATCATAAGTAATCACCATACTATTTGCATTTAATTCAATCACTATACTCTTTAACTGTACGTATCTATTAACATTGAATTTGATTTTGCTGAAATAGTATTTGTTTAATAGAAATTAAATTTTCAATATAGACATTAATTGATGTTCTACATATATAATATTAATGGAATGTAATTCTATAAATATAAAAAAGTTATCTACTATATATTGGTACATACTATTAACATAATATATCATACTATTAATATAAATTCATAAGTCATAATGTATAAGCAAAGACAAATTTAATACCTAATATTTTTCTTTGATTAGTGTATGGTTGTTTTTCATTCATTATCCATTTATAAATTGGATGGTGCATCCTTTGGAGTGCATGTGCATCTCGTCCAGCTTGCAGCTAAAGTAAGCAAGTACATCAACGGGTAAAGATCAGCACGGTTTGTGTTTGTAGATAGAGCAGGCCTAGGTTTATATATGGGTCTTTCTACTTGGTTAACATGATTGTGAGGGAGAGTTTTAATCTCATTGGTTGAAGGAGCAGCATGAGTAGAATTTTAACCACTTCCTATCTTATGTAGCTGGAAATAGGGAGATAGAATAATACATCTTTGTGAACAGGTAAGGGCTATATTGTTTCTATACATAAATTTCTTATGGTTGTATTCTTAAGAGTATCTTTGGTACATAGCATTAACAATATGTTTTGCTGATTTATTATAAAAATAAGTATGTCATTCTTTCTGTTTTGATCATATTTATAATCTTTTTGGTTTATTTAATTATATTCAAAATTTGAATTATGTATAATTTTAATTTTTTTAATTAAAAATGATTTTTTAATGAGGTCAATTTTTAAATAAAAAGTAATTTAATCAACTTATATTATAAAAAAATTAACTGAAATAACTAATTAAATAATTAAACTTAAAAATAATAAAACTTAATTAAATAAAAAATAAAATTACACATATATAATATAAACTAAAAGAATTTAATAGGCAATTAAACCTATATTTTTTTACAGCAATTTTGCACTCCTCAATATTAAAGTATAATAGCATTGTTAAAGGCCTCCATTTTATGACTAAATTCGAGCCACATATAAAGGGTCCGGTGAAACGGCGAAGAGCAATATGTTTTGCTGATTTATTATATAAAAATACGTATGTGGTTGTTTTAATTGTAGATCATATTCATAATTTTTAGGCTTAATTAATTATATTTTTACTCCTTTTGATTTGGATTATATATAATTCTGATTTTTTACTTTAAATTTTTATTAAAAATAAATTTTTTTAATAAATATTTTGTAATGATTATTTACATAAAATATATTAAATTTTAATAATTATTTTATTTAAAATATATTAAATTAAAATAAAATATATTAAATTCTAACGATTATTTTATTTAAATCAATATTAAAATAATGAATAATTTTTTACAAATAAAAATTTATAAAAAAATTTAATAAAAATTAAAATTATCACTATCTATCATTTAAAATTATTATTAAAAATTAATTTTTATAATATTTAATATTTTAATAAAAAGTAAATTAAAATAATAAATAATTAAAATTTTAAATTTTAAATAAATAAAAAATATATAAAATTAAATTTATTAAATTTAAAAATAATAAAATTTAATTAAATATCAATACCATTAAATAGTGTGGTTAAACCATGAAGAGCAGTGTGAGCTAGCTAAAATGTAAAAAGTGAAAACATAACCCAAGAAAAAGTGACAATGAAAATTAAATGAAATGTATAGGGAAGGGTACAGTGGGGTGTTGCATCATTTATTTTGGTGTGATGTATACGTGCCATAGGCCAGACATTTCCTCATTGCCTCCTTTTCCGGGTAATAAATAGTAGGGTTCTCAAATTCCCAACAATATATAATAAAATTTTTATTTTTCTATATTTTTTTATCTATTATTATTTAAATTATTTTTCATTTTTTAATTCTTATTTCTAAAATTTTAAATAATACTTATTAATTTTTATTATATATATTATTCTTTATAATAACATTAATTAATAAAAAAATTATAAAATAACTTTAAACACCAAATCATAAGAAAAGGTAGAGGGAGTATATAATTCCGTCTATGTCCCCAATGGTACATACCTATTTATTCATTGAACTTATTCTGTTACGCACGTTAACATCGTAACAAGGCCAATCCACCAAACTGATATGGTAGCAATGAATGCATTTAGCCTCTCACGTTTGATTCATTTCACTGTGTACACCTCAATTGTGCACATTTTTATTTGTGTTTTTACTATTAATTATTAATTTAATACCATGTGAAGAAATGGTTACTGTGTTCATCTGTAAGAAAAAACTGAGACTGTCGGCTTTTATTTCTTGTAGAGATCCAACCGAACTGCTTCCCTGTACCCATCACATATTATGCAGCAATATGAATGATAGATGAACCAAAGTACGAATGATTTGAGTTTTCTAGGCCATGTGAAGTGTGCTGGTGTTTTTTCACAAGTGGAAAATTTATTTTTTAAATTAGTTATTTTTTATTTTTTACGTTAATTATTTAGACGATATAAAGATAAATATTATAAAAAATAAATTTTCTACGTTGTTATTCATCGGACTTATCAATTTAGAAATCATACTTTTTATATTAGTTATTATTATAATGAAAATAAAAAAATAAATTTTTTATAAAAATAAGCATTAAATTTATTTTATAATGTAAAAATTACAACATGTTTAAATAATTTATATATATATATATATATATATATATATATATATTAATAGATACTTAAATTTTAGAATTGCAGTTAAAAAATAAAATTTAAAATTTAATTATATCTATTTTTCTACACATTCTAGATTACATATTCATTATCTCCATTAAATATTTAGTCTATTATCTTCAAATATCATTAGTCTCATTTTTAGATAGACGAGTTAAATCATTGAATCTCTACTTAGTTAAATTTAAAAATTAATATCATTTTAACAATAAAAGGGAAACATATATATAAATTTATTAAGATGTTAAAAATTTGAATTATCTATGCTCATGAATCAACAATGCTTGTAGAGATAATCTTAAGCATATGACTAATAACATAGTATCCACATTCTATCCCAACTTGTTTCTAGTACTACAAAAAATTTGAAAAATATGTACTACATAATATAATTAAGAAATTAAAACATTAAATTACTTAAACTTGTAACAATTCATGTGGATTTTTTAATAACTACTTAATATTTTCTCTTTAGTAGATTATACCCATTTATGTAACAATATTCTCTTATATCCCTCTATGATGGTCATCCCAAATAGCATGTACATCATCACCTTTTATTTTCTTCATTCACAATAGAATTATTTGATGAGAAGGGGCCCACTGAAATATCAACATTTGTCATATTAATGGTATCATCATTACCAATCTTGGTCTTTTCTTGAAGAACAGCTTACTATCTTTTATTAGAAGGATCTTGGATATAAAACACTTATTTTTCTTGGTAAATCATGATAAAATGATCATCCTTATAAGCTACTTTATTAAGGTCAACCAATATAAATCTCAACTCTTGTAAGCCATTGTTGCTATCAACCCACTTGCATTGAAAAACATGCACTCTAAACTTAGTATAATCAATGTCTCAAATCTCTTCAATAACTCCAAAGTAAAATATATAAGCCCTAACAAGATTTTTACCTTTCGAACTAGAAAAGTGCGTTGACTCAGCCACCACCATTAGTCCAGTGGTTTACATAGTATTTTTTTCATCTTAAAACTTTGTATGAAAGGAAAAGTTATTAATATCATATCTGTTTCAACAAATGATATCAAAGTTCGGGCCATGTGCTATCCATTTTAAAGTCTTAGAAACAATATCATCATTCTTGATGGTTTCATTAAATCAAGGTAAAAAAGTTTTGTGATGCTCATTTAATAACCACTTTTCATTCATTTAAAGATGTTTTTCTCTAATGATGGTTTTGTGAGCATTTAAATAAGGTTTAACCTCATTAGTATTATTCAAAATATATTAATGTGCTTGAAGGACTTCCTTCCAACCCATGTTTTTCATAGTTATTCCTTATGTACCCTTACCTCCACATCTTTCCTCATGACGAGACCTAGGAATCCCTATAGGTTCCACTTATGATAAATACTGTGTACAAAACTCAATAGCCTCTTCTGCTATGTATCTTTAAACAATAGATGCTCCAGGATGTTGTGAATTCTTAACATACCCTTTTAGTATTCTCATGTACCGTTCAACTAGATACATTCACCGTAGATAAATAGGTCCATATAACCTAATCTCCCTCACTATATGAATAATTAAATGAACCATGATATTAAAAAAGGATGGAGGAAAATACATCTCCAATTGTCATAATATAATCACAACTTCATTTTTAAGCTTATTCATTTTTTCATAGTCAACCACTTTACTACATATAGCATTGAAGAAGAAGTACAACTTACTTATGGTGTATCTAATGATTTTAGGTAAAATGTCACAAACAACAACTGGTAGTAGCTGTTACATCAACACAGGACAATCATGAGATTTTAAGCCAACTAACTTGAGATCTATCATCAAGACAAGCCTTTTGAAATTTGAAGAATAGTCATGTGAGACTTTCACACCAAGTAGGCATTCTCAAAAACTCTTTTTCTCTTTTATTGAGAAAATATGACATGCTAGAGACAAAAAAGTTCACTTACCAACAGGTTGTCGACTTAAATTTTCTCTTATACCCATATGAAGTAAGTCCAATCAAGAATTAACAACATCTTTTGTCTTTCCTTGTATTTTTAAAGAGAATTTTGATAACACTGTCACATATAGTTTTTCCCATATGCATGATGTTTAATACAATGTCTTACATCTAGCTTGCACCAATAAGGAAGACCAAAGAAGATTGATTTCTTATTCCATATATTTCTCTTTGTAGGCTTCTTCTGTGACATTCCAAATACAACTTGGATGTCCCTCACTCAATCATAATATTCCTCTCTAGTTAATGCCTTGGAAGTAGCTTCATTCTTTGGCATTCAATTAAAAGTTTTCCTTATCTACAATACAGGTGATTATGTTTGAGAAATATTCGATGACCAAGGTAAACTATTTTCTTTCCTTGATTCAATGATGATAACTTGTGCCTTCTTCATAAATAGGATTTACTTTATGCCCCTTAACACAATATACATACAAATTTTAATATGCTGGAAAGTCATTAGTGCTACAAAATAGCATGACACATATATTAAAATATTCATTACCATATCTTGAACACCCCCAAATTTCTACAATAAACTATTTATGCCACAAATAATCCCTAGAGTGAAACTAAGTAGGATTAGGAACCAAAAATAGAGAAATTAGAAAGTTTGGTATAAATAACAAAAATTCCCTTGCATTCGGGCAACCCAAATAATGTACCATAGAAATGTAAAACATAAGTAAAAGACATTATAAAGAATTATAAAACATTATGGATGACTAAAATTAGTGAGAAAAGCTTAGAAAACAAAGAAGGAACAAAAATGCCTTTAAGAAACCTTGAAAATACCCAAAACGCCCCTAGAAAGCTCTACTTTCTGCATAGAGCTAGTCAGTTTCCAAAAAATATCAAATGACCTTAGATTAACATGGGAGCAAACCAAAAAGTGTTATAATTGTCATAGGAATAATTTGAGAATTTTTTCGGCAATATTGAGAGAAAATCACTGGAAACATCCCTAGAAGGTTGAGGAGGGAAATAAAGTGTGAGGAAGAAGCTATGAGTGGGTCCCACAAGGACTGCACAAAATTTACCATGTGAAAACCATGATGGTGAATCACCAAGTCAATTCAACCAAAGTAAACACATAAAAGTTAAAAGTAATTAATACTAAGATTTATTTAAGCATGGTTAAGACTAATTACCCTTGATTAATTAAAAGTTAACCATGCTTAGGCTAAGTTAAACATTATTAATGAAAATGTCATTCCTATTAACACTAATCAAAGTCTAGAAGAATAATTTATTGAATTTTGAATTATTTTGAAAATGGGAAAATGTATGAAAAATTATAAAAATACCCCTAAGTGTAAAATTAATCCAAATTTGTCCATGCTTGGCCGAATTCACTAAGCCCTTTTGGGACCTCATTTGGTTCAAGTTTTACTTCCTAAAATACTTCGCCAACTCTCCAAAATCCTCCAAATCCATCTATGTCCAAAAAATCCTAACTTTTCACCTTATGCCCAAGTATCCATCTTTGAGATTTAAGCTAAAATTAAGCCTTTAAACACAAAGCCCCACCACTTCTACTTAGAGAACCTTGTGGACCAGCTGGGAGAGGGGGGGGATAAGGATCAGCCATCACAGGCCCACCATCACCACACTAAGTCACCATCAAGTAGGATCTTCAACTTTGTCTTTTAAAGATTTAAACTTAATTTTTATGGTTTGTTTTCTTTCTTTTATGGATCCTTTCTCTAAAATTCATGGATCTCATTTTGTTTGAACTCATGACGGCTCAAGGATGTATGTAAATGGTTCAAAATGAGCATCACTAGTTTTTAGTGATTTTTGAGGAAAAATAAAGTTTGGTTGGTTTAAAGTGTTTCTAAGTAACTTAGAAGAAATTTAATCGATGTAAATTCTTCTAAAACCCATTTTAAAGATTTGGGAAGTTTGGAGAACTTATGAGAAATTTTTTTGAAGTGCTCTTGGTAGGAGATCTATGGATCTTAGAGTAGATCTTGTGGATCTACACTTTGTTGTTTGAAAAAAATGTTGTCTTGCATGGTTTTTATGCTTAAAGCTTGAAAGTTGTGATTTTTCTTCTTATGGTGGACTTGTGTATTATTTTGTCCAGATCTTAACCAATGAAATTAAATATTAAAAAGTAAAATGAAAATTAATCTTTAAGTCCCAAAAATTTTCTTTGGGCATGGATCTAAACCTTACTAAGCAAAGATTGGAATTTTGAACCATAAAATGAAATAAGCTTTACAAGATACTCAAGACTCATTTTGGCCATAACCAAGATGTCAACTTTGGACAAAACATGTATGGACCAAGAGCTTAAGGTGCTCCAAGTGCACAAAATTAAGGAACCAAGGTTGTATGAGAAAGAAATTTGAAAAGGTGACCTTGGCAAGCTAAGGGAGGCACTCGGCCATGCAAGAAAACTCAAGGATAAAACTTGTTAAAATTTTCATAAGTGACACAATTCGTGTAACTAGGTTGTAAAATACATAAAACATCCTTCGAATGAATAAAAATTTGAGCTAAAATGGCCCAAAATTTCTAGGTGTGCATTTGACCACCCTAGTGTAAATTAAGAGCTTAAAGTTGGTTAATGGTACTTTAAAGGTTTTTATTAAGTAAATGGATTAATTAAATGTATAAGTAATACCTAATAATGACCAAATCCATAATAACCAGCATAGATAAAATAAGGTGAAGTCCAAAATTAGTAGTTAATCTAAAATCCAAGAATGCATAAAATTGGTAACTAAAAATCAACCATGACTTAGGACGAGGAAGGAGTGTCAATTCGGCCATGACCTTTAGAATTAGGGGAGAAGACATAAAAATTACCCAAACTTGACTAAACTTGTAGCTTGTATCCTAACTAGAAGGATTGGTTAACCTAGGTGAACTAGGGTTGAAAATTTGGTACCCTAATTCATGGAAGTGGCATTCAGCCACCATGAGGATAATTAACCAAACAAGAGTTTTAATTCTTAATTATATTTAATTAAGGATCCTAGGAATGTAAATACAAGATGTTAAAAGTGTAAGAAGGTTATGACATTAACTAAGGGACCATCCGGCCACTTCAGGACCAATTGATCTTGGAGGAGGTTTAATTTTTAACTAGCCTTAATTAAACATCCTTTAATATATAACTAGCAAAGATTAAAATTGGGTGTAAGTATTACAAAGATTAAGAAGCCATTTGGATATAATCACTAAGGTAGTGAAAAGGAAGTAAAACATTCATCATAATTCAAGCCTAAACCTAAGCATGTATAAGATAGGTGTTTGGGAATAAAATATGAAGTTGAAAGCTACGTTAAGCCATTCAACTATGACCTTTAAGGATGGAGAAGAAGTTTTAAAAACTCCTACATTAGATATCAAATAATGAATTAGTCTTCAATTGATAAAAAATCAACTCATAAGACAAGGAAAAATAAACTAGAAAGTCTTAGAAGCCAAAGGTTCACATTCGGCCACTCTAGATTAAATGAGAAGAAAATAGTTTGAAATCTTGGTTTAGGTAACTTAAGAAGCCTTATAATGTGAAATGAAGAATTAAAAGTTTAAAAGAAGCTTGGAAAAACCATAAACAACCATTTGGCCATGTTAACTTAAATTGACATAAATAAGATCAAAACTTGTTAACACTTAACGCTTGAACTGAGTACAAGTAAGATATGCATAAGACTTGAAAAATTGAAGAGCACAAAGAATAAGAAATTAAAAGGTGTCATTTGACCACCTAGAGAAAACTTCTAAGTTGTAAAAATTATATGAAACTAATGTAACTTTGACAAAAGGAAAGGTTGAAGAGCAACTTAGAAGGTTAAGAGGATTATATTCGTTTGAGTGATTCAACACAAAAAGTTAAGGAGATAAATATGTGGACATGTATTTTAAACATACAATGATTTTATTCCAAATGTGATTTACTAGACAACTTATCATGTTCTTATGAATGCATACTATTAATTTGAGTTGAAATGTTGAATACTCATAACTATAGAAAATATGATGCTATGTATGAAAAGTATTTATGATTGATGATGTGATAGAAGTTGAGATCTATATGTGCACATCATATTAGCTAGATATTGTTTGAGCATGCATAATTATCTTAAAGCCATTAAAAATGAACCTAAAAGGTTTAAGGGATCACTAAAGTAAACTTATGTGAAAAGTTAATCTAATCTTAATGTGCATTATGAACATCATATCCAGAGGACACCTAAAGCTCTACTAAAGAGGAGGAAAAAGTGTTCTCCTTGGGGACAGAAGGGTTCTCCAAAAATCCTTCTACAATGAAGACAAAAGGGTTATTCACACATTATGAGACGGTGACGACCATCTAAGCATGAGCTTATATCCTAAGTAGTAGAAGGTAGAGTAGTAGACTCAATGAGAAGATATTGTTTGATTATTTTAAGGTATGTCTATGTTTAGAAGTTTCTCCGAAGCTGTGGGCTTATCTATAATTCTTCAAATTTGTGGAATAGAATAAAGATAGAGATAAAGCTTAAGAAATAGAATAACTTGGGAGTCAAATAATATCTTTATTGTGATACTAGATTTATGAAGTTTAAGACAGATATATGCTTATGCTTTAAGGTTGTTTTTGTATAAAAATAATGCATTTTAGTAAGAAGTTTTTAGAAGATTAAAATCAATCTTGTATGCATGTCATGGTTTTTCTAATAAACTGAAGTGGTTGGGATAAAAGTGATGACACTAAAAATGGAGTAGAAACTTACGAGAAACCTAGTTTCTCACTCCTTCTTTTCCCACTTTCTTCCCAGACGAAGATCATGTCGTTCACGACGGGGATGGTCTATATAGACATTAGTAATGTGGACTGGACAAAAAACTGTAACACCCCAATTTTTCTATGCTTAACTCTTGAATCTACAAATAATCCCTAGAGTGAAACTAAGTAACATTAGGAGCCAAAAACAGGGAAATTAGAAAGTTTGGTACACATGACCAAAATGTCCCTACACCTGGGCAACTCAAATAATAAATTAGAGAAATGAAAATATAAGTAAAAGACATCCTAAAAGGATTATAAAACATCATGGATGGTCAAAAGTAGTGAGAACAACTTATAAAATCAAGAAGGGACGAAAACGTCCCTAAGAGCCCTATTTTTTGCACAAAGCTAGTCAGTTCCTAGAAAAATAGTAAATGACCTTAGATTAACACAAGAATGAACCAAGAAGTGTTAGAAATATCAAAGGAATAATTTGGGAAGTTTTCAACAATGTTGAGAAAAATTAGGAAAATATCCCTCGAAGGCCGGGAGGGGAAAAAAGTATGATAAACAAGCCAAGAGTGGGTCCCACATTCACTTGCGCGAAAATGAACATGTGGAAAACTTGATGGTGAGTCACCAGTCCAAGTCAATCAAGTCAAGCATAAAAGACAAAAACGAATAGAAAAAATATTCTTTTAACCATGGTTAAAATTAAATATGGTTAATTAAAAGCAAACCATTCTTTGGCTAAGTTAAAAAAATTAGAGGTAAAATCATCCTAATTAACATTAATTTAAACCTAAAGGTATAATTCCTTTAATTTTGAATTATTTTGGAAAATAAGAAAATCCATACAAAATTACCAAAATACCCCTAAGTGTAAAAATATTCCAAACTTGCCTTTAAGTGGCCAAACCCACTAAACACCCTTGGCACCCCATTTGCTTTAGTTTTTATAGAGAGAAAAACTTAGCTAACTTTCTCAATTATCTCTAAGTCCATCTTAGCTCAAAAAACCCAAATCCCACACTTTAAGCCTAAGTCTCCAACTTTGAGACTTAAGCCAAATCAAGGCCTTAAGCACCAAGCCCCTCCATCTCCCCTTGTGAAACTATATGGACCAGAAAAAGAGGGGACCTAAAGAAACCATCACAACTCCACCACCACTTAGCAAAGTCACCATCAGGTACCTTTCTACTTGTTTTTATAAGCTTTCAACTTGTCTTTTTATGGTTTTGATCTTTTTCTTTTAATGGATCCTTTCTCTAAAATCTGTGCATCTTCTTTTGTTATCACTAATGAGGGCTCAAATCTTCTGGTGGTAGAAACGATATCAATTAGTGTATTATTGAAGGATGGTGTCTTGTGTTCCAAAAAGTATGAACTATTTCCTGGAGATGTACTGAGTAGAGTAGTGGTTCATGTTTTGGCAGCAAGTTCAATGATGTCATGAGAGGTGAAGGTTGATTAGGGTCTATCAAGTGTTCTTGGCATGTTAGTATGAGTACTGGGCATTGGCCTAGGGTTATTAAGGGATCTTAACACGTCAAAATGAGTGTTAACAATGTGCTGATCTAGAAGTAGCATCCACAGGGTTCTATGTTACTCCTTTTCTTGAAAGTGAAAAAAAATTTCATGAAAGATAACATGCCTTGACTCAATTATCTTGCTTGATCTTACATTATCCAAAGTATAACCTTTTATTCCTGGTTTGTATCCCAAAAAGTCACATCATTTGGCTCTTACATCAAATTTATTTTGGTGGGCTATTAGACTGTGTGTATAACATAGTGATCCAAAATATTTTAAATTTCTCAAGTTGCAAGTTTTACCATATAAGCGTTCAAAAGGATAGTGTCCCTGGAGAATTGGTGTTGGCACTCAATTAATCAAATAACATCTGTGAAGAAGTGCATAATACCAAAAGCACTTAGACATATTTGATTGGATCATCAAAGCTCTGGCCACATTGAGTATGTGTTGGTGATTTCTCTTAAATCTTTTATTTTGTAGCGGGGTTTTAAGGCAACTAGTTTGAAGAATGAATCCTTTGGATCTATAGTATTGTAACATAATGAACTCAGCTCCATTATCAATTTTGATATCTTTTACACATGAATCATATTGAGTTTTAATCAATTGAATAAAATTCTCAATCTGAAGACAAACCTTTGATTTGTTTTTCAATAAAACAATCCACACATATCTTAAGTAATCATCCAATATAGTAAGAAATTAATTATGTTCATGCATAGAGGCCGTTGAAAGGGTCCCATATATCTAAATGAATCAAGTCAAACTTTTGTGCTGCATTAATGGAACATATAGAGGAAAATGTTTTTGGTTAGATAGGTGACATATATCACAAAAGTACATTTAGTGCTTGAAACATAAGGATATTTCTATTTTACTATTTTTAATGTTTTATTTGACAAATTTTCCAAGTGATAGTGCTGCAAAATAGAAGGAGAAAGAGTAAAAACATTATTTATAGCTTCAAAGTTGTCTTCTTTACTTCCTCTAAATGGTAGTTCAAGATGATACAAATTATTCACGATGTTAGCCAAACCAATCATATTCTTATTCTTATCATCCCAAATCACACAATGTATGTCATGGAAAAAAATGAGCAATTTGAAGATGAGCATAATTTGGAAACAAAAATCAAGTTCAAAGAAAATTTTGGTAGGTATAGTATATCCCTAAGTATTGGATATGGTGAGAATTGAATTATTCCTGAATATATAGAAGTGAAAAAGTTTCCATTTGGTAATTTAACATTTATGGGTTCTATCTTCTGATATGAAATAAACCACCCATAAGAAGAATAGATATGGTCCATCACTCCAGAATTGAGAATCCAAAATTGTTGGAATCAGTAGATCTATATGATGAGATTGAATCCTCACCTTGATCAATATCCTTTCTCTATTGGGATTTTTGTTATGCATTACCACTTGATTTGTTGAATGGTTGGAAGTTAAGGATTTTTATTACTTTAACAAATTAAGTAAGCCTTGGCACTGTTTTGTTGTTAACATAGGGGAAATGTTCTCTTCCTTTTGACTGCTATCATCTTCAAAATCATTTCCTTGCTTTCTATATTATTTACTAACATCTTTTGAATCTATAACCGGTGGATAACCATACTTTTTATAACAAACTTCCATAGTGTGGCCTTAATACGGACATAATTTATTTTTATTATTCCAAGAACTGCCCTTTCTTTAGCCAAAATTATTTCTCCCTTGAAATGAATGAGCACTTATTTTTTGTTTATTAGAGAAAAGACATATCTTTTTCCTTTCACGTTATAAGATCATAAAGAAGACTTTGTTAAGCTTGAAAATGGATCATTAGTAGAATCCAAATCAGAAAACATATAAATTTTCATTAAGCCCAATGAGAAATAGAATTAGATAATCTTGTTGTCAAAAAGCTTTGCATTCATCATCGTCAAACAGATACATTGCACTGAACAAGTATAATGAGGTATTGGCTTATAACTCTCAAAATTTTCCCATAATATTTTTAGCTCTATAATGAAATCAATCACATAATATATTCCATATTTTAAGGAATATATTTCCTACTACAATTGAGAAATTCTAACCAAATCTCCTTGTGAAAATCTTTCTTTCAAATTAATCTATACATCAATGGAATTATCTATATATGTTATATTTTGTGAAATAGAAGGTGATACAAAATTTACCATCAACAAACAAACAAGATTATTACATCTTTCCCATACTTCATAGCTTGAATTGAAGGTAGTAAGAATCATAATGAAACTATCCAAGAACTTAAATCTAAATGCATCTTAAAATATATGGTCATTTGCAATTCTGTGGTAACTTCTTAAATATTGAATTGCAAATAATTTGAACATTTCTTCTTAATTTGTAATTCTAGCATAATTTTTGAATTGTAAAAAATTTTTAGGTAAAAATCCTTTTACAAGTAAATCAATAAGTTGATTAGTTATTTCAAGAAAAACTAATTAAACATCTCCATTTTTCACCTAGTGTATTTGAAAGTGACCAAATTCCTTCATTACATTCCACATATCTTTCCTTATCATATAGGAGCCTCATGAATGATATATATTTTATGCTTGCTGTTATAAGATGCAGAGAATAGTTATCCTTTTTCTAGTGGGTTATTATAGGGTGGATCACTTGTGAAGTTGTGCACCAGCGCTCCACTTAAATTTACTTCTTATAACATTGATGGAAACTCTCCTATAGAGAGACTGAAAGATCTTTTGGAGGATGATTTGTGGTTCCAAATTGCAACCATGAATGTGAATTTGAACATGAACTTATAAGCTAAATGTAGAACTGAAAAGTGAAGAAAATTCAAAACAAAAAATGGAAGAAAATTAACATAAAAATCTACCTATGTTCTAAGCACCATTTCGCTAGAAAAATAAGTTATTTGAAGTGAAACTCCATAAGCTACAAGATCTTAAAATATAAGCTTGATTCCACCACATTGGAGTGTCTCCAATGATAAGGAGTTTCTTCTCTTCAAGAACCAAGCCTAGAGAAAAGAGAAAGAAGAGAATTTGAGAGAGAGTGCTTATTCAAAATTTAGAATTTTACTAAAAGTGACTCAAAGTTGTTCAATTCCTCACCCAAGCTCCTTATTCATAAAGGAGAAGGAAGCTTGGTGTTTGGGAAGGAGAATTACAAGCTAGGTTGTGCTTACACTCTTTCCTTCCTAAGGCTTTCCTAAGCATATTCCTATTCCAAGTAGGAATAGTTTATCCCTCAAATACATTTTAAAAGGAAATACACTTGAAAATAGCAAACATTTATAAATCAAGAAATATTTTACAAGAAGAGTTCCTACACTAATGTAATAATGAAAAAGCATAATCTCCCACTGAATAGGTAATTCATGCAGGTTTAAGGAATAACTAGTGCCTTTTAGAAGCAAAGCTTGCACCTCTTGTTAAAGCCTCCTTGCCCTTCTAGTTGGTCCCTTTAAGGTGGTGCTAACATTATCTTCTCCTGCTTTAGAAGCATTCCACCTCGAATGGATATCCTCATCCATAAGAAAATGAGTGAGATTAGAAACATTGAAAGTAGCATGAATACAATAATCTCCAAGTAAATCAAGTTTATAAACATTAGGATTAACTCTTTAGTTACCTAAAAAGGGACATCCTCCTAGGATAAATTTCATATTTTAAAGAGATGGAAATCATCCTTTCCTCAAATGTAACCAAACCTAATCACTTGGCTCAAAGATAAATTATTTTCTAACTATTATCAATGCGAGCATAATGGTCCATTTTCTTTTCTATTTGTTCCTTTACCCATGTGTGGAGTTGTTTAATATAGCTAGCTTGTTATTCTCCATTTTTATTATGATAATATGAAATATTAGGTAAAGTCAATAAGTTAAGGGGGTAAGAGGGTTGAAGTTATACACTGTCGCAACCGTAATTACGACGACACGATGAACTCGCTAAAATTTTGAAAAAGAATTTTATTGATTTGATGTGGTGCTATCGCAACCGTAATTCTGACGAGACGACGAATTCGTTAAAATTTTAAAATAAATTAATGGATTCTGTGGAGCCGCCACCAAATTTTTATTCAAGGGAAAAATATTTGGAAAAACCCTGACTCGAGAATGAGCTTCTAAGTTCGGGAGTCGGTCATAAGTAGGGAAGGTGTTAGGCACCCTACTCGCCCGTTCCGAAGAACTGTACCCTTAAACTGAGTGTGTGATTTTGAAAATTGTTTGATCCCTTTAATTAGTGTGAAAATAAAACCTTGATGGAGGTTAGCCTGACAGGGCTTGATCCTGCTCCTACGTATTCCCTGGTGCAATGGGAAACTCAAGGCTTACGTAGTTCTGGTTTATGAAGGCTTGACCTTCAAAAGTGCTTGAGAAAAGATTATTTGGTTTATGAAGGCTTGACCTTCGAAAATGCTTGAGAAAAGATTATTTTAAAGATCTTGCTTTGAGAAAGTTTTATCTTTGGGAGGGATTTTAGGCCCACTCATGCACAAGGTCCGAGGCGGCTAAGACAGCACAAGGACCTATATGAACTACTAAATGTTGAATAGCAGGTAAACCGCCAGTTCCCCATTTAGAGCCCATCGCGTGAGACCTACAATCCCAAAATATTAAAAAAGATTTTTGAATCTTGAAGAAGACCTCAAGTCCACTCATGCACAAGGTTTGAGACGGCTAAGGCAGCACAGGGACCTATATGAACTACTAAATGTTGAGCAGCAGGTAGACCGCCAGCTCCCCATTTAGAGTCCATTACGTGAGACTTAAAGATCCCAAAATATTTAAAAAAGATTTTTAAATTTCTGAAAAAGGGATAATTTGCAATTGACGTTGATCCTTGAATAAAAGAAAGCTCGAATTAAGTGGAAAGAATTTCATCTTAGATTTTTGAGGCAATTGGGGTTTAATGTAATTATTTTGTCGTAATTTTGCAATTGTGGAAATTTTTATGATTTTTCTGGATTTTTATTAATTTTTACGTAATTTATGGATTTTTATTAATTTTTATGTAATTTCTGGATTTTTATTAATTTTTATGTAATTTCTGGATTTTTATTAATTTTTATGTAATTTCTGGATTTTTATTAAATTTTTTATTTTCTGTAATTTTTACTAATTTTCCTATTTTCTGTAAATTTTTTTATTAATTTCTGGAATTTGGGGACAGAAAAGGGATTTTTTGAATTCCTAGGGGGCAGTATGGTCATTTCTGGTCTAGGACCTGT
Source organism: Canavalia gladiata (assembly GCA_037954105.1). Classification (NCBI taxonomy): domain Eukaryota; kingdom Viridiplantae; phylum Streptophyta; class Magnoliopsida; order Fabales; family Fabaceae; genus Canavalia; species Canavalia gladiata. Next base: position 36,659,618 of record CM075665.1, read on the forward strand.
TGGGAATTAAGAGAATTCCCTAGGTGCAGTAAGGTAATTTCAAAGGCAGGGACCTCTTGGGAATTGACAGAATTACAGGGGGCAATGTGGTAATTTCAAAGGCAGGGACTTGTTGGGAATTGACAGAATTCCAGGGTGCAGTGTGGTAATTTCAAAGAGCCTTTTGCAATGTTTTTCTTTTTAACCAAAAAACGCCTCTCGTGGGATTCGAAACCGAGACTAGGGGTCGCAGGCGCCGTCGCTTGACCACTGATCCACGTCCCTCCTTGGATCCCTAATACCTTTGTTTTAATTTAACCCATGCTCGAGCGGTATTAAGAGTAATTCAACAAAAGTTGGAAGCGGGGTTCGAGCTTGGGGTCTTAAGGATGGCAGGCAACATCCCTTGCCACTAGGCCAAGCTTAGGATTGTATCTTTAATACTTTAAATTAAATGATAAAGGCTTTGCATGGTGTTCACACATCCTTGGAATTTTCATGCAGGCACAATATAACCTTAGAGTACTAATCTTCCCCTTGCTCACGTCTGATTCTTTTTAGATGAGATGCCACTGTTTAGGGAACCATACGAGCATGCAGGGAATCCAAGGTTATGTTGTCTAGGTAGTTGAAAGCTTTGCAACCGATCCGTTTTGGCACGAACCCTCTTCTTTACTCTCAGATATTCAGAAGCCTAGACTCATGCATGCATTGTTTGTTCCAAGTAGGCGAGCCTTATTTTGGATTCGACCTTTATACCCAGGCGCTTGTATTCGTGCTGACAGGAACACCCACAGATCAGCTCACCACCTCCAATATCTCATGTATGCAAGATGCAGAGACTATCTCCCAAGTTTAGGAAATGATTAAACTCGATTGCCACGTTCACATGCAGGAGTACTCCCCTCCCCACGTGGAAGATTGCCACCAATCCCACACCTCCTATTGGTAGTGACAGGGAGCAGTTTGCAACCCCTACAGGCCAACTATAGGTCGTTGCTGAACTACGGCACAAGGAACACCACCCTCAGTTTAAATAGAGGGGTGAACTTGGGGCTTGCCGGACGTCTACGCTCATATCTAGCTTTCTAAAGCAAGAATTTTGACAAGCTACAATTCGGGCTTAAACGTATCAAACGTCATGCTAAATTCAATGGCTCAACTCGTTATTTCATGCACCAAAGTTAGTGATTCCTCCTTTAATTCTTGTTTTCTAAAATCGCCTATTCTTTGTATCATTTCCGCACAAACGTAAAGGTTTTTCTTTGCAAAACTATGTTCAATGACCCTGACGTGCACCCGCATTTTTACAACTCCCATTATCATCCCAAACGGTGATGCAAGTTTTTAGCGTAGTTGCAAATCAGAAGCAATATTCTACCTCACTGGAACTAACCTTCTTGTTGGGACAAAAAATGACTACTCGGTAACATCTTTATTGTTAACCAAGATTCTTTGATGGGCATCACCCATTTCCATATTGTTAATCAAGATTCATTCATGAGAATAACCAAAGACTATGTGGGATCGATCTTTTGGCGATCAAGATTTATACAATAATCTGGGTTCTTGCTAGCCTCTAGATGAGTCAATGTAAGGTGCTTAGAGAAAGTAAAATTTTTCACTAACCTGTATGAAGATATGTGTAGAAGGGTTCTAGGGGTTGATCCACCAGGTTCATTCCTCCTTATGCTTCCGTCGAAATAGGAAGGTTTTGCACTCGCCAGAGAAGAGAATTCCCTGAGCCTTTTTTCCAATCCTCTCTTCCAAAACAAACTTCTCTCTTCTTCATGTGTGTTTTTTTTCCGAATCCCCGCCCTTTTGGTAGTTAGATTTTTGTTTTTTCTCCCTTTTTTTTATGTCCGTCATTTTTTTTAAAAAAAATGTTTTTGTGTTGTTTTTTTATTACATATCTTATTATTTTATGCTTTTACTGTTTTTCTGTTTTTGACTTGTAATTGTAATTATGCTCTTTTTTCCTTTTTTATTAATTTTACTTCAGATTTTATTTTCAATATTTATTTTCAAATTTTGAATTTTGAAATTTTTATTTCCTTTTATTTTAAGTCTTTTTCAGATTTTTAATTTTGATTATTTTATTTGTTTTTTTTTCTTATTTTTCATTTTTCTGATTTTGATTTACATCTTTGAGATCCTTTAATTTTTCAAATTTTAGATTTTTTTTATGGAATTTTTCTTTTCTTTCATTTTTAATTTTAGTTTTTCCTCTTTATATTAATTTTTTTGTTTTGTTTTAACTTTTAAAAAACCGTTTCTATTTTTCTGGTTTTTTCCGTTTTTTTTAAATTTGTTTTCTCTTTTTTAATTCTTATTTCAGAATTTTCTATTATTATATTCCTTTTGGTTTTTAATTCCTATTTCAGATTTTCAGATTTTTAATTTATATTGTATATATGTTTTTTATTTTTCCCTTTTTTATTTTTGTAATTCTTGATTTATTTTCCAGAATTTCTTATTCTTTTTTCCTTATTATTTTTTTTTCTGTTTGTTAAATTTTCTTTTGATTTATTTACTTTATGTATTTTATTATTGTCTGTTTTTTTGTTTTCTGTTTTAATAATTTGGGACTTCGAACATAAAAGGGTGTTTACAGGTGTCGCCACAAAATTTTATTTTTAGGGAAAATATTTGGAAAAACCCTAACTTGAGGATGAGATTCTAAGTTCGGGAGTCAGTTACGAGTAGGGAAGGTGTTAGGTACCCTACTTACCCGTTCCGAAGAACGGTACCCTTAAACTGAGTGTGTGATTTATTTGAAAATTGTTTGATCCCTTTATTTAGAATAGAAAATAAATAAGTTGATGGAAAGATAGCTTGACAGGACTTGATCCTGCTACTACGTATTCCCTGGTGTGATGGGAAACTCAAGGCTTACGTAGATCTGGTTTGAAGGCTTGACCATCAGAGATAAAGATGATTTGGAAAGCTTTCTTAGTATTTGGGAGGGATTCTTGGTCCACATATGCACAAGGTCCAAGGCAACTAAGGCTGCACTAGAGCCCATATGAATCTCTAAATATCGAATAGTAGTGAAACCACCAGTTTCCCATTTAGAGCTCATCGCTTGAGACTTGAAATTATTAAAATGGTGTTTTCTAAAAAGGGGATTCTCAAAATAATGTTTTTCTAAAATATTTATTATTTATAAGGGATTGTTAGGCCACATATGCACAGGGTCCAAGACAACTAAGGCTGCACTGGGACCCATATGAATCTCTAAATACCGAACAGCAGAAAAAACTACCAGCTTGTATTTAAAGTTCATTGTGTGAGACTTAGAATTATAAAAAGACTTAATTTGAAATAAAATAAACTTGATTTGAATTTGATGAAAAGAATTGGACTTGATTTAAAATAAAATAAACTTGATTTGAATTTTAGGCTTAAATTGGACTTGATTTAACATAAACTTAATTTGATTTGAAATTGAGGAACAAAATTGGACTTGATTTAAAAAAAAACTTGACTTGATTTGAAATTGAGGAAAAGAATTGGACTTCATTTAAAATAAAATGAACTTGATTTAAAATTTAGTCTTGAATTGGACTTTATTTAAAATAAACTTGACTTGATTTGAAATTGAGGAAAAGAATTGCGAACATGCTTCAGCAATCGAGCGATATAAATTTCATTTTAGATCCAAATTAGACAAATAATATCATTCTACAAACTAGAGATAAAAACAAAGATAACATAATAAAAATCACCAAAATTGGAGATCATTTTATTGATTAAAAACGAAAACTAAAAATAGAGATGAAAATGAACCTCAAGAACACAAGAGATTTTGGTGCCAAAATTTGAATTCAAATCTCAGAATTTTTTGAAAATATTTTTTGGTAGATCTGAAAAATTAAAACCAACCAATTGAAAGATATGGATCATAAGAATCAAACAAAACAAATTTGACAAAAATCAAACAAGAAATGAATAAGTTATGAACAAATCAAACAAGCTAGGTTCATTTGTGCACCAAGACGAACATGCTTCGGTAATCAGGCGATAGAAATTTCATTTCAAATCCCAATTAGACAAATAATGTCATTCCCGAAACTAGAGTGAAGGAAAAAGAGAACTAAACAAAAATGACCAAAATCGGAGATCATACCGATCAAAATTGAAAATGAAAAACAGAGATGAAGATGAACCTCAAGAACACAAGAGATTTTGGCGCCAAAATTTGAATTCAAATCTCAGAATTTTTTGAAAATATTTTTTGGTAGATCTAAAAAATTAAAACTGAAAAATTGAAAGATATGGATCATATGAATCAGACAAAACAAATTTGACAAAAATCCAACGAGAAATGACAAGTTATGCACAAATTAAACAAGCTAGGTTTATTTGCGCACTAGAACGAACATGCTTCAATAATCAGGTGATAGAAATTTCATTTTAGATCCCAATTAGACAAATAATATCATTACAGAAACTAGAGAGAAATAAAAAGAGAACAAAATAAAAATAACCAAAATCGGAGATCATTTGATCGATCAAAAATGAAAATGAAAAACAGAGATGAAGATGAACCTCGAGAACATAAGAGAATTTGGTGCCAAAATTTGAATTCGAATCTCAGAATTTTCCAAAACTATTTTTTGATAGATCTGAAAATTTAAAACTGAAAAATTGAAATATATGGATCACAGGAATCAAACAAAACAAATTTGACAAAAATTAAACCAGAAAATAGCAAGTTATGCACGAATCAAACAAGTTAGGTTCATTTGCGTACCTAGAAGAACATGCTTTAGTAATCAGGCGATATAAATTTTATTTCAGATCCAAATTGGACAAATGATATCATTCCAAAAGCTAGAGAGAAATACAAAGAGAATGCAACAAAAATCACCAAAATCGGAGATTATTTGATTGATCAAAAATGAAAACGAAAAAAAGAGATGAAGATACTCTCGGAAATCCGAGAAGAAGCAAGAAAATTAAGCGGAATAAAAGTTGGATCTAACCTCCATTGGTGTGCTCCGAATGCCACTTGATAGCCCCTTGGATGGTGATGAAGAACTAGTTCAATGGAGGCCAAGGGCTGTAGTAGAGAGTCTCTTAGGTGTTCCCTCACTTAGAAAATTTTGAATTCCTCCCCAAGACTCCAAGTGCCCCTCCCCTTATATAGACCTTTTTTTTTTTTTTAAATTTTGGTGGGTTCTCTCCTTTTTCCCTTTCCTATTCTTATGCTTTTTTCCAATTCTCTTTTTTTTCTGTTTTTATTTATTTATTTATTTTGTTTTATTTTTTCCATTACTTTTATTTTGATTTTTGAACTATTTTAGACTAAATTACCTTTTGGCTAAAAACAAAATAATTTATTTTGGATTTTGAATCCTCAAACATAATTCGATGTTCACATACACTATCTCAAAAGAACTATGATGTGTGGTGGAATGGGTAGCCCTTTCGTAAGAAGATTCTTCATGGGGTAAACACTTCTCCCAGGACTTAATATTTCTAGACAGAAGTTCACAAGGTAGAAAGAGTTGTATTTATCACTTCAATTTGATCATTAGTTTAAATATGACATGTGGTGGAAAATAATAGTTTAGTGCCTAATTTTGACCAAAGTGTCCTCCAAAAGTGATTAAAGAACTTGATGTTTCTATCAGACACTATACTTTGAGGTATTAAATAATCTCACCATGTCCTTAAAGAACAATCTAGCAACGTGCCTTGAATCATAAACCTTATGGAAATGTATAAAATAAGCCATCTTAGAAAACTTATCCATTAACACAAAAATTGAATCCATTTCCCTTTAGGTTATTGGAAATCCTAGCACTAAATCCATACTAATATCTACCCTAGGTGCATTAAGGACAGGTAAATGAGTGTAGAGACCATGGGGTATGACTCTAGACTTTGTATTTTTGCACACAATACACTTAGCACAAAGTCTTAGACATTTTACTGCCATCACATGCTTTATGTTCAGATGACTTATAAAGTTCTCCAAACTTTATATCATTTGAATACAATTCCTAAAAGTTTTCAAATCCAATCAATTGAGCCCCTAAGGAGTTTGATAAGGTTTTCCTTCTAGATAAGGTTTCAACTACCTTATTAATGTTCCCTTTCTTATATTACATAGGGAAATTGTTCCAAGAATTCAACCCATCTGGCATGTCTTCTATTTAGTTTCTTTTGGTCTTTTAAATATTTGAGTGATTCATGATCACTATGTATGATGAACTTCTTGGTGAATAAATAATGTTGCTAAGTTTGAAAGACCCTAATGAGATCATAGAGCTATTTTTCATAGGTGGGGTAATTTAATGAGGCTTCACTTAATTTTTCACTGAAGTAAGCTATGTGTGCTTCTCTTGCAACAACATTTCCTTAACCCCATGTTGAAACATCGCATTCAAGCTTAAAGGTTTTGTCAAAGTTAAGGAGAGATAAAATGGGAGCTTTAGTGATTTTATCTTTCAATGATTGAAACCCTTTTCTTGTTTGTTTCTCCATTCAAATTTCACATTATTTTTATTTAGTACATGGAGAGGTGATGCTAGGATACTAAAGTCCTTTACAAACCTTCTACGAAATCCTACAAGTTCATGAAAGATCCTAACCTCTCCAATTATTTTATGGGTTGGCCAATCCTTTATGGCCTTAACCTTTTCCTCATATATGATGTGAAAAAATTTGTTGTGAATAAAACATGTGCCAATTATTACCCATGAAAAGTGTACCTATCAGTATAGAAAATAAAGTATATAAATAATCCTTTAAAAAGGTTCAAATCCTAACTTTTGGGATCACCGAAAAGGGGTTGTGTTTGTAGTGTATATAAATGACAGTATAAAACTAAGAATAGAAAATGTAAAGGGAAAGAGAACAAGTATGAATTTATGGATAGACATGGGGATTTGGATCCCCTTATGAATTTATCCAATTTTATCCCCAAATTCCCCTATGAATGATTGAAAACGTCAATTGCTAATCATTTGTTCTAATACTATTACTATCCAAAGATTATGCAATACTAATATTATTTCTCCTAAGCATTATCCCTAATGATCATGAATATTATATAAATAAGAGAAGCATAAAGTATATTCAGATTTTTTAAGATAATAATCAATTAGAAGTGCCTAGGATGCCAATTGATTGTCCAAAACCCTTACACTCACTTTACCTTAGAGTTCTACTATTTGGAAAATGGTACAATTTCCTACTCCCCCAACCAACTCAAATCAACAAGAGTGATCAATTTCCATTAATTAATTAAATGCAACAAAGTAAACACAATTGGATAAAGAATATATAATCATTCATAAGGAAAATTGGAGTTCAAATAGTTACATCATAAGTTTCACCAAAGTTCCATGATTTGGAGGTTACTTACATATAATGGACAAAATCAAATAAAATCAAATAAGAATAGGATTTAGCCATTTTTTTTGTACTCTAGGATTTTAGAGGGCCAAATATGTATAGGGTTGACCACAATTTCCTTATTTCTAGTATAGGTTTTAGGCCTGTTTTAACCCAACTTGAGGTTACATTAAGGAATGATAAAGGAAACTTAACTAGGCTTACATCCAAGTCTAATTTTCCTCTCTTTTGGTGGATCCACTTCATCTCCAAATCCTCCCTCATTTAGCACCTTTTTCTCCTTCCTATATACAGGCCTCATGTAGTGTATTTTGGTAACTTTCGAATCATTATTCACTTTGTGAGTTTTTGAGAGTTGATTTCTCTCTTTCTTATCTCCTTTCTATAGTCTTGAGGTTGAACAATTCTCCTTATCCATAGAGTCTTCCAAGGTGGTAAAGAAAAGGCTTATCCTCCCTAGAGGTGGTACCTCCCTTACATGTGCATGGAGATCAAAAGTTCAACATCATTTGCTTCCTTCTAATTCCAACTTTCCTTGACTAGCATCTCCTCTCCTTCAATGTCTACATAAGTAGTGCTAGCAAAGCTAGCAAGAGGCTTGCAACTCACACTGTGAAGGGGATCCCACCTCCCAGATCTTAAGGGAGGATTTTAGAAGAAAGAATGGAAATAGGAATAGGAATAGAAAAATGGAAAAATGTTAAATGGAAAATGTAATGGAGAGGAGTGTATTGAGGTGTGTCAAAGCGTGTAAGACTTATATTTTCTTCCAAGGTGTAGTATCCTTTTTTATAGGCATAAGTTTGGGGTTCCTTTATTATGAACCGGGTTTACCTAAATTTCCTCTTGAGCCATTAGGGTTACTCTAAATTATCCATCGTGTTGTCGAAGCTGATTAGGGTCAATTTTTACATCATTAGAGTTGACTTGGATCATTTTCTACATCATCCAGGATTGACATAGTTGTGCTTAAGTTTGTACAACTGTGTTGAAAAAGTATAGACATTGCAATGTTGTGTTCCAGGTTGGCCTAGTCATGCTCATCACTCACCATAACCATGCTCGGGTTTGCATAGCCATGCCAAAAAACCACATACACTGCAAGGGTGTGTTTAAGTCCAACATGGCCATGCTAGCTCCTTCCACAAGTATTTTTATCCATCCCATGCTCTTTAATATTTTTATACCTTTTTTCCTTTTTTTAGACAAAAATCTTCCTTGTTTCTATTTCTTTACTAGCATGGCCATTCTTGAAAGAAATCAGGTAAATTAGGTGTAATTACAATCAATAATCATAAATTACATTATTATTATAACTAAGTTCCAACAAATAAATCAACAGAATAATGATTTATCATATCCTCAAACTTAAACATTGTTTTCTCCCAAGAAATAACATAAGGAATAGGATATCAAGTATAGATTCTAGAAATCCTACATGTTATCATGCTATAGACAACATAATTACCATCACTAGAATAATAAAAAATAATCCAACTAGGATCTTAGTTTCCTGAAATCAAGTTCACAAGAGGGGATCGCTCTTCTCACTATCTCTCATGTATATAAAAGTATAAATTGTTACCACTCTATTTCTCAAAATTTTACACTATCATAGGCTTTCTTATAAACTTTAAATCTCCACTAATAGCTAAAACTCACACAAGAGTCAACTTATGCAAGCCTACACAAGGTTACAAGGCAAGTTCTAGAATGTACAAGTTGGAATAGAATCCCTCAACACACACACACACACACACACACACACACACACATACACATACACATACTGAGAGGTTGGGTGGAACCTCTTTTAGGCTCAATTGTTTACTAGGGCTACTTTAGTGTAAAATAAGATGATAAGAAACATGACTAATTATCAAATTTTTATTAGAAGTTCCCATGTCCTTGTTAAGTTTAATTAATGTTTGCCATAAAATACTAGGGATCTCCAGACCTAAAACCTGTTAACAATCCAAACAATTAAGCATGTTGGGTCATCACAAGGTACAAGCATCTTTTAGAAAACCTAAGGAGGAACGTATCCATCCTTAAACTTAATCTTCTACCATTTCCTTAATTTGTTTAGAAAAATTAATTATTAAGGTAGAAAGTAGTATAAATAGAGGAAAGATAAGTGATTTTTGAAAAGATAATTAGGAGAGAGAATGACTCCCTCCTCAAACTTAAGTTATTATATACACGTATAAAGATACATGTTATAGTGAAGAGAAAAGAAAGGACTTTCCTGAAATGGTACTTAAGGGGGAAAAAGGGTCTCCCTCCTCAAATTTAGAGGTAGGTAGTATCCTTAATGTATTCCCTATTGGGTGTCAATGATTGGGAAAATAAATTTGATTATTCTTAAGCTAGCTTACTCATACTAAACACACATAAAGAGGTAAAAATAATAACAGTGCATAAAGAGATAAGTTTTGTGCAAGTAAGAAAAATACATCAAAATGAAAAAGATATAACACCTTAACATAATCCTAATCAAAAGAAAATAAAATAATAAAATATAAGGTCAGTCATTGAGGCAGTGAGTGGCCTATCTAACCTAGCATCAACTAAAGAAGTATGGTGAACTAGTTGTGCATCTGAGTGAGATGCTCTTCCTACAAAGATGCCAGTGTTTGGTAAGGGGTGGCTTGCTCATCCAAAAAATCATAGATGTCTTCCACTTGCAGTTGTATATGTTCAAGGCCATTAGATAGAAAATGCACCAATGAATAATCATCTCCTAAACCGTCATTCATAAACTCCTCATCTATCGACGACTTTTGCTAATGTTGTGGTGGAGGTGAATGTGGTTGCGACTATGGTTGTGGTTGTGTGTACTCCTGCTGCGGGGTTGAAAAAATGTAAGTTCCATGAGGTCCCCTCTTGATCACCTTCATGAAGATCCATGTTGCGATCTCAAAAAGTGATATCTCATGAGTTTGGATTATTGTAGAGTCGGGGATTTCATGGTAGAGGTAAATGGAAGTGACGTATGAGTCAATGGAGATATAGACCCTCTGCCCTATCTAGTATCAATTCTCAATCCCCTAACAGGACATGACCAGGAAGCATCCTAGGTCGTTGGTGTATAAGTCAATAGAGATATAAACCCTCTGCCTTATCTAGTATCGATGCTCAATCCCCTAACAGGACATGACCAGGAAGCATCCTAGGTCAATCCAATGACCCTTCACTACAACCTATAACAAAAACATACCAGTCCTTGATACAACTTCACTGTTGTTATTCTTGGAGAAGATTCTAAGTGTCAGCCATCTATGAAGCATTTGAAGCACTTGGGTCCCTAATGGTAATGGAATTCAAGACACAGGTGGTATAATGGTAGGCCCTTGTGATCCTATGCTAGAAAGCCCTATCCATGAAATCTTTAAACAACACTACGAGGGCATCCAAGTATTCCTTAGTAAGGATTCCCTATGGGGTCTTTAATCCTAAGGAGACATTGAAGTCCGCTTAGATTTTCTAAAATTATCACCCTCCTAGTTGGTACTAAATGATGTGAGTGTGCGCTGTCTCCGTAGGGGTAAGAGGATAAGTGCCACCAAGAACTCAATGCTAGACTCTTGGTAGGAAAGATCTTGAATAAATGCATCCCTTGACCAACTAGGCACACTCAAATGCCTTTTCATTTTTTCCTTAACTCTTAGGATCTATAAGGACTCCTTCTCTAGGATCTTGGTGGATTTGAATGTGAAGATAATTAGCCTTTCGATTCGGGAGTACATTTTAGGAATACCCTTTGTGGATACTCAATAGGCCAGACCTTATGGGGATCCAACCCTTGCAACGATGGAGGCACGACTTCTCTTTTGGGTTCAAGCAGGCACTTTTTGGTAAAAATAATCAAAGTTAGCTCAAATAAAATTGGCATGGTCATGAAGTAATAAGCACGACCATGCTTTAACATAAATACACAAGCCTTCATGAATATGCATGATTGTGCAAACAGAAAGTGGGACCATGCTAGATGCAAAACCATCCATGAGATGAATCTGCATAGTAATGCAAAGCATGAACACAGTCATGTTGAACTTGAAAATAGTTAGATAGAGATTAACACAATCATGTGAACCAGGGGCATGACTATGCTAAATGTCTATGACTAGAAAAATGATGAATTTTCATGACCATTAAAATAGAGGCACAACCGTGCTCATGATCCAATCCAGAATACATGAATTTGAATGACCATGTAGATTGGGGCACAAAAGTGCTTATAACATAAACTAGAAATGATGATTCTGCATGACTGTACAAATAGGGGCACAATTATGCTTATGAGAAATTATGTTTAATCATAATCAAGCATGACCATTGAGTAGGAGCAAGGACAAGTTAAACTTATATCCAATATTAGTGTATGAATATGCATGATTGTGCACTCATGTAGTATAGCCATGATGATCAGGTTCTACCGAATTATTTCATTTTTTTATCGTTTAGCCTAAGATTCAAGCATACATGCTAGATATGCCACTAAACTTGCTTATGCAAAAATTTAAAAATTGAAAAATGATAGAAGTGAAAAACATGGCATACTTGGAGAGGAGAGAGAAAAGGTTAGAGAAACAGAGAAAAGTTAGCAAAAGTTAGAATGATTAGTGTAAAGTGTTTGACCAAGTGACATATGAAATTACGTAAGCTCCCAATCACTCGAGGGTTAGCATGACCATACGATATTGTTAATCATTGTTGTACCAAAAGTGGCATGACATTGCAACAAAACTACAATTACTGACATAGTCATGTTGAATCTAGCTCGGTCATGGTGAAGGTGAGCATGACCTTGCAGCGGAGTTTATTTCCTCACACGATCATGCAAATAGGGGCATATGCATGCTCTTTTATCTTCTCTATTCCTCTCTCTAACTTTGTCTCTCTCTCTCTCACACACACACACACACTCTCTCTCTTTACAATTACTTACAGTTATCTATAAAATGGACAAGTTACTTCTGGCAAGTGCTTGTTTTATTTCACGAACCTAACACACCTGCATCGAGTGGCTTAATAGAGCCATGAGTGGTTACCTTAGGTTCTTCCAACAGTATAATGGTGCACTTCTCATGTATACATTCTTCATAATGATTTACCTTCTTCACATTTAATTTTTCCCGAATTTCTTTGGTAAGGTCCAATACTCCGTATGGAAATACTCTATTCACCTTTTAAGGGCTGCTCCCCATAAATTTATGTTTTCCTATAAACAAATAAAGTCATGAGTTATAAATCAATACCTTATCACCTACATGGAAATCAGGCTTCCAAATGTGTTTGTGATGTCCTCTTTTTTTCCTTTCATTGTAGAGTTTTGGGTTCTTGTATGCTTTCATTTTGGGTTTTTTAACACAGAAAGCAAATTCAAAGAGAGGGTTGTAAACCATTAGCAAAATTGCAAGAGGGAAAATTATTTATATGTTTTAATTAGTCAAAGACTCTAAACAGCATTTCCTCATCATTTAGGTTTAACATGAGCTTCCCTTGCTATACATCGATAATATCCCTCTCGGTGGCCAAGAAAGCTATTCCTAAGATTAGTGACAAATTTTCATCCTCTTCCATGTCAAGCACAATGAAGTCATTAAGGAAGAGAATTTATCCATTTTCACCAAAATATCCTTCATTATCCCTCTTGGGTATGTAACGGTTTTATCTACGAGTTATAAATAAATAGTGGTAGGTTTATGCTCATTCATACCCAACCTTCTAAAAAAAATAAGTGCAAAGTAATACTAGTTCATAAGTCACACAAAGCTTTATCAAAATAAGAATTACCAATAGTGCAAGGTATAGCGAAAATCCTTGGATCCTTAAGCTTTCGTTATAGTTTCCAAAGGAGAATAGCATAACAATCCTCATTGAGATTGATAGTCATATGTTCCTTAAGCTTCTTTTTATTGCCCAAAATTTTCTTCAAGATTTTTACATATTTAGGAATTTGAGAGATGACCTTCACAAATAGCATATTGATCTTTAGTTTCTTTAGAATGTCTAAGAACTTGGAAAACAATGGATCATTCTTGTTGGCCTTCAATCTTTAAGGAAAGAGTATTCTTGGTTGGTAAGCCACCACATACAGTTTCTTGGGAGCCTTGTCTATAGTTTTCTTATACTCCTTTCTCTTTTCTTTTAGATCCTATCAATAGGAGTCAGAGGTTATTAGTAACCTTTTGGTTTAGTAACCTTATCTTCCTTCTCAATCTCCTTCCTCAGGGGAATCTCCAATTCTTTTTTGCTCCTAAGAGTAATCACATTGGTCTGCTCCTTTGGGTTCACCTTAGGCTAGCTAGGCAAGATCCGAAGCATTAGTTATGGCAAGAGGTTAAGAATCTGCCCCAACTAATTTTCCATGTTTTGAAACCAGGATACTTGTGTCTTTATATTTTGAAGTCCTATCTCTACATTTTAGAATCAGGATTCTATAGGGGTTGGCTCCTTCCTTTCCCACCTATATCCTTCTTGATTCTGTGTGTGTGAGGATCTATAAACATTTTGAGCATTACTAGTATAACCATTACCTTGATGCTCTCCCTAATAGAAATTGAGGTGATTCTTCCAAGTGAAGTTATAAGTATTCCTCACATGGTTGGCCTTCTCATTTTATTTAGTCATATAAGTTTTAACTATGAATTCTTATTATACCTTATGGAGCCATAAAGATTTCACAGGATAGGCTTAGGTGCAACTAGAGTTTGGATAGGCAAGGCAGGTTGTGAAAATGCTTATATGAGTATTTTCATCATTTTGTTTAAGGCCTCTATCATACCAACGCTTAGGATGATATGATCTACCTTGTATATTTCTGTCGGTTGAGAGACCTTCTTCTTAATATATCTTTTGGTAGATCTCCATTAGTTTCAATTAGAAACCAAATTTCCTATAATTATCCATATGTCCTCAAGGGGCTATGTAAGATACCCTTGCTAGAAGCTACACCAATAACAACTCTTTTGTCATAGAAAAGATTGTTATAGAAGATCTGCACAAGATAAGAAATTTATCACCCATGATGTGGGGACCTCTAGAGAAGGTTTTGAAATCTTTCCCCAAGCTTCACACACAGACTCGTACTTATATTAAATGATGCTGGTGATCTCCAGTATGATCCTAGACTACATTGATTGTGGAAAATATTGAATAAGGAATAGACACTGTAACTACTCCTAAGTAATGATGGATGCTCCTGTGTAACACTGTTCATTTTTATGGTCTTCATCAACCTTAGGAACTTTCTAATATGGAGATGTGGATCCTTCGAGGATGTCCCTTCAAATTGAAACAAGTTTTGTATCATGTTAATAAGTGTGATCGTCAACTTGAAGTTAGGAACACCTTCAAGTGTTGGAATTGATATACTTCTTCTTAGGCCCTTATTGCTAGGGGCTATGCAATCTAACAATGTCCTTATCCTTGTGCTGCCATTTTTCTCAGTTTAGTTTCTTGCCTTAACCACCTAGCTATTCTTTCTATCTTAGAATTAAACTAAAAACAAGAAGCTCGAGAGGGAGTTAGCATAAACAAACAAAACAACTAGGATATCATAAAATTTTTATTTTTAATTAAATAATATATATATATATATATACACATCTCAAGTAATCAAGATACAAACTTATAAGACTATTAGGGAATAGTACCTAGCAACAATGCTAAAAAATTGTTTGAACAAAGTGTGTACCAAGGTTTACCTATAGAAAAGAATACTTATCAATGTAGAAAGAGAGTGTTTTATACCATAGTGTCAATCCCATAAGGACTATATCAACAATCCTTAAAATTGACCCAAATCCTAACTTTTGAGCATACTAAAAGGGGTCATATTTACAATGTATAGAAATGAAAGTATAAAAATAAGAATAGAAAATTTAAAGGGAAAGAGCACAAGTATGAATTTATGTATAGGCATGGGACTTTGGATCCCCTTATGAATTTATCCACTTTTATCCCTCAACTCCTCTATGAATGATTGAAAATTTTATTTGTTAATCATTTGTTGTAATATTATTTACTATCCAATGATCATTAAATAGTAATATCTTTACCCAAAGTACTATCCTCATTGATCATGCAAGGTATATAAATAAGAAAAGCATAAAGTATATTCGGATTTGTTAAGTTAATAATTGGTTAGAAGCTTAGGATTTTGATCGATCCTCTAAAGCCCTTAGACTAAGTTCATCTAATAATTATACTAATTGAAAAATGGTATGACTTCCTTTTCCCCAAACAACTTGGAAATAAACAAGAGTGATCAATTGTCATTAATTAATTAAATGTATCAAAGTAAACACAATTGGATAAACAACATATAATCCTTCATAGGAGAAAATTGGGGTTCAAATGGTTACATCATAAGTTTCATTGAAACCCCGTGATTTGGAGGTTAGTTACATATATTAGATAAAATAAAATGGAAATATGCTAACCCAATAAAGAAATCCATAATCCTAATCCTAAGAAAAGAATACAAAATCTTCGTTCCAACAAGGCTAGCAAGAGGCTTTGCAACTTGCACTGTGAAAGGGCTCCCACCTCCAAGATCCTACAATAGGATGATAAAAGAAGGAATGGGAATACGAATGGGGAAATGGGAAAATGAGAAATGGAAAAAAATATGAAATAGAGAAGTTTGTATTGAAGTGTGTTTAAGAGTGTGAGGCATGTGTTTTCTTCCAAGGTATAGCCTTCCTTTTTATGAACGTTAGAAATAAAGGAAATTAGATGGAATTATAATTAAATAATCATAAATTAAACCATAATTATAATAACTTCCCACAAATAAATTAATAAAATGGTGATTTATCAATCTACTTTGACCCATTTCTTTCTTATTACAAATCCTAAGAAAACTACTTGAACCAAGCAAAAAAATAATTTCTCCAAGTTGGCATAAAGTATAGATTCCCTAAGTGTCTTCAACACATCTTGATAAACTATCATTCTGTCAATTTATTTGCTGAAATTTAGGCATAATTACTGCATGATTCATGATTATACATGTGTATATCTACCTAATGTCTCTTAATTTTGAAGAAATGGTAACACTAGGAAAAAAAAGGCAAATTTAGAGCCAAAAGGAAGGAAAAATAGGGATAAAAAGACAAGGAAGTAGTGGAAGAAAAAAATGCCCCTCAACATATCTTATAGCAAACCAAGAAGTTCAACATGACCATGCAGACCTTAGCAAGACCATGCAACCGAAGGCAGCACACTTGTGCAGAAAGATGAGCACGATTGTGCTAAATAATGAGTACAATTGTGCCAAAACTAGGAGGCACTACAACCACATTAGCCCTAATAAAGTAGAGAAGTTCCCAATTAGCCCTAATGACATTGCAGATGACTTAGAGCTGTTTTGACAACTGGGGAAGCAACTAGGTCAACCTAGTCTAAGATAACTGAAGTCCTAATCCATGCCTATAAAAGGAAGGCTCCATCTTTGGAGAATGGAGTTCAATCTTAGAGATATATTTGAGATACCTCCATATTTCTCCATATCCCTACCTATCCCTTATTTTCCATATCTAGCCTTTTCATTCCTATTTCCTCCTCTGGTGTCCTCCCTAGGATCTTGGTGGGAGAAATCCTTACACGATGCAGTCCCAAAGTCGATTTCTAGAAAGGATAGAAACCCAATTCTGTATCTCTTACCATATGACTAAGTTATGGATATTTTTAGGTTAATCTTTATCATGTAAAACTAATCTCCAATTCATGGGCTTTGGAGAATCTTATGATGTAAGTGCTTCAACTTGGAGAATGGAGTTCAATCTTAGAGATATACTTGAGATACCTCCATATTTCTCCATATCCCTACCTATCCCTTATTTTCCACATCTAGCCTCTTCATTCCTATTTCCTCCTCTGGTGTCCTCCCTAGGATCTTGGTGGGAGAAATCCTTACACGATGCAGTCCCAAAGTCGATTTCTAGAAAGGATAGAAACCCAATTTTGTATCTCTTACCATATGACTAAGTTATGGATGTTTTTAGGTTAATCTTTATCATGAAAAACTAATCTCCAATTCATGGGCTTTGGAGAATCTTGTGATGTAAGTGCTTTAACCCCATTTTTTCCTTATGAATAATTATATGTTATCATTACAAATGGAGATATTTTCTTATCCATGTGTTGCATTATTATGCATAATCCATTCATAGAAATTGACCACTCTTGTCAATTTATAAGTTGGTTGGCGGAATCGTACCAACCCCTGATTGATGAAACTATAAGGTAACTAAATCTAAGGATTTTGGAGGATCAATTGGAATCCTAGGTTTCTAACCAAGTAATTACCTAAATAGTAGTTAACAATCTTATATGCTTTATGCTTCTCTTGTCTATCTGCCTTACATGATCATTGGGGAAAGTATTAAGAGGAAAGAGTATTACTACTGTATGATCATTGGATACTAATAGCCTTAGAATAGATGGTTAGAAATTGATGTTTTATTCATTCATAGAGGGGAATTTAGGGTAAAAGTAGGTCAAGTCACTAGGGATCCAAAGTTCCATGTTTTTTCATAACTTGTATCATGTTCTTTTGCTTTCCATCTTTTAAATTATTAATATTTAAAACTTGCACATACAACCCCCTTTTGGTGAGCTCAAAAGTTAGGATTCAGACTTCTCCTACGGATTGTTAGCATAGTTTTTGTGAGATTAATACTAGGTCTTAAATACTGCATTTCTATACCGATGGGTATATTTTCCTATGGGTAAAACTTGGCAAGGAGTTTTACACTCTCATTTTGCATGCAACAAGTTTTTGGTGTCGTTGTTGGGGATTATTCCCTAACAATCTTTGAAGCTTGAATTCTAATTCTAACAATCTACTCCAAAAATGCATATATCATGGGTACCAAACACCCCATCTTGTGCAGATCTTCTACATTATCCTCTCCTATGCAAAAAATAAAAGTTTTAACAGACACAACCTCTGGATGAGGCATTAAACATAGCTCTTCTGGGGATACATAGGAAATCAAAGGAAATTTGGCTACCAATAGCAACAAATAGAGGTTTGCCAATAAACACGTGAAAAAAGGGACCCTCAATTGGCAGGAATGTACCAAGTGGGCAACAACACCTTTCTGGCCGGTAAAATAGAGGCCTTAAACAAGAAGATGGAAGTGCTTATGCAAGCAAAGGCATAACCCACTCTGTCTATTTGTATTTAGGATACACTTGAGCTCAACCCATGAAATCTTTGTAGCTCCATTAAGCCATGGTGCTTAAGGATGTGCAGTTGAAACCCACACAACTTAACAGAATGAGGAGGCTAACTTTATAGGGAACACTTATAACCCCACCTAGAAGAATCATCCTAATATTTCTTGGGGAGGGCATCAAGGTAATAGTTCTAATAAAGCGTAAATTGTCTCCTCTTATGCAGAATCAAGATGGCTACAGGTAAGAGAGGAGGGAGCCACCCTACGCAAAATAAAGATTCCAAAACATGGAGGTGTGCCTCTAGAATATAAAAATGCAGTTGTCCCAAGTTTAAAACATGGAGGAATAGATGAGGAAGATACTCAACCTCCTATGACAACGAAAGAGTAGGTGAATGCAATCACTTTGAAAAGTGAGACAAAATTAGAAACACCTGTAAGAGAAGAGAAAAAGAAGAAGGACGTAATCGTCGAGCAACCATCAAAGCTTAAAGACATGGAGTTTCACAATACCATGCACTATGAATGAATCAAATTCCAAAGCTTTGTGTGACCTAGGCGCTAGAATAAATTTAGTGTCTCTTTTTATTTTTAGAAGGTCATCATTACCTCTTTGCATCTTGTACACAAGGTCATCCCAAAGTGGATAATGGAGGACACACTAGTAAAGGTGGGAAAGTTCATCTTCCCTACTGACTTCTTATGACATGACATGGAGGAAGATGAGGAGATTCCACTGATCTTGGAAGACTTTTGCTAGCTGTTATAAGAAGAGCCAGATTAAGGTGCAGCAAAAGGGGCTTACACTAAGGCGAGTGGTGAAAAAGTGGTGTTCATAGTCACTTATTCAACAAAACACCCATACATCAATTCCCTTTATGATTCCATATAGTCCTTTTGTTCAAGCCTACCCTATAAGTAGAGGTCCACCAAGATAAAGGGATATAAGGACCCAAAGCCCAAAAAAAAAAGAAGAGGCATCACAAACACACTCGGAGGTGTAAGTTTCGAATAGGTAAAATATTTTAATGTATAACTAACAATTCCATGTAGTTTTAGGAAAGTGTCGGTTTAAGGGAAGCAGTCTGCACAAAGTAAGTAAGGCACGCCCTTATGATACGTTGAAGAGTAAAAGAACCTTCAAAAGGTAGAAGGTTCAGCATTATGCAGAAGGTGTGTCCGAAGATGGCACCTATTAAACCTTGAGGAAACCACACGTAACCATTTGTAACTCTGCTTATCCATTAAGTACGTATATATTAGACTCGTGACATAAAGCAAGCGCTTATAGGAGGTAACTTGGTAATTTTTTTTGTTTTATATTGCTTTTATTTTAAAAAAAAAAGAGTGAAAGTAAGCACGACCAGTGATCAGTAAGATCATGCTGACCTTCAAGTAACTTTAAATAGGAAGAAAGGTAACTTTACATGTCACTCAATCAAAATATTTTCATTATTCACTTTGCCTTTTGTTTACTTTCCTCTTATCTCTCTAACTCAGCACACTCTCTCTCTCCTAATTAGGTATGCCACATGCCTTTAGTCTAGCATTTGTGACTTTTAATTTCTGCACAGACGTGCCCAATTTTGGCATGCCTTGCATGATTTGATCCAACCTTAGGCTAGAGGATGTATTTTAGCTTATGAATTAAATGTCATAGTCTGGTAAGCACAATCGTGCATATTCATAATAATAGGCTGGACAAGAGTTTAGCATGGTCGTATCATATTGAGTTTTGATATGAGCACGACCATGCCCTATTCTACATGGTTATGGAAACTTATACATTTAAGGTTTCACCATAAACAAAGTTGTGATCCTTTCTTGGCACGACTATGCTAATTCTATATTTTAGGATCTCATCTTTATCATTATTGTACCCTTTTTTTAGCAAGACCGTGCATATTTTTAATGTATGAAGTTTATATTTTTGAATTCAAATTTTGGCGCCAAATTTTCGAGTTCATTTTCGTCTCTATTTTTTGTTTTCATTTTTGATCGGTCAAATGATCTCCGATTTTGGTGATATTTGCTAGTTCTCTTTGTCCTTCTCTCTAGTTTCTGGAATGATATTATTTGTCTAATTTAGATCTAAAATGAAATTTATATTGCCTAATTACTGAAGCATGTTTGTCTTGGTGTGCAAATGAACCTAGTTTGTTTGATTTGTGCATACCTTACTCATTTCTGATCCGATTTTTGTCAAACTTGTTTTTTTTGATTTCTATGATTCATATATTTCAATTGGTTAGTTTTAATTTTTTATATCTCTGAAAAAATATTTTTGAAAAATTCTGAGATTTGAATTCAAATTTTGGCGCCAAAATCTCTTGTGTCTTTGAGGTTCTTGTGTAGATCTTGTTCTTTTAACCTTGTTTAGGTATTATTTTTCATGTGTTGATCCTTCTATATGTATTTATTTTTGATTTATTTGTGTTTGTATGTCCTCATTTGAAAAAAATTCCTAAGAGTGCATGACCATGTGCATGCATCTATATACTAAGTCTAGCCTAAGTGATGCATGATTAAGTCATTAAACCTAAAGAGTTAAGTGTATGCTTGAATCAAATAAAAAAACACTTCATTCTTATCTTTGAACCTTATGACCTAAGCTGGATTGGAGACAATTGAACAAGGAACATCAATGGAGGTTAAATCCAGCTTTTCATTCCGCTTAATTTTCTTACTTCTTGGATTTTCGAGTTCATATTCGTCTCTGTTTTCAAATTTTCTAAAATTTGTGCAAAAAATTATAATATGGATAAGTAGCATTCTCTACTGTACCGTATTTTAATTCGTGTGGATTCCAAATATGGCTTACGACAATTCGGATTGTGCAAGCACGTGATTTCAGAAAATTGTTGTTTTTATTAACTCTGTCCAAAATGTCTGTTTTCAAATTTTCTAAAATTCGTGCAACGAATTCTAATGTGGGAAAGTAGCGTTCTCTACTGTACCGTATTTTAATTCATGCGGATTCCAAATACGGCTTACAACGATTTGGATCCTGTGAGCACCTGATTTCAGAAAATCACTGTTTTTACCCACTTTGTCTAAAATGTTTATTTTCAAATTTTCTAAAATTTGTGCAACGAGTTCTAATACGGACAAGTAACGTTCTCTACTGTACAGTATTTTGATTCGTGCAGATTCCAAATACGGCTTACGAAGATTTGGATTCTGCAAGCACATAATTTTAGAAAATCACTGCTTTTACTAACTTTGTCCAAAATGTTTATTTTTGATTTCTTTAAATTTGTGCAATGAATTCTAACACAAACAAGTAGCATTCTCTACTATTTGGTGTTCTAATTCGTGCAAATTCAAACACGACTTACGACGGTTTGAATTTTGCAAGCATGTCTATTTCCAAAAATCATTGCTTTCCTAAAACTGTCTGTTTTAATATTTCTTCAATTGTGCAAATGAATTCTAACACGAACAAGTAAAATTCTCTACTGATTCATGTTCTAATTCATGCAAATTCAAACACGTGTTACGATGGTTTAAATTTTGCAAACACATCTGTTTCCTAAAAAATGTTTGTTTCAATTCCTCCTAAACTGTGCAACGAATTCCAATAGGAGCAAGTAGCATTCTCTATTGTTTCGTGTTCTAATTCGTGCAAATTCAAACACGGCTTACAACGGTTTGAATTTTGCAAGCATGTCTATTTCCAAAATATCATGGCTTTCCTGAAAGCATCTATTTTAATATTTCTTCAATTGTGTAACGGATTCTAACACGAGCAAGTAGCATTCTCTACTGTTTCGTGTTCTAATTCGTGCAAATTCAAACACGACTTACGAAGGTTTGAATTTTGCAAACACATCTGTTTCCTAAAAAATGTCTGTTTCAATTCCTCCTAAACTGTGCAACGAATTCCAATAGGAGCAAGTAGCATTCTCTACTGTTTCGTGTTCTAATTCGTGCAAATTCAAACACGGCTTACAACGGTTTGAATTTTGCAAGCATGTCTATTTCCAAAATATCATGGCTTTCCTGAAAACGTCTATTTTAATATTTCTTCAATTGTGTAACGGATTCTAACACGAGCAAGTAGCATTCTCTAATGTTTCGTGTTCTAATTCGTTCAATTTCAAACACGGCTTACGAAGGTTTGAATTTTGCAAACACATCTGTTTCCTAAAAAATGTCTTTTTCAATTCCCCCTCAACTGTGCAACGAATTCCAATACGGGCAAGTTGCATTCTCTACTATTTCGTGTTCTAATTCGTTCAAATTTAAACACGGCTTACGACGGTTTGAATTATACAAGCACGTCTATTGCCAAAATTCATTATTTTCCTACAAAACGGATTCTAATGCGAGCAAGTAGAATTCTCTACTGCTTCGTGTTCTAATTCGTGCAAATTCAAACACGGCTTATGACGGTTTGGATTTTGCGAGCACGCAATTTCAAAAATTCACTGTTTTCACTAACTTCGTCCAAAAATGTCAATTGTTACCTAAAATCATCCTTAAATTTTCCAAGAGATCAAGTCTCTTTACTATAACTACGTAGCCTTGAGTTTTCCATTGCACCAGGGAATACGTAGGAGCAGGATCAAGTCCTGTCAGGCTATTTTTTATAAACCTATTTATTTTCTATTCTATTTTAAGGGATCAAACAATTTTCAAAATATCACACACTCAGTTTAAGGGTACCGTTCTTTGGAATGGGCGAGTAAGGTGCCTAATACCTTCCTTACTCGTAACCGACTCCCTAACCTAGATTTCTTCCTCAAGTTAGGGTTTTTCCAAATGCTTTCCTTTAAAATAAAATTTGGTGGCGGCTCCACAATCAAAATAAAATTCTTTTTAAAATTTTAGAGAGTCCGTCGTCTCGTTGTAATTGCGGTTACGACACCACCAAAACAAGATATAATCTACAAACTCAAGGATTTCTAGTCTAATCCTATGTTACTCCTTTACTTCATAATAAATAAATATTTGTTCAACTTTCAATTCCCATTCTAAATACACCTCTAGATCACTTATTCCCTAAAATTTGAGAATTTTAAGTTTTTCTCCATTTAATTTGTTTTTATTATTTTCTCTTCTAGTTATACTCCTATCCCTAAAGTTATTCCTATACCTATGGTTTTCTCTAGAAAAGGTTTTATGCTTATGGCTATCTCGAGAAGAAGTTCTATCCCTATGACCATCTATAGAAGGATTTCTTTGACTATAGACTCTATTCCTATATGGCCTAGAAGACTCACTATCCTCATAGTTCTCATTTCTAGATCAAATCCTCATAGTCCTTATTACTTTTGTTTTCCCTAAAACCCCTAGCCTTTTCATTAAAATTATTTTTAATTAGGTTTTTATTTCTTTTTTCTAACTCTTCTGGGCATTCTTCAAAATGATCATTTTGTTATCTTAATATTTTCTCAAAGGTTTGGGTGAGCGCTTCCATTTGTACCCTATTAAAACTAAGTTGATATTCTTCTTCATTCATTATACCTCTCCACACATAAGAATGATATGGGATCTAGAGAAAATCAAGTTTAATTAGCTTTTTACCTAAACCAATTCATAACTATGAAAAACTACTAAATAATTAGGCAATTAGGCTATGTTGTAGATCTAAACAATTATAAAACCCCTTTACTAACATGTACACATAAACCACCATCACCCTTGAAAACCCTACCATAAAAGGACAATGAACTTACACTAAATTATAAAAAAGATTACAAGGAATGACATATGCTGCGTTCAAAACGTGAGTGTAAACTCTTAATCAAATTTTACACATAGGCAAGCATTATCCCCATTGATCTTACATGATAGGTAAGTAAGCAAGATGTAAAGTTTAAAACAGCGTTAACTACATGTTAGGAAATTAATAGGTTAAAAACTTAGGTTCTTGATTGATCCTCCAAGACCCTTAAGTTCAGTTATCTTATAATTTTGACAATTAGGCATGGTACGATTGCCTGACCCTCCAACCAACTTAGCAGATTAATAGAATTGATTAATTCCTATTAATGGATTAAGCACAATTGTAATAATGAAAATATTATTTAAAAAGGATAGAATAGGAGTTTAAACAGTAAATATCACAAAGTTTTCTAATGCCCCACAAAGGGGAAATTAGTTATTCAAAAATAAAAATAGCCTATAATATCCATAACAAAAGCAAGTAGAAGAAATACAAAATATTGCAACTGCTGTAAAATTGCATTGTACAGGGAATACTCCCACTAGGATCCTATCAGAGGATGTTAAAGGAAGAACCAAGAATGAAGAGGTTAGATATGAAAGATGGGAAAAGATAGGGATGCACCCAAAGAGAGAGATGTGTCCCAAGGGTGAAAGGTGGTGCTCCTTGGTGTTGTTGTGTTCTCCAATTGAAAAGGTGTGTCAAATGGTGTGGCAGAGCCTCCTTTTTATAGGCCTAGATTAGGGTTTCCAACATCACGAACCAAACTTGACCTAGCTTCCCTGCTGCAGTTGCAGTCGTCTCTAGGTCTTCTACAATGCCATAAGGTTGACTGGGATGCCTCTTACATCATTATGACTAACGTTGCACTGTTTGCTAGTGTGCCTAATATTGGCATGACCATGCTTAGGTTTTCATGGTCATGATGGCCCATTGAGCGGGGTATTTGTTTTTTCCCTTTCTACATCCTTGCCTTTTATACCCTTTTTTTTATGGTCCAAAATCTGCTCTTTTTGGATTTTCTACTTGCTTGACAATTCCTGCAAAAATAAAGGATATTAGGTGGAATTACGAATGAATTATGCTAAATCATATGGTAATCATACCTAAAATCCAACAACTAAAATGGCAGAATGGTAGTTTATCAACCTATATTACAAACTAAGGAGAAATGCTACAAAGTAAGTGTCTTAATTCAACCAAATTTTAAAAATTACAAAGTGGAAAATCAAATATAGAAAATCCTATTCTATTAAAAATTTGGTCAAGTATGCATGTGTCCTCAATTATCCTTACTTCCTAGGTTCCAATCTTCACCTATCATGAAATAAGGAAAGAACAATTTGTTGCTAAGTGTTTACACTCTTCCCAATCATATGTTTTCACTCTTGAAATGGCTTCCCACCTTTACTCCTATGTGCTCTAATGATGTCTTTAGCCTAATCCTTGAAAAGGATAAAGTGCTCAACTTATCTATTGGAAACATTTGATGTTTCCCATGTAAAGGTCCAAACTGACCAAGATTTCTAATAAGTGAAATACTCAAAACAGAAACAAAAGAATTTTTAGAGACAAACAAGCAAATCCAATTGTATTACAAATATGGTCAAGTCTTCAAGTGTCCTCAATTATCCTTCCTTCCTTGGTTCCAATCAAAACCTATCATGAAAAAAAGGAAATAACAACTTACATCCAAACACAAAAGCGGTTAGAGAAATGAGTTAAAATGTTCCTTTCAAAGTGTTTACACTCTTCCCATTCTTGTATTTTTTACTCTTGAAATGACTTCTCATATTTTCTCCTTTTCACTATAATGGTGTATTTGAGTCAATCCTTGAAATGGAGTAAGTTCTCAATTTACCTATTATAAATACTTGATGTTTCCAATTAAAGGTCCAAACTCACCAAGATTTCTAAAAAGTAAAATACTCAAAAGATAAACAAGAGAATTTTTAGATACAAACAAAAAAATTATTATCATAAGCAATGCTAAAACACAAAGATATTTAGTGTTGAGTCTAAGAAAAACAAGTAATAACCAAATTTCAAGAAAGGCACTCAAAGTATATTAGGAGAAGATGAAAGAAAAAAGTTCAAATTAATGTCCTTGATTTTAAAATGTACCTACTTGAAAATTTTAAATTGTTCATATGTAGCTTTAGGTTCAAAAGTTTCATGCAAATCAAGAATGCACAGTACTTTCAAAATCAAAGAAAAACATCAATGTACACAATTTACAGTAGCAACAATTTAACCTTAAAATTGAGACTATGAATATGTGAACTTTTCCTTTTAAACTGTTTCTAGAATTGAACTTTTTTCACTTAGGTCCTTGAATATTCTTTACTTGTAAATTAGACCTCTTAAAAGTTTTATGCACATTTAGGTTTTTTCTTGCATCTTCGATCATAAACTCAAAAATATTTGATCTTCACTCAAATTTTTGTATCTTAGTTTATCAAACACTTGTACTTGATCTTCACTCAAAATTCTTTTAATCATGAGTTTTCTGCACCTCGCATCCTTGGACAGTGTTTAATTCTCTCAAAATAGCCTCAGACAATCACTCATTTAACACCAAAGAATTATCCAATGCATCTATATAAGATCAAACACAAATGATGCTAAGAACATCAAGAACACACATGAACAATTTTTAGATTTTGAAAAAAACTTTTAAGATCCTAATAGATTTTATCGAGTTACAACACTTTCTCAACTACAAGTTCTTTCAACACCTCCAAATTAGTGTCAAAATGAGACTTTAAGGATTCAAAATTTATGAAAATTTGATGCAAAATCATACAATTCCACCAAACATTTTAGTGTTTAAGATTATATCTATTCAATTATGATCAGATCCATACCAAATCAAGGAAAAATTCATAAAAATCTAGATATAATTTCCATAAAAAGTAGCACACCAAAAGGAGAAGGAAATTAAGTAGAAGAAGGATACAAATGTAAGAGGAATGACTTAGGATCTTACCTCCAATTCCATGAACTAAATACCACATAATGCAAACTCTTAGAGAGAATTGAAGGATCTTTTGGAGGAATATTTGTAGCTCCAAATTTCAACTATCGATGTGGATTTGAACGTGAACTTATAGGCTGAATGTAGCACTAAAAGGTGTATAAAATTCAAAACAAAAATGGAAGAAAATTAACATCTAAATCTACCTTAGTTTTAGGCACCACTTCATTAGGTGTATAAGTCATTTAAAGCACTACTCCATAAGATACAAGAGCTTAGACGAGGTTGATTTCTCCACAATGGAGTGTCTCTAATGACAAGGAGTTGCTTTTTCTCAAGAACTAAAGGTAGATAAAGAAGAGAGATTACTTGTAACAGTTATAATTTTTCATAATGGACTTTCTAGGCTAAAAATACCCTTTAGTAAGAAATAAAGTAGAAATAAGACCAACAAAAACACCCTTATACAAGGATAACCTAAATAATATGCAGGAAAAACCTAAAACAACAATTAAAATACATTCTAAGGAATTAAAATACATCAAGGATGATTAAAAGATCATAAGAAAATAATAGGAGTAGGAGAGGACGAAAACACCATTAAAAATCTACAAAAATACCTCAAACACCCTTAGAAAACTGTCTTCCATAAGGGTTAAATTGTTCCCAAAAAATTGGCAAATGACATAAGAATGATTTGTGAATAAGTCAATAAGTGTTAGAAACATTGGAGAAAAAATTTAAGAACCTCCAAGGAAACGTTGTGAAAAATTACCAAAATTCCCTTGAAAGGTTGGTAGGGAAAGAAAATGTAAAGCAGAAGTTAGGAAGTCGAACCCACCCCTTTTGCATGAAAATGCCATGTGAAAAATGTGGTGGTGACTCACCATATAAGTCATCACTTCATTAACACCATATAAGATAAAAATAATAAATAAGAGAGATAAAATTAACCTTTCTTAGAATAAGTTAATCTTGATTAGTGACAAATTTAGAATAATTAGAATTAATCTAATCCTAAAAGAATAATTCCATACATTTACATTTATTTTAGAAAATGAAAATTACATTCAAATGTACCAAAATACCCTTAATTGGAAAATTAATTCCCAAATTTCTCTTAAGTGGTTGAATCCTAACTTAGCCTTGGGAGGGAACATTTGCTTCATCATTTCAACTCCTAAATACTTAGAAAAATCCTTTAAACTCAAACTACTACTAAAACCCAAAATATACACTAAGCTTAAACTTCCAACTTTGAAGTTTAAATTAAATCAAGATAAATCTATAAAGTCCCACCACCACCACTAAGAGATCTTATGTAGACCATCAAGGAAGAGGAAGAAAAGCCATAAAGCTCCACCTAACCCATCATAAAAGTCTTCAACAAGTAAGATTTTACCGTATGTTTTTCTAAGCTTTAAATCTTGTATTTAGGATTTGATTTTCTTCTTTTTGGTGGATCTCTCTCTAAGATCTATGGATCCTTTTTATTTGAGTTGGTTGGAGCTCAAAACTACCCTTTATGGTTAAATATGAGCAAAAAAACAATTAGTGATTTTTGGAAGTTAAAAAGAAGTTTTGATGGATTAAAGTACATCTAGCAACATTAGTAACAATTTAATTAGTTAAAATTTCTCAAAACCAATTTTTGATGCCTTGGGAAAGATTTGAGAGTTTATAAGAAAAATTTTTAAGTATTCAAAGTAAAGGGTTGATAGATCTCGAAGTAGCTCTAGTAGAACTACACTTGTTTGTCATAAAAAATGCTTTCTTTAAGATCTTTATGTTCAAAGTTGAAAACTTGTTTATTTCTCTTCTTAAAATCTTTGATCATGAAGCTGTCTTTGATAAGAGTCCAGATCTGAACTCATATATTAAAAATATTAAAAGACTAAGAAATATTATGTAAAAAGATCCTAAAACATAACTTAGACTTAAAAAATACTAAGAGTAAAGGTGGAATTTTGGACCAAAAGTTGAACAAATCACTGAAGACCTTCCATGACCTTGACCAAAGCTATGGATTAAGGAAAAATTATGAATGGATCTAAGAACATATGGTGTACCAAGTGCTAAATTTTATGACACCAAGGTCATGTGGCAAGAAATTTGGAAAAGGACCTTTGTTTAAGTCACCTTGAGCATTTGGACACTTCCTAGTTAATTAGGGAGTCTTGAGTTTAAAATTTTAATTAAGGTATAAAGAGGAACCCAATCAAGTACAACTATGGAAAATTTGAATGGGGCTTGGAATTAGTAAAGTGCTCGGTAAAAAATACTAAAATCTTGCTAGAACTTAAGAATAGACCTAAACAGGCTTGAAGAGATTATTAGAATTAAGTATGGGGTAGAGAAAGAAAATTGAGCATTTGGCCACTCACATAAATTAAGGAGGAAAAACCCTAAAAATTTTCAAGGGTGGTATAGACTTGTAGCAAAAGTCCTAATTAGTGTAAATCAATTTCTAAGAGAAGGAAAAAAAATGAACCATAACATCCTTAGGACTATGGTAAGTGAATTTGGCCATATAGGTAACAAATAAGTGAAAGAGACTATTTTGGTTATTTAAAGATAGATAAATAAGTCAAGAGTATAAAACTTTAAACTCATGAGTGTCGCAACCATAATTCCGACGAGACGACAAACTCGCTAAAATTTGAAAAAAGAAATTTGTGATGATTGATGTGGAGTCGCCACCAAATTTTTATTGAAGGGAAAATGATTTGGAAAACCCCTGACTCGAGGATGAGATTTAGGTTCGGGAGTTGGTTACGAATGGGGAAGGTGTTAGGCACCACACTCGCCCGTTCCGAAGAACGGTACCCTTAAACTGAACGGTACCCTTTAATTAGCATGGAAATAAATAATTTGATGGAGGTTAGCCTGACAAGACTTGATCCTGCTCCTACGTATTCCTCGATGCAATGGGAAACTCAAGGCTTACGTAGTTCTAGTTTGTTTGAAGGTTTGACCTTCGAAAGTGCTTAAAAAGGAGTGTTCGAAAATGAACATGTTGTTTTGAAAGGCTTTTTATTTTTTGGAGGAATCTTCAATCCACTCATGCATAAGGTCTGAGGCGGCTAAGGCAGCATGGGGACCTATACAAATCACTAAACATCGAACAATAGTGTAGACCGCTAGTTTCCTGTTTAGAACTCATCACGTGAGACCGAAGACCCCAAAGCATTTTGAAAGGAACTTTATTTTTGAAAGGACCTTTAGTCCACTCATGCACAAGGTCCGAGGCGGCTAAGGCAGAACGGGGGCCTATACGAACCATTAAACATCGAACATCAATGTAGACCACCAATTTCCCGTTTAGAGTTCATCGCCTGAGACCGTAGATCCCAAAATATTTTGAAAAGAGTTTTATTTGTAATAAGAAAGATAAGAAAAGAGATGGCTTGATTTGAAAACGGAATTTGTTTTGAAGTGAATTTTATTTTGAGTTTTGGGAAATGAAACTTGACTTGAGCAGACTAGGCAGGGTGAAATTTGAATTTTGAGAAGTGTGGAAGCAGATTTGTGGTTTTGAGGAGTCTGCATGCAATATCTAAAGGTGGGGTGACAAGCCAAATGCTCTACTGTTTGAGCCATTTGGTTTTTGTAATATCATGCCCCTTTAATGATATATGTAAGGGCGTGTGGGTATCAGGATGTTTTTTCTAAAGAACTATTGCCTACAAGATTCGAACCTGACTCCCTTCATGTAACTTCAGGCATGCCAACCACTTGAGCTAAGCTTTAGACTTGCAGTTTAACCTTTAGGCGCAATATGTATACTGTTGCACAGAACCAGTTTTGGGTGCAGAAAGCTGCTGGTGGCATCGTGTCTGTTCAGGCCTATAAACAAACAGTTATTATTTGAGCGTTTCCCTCCAATTCGAGGCAATTTAGCAAGGTCTTGGAGTCGCCCGTGAACATCACCACAGAGTATCACAGAGTTTCTAATGGACTGGACGTTACCTCCCTTCATTAAGATCTCATTAACCTTTCCTCATCGGACTCCTACCTGTTGCTCGGGTGGTGGTCTCCACTACATGGGAGATAACTTTTTGACCTCAGAGAAGTGAAGCATGCCCCTCATCCTTGCCCACTCAGATTCAATGGAGAATTTCGGCTCTCAATTTCAACTCATTGGTCTATACTACCGGTTCCGTTCACTGCTGTTTGTGTCATGATCAGGCCATCAGAAAAACAGGGCACAAATTACTAATATGGGAGTCGAACTAGTGGACAACGACAAATTGTCTAACAACCACTGAACATTCCCTGGTGATCCTGAGACTCTATAGCTTTGAACCCATGGAGGCACCTTATCACGCATAGGCTAAGGTTTGAATGCCTAAACTGGATTCCCAAAGGCTGCTACCTTCCTAAAATTCCTCTAATGCTTTCCGGATCAGCTTCTAATTTTAATGAGATACAGAAATGCAAATGGATGAATCAACTCATTAATAATCAGGTGCCGAATAAAACCAATAGATGATGGACCACGATTCTGATCTGAGATGCAAAGGATGGCAGAACATTCAAACGGAATTGATTAGACTTACTTTCGTTTGGAATTAGCACATGATTGAATTGTAACATACAAAACGAGCAAGCATTCATCGAGGATTTCTGCAGATATGACCTTCGTCTAGGTTCATTAATCAGCCCTTCTGTTAAGACCTGAATGGATCTTGAACACTCATGGCAGTTTAGGCATCCTACTTTGTTTTAAGCTAAGCACTCCTATGAAGGTTCAATTTATGCAGACTTTTGATAGTAATCATATTCAGGTGAATTGCAGATTATAATTTCAAGAGCCAAGGTGACAGAACTGATTAGAATCCAAGATCCAAAGTAGTGGAACAAATTAGAGTATTCCATGACTAACCAATTCCATTCATGCAAGCTTTATCTAGGAGAAACTGAGTTGAGAATTGATCAACATCACTTACATGTTCGTCTTCCTCTTACGTTGACAACTGGTTCACCTCATCTTGCAGCACCTGAGAAGTTGATGTGAAATATTTCTCTCCACTCATCGCAATCTCGCAGGTTCTTATGAGCTTCCGAATCCGCCAGCTGATCTTCGTGCTTGAATGAAATCAGCTCCAATGAATATGAATCTTCTTGGATTCTCCGTTGCGTCTCCTTCCTAGATGCGTCAATCTCTCCCCCACTTTGGAGAGGTTCCCCGATGCAAGAACCACGAAGAGCCTTCTTAGGAGAGAAAACTTCCCTTCATCATGGAACAAAGCTCCGGATCCTTTAGCCCCCCGTTTTTTTGCCTTTTATCCCTTTTTTATTTTGATCTTTAAAATTCCCGCCTAAATTCTGTTTTTCTATTTTTGAATTTTCCATTTTTTATTTTTTTGTTTTAATTCATTTATTTTTTCTTTTATGTGTTATTCTTCTTTTTAAAGATTTTCTTCACTAATTTTTGTTTCTTTTTTCTGTTTATAATTATATTACTTTTTATTTTTTCTGTTTTATTTAATTTCTAATACCTTTTATCTCCTTATTTTTCAAGTTTTATATTTTTTCTTCTATTATTCTGTTTTTAATATTTTCTAAATTTTGTTGTTTTTGTTTTTTTTTTAGGTTTTCATTTTTTATTTTTGTTAAATTAGTTTTTTTTCTAACTGAATTTTTAAATTACTTTTTTTTTAATTTTGCTATTTTCTTGTATTTATTTCTTTTTCATTTCTTTTTCAATCTTCGTTTTTTACCTTCTTTTTTTCTCTATTATTTTTCTACTTATTTATCATTTTCTTTATTATTTTTATTTTTATCATTTTTATTTATTCCTTAATTTCTGTTTTTCTTTCTTATCTTTAATTCCTTTTCTTCTCTTTTGTTTTTCTTGTTATTTATTTGTATATATTTTATTAATTAATTTTCAAAATGAGGGCCTCGGATATAATCAGGTGTTTACAATGAGCAAGGAAGCAAGAAAGTAGGTTTACTAATAAAGCAAGTATAACTAGCTAAGTTATTAGTAAAGAAGCATAAAACATATAACACATAGACTTGAATTAAGTAAATTGTACATAAGACATTCAATTTAAGTAACACAGAGACTAAAGAACTAAGGAAGGTCATTCGGCCAACTAAAGAAGAAACTTTACATTCCATAATCTTATATTAAAAATATTAAGAACTTAATCTTTGAGAAAGGAAAGGTTGATATGTGACTTAGAAGGATGAATGGATTAAGATCCTATGAGTGATTCATTATAAATCCTATGAATTAAGAAAGTTGAATAAGCTAAGGGAGTAAGTATACATGCTACCTAAGATAGTAATATCAAGCTTAACTAAGAAAGTTTTGATCAAAAGATTAGTTTTTATTTAGAACTATCATGCCAACTGTTGTATGGATTTTTGAGTACACAAGGATATATGTAAAGTGTATGGATAATACTCTTAATTGTTTAAAAATTAATATCATGCCAACTGTAAAGGATTTGTGACTCATTTGCTAGTATTATGTGATGTGAGTACACAAAGATATATGTAAAGTGTATGGATAATACTTTTAATTGTTTAAAAAGTAATATGTTATGTGTTGATCATGTATGGATGATGAAGTGAAATTAGTTTAAAAATGGAGTCTAAATGTGCATGGCATATTGGTTGAATTGTTTGAGTATGCACATTATTTGGAAGCTTTTAAAAAGGAACCTAATTATCTAAGGGATCATTAAAGAAAGAACTTATGTAAAAAGTTAATACTACTCTTAATGTGTCTTATGCACATTCAAAAGACGCCAAGTCCTTTTAAAGCAGAGATAAAAGGGTTCTCCAAAACTTCTTCTATTATGAAGCGTCAGGTCTTCAATATTTATGATGGTAACAACCATCAAGGAATGAGTTCATGTCCTAAGAATAAAAGGTAGAGTAGAATAGCCAATGAGAAGATATTATTTGACTAAGTAGTATTGTATGCTTATGTCTTGAATTATCACTAAGAGAATGATAGATAAAAAAAGAGAGTTATGTTAATGCATAGATGAAATGATAGTCAAATGATATCTATGATGTGATTCCAAAGATTCATAATACTTATGTAATTTGTATGCTTAAATAGAAACTAGTTCTTCTTTATGTAAAACAAATCCACTTCAGGTAAAGTTTTCAAAAGATTAAAAGTGAACCTGCATGCATGACATGTTTTCTAATAAACTGAAATGGCTAGGATGAAAGTGATGTCATTAACCCTGGAGTATAATCCTACTAAGAAACTTAGTTTCTCACCCCTTCTACTACCATTTTCTACCAAAACTTCCCCGGTGTCTTTTGCGAACACAGTAGTCTTCATGGAGTTGAGTAATGTTAATTGGACCATGAATGCTCATAGATTAATGATCATCGCTCAAGCTAATGGGAAAGTTTATTTTTCTTTGGGTCATATGTTTGTTTCTGCTATGATGAGCCTGAATTTCTCCACCACCAAGTTCACTATCCCTTTGGAAGCCTTCCACCCTACTGGGGTGTTTCCACCCCCACCCGACTACCAAGCACCTCTAGCAACACCCACTGAAGACTCATCTTCATCAGAAGGGGAGACCAACCCGCAGAGAAACCATCCCACTACTACAACACATCGCATGTCTAGTCATCCTAGGGTGGTTCCCCATTTCCCAGGCCCTATCTGTTTCAAGCATTCCAGAAGATGGAAAATGGGACCTTTGTCTCGTTGGATGAGAGCTTATGGTTGGAGCGTAATTATCACTAGTCCTAAAGTGTTTGTTTGGCTCTATCTTTGAGAAAGGAGAAGTAAAGTCATACCCATAATATACAATTTGTAAATAGATGGATAAGTGTATACTAAATAAGTAGTATGTAGTTTGTACTTTGTTGTAGGTAATGTGAATATTGTAAAAGTAATTATATATGTAAGAAAGTATATAAAGGCACTAATGTCTTAACTTAATTAAGTATGTATAATTATGAATTGTATAATTATAAGTTGTATGTTTATATTTGTGATAAGTTGCATTATTACTTATTAAAGAAAAATAGAATAGTAGAAGTAACATAAAACATTAACGATTTAAACGTGAACGATGATGCTTATTTATTTATATTCTACTATGATGGATATTCCAACGAGACTTGCCTTAACTTAATTAAGTATGTATAATTATAGACTATATAATTATAAGTTGTATATTTGTATTTGTGATAAATTTCATTATTACTTATTAGAGAAGAATAGAATAATAGAAATAACATAGAACATTAACGATTTAAACATGAAAGAGGATGCCTATTTATCTATATTATGCTACAACAGTTATTTCAACGAAACTTGCATTTTATAATAAAATATTTTTTAAAAAATTACAATATTTTCACTAATAATTATTTTTTAAAAATTCTATATTATGAAATAACAATCTAATAACAAAACTATGTATACAATTTAAACATAAAAATGAATTTCACTTTTAGAGTATTATAATACTCACTTTAAATTCATAATTTCATTCAAAATGATTCTAATGTGTTTAATTCCTCATTCAAGAAAGAGAGAATTTGAGAGAGTACGCACTCTAAAGTCATAATTTTACTCAAAACGACTCCAATATATTCAATTCCTCACCTGAGCTACTTATTTATTAAAGAGAAGGCAGCTTTGTATTTAGAAAGGAGAACTACAAGCAAGTTGCCTACATTATTCCCTTCCTAAAGCTTTCTTAAACTTATTTCTATTCCAATTAAGAATAGCTGATCCCTCAAATATATTTCAAAAGGAAATATACATTTGAAAACAACAAACAATTACAAATCAAGAAAGATTTTACAGGAAGAGTTCCTACGCTATCCTAATGATGAAAGAGCATTTGAATTGGTAATCCATGAAAGTTTAAGAAAGAGCCAGTATCCTTTAGAAGCAGTACTTTCATTTTTTGTTGAAACCTCCTTTACTTTAACCTAATAGTTGATTCCTTTAAAATAGTGCTCGCATTAAATAAGTTTTAGATTCAGTGTGGACAAACTTACCTATAAATATTTATAAAAAAAAGGATAAATTATATAATTTTTTAAGTTAAAGTAAAGTTACGTATGTCACTTTTTAACCATAACCCCAAGTGAATAAATTGATTTTAATTTTTATGAGAAGCTTGATTTATTTCAATTTTTTTAAGTAATTGTAAAAATTTATTCAAATAGGATCTTAATTTTTTATATTCAGCTCCCTTTCTTGGATTTTGCTTTTATAAATATTAACTTTATATTTTTTTGCGTGTGTATTTTAGTATGTTTAGTGGTTTTAGACCTGAACATTTGAAAGTAACATACCCCAAGATTTGAGTTTAACTCACCCACACAAACAAGATACACACTGGAGGGAGATAATGCATAATTTCCATGACTCTTCAGCCAACCATTAGATCTTATAATTGGGATTAAAAGGAGAAAAACCATTTAACCTCCTTAAACTTTAGTTATCTTTTAATAAATATTTTAAATTTTAAATTCATCTCAATTGATCCTAAAATTTTATATCTTTTACAATTAAACATCTTAAACATTAATTCCATCTTAATTGATCCTCAAATTTTATCAATTATATGGATGGACATCCGAAATTTTAATTAATCTTTAAATTTACCTTTTTCTGCAAATAGCTCCATCACTAAGTTGAATTAGAAATAAATTAATAAATAAAAATAAATCTCAATAATTCATTAAATCTTACCTTAAATCTTACTCATTTATTAATTTTTAAATTTAGTTTTTTAAACTTAAAACATGAAAACATTACTTAATTAAAAAATAAACTCAAAAGGGAATATTAAAAAATCATAATACATATTGATGATTTTTTAATTTTTTTTTATCTTAAAACTATTATATTATATATTACATTCTACATCATCATTATTATTATTTATATTATTAATTTTTCATTAATTTTTCGTTGTGCTTTGTTTTCCTTAATTAAATATTTTTATTATGTTTTAATTGATAAAAAATGAATGGAAAAATATTTAATAATGAACTATTTGTAAAAGAAATAATCAAGTTTAAGAATTAGGTGAAGTAATATTACAGTTTAGGATATTTATTTGTTTAATTGATAAAGTTTAAGGATTATTTGAAATAAAATTAAACTTCTCGATATTTAAATGAAAAAGAAGATAAAAGTTACATGATTTTAAAAAAAAATATGTTTTTTTTAATCATATATATATACATATATATATATATATATATATATATATATATATATATATTCCTGATACCATCTGTATATATGAATGTGAGTGTGTAAAATGGATGGAGTTATAAGATAAAAAAAATAGAATAAAACAAGAATAACGAAAAATAGTAAAATGTAATAAATAATAAAATGATATGAAAAAGAATGTGTAAGAAGTAGAAAAAAAAATTAAATTTCCAAACTAACTCCTCGTAAAATTATTGTCAAACACAATTTTATTTATTAGTTAACATGTTTTTAAAAGATAGGTTCAATACAATCCACAAGTTATAAAAAGAGAACAAAACAAGAATAGTGAAAAAAAATAAAAATGTAATAAATAATTTGATAAAAAGAGAAATAACAAATAAAATGAAATATAATTTCTAAACTAACTCCTAATCAACAAATTGTCAAATACAATTTTTTTAATTAGTTAACTTGTTCTTTGAAAGACAGATTCAATACAATCCATAAGATAAACTTTGGTAATAAAGACTCTAAATAACCTTTTATACAATTATTTTTGACATGTGTAGACAACATCACTTTCAAACTTAAACTTCTTAATTCCTTTACACCTTTTAGGAGACTTCATTTCTTACACAAAAAACGCTAGCAATTGTTTTTCATGATAAAAAAAAAAAAACATTTCTTAAACTTTCTCTTCAAAATATACACTTTATTATTAAATAAATTGTATAATAAATTCCTCCAAATATGGGTTGTGGCCGCTTATCACATGTTTTCATGTGCATATATTTTAATGTGTGCCAATTTAATTTCTACTCCCAACACCCATAACCTAAGCAACGTGGGAACCGAAAGGAGGAGTAACGAAGTCAATTCAATGAGTCCAAAAGTCAAAAAAATTAAATCATTGTAGGAAAATGACAACAAGAACCTGATAGCATTACAAATCCACGCAATAGTAATCAATTTCCTTCTTCACATATAATATAGAAATATTGAAAAATAAATCAGAATCAGGTAGTGACATTGCTGGGTCGTGCTGTAAAATATTACTAGAACAAAAGGGTGGAAAAAAGTGATACACAAAAGAATCTTCAACATATATCTCCAACTACAAAAGGAACCTGATTGCAAAAATCCTCTTACATATCACAAATTTTCAGCCAGACCAATACATTAATGTCAGTATCAAAATCAGAAGTGGAGAAAACATTATAATTGGAAAGAATGTTACAATATGAGTATGAAAATGTAAGAAATGTTTTTCACATTTCTAAAGGTAAAAACATATCCAAAGTGTGTGATACTATCTTTTTCACCAAAAATTCTTTGGTGCAGGTATTGATTTTAGTCCTTCGTCTATACTTGGAGGTGTCCTAGAAAACCTCTTTGACCTATTTAGCTTCAATTTCATAGCAGGAACTCTACGTGCAACAGCCCGCCAAATCATTTGGACAGCATCATGTTCCTTAGAAGGGAAATGAAACTCAAAGAAATGTTCAACCTCTTTCAACTTGTTCCACATTCGGGTCCACTCTTCTTTGTCAATGCCCCTGATGAAGTTTATTAGATAATTTTCTTTGACAGCATCACTAGTACGAACAAATATGCAGAATTCAGAGTAGTCAAGGACATCCTCAAATGGAAGCTCAATTGCATCACTGATTATGACTGGGACGCAGTGACTAGCAATGGCATCAAACAAGCGATTTGAGGAAGGGGTGTCACCAGCTATGTTGAGGCAGAACTTGGATGCACGCATTCCTTCTGTTGCTCTCTTAATTCCATCTTTCTGGATACTTCCAAACGAAAAATGTACATCTTTTTCACCTTTTAAAAGGTAGAATAGCTCCTGTCTTGCTAAACCTCCCTGCTCATAAGAAAACAAAAATTCAAGTTAAGTACAATTAATTATTGAAGCATTATATGGTTAGTTTAAAAAATGTTGAACTCTTTCCATTTTATAAGCACAATAGATATGCCTTGAGTTTAGAGTCAGTTATCAGACATGGTTCATTTGTACGAGGGATATTCATACACTCCAAGGTGGGGTGTATTTGGTGGTGGTAAAGAATTGTTAACAGATATGTCAAAACTTGTGTTCAATCAACTTTGTAATACAGAAACTAAAGGGTTCAAATTTCATCAATTTCAGAAATGTTGAGCCATATAAATAACTTCAGCTTATGTTGCTTCCTTCAATATACACTATTCTATGACTAAATAGCCTTGGAGGAGATCCAGGAGAAATGTGGAGAGCCTCAAGAAAGGATCCAAAGTCATGAAAGATGACCCATCTAAGCTTCCTATCCAGTGGCTCCATAAGAATAGGGACCCCATTAGCCCCTTTGAATAATTATAACAGAAAAGTGTTCTCTAACTTAAAATGAGTTCTGGATGTAAATACTGAATCATCTTCTCTCAAAAGCAAAAAGAAAAAAACAAAAACAATACATTAAAGAGAAAGGGGGCCATACATCTTTTCTATATATTGCTCCTTGGAAGTACAGCAATGTTGGACGGCTATCAAAGTCAGAGTTGTCATTGATATAGGAACCGATTAAATGTTTGTAAGGAGCAATCACATCCTTTTCAACATTGGCTATGTTAGGAGGATATCTCCCAAAGTCTGAAAGAATGAATGTAGCAGGCCACAACTTCATTCTTGCATCCAACATACTATTGGGATGGTGTGCTAAAATCAAATGATCCTTTCCCCCTGATCTCTTCCATTCCTCTTGAGCCTTCAAGTACTTCACTAACTTGTCTTGTAGAATCTTGTTCCCTGTCTCCTTCTCATGCGGCCTAGCTTTAGAGTGCCGGTTATAACTCAAAGATGAAAAAAATGGTACATATATAATATCAGCTTCACTAGAGTTTCTAACTCTAATTACAGTCCTAGCTTTGGAGGCTCGAGGAAATTCTGAAGCAAGAACATCCAATGTAAGCCAAAACTCTATACTATGTTGCAAATTCAAGCCTCCAGGGTAACCAGGAATATCTTTTCTAATATCAGGCCAAACACTATTCCCACTTGGCTTCCAATCCAAAAGTCCAAAATGGAACTCTGGTGGCAAATCATACATGAAAACCTTGATAACAAGTTCATCATTTCTGTTGCATAATTTCCCTCTACCTAAATTTTTCTCTTCTACATCTTCACTATCCACAAGAATTGCTCGGTTTCCAAATAAGGAGTCAACATTTTGCTTCTGCTTCTGAGACTCTGAAGAACCATCAAAAGTAGAGAAAAGCTTTGAATTGGGCAGCAACTTGTGGTCAATAAAATTATGACCAGAAGTAGAACGCAAAACAAAGAAGGAAGACATGATAAACAGAATCGATGTCATTGTGAAGAAGAAAAACAACGACTTTCTAGAAATAACTTTGAATGAAGAAGACACATTTCTCTCAGTCATTGTCATGTTACTCCAACCACTAATTCAACACCTCACATCACCCTGCACTTCTTTATTTTACATGATCATAACCATGGTTAAATTTACAATGGCATGAGACAAAATTTACAAACTACTATGCCAAAGATGAAAGGAACCAAAAGATTAAGATGATCATTCACAACATGAACCTCAAAAAATGTTCAATTGCAAAGATGACATTAGTGGCAAAATTCACCATTCATTGAAATAACCAACCAGAGATATGTGATGAGTAATTACTAGCTGCATAGATAAACATTGTGCAAATATGCTGAAAACCCAATTGAGAAGAGAAACAATGAGATCCACGCTGCCTTTGAGCTCCAGAAAGCAACAAGGAGAAGATAAGAATGATGTTGCTATAGTGTTGTAGCTGTGGATGTTGACAAAAGAGAAAGACTACGTAGTTTCTCTGTCATTGTTGTGTGTTTGTGCTATGATAGAAGTTTGAATAGAATGGAAGAAGAGAGCGTGTGAATAGGGTCTAACGGTGGAAGCGGGCTTCTATGCTTTGAAATCCACTATTTTGTGCCTCTCATTGATATTGTTAGGAATAGGACTCAATGAAAATCTCTCTCTTTCTCTTTCTCTCTCTATGTAATGTCTTCTTAGTTTCCCTCGTTGATTTACCGATCACAAATCACATAGATATCATAATAAATTATATGAATGAATATTGTTATGAGATGGCGCATCTTAGATAATGATAGGAATAATTTGGGATTCGGCTATATCCAACCCATCTCTTTTGTGTTTTTCAAGGTTTGTCAATGTTTAGTGGATTCCTTTTATTAAAAAAATGAGTCTTAATTTAATATTTGTTGTTATGTGGGGTGGATATCATTTGAGGAAGGTAACAAATGACCATTTCATTTGACATTCCCAGTAACTAAACCCTTTTTATCCATTTTTTAAATTAGATTTTTCTTTTGCGTATTTACAGGAAGCTAATTTTTTAAGGTGTTCAAACTATTGAAGTACTTATTATCTCTTTCAAAATAAAAATTCTATACTCAGTTTTTTAATCACATTAGAATAAGTGTTCGTATAATAAAAATTCATATTATAAATTTCAGTGGTTTTTTTTTAAGATCATAAGAATCCTTGATCAGAGACAACCCTATGCTATGAGCAATAAAATTCTTTTTTTAATCTTTTAATACTGACTCAATCATTATTCAGACGTTTTTAATTTTTTTTTTCTCATCCTCATTAATTTATACGATATTTCCTATACTAAAAATTTAATTTTTTATAATTTTTATTCTTTCAAAGATTATTTTTAGAATTAATTTAATTTAATTTTTAAATATTAAAATACTAAAATAAAACTGAAGTTATTTTTATTTTAGATAAATTAAATGTTAAAATTATTTTAAATTAGTTTTTCTTTTTCTATTTACTGAGACTAATTTTTTTAATGTCTAGGAATTATTGAAGTAGTATTATCTTTTTGAAAAAAAAAATTAATACGCATTTTTTAATCAGATTAGAATTAGTGTTCGTATAATAAAAATTTTATTATAAATTTGAGATTTTTCCCTAGATCATAGGAATCCTTGATCACAGACAATCCTTTGTTATATGCAATAAAATTCTTTCTTCAAGTTTTTGTTACAACACAATCATTATCTTAAATGAAAACGTTTTTAAAAAATTTTCTCATCCTCATTAATTTATATATTTCCTAAAAAAATTCTAATTTTTTTTAAATTTATAATTTTTATTCTTTCAAATATTATTTTAAAAATAAAATTAATTTTAGTTTATTTAAATTTTAAATATTTAAATACTATAATAAATTTAAAGGTATCTTTATTTTTAGATAAATTAAACTTTAAATTTATTGTAAATTAATGAATCTTAAATTGAATTTAATTTTAACTTTTATTTATGATATAATATATTAATAATTATTGTTTTATAATTTTAATAATTTATTTTCATAATTTTACCTTTAAGTTTAAGTTTCTTTCAACTTATTAATATAATATTGTATTCATTATTAATAAAAAAATTTATTATATTTTAATTTATTTTTATTCAAAACTAAAGATACCTAAAAACTTCATTAAAATTGGTATAGTAATAAAAAAATTATACAATACGTATTTACCTTTCTGCTTATTTTAATTATTATTTATATTATATTATTATTTTTGAAATCTTAAATTCAAATTTTTTATTTTTTAGAAAAAATTTAAAATTATCTAATATAGTTTACAAAAGAGTGTAATTAAGGAAGAGTTAAAAAAAAAAAACTAATTCTGAAGGAAAATTTCTTTCTGAAAAGCTCTAGCTCTATATTATTAAAATACCGAACCAAAAAAATTATTATTAAAATAATATTATTAGAAAACATTTATTAGTAATTTTATTATTTTACAAATTAAAATTTTTCAAACGTTGATCCAAAATAAAATGCTTGTTAACGATTCATTCTCGGTATCTGATTTTTTCGTTCTAACAAAGAAAAAAGTACGTTCAAAACGACATACATATGTTACATATGAGTGTAAGTTATGAATTCTATTAAAATACTTAACTATTAAATTAAAGATTTTGATATAGAAATGTAAATAATTTTTATATATAAAAATATTATTATTGTTTAACAAATTTAATTAATTAATAAACTATTAAGATTGAGTTAATAACTTGTTTTAATATTTATATAAAAGTTATAATGTTATTAGATTAACGGGTAGTAAATGATCTAATTGAATAAAAATTTTAATTTTAATTTTAATTTTAAATATACAGTTATGTTAAAATTTTTAAAAATAAAATTGTTTTAAATAAAAATTATAATATAAATAAATATATATATTAAACTATATGATTTACAGTAAAAAAAATATAAATTTTTATTTTATAACTGGGAACATGTGTTACAGAAATAGTATAACAAATATTTTGCAGCGTCTCCAATGGGATTAATATTTTCCTTTACTATTTTAGAGTATAGTTGTGGGGTTGTTGAACTGCTTCGTTATGAGTAGCTGCCCTGAGTGAATTGGGTATACGAAAAACAATAATTTAAATTGAATAATGTTAGGTGACTGTAACTCTAACTACGAGAACAGGGGAAGGTGAAGTCCTGTTTGTGACGTACAGCCATGATGTGAAAGAGTGCTAACAAATAAACAATTAATGATTGGATCTCTCAAAGTTTCGCTTTCTGAAATGCATGTGATCAACTTTTAAACCGAAAAATTTTAATTACACATACTTTACATTTTAATATATATATTTTTAATATTTTATATTTTATATTTTTTTATCTAATATATTCTATTTTAGAATGTATAAATATCAAGATCGTTAAATATTATATATATATATATTTTAAGAAAAAGAAATTACTTATAAAAAATTATATCATAAATTTTTAGATATTTTTAATGTTTTGTTTATTTGATAAAAAATTAATAAAAATCATATAATTTTTTTAAATATTTGTATGCCCAAAAATAAAAAATAAGAAGATCAATATCATCAGATCTATTTTATTTATATTTCTTTTAACTAGATATCAAAATAGAAAAGAGAAAGTTTTTTTGTTTATTTTAATTGTTAATATTATTATATATTTTTAAAAATAAAAATTATTTATTATATTAATAATTAAAATTAATAAAAATCAAATTCTTTAGCTGAATAAATATTTTTAAAATATAAATAAACTTTATATTATTAATTTATTTTTTATTTTTATT
The DNA here is from genome assembly GCA_037954105.1 of Canavalia gladiata. NCBI lineage: Eukaryota > Viridiplantae > Streptophyta > Magnoliopsida > Fabales > Fabaceae > Canavalia > Canavalia gladiata. The sequence goes on from CM075665.1 coordinate 36,704,147, forward strand.
TTTTTAATTCAAATAAAAATAATACTTTTTTTAATTTTTTTAATTTTTATTCATCCAAACAAAAATTAATATATATTATATTAACAAATAAAGCATAATAAAAAATCAAATTTTTAATTTGAATGAATAATTTTTAAATTAATATAAAATAAAATTTATACCATTAATTTATTTATTTTTACTTTTCTATCATTCATCCAAAAAAAAAGAAATTTTTCTCTTTTTCTATTTCTTCTATTTCTATTCATCTAAACAACTCATTTTTCCTCCTATTTCTACTATATTTATGATGTGTGCAAAACATGACATAAATATTGTATGCTAAGTTTTATCAATGAAAAAGTATATCCGTCAAGGTAGAAAGATGATATCTGAAATCTTCAATATCAATCCACAAATACTACGCTAAAAATATATAAAAGAATTTTAAATTTCAACTTTTGAGATTATCAAAAAGAAGTTTTATTGCAAGTAAAAGAAATAAGAATATGAAAGCTAGTTTAAAAAAAAACTAAAGAATATAAGTGAAAATACGTGGATAAACATGAAATTTCAGATCCCTTTTTAAATTTATCTATTTTTATTCCAAAATTTCTTTACAAATAATTTAAACATCATTTGCTAACCATCACTTCTAATGTTATTACTATCTAATGATCATGTAAAAGAAAGAATCTTTTCCCTAAGTACTACTCTTAATGATCATGTAAGGTAAATAGTTATGAGAAACAAAAAACACATTGGATTTATCGAGTTAATAATTGGTTAAAAGCCTAGTGAAAAACCCTTAAACTCAATTATCTTATAGTTTCGTTCATTGGGAGAATGGTATGATCGCTTACACTAATGGTTTAACAAGAATAGCTACTTCTCATTAATGGTTTAAGCACACTAAAATAATACAATTGGATGAAAAATCATGCAATCATTCAAAATAAAATATATATAATCATTCATAAAGAAAAATAAGGTTCAAATAATTACATCATAAAGTTTATCAAAGTTTCATGATTTGGGGGTTGGTTACTCATAATGAAAGAACACAAATGCAAAAAAGTTAAGTTAAGCAAACTATCCATAATCTCAATCATAAGATAAAAAAATACAAAATCGTAGTACTAGCAAGTCTGGTAAGAGACTCTAAAACTCACATTGCAAAGGGGTCCTTTCCACCAAGATCCTATGAGAGGATGTTGGAAGAAGAAATAAAATAAGAGTGAGAGAAATGAAAACAAGAAATGAGAAGAAAAAGTTGGGTCGGAGGATCCTTGGAAGTGTCAAGGGTGTCAAGATGTTTGGCCTCTAAGGCATATGAGGTGTGCTAAACCAACATGGTCACACTGGCTTCCTCCTATGAATATTTTTGTTCTTTTCCTATTCTTTCATTTTATTTATGTTCTTTTTACCTTCGTTTTAGCCTAAAATTTGCCTAGTTTATGATTGTCTGCTTGCATAACCATTCTTGCAAAAATAAGAAAAACTAGATGGAATTACAATCGAATAATCATTAATCGGCATCGCACATTAGTTATAGCTAATTTCTTTCAAATAAATCAATAGATCAACGGTTTATCAATTTCTTACCCTCTTATTTTTCTTTTATCTTCTTTTTTTCCTTTCTATTTCACAAATTATCTAAACAAAGAATAAATGACATAATAGTAATAATAATAATAATAATAATAATAATAATAATAATAATAATAATAATAATAATAGTAGTAGTAGTAATAATAGTAATAATGAGTACCTCAAACTTCAGGATGTGACTCATGATGGTGGTATGTTTCAAGGGATTTGTGGAGAAACTCTGAAATGCAACATAGAGAAGGTTACAAATTCAGCAATGTCATGTTGTGTCCCACAACATGGTGCATCACATATTATGGAATACACCTTGATGATGTGTCATATATGATATTGTTACTTATAATGGTAAAACATCATATCTTAATGTAAACCTTAATAATACGTTACATGCATCATATAAATTTAAACATTTGCAATGATTTTTTTTTGTCAAGTGATAATTTGTTAAGTGTCAAGTATCAAGGTTTTGCATTGTAATTTTAGGGTTTAGGATTTACTTGATTATAATTTTTTAATTTATGACAAAATTAGTTGGTAATAATATAAGTGTTGTTATTATCTTTAAAATCATTTTATTAGTAAAAAAAAATTTTGGGATAATTTTTTTTATATGTATTTGAGCAATTTCTAAAAAAACTCGTTCATTTTGAGTAGGGAACAATTTTTTGTGAAATATGTGAGATATTATTCTATTCGTCAGACAACTTCATTCTTCAAATCTTAAGTTTGCAATTAGGAACTCTATTTCATATCTGCTAAAAAAGAAATGAATATTTTGAAATTATAGAAATGAAAAGTTGTTCAAACAAAATCTACCAGATGAGGATCGTGAAATAAGATGCCACTAAAATAAAGTTTCTAATAAAAATTTATATAACATATATAACAAAAATAATATACATATATTATTATATAAATAATATGAAAAATAAATTATACTATTAAATGTTACTTATAAGAATTTATTAAGAAATTAAATTAAAAATTAAAATATTTTCTACATCATCAATAATTACATCACACAAAAAAATTATAACATAAAAAAATCAAAGCATAATTTACATCTCAAACAATAAACATGTTTTTAAAATATAAGCATTATGAAATTATAATATACAAACTATTTTTAAAATAAATAATTTTAAATTATAAATTATAATAAAAATATTATAATCATAATAATTACATCATGCCAAAGAAAATAGCAATTGAAAGAAAAAGATTATCATATCCAAAATTATACATGTTACGAAAATATAAATTATATTCAACTTTAAATTTAAATCTATATGAACACTAAAAATTTTATATTATACATCAAACAAACCATAACTTTAAACAAAAATAACAAAATTTTAATTACATTTTACACAAGAAAAAAAACTTCTTCAAAATTGTTACATTCTACCACAAGTGAGAAAAACCTTTTTATGTCGATTGTTTTGGATTTTTTACATCAATTTTTTAGACAATGTTATGGGAAAGATATAGAAAATATGACTTTTTATATTGGTTTAATAACCAATATAAAAAGTCAATTTCTACATCGGTTATCAACTAAACCGATTTGAAAATAATACTTTCTACATCAATTTTGAGCCATAACTAGTGTAGAAAATTAATTTTCTACATTGGTTACAAAGGAAAAACAATCTGTTAATGGTTATTCAGTTACAAGGTATGAGTTTTGAAATATCTAAAAATGTTAGAAGAAACTTAGAAAAATATCATGTTATGAATTAAAATAAAATTTTGACAATTGTAATTATCTTGGATCATAAATCAGCAATAGATGCTGAAGACAATGTGAAACATATATCTTATGACATAATATTTGCATTTAGTACTCCTGGTTTGTTTTTTTCACTATAAAAGAATATAAAAAATATAATTAGTGAATGATATAATGTTAAAAATATATAAAAATAATGAAATTTTTTTTAATAAACTACTTACACATGAAATTATCCATGAAACCTTTTTATTATTTGCTGAATGTATCCCTTTTAATAGAAGACAAACATTCATATCTTTATAATAAAAGAAGAAACATATTAAATATAAGAATAAAAGAAATAGTATAAATAGAAAATCGATAAAACAACTTACACATCAATAATTTCTCTTATGTCTTTTTCTTAATTTTTTCAAGCAAAACATAGTAAGACAATAACATAATGCTTTAGACATATAATGATTGGTTACCAATCATGCTACAAAATTTGGATAAAAATTAACCAAAATTATAAATATAATTTAAGGTGTTATGTAAAATTTGTAAGTTTTTACTTACGAGTGAAAATAAGGTGCTAAGTAACAATCTTTTTCATTCTTTAATCTACCTGAATGTAATCATGTATCTTAGTTGGGTTGTCCTTAATTTTATGGATATGAACCAGGTCAAGGAATCCATACAAGTCTAGGTTCTCTCTTTGTATACCAATACGATGTAAGTACTTAAAATTTTGAATAAATTATAAATATCAAAATTTGATACTTAACAAATTCAATCAAGGTTTAGAAGGGGATATTCATATTAACCATAATTGTAGAACCGATACACATAGCATATCATTATCCACAACTAGCTCCAAGATATCCTTTTTAGTAACATGGAAGAGGATAGAACTAGCATCGCATATGAAATTAGCTTCCATAATGAATTGCAAAGGTTGGTTGCTCAAGGTAACAGTAATAATGAACAAGCATGCAAGAAGATCAACTTCAGATTTCTTTTGTTGGGGGTGGGATATCTTTTTTAGCACCAACATCAATCTTCTAAAATGTATATAGAAAGTATTAGTAAAAATAATATATAGACCAAATGTAATATAAGAAAGACATAATTAAACATTTATAAAATTATTTAATACCTTAGGTTGACCCTGTTGCACAAATCTTCATAGCCATAAAATGAAATGATTGGGGGTTTTCCCCTTTGTATGAATCTCCTCAATATGCACAAGAGTAGGAGCATTTGCATCTTTAAGTCATCCAACCACCATCCTAACCTTATCAGCATCGATTTACTTATGATGTATGGTAACCCAAGTTATAGACTTTTCCCATGGCCACTAAATGAAAAGGATCATCAACATCCAACTGATAATCATCTGCAGTAGCAATGAAAAGGATCCTTGCATGTTCTTTGAATATTTCCATTGCCATATGGTTGACATTTTATTTCTCTAATACCAATATTTTTATTATTCCACTTGTTAGTTTTCTTTATATATGTATAGGAATATCTATTTAATTAATTAGTCATTACTTTGTCCACTGCAATAATTTTGGGTTTGAGGAGCTTATACATTGATTGTCCCCTTCCTCTTTGGTTTGCTTAATTTGCAAGGAGAAATGATTTAGGATTGAGAGATTTTATAGTTTGTGTTTTGCTAAATATGGGGCTTTGTGGTTACTTCATTACCTAATTGTGTGAGGATTTCTTGTTATTAATGGTTATATGATGCATATGTAGAAGGTAATTTTATCCTATTTAGAGAAGAAAAAGATATATTTGGTTAGGTGGGGAAGGGATGGTTATGGGATTTTATGTTCTTATTGTTTGGAAAAGAAATCTTCTAATAATATCTCTGATTTTATGATTTTATCTTATAAGACAAATTTTAGGTTATGGCAAAGACACTATAAGATTGGTGTGTAGGAAAAATTATATATATATATATATATATATATATATATATATATGGTTGGTTTTCATTCCAAGTTTCCTACTGCTACTATGTTTTTCAGGTGCATGGAGAAAAAGTCTAAGAAAGAAAGATAGAGAGAGAGTAACTAGGAGAAAGAAAGAGCATGATATTACGAAAATAATTACACACAACATTAAATAAGGAAACTAGAAACATAAGATTGGAAAAGCAGATAAATGATAACATATATTTTACTAACTCATTAATTATTTAGAAAAATTTAAATTAACCAACTTGAATCAAATTGATAGCTCACTAGTTGAAGCTATAAAGACTTCTAGAGTTGTTATTTGCTTGAATCAAAAAATAAGATCACATTTCTATTTTTTATCGATATATTAAAAAATATTTGAAGTTACTCCTCAAACATACTGAAATAATATGAAGAGAAAGAGAAAGAGAGAGAAATATAATGCAACAGGATAAACTCAAGTAATTCATGATAATTATTTATAGTTCATTATTCTACATCTGGACAACATCCTTGAAGATAAGAATTTTAAACTCAAATATCTCTAAGTTAAGGCATATATTATGGTTCAAGCCCATATATTTGGAACCATGTTGGGGAAAATTAGCTGATGCGTACAAAACATGTGAATGAAAATGCATGTCAAGTTTTACCTATAGGCAAGTATACTCATTGGTTTAGAAAGGAGATATTTGAGATTCTCCAATGTTGATCCCACAAGGACTGTGCCAGTAATCTATGGGCAAAGTTTAAATTCCAACTTTAAGCTCATCAAAAGAGGGTTTTTTGTACAAATGAAAGAATTGATAATAAGACAGCAAGTTTAAAGAAAAATAAAATTTGAAGAACATAAGGACAAATTTATAAATAAACATGGGACCTTGGATCCCTTTATGACTTTACCTATTTTTACCCCAAATTTCCTTATGAATGATTTACACATCAACATTCATCCTAACTCTATTACTACTCAGTAATCATGCAATAATAATAATATTTCTCCTTAGTACTACCTCGATGATCATGCAAGATAAATAATTAAAAGAAGCATAAAGTACTTCAGATTTATTAAGTTAATAACCTGCTAAAAGCCTAAGACTATGATTGATCCTTCAAAACCCTTACACTTAGTTACCTTATAGTTCTATCAATTAAGTAATGGTATCTCCTACTCCCCAACCAACTTTAAGATCAACAAGAGTGGTCAATTCTCATTAATTGAAAGTGAAATAAAGCAACACAATTGGAGAAAAAAATCATGCAATAATTTATAATGAAAACATATGATCATCCCTAGAGAAAAATAGGATGAAAATAGTTACATCAAAAGGTTCACCAAAGCCTTATGATTTAGAGTTTAGTGAAACATAGCAAACAATGATAAATGAGAACAAACTATCCTAACAAAATTATCCATAATCTTAATCTTAAGATAAGAAATACAAAACTATAGTATGAGCAAGGCTTATAAGAGACTCTGTAACCTGCACTATGAAGGGATTCCTTTTGTTAAGATCCTATGGAGGCTGCAAGAAGAAGAAATGAGACGGAAGATGGAAATGAGAAATAAGAATAAAAAAATGGGTCAAAGGATCCCTCGAAATGTTGAGGGTGTGAGATGTGATTTTACTCCAAAGCGTAGCCTTCCTTTTATAGGCACGGATTAGGGGTACCTTTGTTACAAGTTGGGTTGATCTAAGTTTTCTCCTCAACCATTATGGTTGCTTTAGGTCCCTTTTATTGCTGCCAAGGCTGACTAGGATCCTCTCCTACATCATTAGGAATGACTTGGATCATTTCTATCATCTCACAGGGGTGGCAAAGTCATGCTTTGGTCTACAGTTGATGTTTTGGAAACTCCGGGATGTTGGCAAGTTGTGCTCAAGTTTGAATGATCATGCTCCTCATTCGCCATGACCATGCTCAAGTCTACATGATTGTGTTAGAAACTTGGTCTATTGTGAGGACATTCTCTAGCCAACACGATCATGCTGGCTTTCTTCAAGGGATATTTTTGTACTTCTCGTTCTCCTTCATCTTTTTATTCCCCTTTTACCCTCTTTTTGACTGAAAATCTGCTGAGTTTATGATTCTCTACTTAAGTGACCATTTATGCAAAAGTAAGGAAAATTAGGTGGAATTACAATATAATAATAATTAATCGTACAATAATTATAGCTATTTTCTTGTAGATAAATTAAAAGAATGGTGATTTATCACTAGTAAGCAATGAGGAATTTCAAGGGCAAAATGACTCTACATTCCCACAAAGGTCTAATTGTCAGTTTAAGCTCTTTCATGATGCTCACCATTCATCTACTTTCCAACCTCCATTTTATATATGTGGAACTCCAAGAAAGTTGTGATTAATTTATATTGCAAGCTAGTCTTTCAATCCAAAGATGGTTCTTGGTAAATATATTCTTACAAATAGTTAACAAAAGTTATGTGGATGTTAAGTTTTTACAATAAGCACATCTTATTCAATTATAGTTTATAGTGTACTTGTCTTACACTAATCTTTCATCAACAATTCTCAGGTATACCAAATAGTTACTACAAAGCACAAGGGTTGAGAAAACTCCAATTCTCCGTGTTCGTTTCTTTAGAACAAAATGTATAACTATAAGTCATAATCATTTCTTCCTCATCCACAACCACCTATTTTTCCTTTCATTTTTTAATTTATTTTTGTTTATAGGAAAAGATATTTGTTTACACTAAGTAAAAGTTTTTTTTACCTTAGTTCTAATTAAACCTACAAAGGCCAAATGATGGTTTCAGTGATAATTAAATCTGATTATTGAAATGAAATTTTAATGGACAAAGGAATGTTTTTGGGATGAAACAAATTGAGTAACCTAAAACAATACAAAAAAGAGTTGAAGAAGAGAATTTGATTTGATTTTAAAAAAAATGTATCGAAACTTGAGGAAAAGAAGTAAAAATTGATCTAAATAGAAATGAATTTAAATTGAGACTTGAAGAAGATAATTTGATTTGAATAAAATAGGTATGAATTTAAAATTGAAGAAAAGAATTAAATTCAATTACAAAATTTAGAAAGAAGAATTAATCTTGATCCTACTTAAAGGGGTTTAAATTTAGAGACTAAGCAAATAGACCCATTTTTAAAAATATTGAATTGGGCTAATTCAATTAAAATTTAAGTCTCCAAGATTAAAAGGAAGGCATATTTTAGAATTTATGGTAGGGCCAAATATATGTTAATTTTGCCGTAAAATTTTAAAAAGGTCGCCTATAGGGGTCGAAGCTAGGACCCTTGGATAGGCTCTAATTGAAATGGCCGTATGAGCTGAGCCTCGGATTATCACTTATGGCCTTCAAATCAAAACAAAATCGCATATGGCCCATTGCTGATCCTATGATCATGAATTAGGAATTTAAAACCAATTGCATGCATACAGGGTTCGATCATGGGACCAGGGGAATTATGGGTAGCAAGGCCGCCACTAATCCAAGCTTTCATTTTAGCATAAAAAACACATTGCTGATCCTATGATCATGAATTAGGAATTTAAAACCAATTGCATGCATACAGGGTTCGATCATGGGACCAGGGGAATTATAGGTAGCAAGGCCGCCACTAATCCAAGCTTTCATTTTAGCATAAAAAACACATGGGCATTCATTTAACCAGCTGAATGGCAACACTATCGAGCAATGAGCATAGTCTAAGCCATGCATGTGTACGCCCGAATTGGAGGCTCCCTTCACATAGAGGTTTTATAACACCCTAAAAAAAAATACCGATTTCACTCTTAAGTCGATCATTCGGTTCCATTTTTAGTTTGTTATCTCATGATGCAAAATTCATTTTAGAAAATACTTATATGAAAATACGGTAATTTTTTTTTAAAAAAACTGTTTGATATAAACTGCGAGTCTCGTCGATAAAACGTGCATAGCAGTAAAATAAATCATTAAGCGAATTTCTACATACGTTTAAAACCTTAGGAATACTAAGCGTTTATATTATTCTTTTCGTTTATCATTTGCCTATAATAAATAAACAAGATTCAATCATAACACACATGTCACACAATAATTATACATAACATTTCATACATACCATAAGTCACTGGCCCGTGGGCCTTATCATGTAGTTATTACAAACCATAAACTTACAACAATTATACAATATTTATACATAAGTTAGCTAATACTACATATTAGTAGTTAGGATGCTCGCATCCAATTACTTTTTAAACATTAGTGCGATGTACACCTCCCAAAAAGAGCGCATCACGTCTGCTTCAAGTACGTGAACTACTACCATAATGATCAGCATCCAAGGTGTCTGGGAAGAAAGTGGGAAGAAGTAGGGATGAGAAACTAAGTTTCTCAGTAGGCTATCTACTTAGTTCTAATGTCATCACTTTAGTCCCAACCATTTCAGCTTATTTTAGAAATCATTTCTTACATAAAAGGTTACTTTTAATTCTTTGAAAACATTTCTCTGAAGTGGATCAATTTTATTCGAAACATACAACTTAGTGTCTCACCATACATTCTTCTTAACATTCATAACTTTGGGATCACAAATAAGATATCATTTGACATATAATTATTCTATGTCTTAAACTTTGTTCTTTACTACTTTTCTTTGTCTTTATCATTTCTTTGTCCAACTTTTGGGACACTTTATGAATCTAGTTTCACCACCTTTGGGAGAAAACAATTAGACATAGAAATGTATTAAATTTTGTCAAACAATATCTTCTCTCTGATTCTACTCCCACCTCCTACTAAAAATTAAGGATATGAGCTCATTTCGGGATGGTCGTCACCACCTTAAAACTTGGTGAAGAAACTTAAGTCTTCACAGTAGAAGGATTTTTGGAGCGACCTTTGGCTCCTAGAAGCAACCTTTGGCTTCAAGAAGCAACCTTTGGCTTCAAGAAGCAACCTTTGGCTTCTCTTCAGTAGAGCTTTTTAGGGCCCTCTGGATACTAGTGCGCATAAGGCACAAAGAGAGTAGCATTACGTTTTCACATAGAGTTTGCTTTAGTGATCCCTTAATCTTTTTAAGTTCATTTTAGTTGCTTCCAAATAATTATGCATGCTCAAACAAATTTCCAACCAATATGAAATGCACATATAGGTTTTGAATTTTCATCTCAATCATCATCATAAACCAATCTCATACATCATCATCATCCTTTCTCATTCATGAGTATCCATCATTTATTCATTCATAGATAGTGAGCATTCATAACTAATAATAAAATTTGATTGGTAAATCACATAGCATAATGTCACCTTTACACCTCTAATCTAATGTTTCAATTCGGTTTGATGTTTAAATCACACAAAGGACTTACGTCACTCATCCTTCTAAGTTACTTCTCATCCTTTCCTTTTCTCAAATTTATATTTGTTCATTAAGGTTTTATGTCTTAGCATCTTAATTTAGGTGGCCGAATGGCACCTTTCAAGTTCTTTTCTCTTTGTGTTCTCTTTTGTTCAAGTCTTATGCATGTCCTAATTATTCTAAATTCAAGTATTAAGTATTTACAAACTTTTACTTATTTAGGATATTTTAAGTAAACATGGTGAAATGGTAACTTGTACCTTTGTATACATTCTTTTAAATTTTTAATTCTTCTTATATCATTCTAAGATTTCATGAGTTATACACATTAAGATTTTTAAACTTCTTTTCTCTTTATCAACCTAGAATGGCTGAATATAAGCTCTAGAATCCTAATTTCTTCTAATTCATTTCCTTCCTTCAAATAAGTTAATTTAGATTATATGAAGTCTAACTTCTTCATTTGAATCAACTTATATACTTTTATAACTTCTTCTCACTAAGGTAGGCTATGATCAAATTACTTAGTGAACTTTTAACTTCAAGTTTAAGTCATATCCATCCTTCTTAATCATGCCTCTAATAAACCTTTGAAATATATTACCTTATGTTCTCGTTTTTACTACCTTTTAATAATTAGGTCTAATTGACTCTTAAACCTTTAAAGTCTCTTTTATTCTAAACTAAACAATATCTAAGTAGAAATTAATTAATCTTCTAGGTCAATTTATTCCTAAATGGTCGAATGACCTACTTCCTCAAATTCCACCTTTCATACACCTTAATTATATTTTTCTTACATATTTAGGATCATTACTTGGGCCTATTTAAGGATTGAATTTCATTCTTAGTTAATTTAAAACATGGTAGCCGAATTCCAACCTCCTAGACTTAGGTTTCCACAATTTCCTTCTTCACCATAAGATCATTTGCTTAAAAAAATCAATAGGTCTCTTTATCCACCTTAAAACTTCTTCATACTTTAAATTTGTCCTATTCACATAAAATGGTCCTTAATTAACCATGATTGGAAATTAAAACCTCCTTTAGGTTAATTAACCACTAAGTGGCCGAATGCCACTCTTTAAGGTTTAGGGTTTCCTTTTCCTAACCCTAGTTGACTTAAGTTGACCAGTTCTTAACCCTAGTGGACCTAAGTTGACCATTACTTAGGGACCAAGTTTATACTTCATAATTGACATCTTATAATGAAATATTAAGTCTCTTTTACTCAAAAATGAATGGGATGGCCGACTTTAACATTTACCATTGCTTAAGTTATGGTAAATTTTCTACTTATCCATTTTAAGCTAATTTGGGAATTTTACCACTTAGTAATTTTTGAATTTTTCCCTAAGTTTACCTAGATCATATATTCTAAAAATTAACCTTTTACATGTTGATTAAACCTCCAATTAAATTATTTACTTGCTAAAAATGGTAGATTTATCCTTAACCACATTTTTAACCCATTTTTGCCAAAATCTCTCTAGGGTGGCCAAATGCACTCCTAGAGGTTTTTTACCCATTTTTGCTTTGATTTACTTTGTTCAAAGGTTGATTTTGTTAATTTAAAACCTAATTGCAGCGCTTGATTTGCTTATAAAAATTTTAGCGAAGTTATACTTATGTTTTTGGAGTGGTGGTCGAAAGCCCTCTTTTGTTAGCCAAGGTGATTTCTTCCAAGCTTTCACCTCACACCACCTTGATTTAGTGATGTTGTGCTTTTTCAGCCTCTCTTGCCTCTGGTCCATGTTTGTTTCATCCAGATTGTGATGCTTAGGTGCTGGTCATGATGAGTCTTGGGTGCCATACAAGGATTTAGCCACTTTTGGGCTACAAATTACATCTTTTGTGTGGTAACTTTCTAACTAATGTCCAAAGGAAACCTTTGGAACTTATTACATAACTTTATTCCACCTCTTAACATACATAATCAGAGGTGCATATCCAACACAGAAATCATCACAAGAGATAAATCACAATATTAAAACTTAATCATCAAAACAAGCAACATATCACTTTTCTCAAGCATTAAAAGGGTAGATCTTCATGATCTACTCCAAGATCCACATCTTCTCTTTGAAATAAGCTTAAAAAACCTTTCTCATGAGAGCATAAAACTGATCAAAGCTTCAAAAATAATTTTAAAACAAAACTCACCGATTAAATTTCTTCTAAGTGCCTTAGAAGCACTTTTAATCGAACAAACTTTGTTTTTCTTTTCAAAAATCACTAAAAATGGGTGGGGCTGATTTTTAACAGTTAAAATACAGTTTTAAACTCTCACAAGTGAAAACAAAAGATGACAAACAAATCTTGGAGAAAAGATGCATGAAAGAAAACAAACACACCATAAAAAGGCAAGTTAAAAGCATAAAAAGACAAGTAGAAAGATCCTACTTGTTGAAGACCTCCTTAGTGTTTTTGTGTGCTTTAAAGGCTGCCTTGGGTTCGCTTTGGTCTTCTATAGACGTGGACAAAGGATGGTGGTGGGGCTTAAGTGTTTATAGCTTTAATATAGCTTAAGTCTTAAAGATGAAGACTTAGGTTTAAAGTGTAAGTTTTGGGTGTTTGGAATTATGGCAAGCTTGGAGAGAAGCAAGTGGGGTCCCAAGGGTCCCAAAATATTCGGACTCTTATGGGCGAAGCGGAATTAGTTTTACACTTAGGGAATAATTTTGCCTAGATTTTTTCCTATTTTCCAAAATAAATCAAAATTAAAGGAATTATCCTTTTAGGCTTAGATTAGTGTTAATTAGGCTGATATTTTCTCTAATTATGATTAATTTACCCTAAGCATGCTTTACTTTTAACCAACCAAGGTTAGTTAGTCTTAACCATAGTTAAAGTAACCTTTTTACTATTCACTTTTGTCTTTTTGTGGAAGACTTGGTTGACTTCATTTTGGTGACTCACCACCACCTTTCCAGCTGCTGCATTTCGTGCACATGGGTGTGGGGCCCACTCTTGGCATGCTTATCACCTTATCCTGCCCTCCCGGCCTTTCAGGGGTGTTTTCGTAATTTTTCTCAGCATTGCCGGAAAATTTCCCAAATTATTCCTCTGACAATTCTAAGAATTTTTGGTTCGTTCCCATGTTAATCTAAGGCCGTTTTCTATTTTTATGGGAACTGACTAGCTTTGTGCAAAAAGTACAGCTCCTAGGGGCATTTGGGGTTTTCGAAGGGCATTTTTGTCCCTTCTCAGGTTTCTAATTTTTTCTCACTACTTTTAACTATACATGATGTTTATAATCCCTCCAAGATGTCTTATACTTGTATTTCCATTTTTCTGTCTCATTATTTGAGCTGCCCCAGTACAAGGGCATTTTCGTCATTTGCACCAAACTTCCTAATTTCTTTGCTTTTGCCTCCTAATTTCACCTAGTTTTATTCTAGAAACTATTTGTAGTCTCAAACATTTATCATAGAAAAATTAGGATGTTATAGGTTTTGTTCATACCCATTTAATACATGTTATCCCAGTTAATTGCTTCTGTACTCAACATTTGTATTTGCCCTTATCACCAACTACGTGACAAGAAGCTAAGCCTAGAGAGTGTGGCTTCCATCTCTTGGTTGGGAATGCTATGCTTCCAGAATAGCTAAGTGGGTTCACGAATGTTTTATTCAAAAGCAACGACTTAACCATCGAGGACGAGAGTTACATAGCTGGCTGGGAGTTTGAATGACCATACAGGACCTCTAATTCCCAGGTTCATACGAGGCTAGTGACGTTGCTTCCAAACGGTTGCTACATGTCTAGGTTTTCATGGTTATGGTTACGTACCACTCTGCATGGAGCATATCACGTGCAATGAAACCAACACTGATGATGTTGCGATGCTCATACGCTATACATGGGGCAAAGTCCAGGGCTGTGGTGAGGGTTGCATGAGGTGTTTCTAGCACTCCCTCTTTGTTGACTAGGGCCAAAATTTGTATGGCTGTCTACCCGACTCGAGCTAAACGTCATGCATGCTGTTTGCATGATTCTTTCATGGTTTTTCTTATTGCCTCCTTGTTCACCATGAGTAATCTATATGAACGAACTTGATTCGTGCTACTAAACGTGCAAGCATGACGGTGGGCTCCCTCCTTCACGTGAGCGCCGATAACTACATTATGCCTAGTAGACCTGGATCAACCAAGATCTCAACACATGCTGTGCCCTTTATTCATACTGAAACAGGTTTATGCAGCAAGATTCTGTTTGTTCTATCACTGAACCAGGACACCAAAATTTCCTAAACCAGTTTCCATTATTTCACGTTAAAAGAAACGTGAATTTGGTGCATGTGTCATGCCATGCATTGCATGCAAATATTAATTTAACTAGACTCCAGGAGTGTCTTCATTATGCTTCATCTATCAATCTCCTATTGGTCTTATTCTTCTATGAGTTGGACGGTGGCTAGGGAAACATTCGAGATCATGTGAGCAAGAGGGGTTAGTTCTACTGGGTTGTGTAGGCTCTTGGCAGTTTGTTACACTAATTCTCTTACCCAGTGCATGCAATATCAGCAATGAGTAAATCTTCACTCTATTCAACGTGACTTGAAGTTGTCTAGCCAATAGGCTGAGGATTGAATGTGGGGATTAGCGACAATGCAAAGCTTTGCTGCATTCTGGTTGTTCTGTATAGGACTCTTCTTAACACCAAGATGATGAACTCATGTCCTTTGAGCCACAGAGTAGGCCGCGAGTAATGGCCCCTTCCTGTTGGTAAGGACCTAATTCCCACAGGATGGCCATACGGAGCTAGACTATCAAATCAAGATCTAACCAAAGATTCCAAATACTGACCATATACACCAGACTCTCACATTTTGTCATGATCCACCCAAGCACTTGCATGTAATATTTCATAAGGTTTCTGAAGTGGAATTAATCACAGACTCAAACCATAGGATAGTTTTAATGACAAAACCGAATTTAAATTCATTCAAATTGTTCTTTTTCGTTCCTTCATTCTTTTTTTTTCTTTGCTTTTTATTTTAAAATCTGTTTTTTCCGTTTACTAATTCTGTTCTCGCTTTTCTTTTCATTTTTCAGTTATATTTATTTTCGCCTTTTTCTTCTTTTTATTAATTTGTTTGTTTTATTTTCTGTTTGTTTATAATTACTTTGCTGTTTTTTAATCTTTGTAATTTCTTTTAATTTTTGTTTTCAATTTAGTATTTTTTCTTAATCTTTTAATAATCTATTTTTATTATTAACTTTTCAATATTTATATATTTTTGAATTTTCTATTTTATTATTATATTTTTTACTATTATTTTTCATTGTTATTATTTTTGTTTTTATTTTTATTTTTTTCAATTTTATTTTTTCTTATTTCATTTTTTTCTTTAATCTGTTTTTTCTTATTTTTCATTATTTATATTTTTTTATCTTTTCGGATTTTTCTATTTTCAATTTTTATGTTTATTTATTATTTTCTACTTTCCTACTACTTTGTTTTATTTTTGTCTCTTTTTTGTTATTTGCTTTTCCGTTAATACCCCTGTTTTACTCCTTTTAATTTCTTTTATGGTTTCTATTTATTATTTCTTTTCTATTTTTTTTATTTTCTGTTTATTAATCTTGATTTTTACTTATTATTTAAATTATGATTTATTCACTAATTAATTTTAAGAATGGGGGCCTTTGACATAATTGAGTGTTTACAGCGCTAAACTCATGTTCACTCTTAAAATATGAATATGCACGGCTATGCATGTAGGGCACGACCATGCTGATCAGGTGATGATAATAAATTAACAAGTTTTAATTTGTCATCTAGTGTATGGTTGAATCAAATCATGTTGGGTGTGCCAAAATTTACCATACCTTAGCAGGAATTCTACAATTTGAAATGCTAGATTTAAGGCACGTTGTATACTTGAGTATGAGAGAATGTTGAGTTAGAGAGAAGTCAAAGAAAGATAAGCAGAAGTTAAAGTAAATAGTGAAAAAGTGTTTTGACCAAGTGACATCTAAAGTTACCTTCCTACTTAAAGCTACTCAAAGGTCTTCACGGTTGTGCTTATCCTTGTACATGATCATGGTTACTCTTTTTCTTTCTCCCTTTTTGTGGATCCATTTTGTTTTGTTGCCTTTTTAAAAAATAATTTATACATACATTAAAAATCAGGTTGCCTTCTATAAGCGCTTGTTTTTTGTCACGAGCCTGATGTACCTAAACCAAGTGGATAACTAGAGCCATGGACAGTTACCTGTGGTTCTTCTTATGGTATAATGGTACACTCTGCAAATACACCTTCCTTATTATGTTCAGTCTTTTGCCTTTTCTTCTAGAGCATATCCCTATATTTTTTTGTGGGTTCCATCTTACCATAGGGAAGTACTTCACTTACTTTATAATGGCCATTTCTTGAAAACACCTGAGATTGTAAGTTATAAATTAACAATCTCTTACCTATCCAAAACTTAGGCTTCTAATTATGTTTGGGGTGCCCTCTCTTTATCTTTTCCTTACAGAGCCTTGAGTTCTTGTATGCCTTTGTTCTAGGTTATTCCACTTCCTCATCATCAAGCCTTAGAGTGAGTTTTCCTTCTTTTACATCAATCATGACTTTCTTAGTGGCCAAGAAAGGTCTTTCAAAGATTAGTGAAATTTCCTTATCTTCCTCCATGTCAAGCACAATTAAGTCAATAGGAAAGATAAACTTATCTACCTTTACCAAACCTTATAAAATAGATAAAATAATTAGATTGACACTAGCACTTAAGTCACATAAAGCTTTGACAAAATAAGATTCACCAATAGTCCAAGGTATAGTGAAACTCCTTGGATTCTCAAGCTTTGATGGTAGTTTCTATAAAAGGATGACAGAATTTTTCATTAAGCTTGATGGTCATATATTCCTCAATCTTATTTTTATTGCCCAAAATATCATTCAACAATTATGCATATTTGGGAATTTGGGAAAAGACCTTCATGAAAGGGACATTGATACTCAATTATTTTAGGATGTTTAGAAATTTGGAAAATTAAGGGTCAACTATATTTCCAGGTAATCTTTGAGCAAAAGGTATGTTTAGTTGACAAGGCTCCACATGTGGTCACTTTGGAGACCTTTTTGTAGTATCATTGACCTCGTTCCTCTTTTCTTTTGAACTCCTAGATAAGAGGTTATCATTAACCTTTGTGTGGCCATTTGTAACCACATCTTTATTTTTCTTTCTTTTTCTTTATGGACATCTCTAACTGCTTTCAAATTTTCATAATTATTGTGTTGGCTTGCTCCTTTGGGTTCACCTTGGGCTTGCTGGGCAAGGTCCCCAATGCTTACTATGATAAGAAGTTAAAGATCTATCTTATTTGGTTCCCCATGTTATAAACCTAAAACATTTGTCTCTTTATGTTCTTGAGATGGACCTCCATGTTTTATAATCATGATTTTGTAAGGGTTTGCTCTTTCCTATTTTTCTTGTAACCTCCTTGATTTTGCATATAAGGGGTCCTGTAAATATTTTTAAGCATTATTAGGAAAATTATTACCTCAGCACCTTACCCAAGAGAGACTGAGTGATTCTTCCAACTAAGATTACAAGTATTCCCCATGAAGTTGGCCTCCTTATTTTGTTGAGCTATATAGGCTTTAACCATCTTTCAATATTGTGGCTTATAGAGCCACAAAGGTTACACAAGTTAGGTTCAAGTACAACTAGAGTTTGAACCAACGAGGAAGGTTATGCCTTTGCCTGCATAAGTGCGTCCATTTTTTCGTTCAAGGCCTATATCTGATCTGCTATCATGAAGATGTTATCTAACTGGTACATTCCTACCGATTGAGAGTCCTTCTTCTTCACACATCTATCTGTAGATCACTATTAGATGTTATTAGCAATCAAGTTCCCAATGCTTGCCCATGTGTCCTTTGGGAAACTATGTAGGATACACCCACCAGAAACTACATTAATGACAACTTTGTTTGCATAGGAAATATTATTGTAGAAGATATGTACAAGATAGAGTATTTGGTACTCATGATGTGGGCACCTTTAAATAAGATGTGAATCGGTCCCAAGCTTTTGACAAGGATTCTCAAACTGGGTGAAGTCAGCAATCTCCACTATGATCCTGGATTACGTGAAATGTTGAATATATTGTCAAGAATAGACAATGTAACTACTCCCAAGTAGTAATGGATGCCTTCGACAAAGAGTTTAGCCAACCGTTCACCTTCTCCGTTATGGAAAAAAGGAACAATTGTGTCATATGGCATCCTACTGACACCATTTATCTTGATGGTGTCATTAGCCTTAGGAACTTTTTGATATGGATATATGGGTCCTTCTAGGTTGTTCCTTTGAATTAAAGTAATCATATTTATAAAGATGGGCATCTATTTAAAGTTTAGAACACCTTCTAATGTTGGGATGAATATGCTACTTCTTAGGCCTTCACCGTTATAGACCATGTAATCTAGCAATGTCCTACGTCCTTGTGCTACCATCTTGCTTACTTTGGTTTGGTTTCTCACCTCAACTTCAAAGTTTTTGTTTCTATCTTTGAACTAAATTGTAGATTAGAAGCTCAAAAGTGAGTTAGCATACACAAAGGAAAAAGTTATGCAAGGGCATAAGAAAAGTTTTTAGTTTTTAATATTATTTTTTATTTTTTTGGTTTTTCCTATTTTAAATAATATATATATATATACAAGCCTTAAACAATCAAAATTTAGATTCTAAGACTATTGAGAAATAGTCCCTAGCAATGAAACCAAAACATAATGCGTGCAAAATGTGATTGCAAAAATCATATGTAAGTTTTACCCACAGACAAGTATACCTGTCAGTGTAGAAATGAAATATTTAAGATCCCTAGTGTTGATTCCATAAAGACTATCCCAATAATCTATGGAAAAAGTTTAAATTTCAATTTTTGATCTTACCAAAAAAGAGGTTTTGTTGCAAGTGAAAGAAATGATATAGTTTAAAGAAATCAAGTTTCAAGAAAAATAATAAGGGAAAAACATAAGTGTGAAGTTAGGGATAAGCAGAATACTTTGAAACCCTTATGGCTTTACCTATTTTTACCTCCAAATCCTTTTACAGATAAACTAAGCATCATCTGTTGACCATACATTCTAATGCTATTACTACCCAATGATCATGTTATAGTAATAATCATTCCTTTAAGTACTAATTCCAATTATCATGCAAGGTAAATAGTTAAAAGAAGCATAAAACACATCAGATTTGTTAAGTTAATAACTAGTTAGAAGCCTAGGATTGATCCTTTAAAACCCTTAGACCCAGTTACATTATAGTTCTTCTAATTAGGGAATGGTACGATCGTATGCTCTCCAACCAACATAGAGATCAACAACAAGTAGCTAATTCTCATTAATGAATTAAGTGAAAAAAAGCAACATAATTAGAACCATGCAATCATTCATAAAAAGTATGAGATTCAAATAGTTACATCATAAGGTTTACCAAAATCCTATGATTTTTAGTTAGTTACACATAGAAAAAGAAGAAAAATAAGAACAAGCTAACTCCACAAAATTATCCATAATCCTAATCCTATGATAAGAAATATAAAATCATATTACCAGTAAGACTAATAAGAGACTCTATATCTTGCATTGGTAGGAATTCCTTTCGCAAAGATCCTATGGAAGGATGTTGGAAGAAGAAATGAAATGGGACTAGGGGAGATAGAAATAAGAAATGAGGAGAAAGAGGTGCATCAGACAACCTTTCTAAGTGTCAAGGGTGTCAATATTTGTTTCCTTCCATAATGAACCTCCCTTTTTATAAGCGTGGATTAGGGCTACCTTTATTGGGAACCAGGTTTATCTAAGTTGTCTCCTTATCCATCATGGCTACTTTGGATCACTTGTATTGATCTTAGGGCTGACTTGGATCATTTGTAGCATCTCTCAATGGTGGCACAGTCATGCAAAGGTCTGCACAGCCATGTTGAAAAACTTGATCTATTGTAAGGGCATGCTCCAGCCAATATGTTCATGGTGGCTTCCTCCAAAAGGCATTTTTATCCTTCTGTTACTCCTTCATCTTTTTATGTCCTT
The DNA here is from genome assembly GCA_037954105.1 of Canavalia gladiata. Taxonomy (NCBI): domain Eukaryota; kingdom Viridiplantae; phylum Streptophyta; class Magnoliopsida; order Fabales; family Fabaceae; genus Canavalia; species Canavalia gladiata. The sequence continues at coordinate 36,724,807 of CM075665.1, forward strand.
TTTCTCTCTTTTTAATCCAAAATTCTCCTAGTTTTTTATTCTCTTGTTGTATGACCATTCTTACAAAAATAAAAAAAATTAGGTAGAATTACAATGGAATAATCATTAATTGCATAGTAATTATAATTAATTTTCTGTAACTAATCAATAAAATGGTGCTTTATCGGCAAATAACCTCCAATTCATAGGCTTTAGTGAAACTAATGATATAACTAATTAAACCTATTTTCTCCTTTATGAATGATTATATATTTTTTATTTAATTGTGTTTTATAATTGATGAGAATTGGTTACTCTTTTAAATTTCTAACTTGATTGAGCAATAGAAGATCGTACTATTTCCTAATTAACGAAATGATAAGGTAAACTAAATCTAAGGGTTTTAGAGAATTAATTAGAATTATTGATTTCTACCCAATTATTAAATTAACGAGTCTGGATATTTTTTACACTTATCTTAATTATATATGTTGCATGATCATTGGGGATAGTACCTAGGAAAAAAATATATTATTATTGCATGATTATTAAGTAGTAATAGAATTAGAACAAATGGTTAGAAGTTGACATTTTCAATCATTCATAGGAGAGTTTAGGGATGAAATTTAGTAAAATCATGAGGAAGTCAAATTTGTATACCTTTCCATAGTTGAATTTATGCTTGTGTACTTTTTCTTTACATTTTTCATTATTGCTTTTACAATGTCATTTCCATTTTAAATATATATTTCAAACAAAACTTCTTTTTGGTGAGATCTAAAGTTAAGATTCAAATATTCTTTTAAGGATTGTTGACATAAACCATGTGGGATCGACATTCAGGGTAAAAAATATCCCTTTTCTATAGTGATGGGTATACTTGTCTATGGTTAAAATATGTCTCATACATTGTGTACAACAAGTTTTTTCACAACAATAAAACATTCTATTGTTGAATGAGTTTATTTCTCTTAAGAAAGAAAGCCATGAAGAAAAATGTTTAAAAAGTCTCTTAGTAGACATACTTTTAAGAGAAATATCTACCCCACCACTTCACTACAATTCACAACTAGTAATTAGAGTTATTCATAACTATACTTACAAAAAAAAAAAAAGATACATGAATGTTAGATATGTTATTGTTAGGTGATTGACTAAAAGTATAAAATTTTCCTTGAATATGTGAAAAGTGAAAAAAAAAATTCTTGCTAATCTTTCACAAAAGGATTAACTAGGAAAGTGGTCTTGGATTATCAAGGGAAAGTACTTTAAGCCTTAAATATGAGGAAAGTATGATGGATACCTAATTTTTGTTTAAACTAAGTTATATGATTACTCCTTTACATTACATTTTCATCCCTATGGTGTCAGTTAATGCTCATTTGAAAGAGATACATAGTCCTTAGTAGTGATGCTTTTGAGATGCACTTGATGTATCTATAAAATTTTTGACAGAGATACATAGCCCTTAGTGGTGGTTCTTTTGAAAATCACTTGATGTATCTATAGAATAGTATTTTTTAAGATGCACTTGAGGCGATGCCTCTTTAAAATACATACATAAACCTTTGGGTAGTGCTACTAAGATGCACTTAATGTATTTGTAAAAGTTCTTTTCAGACACAGTTAATAAAATGTCAAAATAAATTATAAAATAAAAGTTTATTCATAATTCTAATATGTGAAAGTTACTTTCAAGAGGCACTTAATGTTTAAGAGAAGAATTTAACATTAATACCTATGTGAATAAATATGTGAAAAAGAAAAAGCCACCCTCTGTGAAAGATTAGGTAATCTTTCTAGAACACTCATATGAATCCCAAGGTAATATGAGAATGGATTTAAAATTATTTTATCACGAAGTCTCTAAGAGTAATAAATTTTTTGGAGAAAAATTGTTGCCTCACTTCACTACATGTTAATTTAGTCCTTTGACCATTATCACTTAAGAATAAAATTATATTTCTTTACCACAAAATTTTTCGTTTTATAACCCATTAGCAGGGGATTGTTGGATAAATAATTTGCAAGTGCAATTTTTTTCTACTCTTAGAACTTTCTTGGTAACATTAGCAGATGATAATATTATTATGTTATTTTATTATATTGTTGTTGATGATTTATCACAATTTTATTTCTATGATCGTTGAGAAATTATTGGAGATATTATTGGACCATTATTTTTTATTGTTACGATTTTATTCCTCACCGTTGAGGTATGGTAAACCACCATTTTGTTAATTTTTTTTTATAGGAAGTTAACTATAATTGCTATACAATTAATGATTATTTAAATGTAATTTCACCTAGCTTCACTTATTTTTTCCTGAAGGGTCAAGCAAGAAGAGAATAAAAAACTAGGAGGATTTTGGGCTAAAAGGAGGACAAGAAGGGCATAAAAAGGCTAAAGAGCGTTAGACAAACAAAAATGTCCTTGTGGAGAGCTAGCACAACTATGTTATAAATGATCTAAAGGGAATCTTAGTCTTTCCCAATGCCACTATGGGAGATTAAAAGGCATTCATAACAACTTAAGGGGTAACTTAGGTCAACTTGGTTCATAGCAAAAGAAGCCATAATCCATGCTTATAGAAAGGGAGGTTTGTTATGGAAGAAGATATAGTGCCACATATGCTTTGAAATACCTTACAAGTCCTGTCTATCCTAGAGACACATTTCTCTTCATTTCTAATTTGCATGTCCCCCATTCTTATTTCATTTCTTCTTCTTCCTCTCATAGGATCTTGGCAGAAGGAACCCTATTCATAGTCCAAGTTAAAAAGTCTCTTGCCAACTTTGCTAGTACTACATTTTTGTATTTGTCATCTTAGGATTAAGTTATGGATAATTTTGTTGGGTTACCTATTCCTATTTGTTTGCATTTTCTATCTACAACTAACTCCCAAAGGGTTTAAGAGTTTTTTAGGATAAATTACAATCATAGGTTTCTAACTGGTTATTAACTTAACAAATCTGAATATGTTTTATGCTTCTCTTATTTATTTACCTTGCATGATTGTTGGAGGTAGTATTTAAGGTAAAGATTATTACTATTGCATAATTATTTGATAGTCATAGCATCAAAATGGGTGGCTAGAAATTGATGTTTAAATCACTCATGGGGGAGATTAGGGTAAAAGTAGGTAAAGTTATAAGAAAATCCAAAGTCTTATGCTTATTTGTAAATTCACACTAACATGCTTTTGTTTTATATTTTATTTACACTTGCTTTCATATTCTAATTTCTCATTCTTGCGAAAACCATTTTTTATGAGCTCAAAAGTTGAAATTTAAACTTCTTTCACAAATTGTTTGCATTGTGTCTATAGATTGACACTAAGGGTATAAAATATCCCTTTCCTACACTGACAGGTATACTTATCCATAGATAAAACTTGGCATATGTTTTCATTCTCACATTTTGCATGCAACATGTATTAATATTTGACTATTGGTTGGATTGTAATGTCCTATAAATATGACCTGATACTTGTAATTGAGAGATACAAAAAAAACTCTCATCATTTAAATCTTTCGTTTTAGTTATTATTGTACGAGACTCCATCACATGTACTGAGTTCACGCTCCCTTACAAGTCCCTTTGTTAACCTTGTAAAGAAAAGTTAAAATCAAGTTACACCAGAGGTGTGCTGAATTTTTCCTTTCAAGACAATGATTCTTCTTCGGTACAACGTACTACTCTTTTTCCAACGTAATTTTCAATTAAAGAAACTCCTTGTAAGATCCCTATCAAATTTTTTTGTATATTGTATGAGATACTAATACTCCCATAAAAATAATATAACCATTTACCCATATAGTCATGAAGAATGCCACTATATCCAAAAGGACCAAGATTATCCTTTGAACTTTCATATATGTTGAGGATAATGATGTCATTGGCTATAACTTTCATCCAACCTGCCTTCCTTCCTTAGACATTCTTGTACAATCAGCTAGGATACCATCATATATTTCTTGACTTACTAAATGTTGCTCATGAAAATATTGAGATGGAGATCCTAATTAAAGAAAACATAAGTTTATATGTAATCAAACTTCCCAAAGGTTTGCAATATGTATAGATACACTATAATAAAAATATTATATAATCCACTCCATGGCCACACCCAAACAAAAATTGAGCCAAAAAATAAACCTCACTAATTTTTGAATGTCACTGAAGCAATGAGTCAGGCCATCTTTGTGGTTGTTACAATACTTTCACATCGCATGTCTTTCCAAGTGTCTCTCGTGTCTTAAATTATTGGTAGGAATGGTACTATTGAAATTGAGACAAAAGGAAAATTTATCATTTTAAGGATGTGCAACATCCAGAACTAGCTCCATCAAAAGTGATGGGTAACCACTTTAAAAATCCAATGTTTTTCCTATGTATTAATTGTCTAATTATTAAATTAAATGTTATGAATATAATTAGTGGAATTAAAGGTTATTAAAAAATTATTAAAATAACATTTAAAAATTATAATAATTTTTAATTAAAAATTAAAAATTTTGAAAAGGTATTTATTTATAGCTTTTAAAAAAGTTATAAAGATACTAATATTAGAAATAATTAATACCAACCTAATAAATTTTGAATAAAATATGTTTCACCTTTGAAATAGTATTATAATAAAAAAATTATTTTTTAGGTTAATTTTCTAATTTTTAAATTTTTTTGAATAAGTGATCAAATAAGTGTTAAGGACACATGTTTGTTTCTCTTACATAGCTCATCCTAGATGAATTGTTTGGATAATTATTTTTCTCTGGTCATTCCTAATCATCCCTAAAATCAAAATTGAAAACTTTTTCAAATACATAGAAATATCAAAGGGAAAATTTGAAATTTAAATTTGAAAAACTTCCTCAAGAAGCTTCCTATTTGATTGAAAGAAGAGAACCCTCCTTCTCCCTCATTTACTCAATTCCATTAGCAGCCCCTCTTCTCCATTAATTTCATCTTTCTCCCTTAAAAGCTTACCTAAAATTTTGCTTCTCCACATTTGTTCTTCTACTTAGGTCAATTTTCCTCTTTTTTTCTCTTTGTATTTTCTCTATTTTTATAATTTAGATTGAGTGAACAATAATATAAATAGTAAATATGAGAATCAATCTTAATTTTCATGTATTTTTTATTTTTTATTCTTGTTGTATACTAAGAGTTTAAGTTTCGATTAATCGAGGGATTGAAATTCTTGAAGAGAAAACAAGGAAAATCTTCCTTCTTTATCCTAGGTTGGAATCGATGTTCACTCTAGGTAGGGGAGAATATTGATTTTCAAATATGGGAAAGAACAAACTAAGGATGAGCTTCCAAGCTAAAATAATTTGTGTTGATTATCCTATAGATTGGATATATAAGTTGTTTATATTTGATAAACTATGATATATGTGATGTGTTGAATTGTGGATTAAATTTTTGATTGGATGTTTTATGCCTTGGGCGATTATTTGGATATGGAAAACTATTTGTTGATATTTAGGGTGAAACATCCTCAAATTTCTCTCCTTAAATAATAATTTTAGAAATTAATATAAAAATAACTAGAAAGATGGATTTTAAACAAACTTAATACATTTTTATAGAATTTTAATCCTGAAAAAGGAAATCTTTGAAATTACCTATCCGATGATTTCATGTATGATTTGTGTAAAAGAGAGATGGAATTTTTATAAATAAAAGGAGGAATTTGAAGTATTTTCTTTTGAAAAAATTACTTGAATTAATTTTTAAAATTTATATACTAATTTTTTTTCTATAAAATAACACCTCGAAAAATGCCCATTTCTAGATTATAAGTACTCACGGGGATTTTATAGCAAAAGTAGTAGAAGAATTATGGAAAAAAAATTATATCCTAAGAAATAGTTTTAGATCAATGAAATTTTTTTCTGAAACTTTCTCACAACATTCTAATTCTTCCAAAAACAAAGGTTTTAATTGGGTTTGAAATATTAATCTAGATCCTATTTTCTTTCAAATTGCTTCTCAAATAAATTTCAATAGAAATAATATATCCTAAATAATTCCTTAGTACTTTGAAAATGATTCACAACTTTCTATTTTCTCAAACATAAATTTGTTTAAGTTGAACATGAATAACTTAAAATAAAATAATTATATATATATATATATATATATATATATATATATATATATATTAAAAGGGGAGGGTTGTCATCTTATTTAACACCAAGTGTATGATATAGAATTGAGAGCTTCCACCATTATAAAAACTTTAACCTTAAATTACATCTCATATTTTTGATCATTTTTACATTTAACTTAGGGTTTACTTCCTCTACTGATAACAAATGTTTAGGTACCAAATTTTTTTTAAAAAAATCTTATACTTTTATTTCTCTCTTATTTATCCATGGTCATGCATGTGGGGGCATCTTTGTTTTTTTTTCAATTATTTGACTTTATTTGGTTCAATACTCACCATACTAGTTGTTCTTGCTAAGGGTTTTCTAGAAAACACTTAAGAAGCAAAAATTTTAGATTTCTTCCTCTCTTATCATTAAGGAGTTCTTAGTTTGGTGCGAAAGAAGAAAATTTGTTTATGAAATTGTGGAATTCAAGGTATAATTTGAGTTTCCCTAACTTAGGGTTAGTGACAGGGTATGATGTCTTACAGGGAGTCTTGAGGTAGCTCTTTAGTGTTAAAGTTATCATAATTTGAAACTTGATCTCTTAACTAGTCTTGAGGATTATCACGGTCCACAAACCAATTTTTATGTTGAAATTCCATTTGTTGATTGATTATGGCCTAAAGAAAGGTATGATGGATACAATAAATTGTAGTGAGGAGTTGCATGGAAAATTTAAGGTTTTGACAACTTCCTACTAAATTATATAATGGCTTGCATGCATAACATGTCAAAATATAAATGAACCAAAGATTTAAGGAAACTAAATTACTTATGTCATGCTGTCGTAACCGTAATTACAACGAGATGACGAACTCGCTAAAATTTTTAGAAAGAATTTAATTTGATCGTGGAGTCGCCACCAAATTTTATTTTAAGGGAAAACATTTGGAAAAACCCTAACTTGAGGAAAAAAATCTAGGTTTGGGAGTCGATTACGAGTAGGGAAGGTATTAAGTACCCTACTCGCCCGTTTCGAAGTTATTAAACCTAGATATTCTTGGAAACTGTTTGATCCCTTTAAATAAAGTCGAAAATAAATAGGTTTGTGGAAAATAGCCTGACAGGACTTAATCCTGCTCCTACGTATTCCCTGGTGCGCTGGGAAATTCAAGGCTACATAGTTCCGGTTAAGAGACTTGATCTCTTGAAAAATAGAAGAAGCGATTTTGGGTAGAAATTGGTATTTTGAAGGAAGCTGGTAACGCAGCGATGTTCTAAAATCACATGCTTGTGAAATTCAAACCGTCGTAAGCTGTGTTTGAATTTGCACGAGTTAAAACACGAAACCATAGAAAATGCTACTGACTCGTGTTAGAATCCTTTGCACAAATTTCAAAAAATTCTAAAATAGATATTTTTGGACAAAGTTATAAAAACAGTAATTTTCTAAAATCACGTGCTTGCAAAATTCAAATCGTCGTAAGTCATTTGCAATTCGCACGAATTAAAATATGATACAGCAGAGAAGGTTGTTTGCCCGCATTAGAATCCGTTGCAAGACTTTCAGAAAATAAACAAAACAGACGTTTTTCACGAAATTTATAAAAATAATGATTTTCTAAAATCACGTGCTTGCAAAATCCAAATTTTTGTAAGCCGTATTTGGAATCCGCACGAGTTAAAATATGGTATAGCAGAGAAGTCTTTTTTCCCACATTAGAATCCATTACACGAATTTCAGAAAATAAACCAAACAGACATTTTAGACGAAATTTATAAAAACACTGATTTTCTAAAATCACGTGCTTGCAAAATCCAAATCATTGTAAGCTATATGTACGAATTAAAATGCGGTATAGCATAGAAGGCTGCATGCCCACAAGGATAGAAGGGCGTTTTTATACGAAGGTAAGGTTTAGAACACTTCATTTCATTGTCACTTTTTGGGGTTTCCCCCAAGGGAACATGAGAATGAGGGCTTTCTGATAGCCAGAGAAAACGCTTTTGCATGAAAAGACTGCTTCAGGGTCAACTTGATGAAACAGGAGTTTTCCTCCTTGCCTTGCAGTTAGTTCTATAAACAACCATAGTGTGGCCAAGAACAAACACAATAGACAAGAGAAATTATACAGGCATTCTCGATAGTTGCTTTAAATGGAGTATCTATCTTGTAGGAAAAACTGAAGCTTCTGTTTCAGTCTAGGAATTTATAGCGAAAACACAGGCTTTGACTGAAAGGAGCACTATCGAGATAAAGGAAGGCAGAGTAATAGCTTCCAGGTAAGGACTATGTGAGAGAGCAGGGCCCTCACAAATGGAATAACCACAGATAATGATGAAGGATCTTATGATCGAACCAAGAAGAACGTTCGTCAGAGAGCTCTTGCAAGCGTATTGATGCCAGCACTCCTTGAAGTTGTGGCAGGGTACACACATGAAGCTCGAAATCAAAATGTAAGGCACGAGTAGGTCAGCCACCACAACAAGAACCGATAGCGATGTTCTCAGACTAATCCTCCCAACACTACCACTATTACTCTCAATTTTTACTATTGCATGATCAGAATACCTGTGAAACATACTAAGTTTTACAATGGTGATACTAGCAATTAATCTCAGCTTTGGCTATGAGTTGCAGTGCTTCAAGCCTACATTTCTCATACCATAACTTAATTTCTTAGTAACTATCAAAAAAATTAGGCATTCCACTCCAAATTTCACAAGAGCTAGCATGCTACATCTTGACTCTTATGCCCAATATAATTCATGTAATGTATGTTAATGATCTACCAAGACTATGATTATAATAGGAAGTATTCAAATATGTTCTTATAGATTCTTGACTCTAATCATTCATATGAACACATGAATCTCATGCGAACAAAACTCATTCATAGCTCAAGAATCATCTTTATTTATACGAAAAGTAATTTTAGACATTTGTGATTTTACCTGGAAATCTTGTGGAGAAAAGGTCTTCTTAGAATATTAGTGGTTGGTGTCCGAGTCTTTGGAGCCAGGGAGAAAACCTTGAGAAGTTCCAGCTTCTGTGTTTCCCCCAAAAATGAGAAAAGCCTCCGGGAGCTTCTAATCTTCAAAAAGTGAGAAGTCCTCTTGCATTTTTTGTTTCTCCTATTTATAGATCAGAAGCCCCCTCCATTTTTTTGCTTTCTCCTTTTGAAATTTGGCGGGCTTCTTCTCGTTTTCCTTTTTTTATTTTATTTTCTTATTCCTAACTAATTCTAAACCATCTTAACTAACTTTTAACTACCCTAAAAAAAATTTCTTTTTCTTCTTTTTATTTTGGTTATTACTTTCATTTGTTTTCATATATTATTTTTACTCTTTTTTTTTATTATTCGTTTGTTGGTTTTTTCCTTTGTATTATTAGTATTATCTTTTCTTCTTTTATTTTCTTTCTCTTCTTTTTTTGCTATTATTATTTGTTTTTGTTTTATTATCTTCTTCCTTTTATTTTTTATTTTTTATTGAAATTCTTTTTTTTTCCTTTTATTCGTCTTCTCTTTTTATTTCTCTTTTTCCTCTTCTTCTTTTTTTTTTCTTTTAATTAAATATACCTAAGTATTCTTGATTTACTAATTAATTTAAAAAGTGGAGTCTCATGCATAATTAGGTGTTCACACATGCCTTTAAGATCTTTGATAACACGAAGGCCTATCACAGTGAATTTATACATTCTATTTACATTATTGTATCTCTTTGGGACCTTGTATTGAATTATTCTCTTATTAATTTTGATATATTTTGGATTTGTGTTTGTATAAGTAAATGAAGGTAGAGATTCTATTCCTTGTTTCCAACATCTTTGTGCATGAATATTTCAAATTATCATTTCCTTTGTTTGTTATATATGTTATTATCCATTTTTCTACAACAATCGAGTAAATAAGAGACCATGGCATGACCTCCATACCACCAGCAGGTAGATCTTTGATTTGATAATTAGGGATGCTAGCAGGTGGATCCTATGAGTAGAAAGGTCACATGTGTAGAAGCTCCTACTAGCCTTTATCTTAGAATGGTCAAGGGCCTCATATTCCTTCCATTCTATTTATTTTATCCATGATCATTTCCTTCCCTATCTCAAGGATTTATATCCATCTCCTTATCCTCCTCCACCACGAGTGTTGGATGATGATTCTTCTTCATCCTCATCGTCCTCTATGATCATTGCCTCTAGTGAGATGGTAGTACCCCTAGCTCAAGAAAATAGGAGAATGACTACCTGAGAGTATAAGGTTATATTTAGAGTTGGACCTTCTTTCAGTGGTCCTTCTAATCACTCATTTAAGCAAGTGAGAGGTTATACTGATTATAATTTCAACTAAGTAGTCATCCCCATCTATTCTTGGATAGACTTAGTTATGCATAGGTCATTAACTCCAAGGTTACCTATTGGGCTTACCACTAATGCAAGGGAAAGAAGGTTGCAGAAGGAGCCTTACTTAACATATCAATAGCATCTATGGAAGCTTCTCCCTCTCAAACATTTGTCTATTTCATTATAATTAGTTTAGGATTTTTTTTTTGTACTTAGGATTAGGGTATCTTACCTGTATAGGTCAAGGATACCAATTTATTGTACTTTTTCCTTATTTTTGGCATGTAAACCTAGTCTTTAGGTTTGGGTCTTAGAAGGCCTAATTTTAGGGCATGGTATGGGTGGAAACTAGGTTGAGCCCTCATTGATCTATAAATAGACATGTCCTCTTGTAAAATGAACTTTTTTTAGTCATAATATACATTTCATCACATTGTATGAGTTTTAAAGAGAAAACTCTCTCTAGCTTCTCTTGAAGCTCTAAGTCTTGAGTCTATTCTCAAGCTCTTCTTATGAATAGAAGATTCCATCAATGTGGTGGAGATGAAAACTTATCAAGTTCCTCTTCCATATTCATTTATGGTGTTTAACACTTCATACAATTTTTTTTTCTTATTTTACTTCTTTTTCTATTTCAATTTTTTAGGTAACTTTCATGTTTAATTTGAATTGTTTATCATAAATTTTTGGGTGGGTTTGAGTCTCCTTTAAGCCTAGATCCATCATCAAGTGATCTTTAAGGAAGACCACATCATTTAATAAGGATGAAGTAGAAGAAGAATTTTAGTTTTTCTGTACAATTGTCATGAGGGCAACAAGGAGGGATTTTTGGGAATAAAATTACGTCTTTGTGGAGAGATTAGATAGTATGTTTGTATATATATCTGCTCTGGTTGTATCCCTCAATAGTCTACCTTGTTTTTTAGATCCCTCATCCTCTTTTGCAAAAATTTAGAATTATGTATAAAGTGATGTACCAAACATTCTTTTATGTGTGTTTATATCTATGTGTGTAGTTAGTATTTGGCTATACTTATTGAATGAAAAATGTGACATCTCCTTTTGTGAGGGAGAAAGCACACAATGAGTATGAATCTTGGATAATTACATAATAGGCAGGTATCCAAATGATGACTGTATATTCTTGTATCAATGATATATGCATATAATACTAGATAAGAAGCAAGAAAAATAATAATCACATATATATATATATATATATATATATATAAGTATGTAGAGGTATATATAATCATTCTATTCAACTTTCATAGAGAAACCTATAAATTGTTTACCTACACAGTCAGTTCTTCTATTAGTAGTATGAGGTGTCACATAGGGATTCTATGCTTAACCATATAGTATTTAGTTAGGTCTCAGAAACTTAAATGATTATGGATGGGATGTGTGATAGTGATCAATTATCATGTATCAACATGGTTTATTTGAGGTGCAATGTGTAGTGGTTAAATATGGAAGGGTGGTATGGTTGATGAGAATAGTGTATTCAATAACATTCTTTTTGTCTACATGACTTCCTTTTAAGGATTGTATTAGAAAGTCACTGTTATCACATGTGTTGAGAAATCATAAGATCTAACTAATGACATCATTGGGGGTATGTTTTCTAAGTATGACGACTCATAAAATACTTAAGGTAAATTTCCAGGGCCAAAGTTATCACAATCTAACTTGGATGCCTTGGCTATACCTTAAGGAGTATCATAGTCTATCCGATCCAATTTCCATTATTGATGATTGATACTTTAGCCAAGATTTATGTTGGGATCTTAGATTCCTAATAACTTTGGATGAATGATTGTGCTCACATGTGTAGCATTGGGAGATGATAGATTCAAGCTTTGATGAGGTCTAGTATGGTATGGAACGCATTGAGTCTTGGATAAATTTTGAGGTCCCTTATCATGCATACATGAATTTCATAAGCATAATACATATTGATTGTGAATATTGCTTGATGGAAAATAATTGATTATGAACTATCTTTAGAATAGGTATACTTATGATGTGACATAATGATTCTTCATATTTACCTTAGTTAGTTTTCTCTCTTTTACATTTGCAAATTGTGAAATGTGAGCTCATTTTTTTCTTCCTCTTTGTATATTGGATCATGTTTAGTAGACAAGATTTGATGGCTATACCTTTATTTCATGTACATATAAACTTTTACCCTCATGGTTGTTAAGAGATAGAACGACATGCTAACAAGACAAGATACATGGATCCCATTACCTATTTATTATCAAGGAATGAGATTGGATCAAGAAGTGATTTCTCCAATTTTGATACATATGATGTATTTTTTCCTATTCCTAAGGTTTAGCCCTCATTCCCTTTCTTCTTCCACCATCTTCTTTCTCTAATGACATCTCATCTTCATTCTCATCTTTCTCTATCTCTATAGCTTCCAATGAGGTATCTTATACTTCTTCTTTGGAAAATAGACGAATAAATTTATATGTGTACGAAGCCATTTTCCAAGGAAGGGGCTTCATCATCTTGACCCCTCATGGACCAATCCAACAAGTAAGCAGGTCTAGGGGTGAGAGTTTGGGCTTAGGAACTCCATCCCTTCCTTGTGAGGGATAGATCTAGAGGAGGCAATGATGGGTGTTTATCTTTCTATTGTACCTAGGGCAGCAAAGGAGAAGTTCTTAGGAAAGTGTGCTATTTTTCAAAAAATAATTCTTTTATCATACTACACTTAATAGATGATCCCAATTATAGACTTTATTTCTTATAATTGAAATTTAATTTGTGAATATATACAATTACATATGGATAGTTTTTGATGATGATGGTTTATACATATGATACTTTAACTAGTCTTGCTTTCGAATTCTCTTTATTCATAGGAATGATGTGCAAAAACAAATTACGTTGAATGTTGTATGGGTGGCTGCGTGATAATTCTATAGTTACCTTAGGACATGTCTATGACAATCATAGTAGCAAGATATGTCACATGATGACTTGGCATACGATGCTTCATAGCTCAAGGAATACTTCTAATCAACCTCAATATTACTACATCCTTGGTTATCCAGTTAATTCTTGATTGCAGGATCTTGATGAAAAGGATCTCAAATTGAAGCAACTAATGTGTGATTTATGGCATCATTGCAGAGCATGAATACTTTTAGCTTATCCAAAAGCAATGAATCCTAAAATCTAATCAGAAATATGAACTAATGCGCAAGGAGAAATTTGAATCATGAAATAAACAATTTTATTATGCATAAAAGTGGTTGAAGCATTCAAGATCCTACCGCTAATCTTGCTGAGAGCTTTCATGAATTGTTTCTAAAGATTTAGAGTGAGAGAATAACCAAAGTGTGCTCCTTCTTTGAAGTTCAAGTATCCGTGAGTGTGAGAGAAAGATAATTTTTTTTTTAAAATTTTGCTGTAAAAAGCTCCCCCAAAAAGAAAAAGTGAAAAAAACTCCTCTAATTTTATTTTTTCTTCTATTTATAGATGATTTAGTTTAACTTTTTCTAACTAACTCATATAACTACTCTAATTAACTCTTTACTAACTTGTAAAAATTTTTCTTATTCATTCTTATTTTATTATTTTTTTTTTCTCTTTTTTTTTTCTTCTTTATTTTTATTATTATTTTTAGTTAAATTTTAACTAAGTATTATTTATTTATTAATTAATTTAAAAATAGAATCTTAGACATAATTAGATGTTCACACATATCATATGCCAAATAATATTATTCTCGTAAATTTAAGAACATTTAAATAATTTAATTTAAAATTTGTCTTACCTGTATATATTGATATACAATAATTAAAACTCCAATGTTTTGTTAACGGTCACCAGATGAGCTATTTCATAAATTGTACTACATATAGCTACGTTACAATAAAACATACATTAGTTACTCTAATGCCAATGGTGGCTCCACAATCACACTACGGCTACAACATGTGCTAACACCACAACGGGCCATGATTGATATGATTCTTATATGTTAGCCAATCCACTCAAGAATTTCCATTCTACAAAAAATGTATAAAATATATCAACGGTGAACTCCATGTATCTTTTTTACCAAAGAGATAAGCGAGAGAGAATCAAATTCACAGATCATGTTCTTATCCCAAATTCCTGTAAGACTAAGACCATGAAATCTTAAACCCACACACCAATTGCGAATTAGCTAGGCTTCCAAACCCATCATGGTTAGGATTACCAATAGAGTTGCCATCAACATTAACTTTGAAATCCAAGAGACATGTATCTCATTATTGTGAAAATAAGGAACGAGAGATATTTTGAACCAGAGAATGAATTCTAGAAATCACCTTCCAGTCACTCCAAATTTGATCTGAAAATACTTTTGCATTTCAAGTAATCCATATGGTCCAAGATGCATGAAATAAAAAAAACAACACCTCTATAATTCTTATCTAGAAAATATGTTTCATTGGAGAATTGAAGAAAGGTCCAAATTTGATGAGACCTTCTACAATCTCTTAGGTAGTGTAAACTACACTCATAAGGGGAAACACATGTTAGACATAATCATTGAAAACCAATTTCATGCATGAGATACCAAAGAAAAAATTCAATGTTCTCAAGTAAATGCGTCTTCCAAATCCAATATAATGTAGGCACAATGGTTTTTGGAGGGATAAGTTGCAAAATCTGCCAATGGTAACCTTTCCTTGAAAAAAAATCTTCAGAAGGTGAGTTCCCCCAACAATGACATCTTCTAAATATAGATTATAAAAGTGAAAATAATTCTTTATTGAGGTTCAAATGGAATTTTAAAGGCTGGATAATTAAAATGCCAAAAGCCTTCCTAAAATATATCTTTCACCAACATATGAGTATCCTGAATATTCATGTAAGGGACAAGGTCATAGAGATAATATATTTTTTCAACCAACGATTATATTAAACAATAAGGATCATTTCCTTCACCAATATATATATATTGAATTCATATTTTAAAATAGATACAGATTGCACTATAGATCTCCAAACGTAGGATGAGCCATGGTCTAAAGGTGTGTTAAGAATATGACCTTTCAAATACTTATCTTGAAGCAAAATAACCCACAATTTATCATTATTATGAAGTACATCTATACATGTTTTCACAAGAGAGAAGTATTTTTGCAACGTGCCTAGTGAATACCAAGCTCATCAAGCTTGCAGGGTTTAGTATTAGTGTTCCAATTTACTAGGCACAAAGAGGAAGGAGAATTTGCCAAATAAATATTCTAACAAATGCATCAATTTACTCATATATTCCTTCGGGCAACCAAAAAATTTACAAGTATATAAGGATAGATGATAGAATTGTATTGGCAAAAATCACCCTCCTAACTCTATTCAAAATACAACCTACTAGCCTTTAGTTAATTTTATCTTAAATATAATGGAAGTCCCTTTTACAAAGCCAACTAGCCAACGAAAGGAATCCTAAATATTTTCCCAAATTCAATGTGTGGAAACTCAATGATAGAAGAGAATTTCATATAGTTTGATCTAGGGACATTTTTGAAAGGGAGGAATTGATATTTTTTTCTCCATTAACCTTTAAATCAGAAGCTTGTCAAAAGATGTTAAGAACCTATTTGACTAATTTAACTTGGAGGACTTATCTCCAATGAAGAATATGAAATAATGAAGAATATAAATAATCTGAAAAGAAAAGGAGAGATTTCAAAACCATTAAAGTGACATTCGATTACCTTGTCTCAGTCATCTAGTAGAATTGTACAACTTCCAACCATTCCATTTTAAAGGAAAATTTAAAGAAGTCACATAACTTTTAAGTTTAATAATAGGAGTACAGAAACCAAAGTTAGATAAAGTCATATGGAATCTTCTAGTCCAACAAATTGCATTCTTCCATCATGTTGACAAAAGCATTAACATAAATGTGACCTAAAAACCATCCATCATTTTGGAAGAGTGAAGATGTTCATTGAAATCACCTAGAAGAAACCATGGTCCGTAACTTTAGACTGAAGAGATACTAAATCAAACCAAAAGGCTCATAAAAAAAAGTAAGTTTGGCTACCATAAATGGTTAACTATTAAAAAACATATGCACAGTATTTCTATTTTCTATATTGTAAACTTTGTCTTCAATAATCAATTATCATTTTGGGTAATCTATTACCATGAAAAATATTGATTAATCATATAAAAAGTAGTGATTAACTCAGTTACATATATGGTTATCAAAAATCAATTTGATAATTAATTATAAGCAAAATTTAGGGATATAGATGGGTGGATTTATTTTAGTTATATTTGAGAATTATTACTAGCTAAATAGGATCAAATTTTAAAAAAATGATTCTCCCCCACTTATCGACATTTCAAATTTTCTCTTGGCAATCAATTACACATTTTTTATAATTGATAATTTATTACATACATAATTAAGTAAACCACAATTTCCTATACAATTAACCATGACTTTTTTTTGGTAATTGATTGTTGAAAATGTATAATTGATTATACTATATAATCGATTAAAAAAATTTATGGTTAACAATACATAAAATGGTAGTTAATTAAGTTACGCATGCGGTAAGTAATCCATTACAAAAAATATGTAATTGATTATCAAGAGAAATTGATGGAGCATAAATCTGAAACACGAGATCATATTCAACGATTTGTACAAATGACTAAGGTTCAATTTGATACAAAAGTAAAAGTCATGCATTCAGACAATGGGGTTGAGTTCATGATGCTTACATTCTATGCTTCAAAGGGAATAGAACACCAAAGAAGTTACGTCGACACCCCCCAACAGAATGGGAGGATGGAAAGGAAACATCAGCATTTGCTAGCAGTTGCTAGAGGACTCTTGATCCAATCAGGCATGCCCAAATGCTACTGGTGTTATGCTGTAAAACATGCAGTCTATCTGATCAACAGAGTCCCATCTCCTATACTTAATGGACAAAGTCTTTATGAAATACTTCATAGGGAGATAGCAGACCTAACTGATGTTAAGGTGTTTAGAGCATTGTGTTATGCCACGACTAGTTCCATACATCGTGATAAGTTTGATCCTCGTACCCGACGATGTGCTTTCATGGGGTACCAAAATGGGGTAAAAGGATACATATTACTAGATGTGAAGGCCATGAATATTTTCATTTCTCGCGATGTAATATTTCACGAGAATGTTTTTCCTCTTCAAAGAAAAGAAAATAACCCATCAACCACTCATAGCAGTGAACATTCAAGTGAACAACGTCTTACTCTTGAGAATGATTTTCTTACCTCTATGCAACACAATGAAAATATTGAGAATCTGAGGGACACCATTGTTACATCTCAATCTAAGGAAGTCACGACACCAATTCAGTCTCAAATCCTTCGAACGAGTCAACGAGAACGGAGACCCCCTTCATACCTCCAATATTTCCAATGCAACTCTACGATCCGATATCCCATCTCCTCACATCTCACATACAAATGTCTCTCTAATCAACATCAAATATTTTCTGCTAGTATTGATACAAACGTTGAGCCACAAAGCTATATGGAGGCATGCAAACTAGAGTGTTGGCGTAAAGCCATAGCAACAGAAATCAATGATTAGAGCATAATCAAACTTGGAAAATTATGGAGTTGCATGTGGGAAATAACCTATAGGTGCCAAATGGGTATTCAAAGTGAAGCAAAGGCAGACGGAACAGTCGAACGACATAAAGCACGACTAGTTACAAAGGGCTACACTTAGACCGAAAGGATAGACAATTTTGAAACATACTCCCCCGTAGCTAAGGTAACCACTGTGCAGATGATATTAGCCTTGGCAGCAACGCAAAACTGGTATCTACACCAATTGGACGTCAACAATGCATTTTTACATGATACTCTTAATGAAGAAGTATACATGGAGGTGCCACCTGGAGTGATTACTGATGAACCAAACCGTGTCTGTCGCTTACTACGGTCTCTATATGGTCTCAAACAAGCTAGCAAGTGCTGGTATGATCGCTTGACCAATTTCCTTCTCAATGAAGGTTTTTCACAAGCCTTTTCTGACCATTCACTTTTCATCAAGAAGACAGACATGTCACTGGTAGTTCTTCTTGTGTATGTGGATGATATCATACTAGCCGAAACGTCATTGAAGGAGTTTGAAATAATCAAGGATAAGTTGAATACTACATTTAGTATTAAAGACCTTGGTAATTTGAAATACTTCTTGGGATTTGAATTGGCTAGTTCATCACAAGGCATACATCTATATCAACATAAATACTGTCTTGACCTTCTCCAAAATTCAGGATATCTGGGATGCAAACCTTCTACCACACTGTTTGAGCCACGAATCCACCTTCAGAGGGATGATAGTCCCTTACATACAGATGTGGCTAGTTACAGGAGACTAGTAGGAAAACTCTTATACATCACAAACACGAGACCAGACATCACATATGCCATGCAACAATTAAGCCAATTCCTTGACTGCCCCCACAGAATGACATCACCAAGCTGTAATACGCATATTGTGATACTTAAAAGGTACCCCTGCTAAAGGAGTCTTGTTCTCTTCTTTTTCCTTGATACAATTAAGAGGATTTAGTGACGCTGACTGGGCCACATGTCCGGATACGCAATGTTCAATATCATGGTATTGTTTCTTCCTTGGAGATTCCCTAATTTCATGGCATTCTAAAAAGCAGACTACGGTGGTGACACGCTCGTCGCAAATGCTAAAAAATAATTTCTAGATTTTCCCCAACTATTGATATAGTATAAGGTGCAACCTAGGTCATCTCCCAAAGACCATTTCAGATTTCTTAAGCAAATTAGGAAAAAGTTAGAACAAGGGGATTTTGTAAAGATGTGATATTAAGTTATAAATACAAAATACAGAATGAAATTAATTCGACTTCAACGATTATCAACTCAAGGAATTCAGAGACTATTTTCTTAACTAATCATTGATCACTAAAATCATGCATTATGTTTATCAACCTAGGATCATCTGGAACCCCTAAAATGATCCTTAAATTATCTATTGAGAAAAATCTTAGGATTCAATTGATTATGATCAACAAGATTTAGTAACCACTTAATCTTTCATTAGATCTAAACCAATTTCATAATCAGAATTCAGTTGAAGTAAGTAATAAAATGAAAACCTTCAATTCAATTACTTAATTTCTACTCTTCAAATTTTTGGAAAATGATTTACCAATTAGAAATCAATTATGCATTAATCAAAATAGGTCAACAGAACAAACTTTGATTAAAAGAATAAAATTGAAGAATATAGTAAAGCAGAGTAGAAATAACTCAATAAGCATGTAAATAAAGATCAAGACCTCAAAGTTAAAATGAAAATAGTTTGAATCCTTGAATTGAAATTACAAACTTAGCCTTCCATAAAGGAGGCAAACTAACAAAAAAGAAAAACATAGCCTTCCATGAAGGAGGAAACTAACAACAAAGAAGAACTTAGCCTTCTATGAAGGAGACAAACTAACAACAAATAAAGAAAGATGGAAAATGGTATTGGAGTTAATATCTAATGGTGTCTCTTTCTCCTCTTGTAAACCCTTCTATTTATAGAGGATTTTTGAGGCATCATCTTTAGAAGGTCACCAACCAGCTTTTTTACTTTTCCATCCTTTTATTGCTTTCACATGGGTTTTGTTGAAAATGCAAAACACTTTTGACTTTTTGTCACCAATCAGCACAACAATTTTGACGTTGATCGAAGCACAATTTCGGATATTCATGTGTCCGAATTAGAGCTTTAGATCTGAACAAAAGTTGTAGCCCTGGATCTTAGCTTTCCAATGGATCTAATTTCATCTCAATATGACTTTTGTATCTCAAGATATGCCAGATCTTTGCACACTATTCAGGTTCAACGATAGCAACACTATCTCATCTTTTGAGATAATTTCAGAGTCCTATACATCCCATTTAGAGTCTGATCTTACTTTGTAACTGTGAACACTTCTTTAAGCTTTCATTCAAGACAGATTTCATGATTTTTGGTTGTCTAAAACTCCTATTATGCTCAAAATACTATAACAGTGTCATTTTAATCGGTTAAGCAAAGAAATTTAATTAAACTACATATGAACCCAAACTCATAAAATATGAAAAGGACCACTTAATTGAACATATAAGAAATCTTAATGAGCTATAAATGAGAGATAATTATTTATGAAATTTATGCTTATCAAATTCTCCCACACTTATCTTTTGCACGTCTCGGACAAACTTAAGTTAAAAATTGGTGACTCATTTTTTTTTGTTTTTTTTTTAATGAAAGAACATCAAAGCTTTGAGTTGATTTCTCAAGAATTCACAAAAATTCATGAAGCATTCTTTCATTACATTTTTGAAATTACTTAGAAAGGCAACTTTAATTTGAAAAACATAGATTGAGAAAGAAAAAACCTCACATGATATACACTAAATCTCTCAAGTGTTTGATTTGGTAAGTGTTTCTCTCTAATTCAATCCATGAAAGATGAACTATCATAGGCTTGCATATCTTATACTTCTCTACTACTATGTACACATGCAATGCACAAATCAAGAGGTCTTTATTTTGGTTATAACGGGATTAGAAAGACAAAATGATATATTAAAGAGATACAATGTTAGACCAAGAAAAATAATGAAGATTTAGAACTGAATCCAAGTGTAACTGTGAGAAACAGATATCACTTTTTTTCAATGTAATAGTTTATTTATTTATTTATTTCTTCAGTTTTTTTCTTTTTCTTTTTTCTTTTCAACCATAATATTCATGAACACAACAATAATCTCCCCCACACTTATTGAAACACTTATGGTATGATAAATCCAGTATTCCTCACCTTCTATGGTCAGACAAAGTTGTTTTCTTTTTTTTCTTTTTTTATTTTTTTTTGGTTTGCAGTGAGCTAAAAAGAAGAAAAGGTTAATCGGCTCAAAGGGATGATCAA
The DNA here is from genome assembly GCA_037954105.1 of Canavalia gladiata. Taxonomy (NCBI): domain Eukaryota; kingdom Viridiplantae; phylum Streptophyta; class Magnoliopsida; order Fabales; family Fabaceae; genus Canavalia; species Canavalia gladiata. Next base: position 36,746,206 of record CM075665.1, read on the forward strand.
CAGATAAAGTTATATGGGTTGGTTATTTGGCTAAGTAGTTTGCTCAAGAAAAACAATGCCTCAATCATTTTTGTACAATTCATACGAAAATGTAGCTTCAAAAAGAATCAATGCAAGTTCTGAAGTAACATATTCTATGGATGAAAATCACACAAGAAAGAAAGTAATTAATAAGGCTCAAAATCTCATAGGTAATATATTTATCAAATCTAATCTATCCAGTTCAAATATGTGTTGCCAAACTAATTAATCTCGAAATGTAAATCATTTTGCTTCAATTATTTTACGAAATCTAAAGAACAACATACTTCCACATTCAAAATTTCTTTTTTTTTTATCATAAGATGTGTATCAAGAACCAAGAACTCCTTACTCAGCCATCTTACTCAAAACAAGTTTATGAATCTAACCTAATTTATTTTTTTGGTTTGGTTTTTTTTTATTTTATTTTTATCAGACTATCCCCCCCCCCAACCTATCCAAGACATTGTCCCCAATGTCTTAGATGGAATTTCATATAACAGGAAAAGAAATATGAGAAAACCACCAAAGTAAGGAAAAGTTATAACAGAAGAGTGGTATCTGGTTCCCTTTTGTCTCTGCCATCCTGATTTGGTTGGTTCACCAGCTGCATTGCTTGACTGAGTTCAGATGTAGGATTTTGCAAATTCTCAAGTAGTTGTTCAATAGTTGAAGCAGATACTATGATGTTGCGCATGGATTGTGGCATGAACTCCTGCTCTACTGCATGATCTAAAAAGGATAACAAACCATTATAAAAGCCATTAATATTCAATAAGGCCAAAGGTTTTTTATGAAAATTCTGATAGGCCCAAAATATGATGGTAAAAATTTCTTCCATTGTTCCAAGACCACCAGGTAATGCAATAAATGCATTAGAATTAATCAACATGTGTCTTATACGTTCATGCATGGTTGCAACCTTCAATTCAATACCCAAGGTGAAGTAGGAGGTGTTCTCATTTTTTAAGACAACACCTAAGACGTTACATCCCCTTGTGAGTGTAGATCCTGCAATACATCCTTTTAAACCCTGAATCCCTCCCCCATAAACAAGATTGATTTTTCTTGCAGCTAATGTCTTACCAAGGTTATAAGTTTCATGTTGAAATTCTCCATCCTTTCCAAGGTTAGACCCACCAAAAACACAGATAGTACTTAGGCTAATCAATTAAATCAAACTTAACTCCAAAATTGGACCTTAAAACATTTCATGTTCATGACCAAAGCTATTGAGAAAGGATAGATCTTGATGGACTCAAAAGAAATTGATGTAATAAGTGCTAAAATTTATGACACAAAGGTCAAGTGAAAAGAAAGACCCTTGCTTGAAAAAAATGTAGATTCGGCCATTCTCTATTAATGAAGAGGAATTTAGTTTAAAATTTTAATTAAGATATAATAAGGATTATAACCATGCAGAAGAAAATAATTATGTTTAAAAAAGAGACTTGGTGATGGTTTGGGTAACCATTTGGCCATACTTAGGGAAACTTGGTGAAAGTAAGTTAAAATCTTGTTAAAAATTAAAAATGAACTCAACTATGCATAAAGTGACAATTAAAATTCAATTATAGGGTTGTGAGAGTTTAAAGGACTATTTGGCCACCTAGTAAGAAAGAAAAGTCTTAAAAATTTCTAAGTTGATTTAATTGATTAGCCTAAGTTCTAACTAGTAAAATATGTTAAATGAGATGCTTAGGACATTTATATAGATGGCTAGGTCCTCATCAGAGGCTGAATACATATGTCTTGAAAGTGCCACTTGTGAATTACAATGGCTTGTCTACCTTTTACGAGATCTACATTTTACCCTTACCTCCATGAGCACTATTTACTGTAATAACAAGAGTGCAATCCATATTGTCGTAAATCTGGTATTTCACGAACGGACTAAGCATTTAGACATTGATTGCCACATGGTACGAGAGAAACTTCACAAAGGACTCATGAGGCTGTTGCATATTCCTTCACTGGCTCAAGTTGCTGATATATTCACTAAAGGACTACCTTGCTCCACTTTTACTTCCTTCATTCCCAAGCTAGGGATGGTAGACATCCACCACCCTCTACCTTGCAAGGGGGTATTATCCACCATAGTCAGTTACAAGCACAAGATAGCTCAGCAAAGAAACAAAAAGTGCACATGCAGCACAGCGAAAACGATATAACAACCATATGCATTATTCCCTGTCGTTATTCTTGAAGTCGTCTAGCCATTCTATCCTCTGAGCTCAAGTGTATGGTAACCCAATACAACTGAGATAGTATATATAAATAGGACTTATGTATTTAATCAAAAATCATCTGATATATAATGAAACATTCACTCATTTCTCTTTGATTATAATAGTAGGTAATAAACTAAATAATTTTTCTATCTTACTTTATTCCTTAAGTTTTATGAGCAAGCTCTCAAAGGAACTTATTTCACTCATCCTTCTAAGTTAACTCTCAACCTTTCCTTTTCTCAAAGATTAAGTTTCTCTTAATATTCTTAAATGTAAGTTTGTTAAATGGTGGAGTCTTGGATTAGATGGTTGAATGGCCTATTTAGGTTAATCCTCTTTGTGTTCAACAATTTAGATATTTTATGCCTAACTTACTTATTTCAAGTTTGAGTTTAGAAGTTTTAGGTTTTCTTAACCATTAACTTTACTAGTCAAGTTTGAGCCACTAATGGATTTACATGTTTACCTTTTTCCTCATGAATTCCAGGTTTCTTACTCTTGTCCTATTTAAATGTCCTAAGCATCTCATTTAACATATTTTACTAGTTAGAACTTAGGCTAATCAATTAAATCAACTTAGAAATTTTTAAGACTTTTCTTTCTTACTAGGTGGCCAAATGGTCCTTTAAACTCCCACAACCCTATAAATGAATTCTAATCATCACTTTATGCATAGTTGAGTTCATTTTTAATTTTTAACAAGATTTTAACTTACTTTCACCAAGTTTCCCTAAGTATGGCCAAATGGTTACCCAAACCATCACCAAGTCTCTTTTAAACATAATTATTTTCTTTTGCATGGTTATAATCTTTATTATATCTTAATTAAAATTTTAAACTAAATTCCTCTTCACTAATAGAGAATGGCCGAATCTACATTTTTTTCAAGCAAGGGTCTTTCTTTTCACTTGACCTTTGTGTCATAAATTTTAGCACTTATTACATCAATTTCTTTTGAGTCCATCAAGATCTATCATTTCCCAATAGCTTTGGTCATGATCATGAAATGCTTTAAGGTCCAATTTTGGAGTGAAGTTTGTAACTTTTGAGAGGTAACCTTTTAGCCTTTTAGGATTATTATCACATAGGTCCACGTCTAGAATTTTATCAAAGCCTAAGGTCAAGATTAAAGCTTTTAAGAGGAGACATAAGCAAGCTTATAACTTTTATAATAAATATCATAAATAAATCATTTTTCAAGACAACAAAGTGGAGATCTACTATATCTACTCCAAGTTCTATCCATCCCTTACTTTGAGCATCTCAAAACTTGTAACAAAAACTCTCAAATCTACCCAAACTTCTAAAAATCATTTTTAATACATTTTAATCAATAAAATTTCTCCAAAGGTCACAAGAAGCACTTTAATCCATCGAAATTTCCTTTTAACTTCTAAAAATCACTAAAAAAAATTATTCTCATTTTTAACAAGCAAGGGAAGTTTTAAACTCCATAAAAATTCTAGCAAATAGGAACCATAGAACTTAGAGGGATCTATCAAAAACAAAAGAAAAACAAGCCATAACACATAATTAAGAACTTAGAAAAAGTGTATGGTAAATACCCTACCTGTTGAAGACTTATGTAAGGATTTGGTGGGCCTTTTTAATTTGGTTCCCCTTTCCTTGGTGGTCCACACGAAAGCTTCAAATGATGGTGGTGGGACTTTGTTTGTTCGGCTTGTTATAACTTAAACATCAAATATAGAAGTTCAAGCTTAGTGTAGGTCTTGTAATTTTAAGAGAAGTTGGATTTTTGGATGAGTTTAGAGAGTTTACTCAAGTGTTTAGAAGGATGATAATGAAGCAAATGAGCTTCCCCTTGGCCTATAGCAAATTCAGCCACTTAGGTACATTTGGGAATTAAATTCCTACTTAAAGGCATTTTGGTCCATTTACATGTAATTTCTATTTTCATATTAAATATAAATATAAGGAATTATTCTTTAAGATTATTCTAACCCTAATCAAGGTTAATCTATTTTAAGCATAGTTAATTTTAATTAATCAAGATTAACTGACTTTAATCATGGTTAATTTTATCTCTCCTCAAAAATATTTTTGTGTTACATGCCATAATGGGTTTAATGACTCATGGGATGAGTCATCCCCTCATTAATCACATGAAAATTTCGTGCACATGGATAAGCTCCAAGTTTTGGGCCTTTACTTCGCAGGTTCTTACCCTTCTAGCCTTCCAAAGACATTTTTGGTAATTTTATAAGAATTTCCTAGAAAGTTCCCAAACTGTTCTCACGATATTTCTAACACTTATTACTTCATTCTCAAATCATTCCTATCTCATTTACCATTTTCCATAAACAATTTAGCTCTTATTAAAGATAGAGCTCTCTAAGGATGCTTTAAAGTTTTTGGATGTTTTCGATGATGTTTTCATTCTCTCTTTGTTTCTAATCTTTTCTTGTGACTTTCTAATCATAATTAATAGATTATAAACCTTTAGATGTCTCTTAAATTTTATTTTGATTTATTTGCACATTTATTTGCAGCATCCTAGTGTAGGGGTGTTTTCATCATTTGTTGAAAATTCTCTAATTTCTCTCAATTTGTTCTTATCCTTGCTTTATTTCTTGATAAAGGACATTTATAACTTAGGGAGTCTATCATTAAAAATTATGGATGTTACAACATGGGGATGGATACAACTAAAATACACAAGAAGTGGAAACATTAACATCTACGCTTATAGCCTGAAAAACAAAGAAATTCATCATCCTCCAAAAGAAAGGTCGTTCCCATCCAGCATTGTCAAGTTGAAACAACTACTAAATGAATTCAAGGCTGAGTCAATGTATATCCCCAAGTCTCCAACACCAAGCTATATAATTTTCAATATAAAAAACCTAGCCAAATAGCAAATGAATTGGTAAGATCTTATACATTTTATTAATTTTCTCATTCGATATTTGTTTTATTTCTTAATGATTATTAATTACTAACTTTTAAAGTATTCTTTATTAATAGCAAATGTCGATGGTTTACATAAGAACTACATTGGCTTATATGCCTTTATTTATGATTTTGGACCATGATAACATGTAGTGGATTACTGTAGAAATGTGTTAGTCTCAAAGACCAGGAAAAACTGAATTCATTAGGCACTTAATCAATGGGTTGCTAGAATTTTATAGTTTTTGTAAATTTGAAAAAGGGTATGCTCTTACTATTCCATCATATGAAGATAGAGCTCATGTTTTGCATATTGGTTAAGAATTGAATATTTTTTTATCTTTCCAAATTTACTGTAATTTGAACATTTTACTTAATCTTGTGTAATTCCAATTTATTGTTGTGTGATAATTATTTGCGCTTATTATCTCTAGTGGATACATTATTTGGGTCACTTTCTCTATATCTTTTAGCATAGAACTTTTGGACCTCTCCTGGTCTAACTTAGGATGCACATATGGAGGAAGACAGACGCTCCTTTGGGCTTGTAATTCAATCTCAAACTACACCTTAGAGGCGGATCCATAGCCACATGGAGAGTCTCCACATGAAGCACCACACCTGCCTATAAATAAGACCTTATATGTGTAAAATCAACAAATAAGTTTATTTTGAATGAAATTGTGAGCTTCTACTTAGATTTTTTAGAGCCATTCTCTCTCTATCCTTCCTTTAGAACCATACTTGGGGTGGAGGAACCTCCTCATCTGTGGCTACTCATGGTGGTAGATAAGAAGTTCATCCTCCACAAGAGGTGGCGTTTCCAAGTCAAGACCTAATCTAGATTCATTCCTCTTCCATGCTCCACAAAATTGCAATCTCCATTAATTCAGAAGAACCACCTTCTTCCACCTTTGCATCAATTAATAAGGAGATACATAAGCATCAATAAATGTTTTGAACATTATTTGTAGTTTCTAATACTACCAGCCAACTGAAACATTTAAAAATTGTTCAAAAATCATCTGTTGTATTTACAGAGTTCTTCTCAAGATGATAATCTTCATTCTCTCACACAGTCACATTTATTTTATAGGTTCTATTATCTTTTAATAAAATTATATTATTTTGTTGTTTATTTCATGTTTAAACTTTGTCAATTAAGGGTAACTGTTGAACTGTGTGACTTTTCATTTATGCACCCATGTTCTTGTTAACACTATTTTCTTATTATCAACATGGTCATACTGAAACCATCATATTTTTAACTCTTTTTCGTTTGGCCCAATCCTAAATAAGTAAACATATTAGTTAGTGACTTTTTTCTCCAAATGTTGGTGTACGAGACAAATAAAAAGTAGCAATTATTATTGTATTCCTTTTTATATTAAAATTTAAAGTAAACTAGAAGAGAAAGAATCATTAATATTAACATCGAAGAATAACTCAAACATTTTCTTCTACATTTACAGAGTTCTTCTCAAATTCATAATGTTTATTACTGCATACACACTCACATTTAGTTTACAGGTTATGTCATCCCTAAATAAACTTATATTTTTTTTCCTTTATTGCAAGTTTGAACTTTTTCAATCAAGGGTGACTATTCAACTATCTGAGTATTCATTTTGCATCCATGTTGTCGTTAACACTATTTTTCATTGTCAACATGGTCATACTAACACATCCATATTTTTCACTTTATTTAATTTAAATCCTAAATCAGCAAACATGAGTTTGTGACTTTTTATTTCTGCATCTACGCTCTTATTGACTGATCAGACTATGTATACTGTCAGATATTCCTTAGTTTTACTATACAATATTTAACAATATTAAAAAGTTTAAGATTCATTGTAATAGTTTCATTATAAAGTTATTTATCAATGTACTTTTGAAATAATATGGTCAATCATTTACTAGAAATTCTCCCATATGTACCACCTTGACGAGGTTCGTTCATCGATATAACTTTTTTAATCTTATATAATAATCATCACCAAAATCAGCCTAATGCTTTCATTCACATTCTGTCAGCCTTTTAAGTGTTTTCCTTCATTGTTTATAAAAACTACTTAGATGATATCTCACAAATCATTATGATCCAAGATTCTATGCATACTAAAATATCAATGGACATCATTAAAACAAGACCATTAGTCTCCTCAATAAAGGATGGGAAAATTTGAAATAATTATTTATAATTAAAACATGGAAACAAGCTACTACTGAAGTATATGGCTAGGAAAAACTTCAACATCTAAATTTATACTCTGAGACTTAAATAAATTAGTTACCCTTCTAAAGAGAGGATAATCCCTACCAGTAGTGTTAAGGTTAAGTAATTACTGGAATAGTTTAAATATTAATATATGATCATCAAAATCTGTTACCAAGACCTTATGATTTTCAATGTCATAAAACTCTAACTCAATGATAGATGAAGACTCAATTGGTAATAATTTTAAAGTATTTTTTCCAATATATTACTAAAACATTCATATTTAATTACTTAGTAGCATAGTTTTTATTAATAAGCAATGCTTGGCATACGCAAAGATTGCATTGGTTGATATGTCTTCATTTATGTCTTTGGAGTATGATAAGTTAGGTAATATGATGGTAGAAATAGGTTGGTCCCAAATGCTACAAATTACATAATACATTAGCCACCTAATTATTGGGTGGCTAGAATTTTTCATATTTTGTAGTTTTAAAGTTAGATACATCCTTACATTTTCTTCATAGTAAGCAAGCCATATATTCTCCATATTAATGTTATAATTCATTGAACAAATTCTTTATTTAAATTATATGGCATTTTAGACAAGTTTTTAAATGATTTGTAATTTTAATTTACTTGTTGGATAATTAACACATCAACCATGTTAATTATTCGGATAAATTTCCAATCTTATGCAATAATTTATGTCATGTTTGTTTGATATATGTGGTCAATATTTCGTATTATTACATTTTTCAATAATGTTAAAACTTTGTTTATTTCCTTGAAAATAATCATTTTCATGAAATATTGATTTCTATAAAATGTAAAATCTCAATAAAAGTAAAATATACCTCTAAATTAAAAAAAAAAAAACTTATGCAATCGATGGATATATCATCCCATAGGTTCCATTTTCACCCATTACACCTATTGGACTTATCACTAGGTCCAACACAAGGAAACTACAAGAAGAGGTTGAGGCCATATTTTTCATGTCTGTTCCTTGTGCTCACATCCTTACCTTCTTTTCTACATTATAACTAGGATTAGAATTTTCCATCTAATAACTCTAGGATGCCCTACATGTGCACGGCTTAGGAAACTATTTTTACTTGTAATTGGGATAAGCTAGCATCAAGGTTGACCTTAAGCGGTTTTTCATCATATATTTCCAGGGGATTGATCATAGACAACAAACAGGACAGAAGGGATACATAAGCATTGGATCATACATCACAACCCTTTGTCGCCATCATGGAGTCCCCCCCTTGAAGACAACATTGGAGAAGTCGATCACATTAATCGACATCAACATATGGTTTCACATGAAGGTCATCCAACAAAGGCCCATGTCACTTTTATCTTTATACCTTAGTAGTAGCAACAATAGGAGTCATCACTGCAGCAGCCATAAGAGAAGCAGGTGGCAGAGGAGGACATGGATTTTAATCTGGGTGAGGAGCACTAACAAGTCCATCCCCTCTCTAACTACCTCGATCATCTAGAGTTGTGGATGGAAGGGATCTACAATCGCCTGGATGAGCAGGTCACCTCACATCAACCACTGGCAACTTCACAGGATGCAGCCATTGCACGGATGGACGATTATTTTGCCACGCTCCTTCAATTAATTATGACCAGATGGAGCACCCACCGCCTCACTATCTAATTTTTTATATTATTTTATTTTAGACATTTTGATGTATTTTCTTTTTTTTTTTTGTTCTTTTTGTACAAAACTTGACTCTTACTACATTGTTGTTGTTGGTATTATTATTATTATTATTATTATTATTATTATTATTATTATTATTATTATTATTATTATTATTATTATTATTATTATTATTATTATTAGTTCACTTGGTATACGATTGTATGACTCTAACTTCAGCATTAATGTTAGAAGGATAATCCCAAAGCGTAAGGACTTCTTTTCCAACTGTTGACATCCAACAGGGAATATATCGAGAACACTTTTGACCTCTAAGTTTGGGGAGGAAGACTTTCTCCCTCCTCTTCAGGAAAGTCTTATTTCTCTTCTTTCTATACTCTACCTGTGTATGATTATGTGTATATATATGCTTAATTATTAGGAAGGAGACTCTTTCCTTACTAAAATTTCTTTTTGATAAAAAATCACTCCTTTCTCCTTATTTTATAACTTCCCACCTTAATAAATATTTCCAAATATATCAAGAAGTTGGTATATGACTAAGTTTGAGGAGAGATAACCCTACTTAGTTTTTCTATTAATGCTTCTACCTTGTAATAACCTCATACTTTTTTGAATTGTTGGTTTATTTTGGATTCATAAATTTCTTAGTTTTTGCAACAAACACTAATTGAACTTAATAAGGATATAAGGACTTTTAATATAAATAATTGATAATTAACCACGATCCTTGTCATCTTGTTTGACATTAAAGTAACCTTAGTGAAGGATTAAGCCTATTTTTTTGAGGTTGTACTCTACCTTCCTCTCTTTGAGTGATCCCCCTCTGGGTTGTACACTATATAACTTGTCTTGCAACCTCATCGAGGCTTTTATAATTCGATTGAATAACAAGAAAATAATAAAGGTAAATTAAGTTTTATTGAATTAACATGAACATAAACTGTCACTTAGTTCCCCCTTGAGCTAAAAGAATAAAAATTTGTTTTCTTCATACCCTTAAATAAACTGTTAAAGTTCCAAGTACCTTTAGACAAAAGCAAAAGTAGATACTTGGAGATAAATAAGTGATAAAAAAAAAGGAAAAAAATGGAGGAAGAAAAAGGGAAAATAAAAAAATACTTGGGAAAATAAAAAGTGTAAAATTTAAAGAATCCAAATAAATAAGCCAAAAAAGTATAAGGGTTTAGGACTATTAAAAAATTAATAAAAGAAAAAGAAATCTATTTGTGTTTCCTTCTCTTATTTTACCTAACCTGATGACCTGAATTTCCTTGGTCTCGTTTCAACTATATGAAGACCTTTTAATGTTTGTATATGATTTATTTATAGTGGAGACTTTGAGGTTCATGGGCAAGTCTACGATGGTGCACAGTTACGAGCGATGGAGTGAAAATGATTTATACCCTCATACATGAGAGACGATAAGTAGAGTGATCCCCTATAAATGTGAGACTTGATTTTAGAAAACTAAAAATCCCTAATTCGATTTCTATTGAATGTTCCTATGATAGTAACTATGATTGTCTATTACATATATACTATGAGATTTCTAGATTCTATACTTGTTGCATTCTCATTCCATGGGTCATTCTGTCAATTTATCTATAGGAATTAAAGCATAATTAATGCACATGATTATTCACTTTTAATTTGATCTAATTTCTCTTATTTTTATAAAAAATGGTCATGCAATCATAGAATCAAAAAAATAGGCAAATTTTGGGCAAAAAGGAGGTGAAAATGTCATAAAAAGATAATAGAGTGGTAGAAGAATAAAAATATCCATCAATACATCCTTGCAACAGACCAAGACTTCCAACATGACCAACCAGATCTGAGCATAATCATGCCAACGAAAGACAACATGCCTATGAAGAATAGTAAGCATAGTCGTACCAAGATTGGAAGCCCCAGAAATGAGTCACATCAATCCTGGTGATGCAAAAAAGATCATATTCATCCCTAACAATGTCGCAGATGACCTAGAGTGCATGTGACGATTGAGGAACGCTAGGTCAAGCATTTCCACAATAGCTAAAATCCTAATCCACACCTATAAAAGGGAGGCTCCACCTTGGGAAAAAGACGAATCTTGACACAACAACGCTACCACGCTTAACACTTCTTGGAAGGTCGAATTACTAACACCTCCAATACCTCTATACTTTGGACATAGTCTTACCTTTCCCCCATTCTCTATATATATCCTCTCCACTCCTAGTTCCTTCTCTAATGTCCTCTTGTATGATCTTGGTGGAAGGAATTCATTCATGGTGCAATTGCAAAGTTGATTGTCAACCTTGCTAGTAACCCGGTTTTGTATCTCTAATCTTAGGACTAGGTTATAGTTGTTTTTGGATTAACTTTAATGATATGTAACTAATCCCAGTTCATGGGATGAATCTTGCGATGTAATTTCTTGAACCCCAGCTTTTCCTTATGAATAATTATGTTATCATTATGAATGATGGCACTTTCTTATCTAATTGTGTTTCCTTATTATACTTAATCCATTAATAATAATTATTTACTCTTGTTAACCTATAAGTTGGTTGGGGGTATCAAATTATACCATCCCTTGATTGATAGAATTATAAGATAACTGAATCTAAGGATTTTGGAGGATCAATATGAATCCTAGGTTTCTAACTTGTTAATTATCTAACTAGTAGTTGATAGTCTCTTATCTTTTATACTTCTCTTATATATCTATCTTGCATGATCTTTGGGGGTACTATTTAGGGGGAAAATTATTATGATTGCATGATTATTGAGTAGTAATAGCCTTAGAGTAAGAGGTTAGCAATTGATGTTCTAATTCATTCATAGGGAGAAATTAGGGGTAAAAATAAGTAGTCACTAAGGGATCCAAAGTCTCATGTTCTTCTGTTCTATAACTTGCACCATTTTCTTTTGTTTTCTTTTTTGTTTTCAAACCTACATACAAAACCCCTTTTGGTTAGCTTAAAAGTTAGGATTCAAACTTCTTCTACAAATTGTTGATATAGTTTTTATGGGATCAATACAAGGGGTCTTAAATATCCTTTTTTCTACATCGACAGATATAGTTGCATGTGGATAACACTTGGCAAGGAGTTTTACGCACATTTCACATGCACTATTGTGCTTCCATAAAAGCCTTTATATTTTTGTTTAAGGCCTCTATCTGACCAACTATCATACCGGTGTGATCCACATAATACATTTCTTCTGGTTGAGAGTCTTTCCTATTTACATATTTATGATTAGACCTTCATTGGTTACTAGTAGAAGCCAATTTTCCTATAATCTCTCATGTGTTCTTTGGGAGGCTATGTAGAATATCCCTTCCAGAAGTTATGTCAATGACAAGACAGCCCTATTGGCAATGGAAAGGTTGTAGTAGAAGATTTGCATAAAATGGGATATTTGGTACCATGATGCAGGAACCTCTGTAGAAGGTTTTAGAATCAATCTCAAGCCTTACACAGGGGCTCGTTCTCAAATTAGATGAAGTTGTCAATCTCCACTATAATGCTGGACTATGTCGAATATGAAAAATATTATGCCAAAAATAGACGTTGTAACATCTTTCAGGTAGTAATGGATGCCTCTATCAAGGAGTTCAGTCAATGGCTCACCATTTCGATGATTGAATAAGGTAACAATTGTAGTCTAATGACATCCTGTGTAACATTGTTCATCTATATTATATTCGTCAACCTCAAGAACATTCTGATGTGGGGATGTGGGTCCTCCAAGGTTATACCTCCAAATTAAAGAAAATTTTTAATCATGTTGATAAAGATGAGATTTAATTTAAAGTTGGGAACACCTTTCAATGTTGGGATTGAAATACTGGTCCTTAGGCCCTCATCACTACGAGTCTTGTAATCTAGCAGTGTCATATATCCTTGCACCTCCATTTTTCTTACTTTAGTTTCTTGTCTCAATCTCCCAATTGATCAAACTACAATTGAGATATCCAAGAATGAGTTAGCATTAACAATTAGAAAGAGTATACCAAGATATTATTAAAAAAATTATTTTTAAATAATATATAAACACCTCTCAAGCAATCAAAATTTAAACTTCTAGGGTTGTTGGAAAAGTCCCCGACAAAAACACCAAAAAAAGGATGTGTGCAAAAATGTATGTGTAAAAATCGTGTGTCAAGTTTTACACATGCGCAAGCTTGCTAGTGTACAAAATGGTATTGTATACCCCCTCCTAGTATTGATCTTACAGAGACTATGCTGACAATTTGTAAAAGAGATTTAAATCCTGACTTTTAAGTTCATCAAAAATAGGTTTTGTTGCAAGTATCAGAAATGAGTATATGAGAACAAGATTAAAGAAAATATAAAGTAAAAGAACATAAATGCAAAATTATCGATAAGCATAGGACTTTGGATCCCATTATGATTTTACCTACTTTTACCTCCAATCTCTCCTATGAATGATTAAAAATGTCAATTTCTATCCATCCATTCTGATGTTATTACTACCTAATGATCGTCTAATAGTAATAATTATACTGACAATTTGTAAAAAGGGTTAAATCATGACTTTTAGGCTCACCAAAAATAAATTTTGTTACAAGTATTAAAAATAAGTATATGATAGTAAGATTAAAGAAAATATAAAGTAAAAGATCATAAATGCAAAATTATCGATAAGCATAGGACATTGGATCCCATTATGATTTTACTTACTTTTACCTCCAATCTTCCCTATGAATGATTTAAAATGTCAGTTGTTAACTACTCATTCTAATGGTATTACTATCCAATTGACGTATAAAAGATCCTTCAACAATTTCGGTAGAATGTTCAAACCCTTTATATTTTTTATAAAAATTAATTTTAAAAATATTTTGATTATAAATATAAGTTATAAAAACTTTTTTAAAATAGTAGAAGATGAATATATAAAAATTATCCTGATTCAAGCACAATCTAAGTATTTTCTTTTTTTTTTTTTGTTTCTTTTAATATACAAGATAAATCTATATATTGTTTTAAAACTTAAACTTTTTAAGTGACATATCACTCGAATAATTTTTTAATTTTTAATAAAAAAAATATTATCCATTTAATAGTTTAATTATTTTTAAAATATAAATATATTAAAAAATAAAAGATAAAAGAATGAATAAATTTTAAATATATTTTTGATCATTTAATTTTTATTTTTTCTATTTTTCATTCCGTTTTTCCTTCTTTTCAATTAAACATATTCCTTTCAAAATATTCTGAAAATTAAATTCATTCAATCTTCATCCTATTTAATTATATTCCTTTTAGAAAATTTTTATAAAAAATTGAATCAGCAAAGTTGCTAGTTGAATTCTCCTAATATTTGAAGTATTATAAATGTCTTATATATAGTCTTTTGCCTTTATAGATGATTTTAAACAAGTTGTAAAATCATTTTAAAATCATATCTTCTAAATGTAAGTCTTTTATATTAAATAATTAGTTTAACATTAGAAAATTTATTTAAGATATAAAATATTAACTAATCAAATTTAAATTTTTGGAATATATAAAATTTTCAACATTTTTTAACCGTCTTAGTTCTAGAAGTTAATAATAAATTAACATTTAAATTTAAAGATATGATATTAATTTCTAAAACACGAGTTTAGCATTTTTCATGGAGTTAGTTGACAAATCAACAATCATCTTAATAAAAAAATAAGTTCAAAGAATATGCTACCTTAACGTTTTATAAAATATATTTTACTTTAAAAATGAAAGTAAAAGTTGATTGGAAGCACGTTTTAAAATAAAAGATTTTTAACTAGAACAAATTCATAAAATAATCAAATAAATAAATAAATAAATAAGCTTTAAAATTTATCAAAAACAAATATATAATAGGTAAACCTACTTTGAAATAATTTTAACAATTTCACATAGAATAATTAAGTATTGACTACAAGTCCCAAATAATCCGGAAATTGAAACGTAAGAGACAAAATAATAATAAACCATTGATGAGAAGTAAAACTAAATTAAGGAATAAATCTCCAAATCAATCCATAAATGTCAAACACATATTTTAAATTTTAAAAATCCTTGATTAATCCCAATTTTACAAAATATCATTCATTTTACTCTATTTTTACATAAAAAAGTAGAAAAAGAAAATGAAAGAAAAAAGACATAATGCCATTTTACAAGTGAAAAACTGAGAATCTTTGAAATCTCACTAAAAGTCCCAACCCATATAATTTCAATTACTAGTTTAAAAATTTATTCCTAAAATTGGGCATCACCGTCAGCAATCATTGCTGTTTTATGCTCAAATGGCCTACATTTCAACCTAAAGTTTGATCAAGTCCGGCAGTGTAAAAAGAGAAATGAAAATATTCATAAACTAAAAATTAAATAAATAAATAATGCAAAACCGCATTATATATTAAGATGGGATAGGCGTGCGCAGCATCGATGCTTTCATGATTACAATTACGAACAAAGTGGAATACCCTCAATTGTCTCTCAATTGGTGAAGTTCAATGCCAGCCAGTACATTAAGTAAAGATCAAGAAATCTAACTATATAGTCACTCAAATTACAGTATACAAATGCATGGCCCGAATATAGCTTGGTACTTGAATTGCAAGGCCGTCCTCGAGTGGAAGTGAACTACATTTTGCTCTAAGAAAGCATTAAAATTACTTCCATGAGCAACATACACTGGCTACCAATAAACTTCTATACGAAAGAAACTCTATATTCTACAGCATATCCTCCTATGCAAAAGGATTTCCCCCAACCGAAGCAACTGGTTCTGGTGTCTGGATATTCCTGTAAACATGGAACTCAGTCAATGAAGACCATATTGTCACAGAATAGACCGCATTTTCTTTTACCAACATTAGAAGAGACAATAGAGACCATATTGTTAAATACAGTTCTATCAAACATGCACATCAGATCTAGTAAAGGAGAAACTTCAGATATAATAGGCAAACATGTTGCTGATAAGCCTATAATTACATATCAATGTAAAAGAGCACGTGGAGTCAAGCTTAGTAGCTCCTGATGTTAGTTTATAACTGCAGAATATATGATAGGGTCAAACCAGTCACAAGGATGTATGTGAGGTGAAAATTACAGAATGTAGAGGATAATTCTGCACACCATTCTGCTATGAAGGAAGGTGGCATGGCCCCTTACACAGCAATTAAAGAGACAATTTTAAATTGGGAAGAGAAGCTCAAGAAGCCTTTGAGCAGCTCAAACAGGCCTTGACAACATTAACTGTGCTAGCTATACCAAATTTTGCTAAAGAATTCATGGTGGAAATTGATGCATCGGGGGCAATCTTGATGCAAGAAGGGAGACCTGTAGCTTATATGAGTCAAACTCTTTCAGAAAGAGCTCAATCCAAATCTGTTTATGAGAGGGAGTTAATGGGCATAATATTGGCAGCACAGAAGTGGAGGCATTATTTACTGGGGAAACACTGTGATTCACACCAACCAAAAAAGCTCAAGGTTTCTTGCAGATCAGCAGGTGATGGGGGAAGAGCAACAAAAATGGATCTTAAAATTGTTGAGGAATAGTTTTGAAATAAAGTACAAACCAGGGAAGAAGAATGGTGCAGCAAATGCTCTATCAAGAAAATTGCAATTCATCCATCTCTTCAATTTGACTTAATGAGTGGGATGACATAGGAGAGTTACAATCTAATAACTGACTCAGGTATCATTCAGGATCTATTGCGGCACCCGGATGCACTTCCTGGTTTCCAATTGAAGAAAGGCAGGCTGTTATATAAAAATAGAATGATGATCCCAAAGAATTCCTCTCATCCTAAAAGAATTTCATGATTCAGCAATGGGAGGGCATTCAGGTTTTTTCAGAACTTACAAGAGGATATCTGCACTACTGTATTGGGAAGGTATGAAGAAAACTATACAGCACTATGTCCAAGTTAGTGAAACCTGTCAGAAACAAATATCAGGCTTTATCTCCTGCTAGCCTGCCACAACCCTTACTTATCCCAACTCAAGTTTGGTCCAATTTATCCATGGACTTTAATGGAGGTCTACCAAAGACTAGTGGTGTGGATACCATTATGGTGGTAGTAGATAGACTTACCAAGTATGCCATTTTATTGCAGTTTCCCAGTCCTTTTCAGCCAAGGACATTGCAAAACTTTTCATAAAAAATGTGGCATGACTTCACGGATTCCCTACCACCATAGTATCGGATAGAGAAAGATTGTTTCTTAGCTCCTTTTGGACTAAGTTGTTCAAACTTGCAGGGACTAAGCTTCGATTTTCATAAGCCTACCACCCACAAACGAATGGACAAACAGAGGTGGTTGATCGATGTTTAGAGACTTACTTGAGGTGTCTCACAAGAAACAAACCAAAACAGTGGCCGAAGTGGCTGCATTGAGCAAAGTTTTGGTACAATACAAACTATAATATTTCAACCTGTATGACTCCATTCAAGGCACCTTATGAAAGACAGCCTCCATTGTTGATTAGAGGAGGAGAAACTCATTCTGCAGTAGAAGTGGACAGGCTGACAGCAGAAAGCAATTTAATGCTTCACAAATTGAAGGAACATTTAGCTCAAGCTCAAAACACAATGAGGAATCAGGCAATCAAAATCAGTAGAAATGTTGAATATCAAGTAGGGGAGCTAGTCTATTTGAAGATACAATCGTACAAAATGAAAACATTGGCCAAGAGGATTAATCAGAAGTTGAGTCCACAATATTATGGACCCTTTGGAATCATACATAAAATCAATCCCCTGTAGCTTACAAGTTATTGTTTCCGAAAAGTTGTTTAGTCCACCCGATGTTCCATGCCTCTCAACTCAAGCAATCAATTTCCCCTACAGCAACTAATCAACCATTACCTCCCCTTTTAACCGATGAATGGGAGTTGAGAGTACTAACACCAGCAGTACTTGCCAAAAGAACCAATGCTAAAGGAAAAGTAGAGTCGCTAATTAAGTGGCAGAATTTACCTGATTTCGAGAACTCTTGGGAGTTAGATACCATATTAAAGGAACAATTTCCTGAGTTCCACCTAGAGGACAAGGTGCAAGTTCAGGAGGAGAGTGATGATAAGGTCCCACAAGTCACAAGGGTGTATGTGAGGAGAAAATTACATAATGTAGAGGATAATTCTACATACCATTCTGTTATGAGGGAAGGTGGGTGAGCTGGCAGAGAGAGAAAATACGTTGGCCCAAGGATTGAAAATTCAATTATAAGGGAATCATTGTTAAATACCAAAATGGAATGAAGGGTAGGCAGAAATTTGGGTTAGGCTCTTAGTGAGGGAGGACACTTGTTAATTGTCCATTTCTCTTTTTCTTTCACTATTGTATTCATTTTTCTTTCTTCACTGATATTCAACTAAATACTATCCTATTATTCAGTTTCCTTATCATTTTTTCTTGAGTTCTAGCAATATATTGAAGTTTTATTATTGTGTCATTTGTTCCTATTTAGTAGTGATTATGGAGTCAGTTATGATTGGTTGCAATTACTTTTTACAAATTAAATAAAACCAAACCAATTACACTGGGTTTTAAAAGTCAGTTGCTTAATTTCTAGGAAGTCAAGGGATCATCCCAATCTATAAATCAGACTATGTCCAGTTTGTAAGCAGGAAAAAATTCAAAAGACATATATTCCCTGAAGATTCTCCCTTGATTCTAATTTCTCTTGGACCAAGATTCTTTCTCTTAGAAAATTAGCAATTTGTTCCTATCTTTTTTACTCTAAGTTCCTGCAACAGTTTATCAATTTGGTATGCAGAGCCTTGTATAACAATGGTAAACACACATTCTTGCACAACATCTGATCCACCAATCCATCTTTAACCTTTGCCTAACGCTTTTGTAAAACAAATTTCTGACATGGCAGCCCAAGTGTGCAACCTTAATGCTAACATAGTTATTCTTAAAGCCACATTCAGAAACAATCCACATGCAAAAATAAGCCAAGATAGAGCAGAAGCACAAAGTAGGGATGAAGCAGATGATTATGAAGTTCCAAGATGGTTGGAAACACCCTATCAACGACCTTCAACATATTCCCTAAGTACAAAGGAGGAGACCCAAGAGGATGGACTTTAAAAGCTAAGTATTTTTGTTATTATCAAACACCTGATGTCATGAAGGTTGATATTGTTGCCATGTATCTCGAGGGAGATTCTCTAGATCTTTTTGCATGGGTCAAAACAGAAACTCAAAGGACTTTGTTGCATTGGAAAGAGCTCAAAGATGCTGCAAGAACATATGAATCGAGCAGAATTTCAGAAATCAAATGAGCATCGATGTGGAAACAAACAAACAAAAGTTTGCTAAGAGGTTAGCCAAAATGAAGAATTGGCCCAAGTATTGTCTCCTTGGTGTTTTCTTATCATGTTGAAAGAGGAATTGAAGATGAACATGAGAATTCATAAGCCTGGGACGATATGCAAAGCTATAAGTCTCGCTATCAAATTTGAAGCCAAAAGAATCATATTGCTAGGATCCTAAACTTAGTGGGACGAACAACACAACCCATACCCAAGTTAATTGGTGGAACATATATGGCAACTTTCTGTTTGTCCTTGCTCAAACATGTGTTGGGCATTCAATGGCTCTGGGTTAATTGGCACCAGATGTTTATGATTTTCTGGGTTAATGGTAAGAGGAATAAACTCCAAGGAGTTGCATGTAATTCATCCTCCGGAGCAAAGTTTAATAGCATCTAAGCAAGATGAGTCCAGTAATAGTTTGGCCAATTTACTCACTAATGTATAGAGCCTTTTACAAGAACTTTCAGACATATTTAAGGAGCCTATGTGACTGCCTCCGAAGCGCTCTCACTCTCATGTTATTGTAACCCAACCCGATGCACGATGATAGACCCCCAATTAGACAAGTGTATAGTAGGAGAAATAAAACCTAACAGAATTAAGGCTATATTAGTTAGTTAGCTTGCTGTAACAGATAGTTAGTTGCTATAACAGACAGCTAGCTTAAGAAATGAAACCTATAAATAAAAGGTAAGAGGATAGAGGAAGGTGTGGGATAATTTTGAGAAGTTTGTAATTGGAGTGCCCTGAGTCTCTCGAAAACTCAGAATTAGTGAGGATTGATTTCAATTCTGGTAGGGTTTCATAGGGGGTTAGTAATAAAGATTCATTCTTTTTCACTATTCTTGGGTACCAGTCCCTATCGCACGACCTCCCAATATTCGGCCTTACATGTACCCTTATTATCAAAAGGATGAGATTAAAGAACAAGTGGCTGGCTTGTTCAAAGGCTTCATCAAGCCTAGTTCCAATCTGTTTGCAAGCTCAGTGCTTTTAGTATGAAAAAAAAAAGATGACCCATGACAGATGTGCATTGATTATCAGAGCTCAACAAAATTACAATGTTTGATAAGTATCCTATACCTAACATGAATGAGTTGTATGGAGCCTCTTATTTTTCAAAAATTGATCTCCATTTCAGGTATCATCAAATTCCAATGCAGCCTGAAGATATTTGCAAAACAGCTTTTCGCACTCATTAGGTCATTATGAATTTTTTTGTGATGCCATTTGGCTTAACTAATGCTCCATCAACCTTTTAGTCAATAATGAAATGACCTTTTTTGTCCTTATTTAAGGTGTTATATTCTGGTTTTCTTTGATGATATTGTTTATAGTCCTCTCCATCATCATAAATCTCATTTGAAGTTGACTTTAAATTACTATGCACTTACAAATGTTTTGCAAATGCAAAAAAGTGTTTATTTGCTCAACAAGTGAATTTTTTGGAACATATGGTATTAACTATCAAGGGAAGGAATGGGTGTTGATTCTGAAAAAGTTGATGATATCAAAAAGTGGCCATCTCCTACAACCATCAAGGACCTTTGAAGTTTTCTTGGACTCTGGATATTATAGGAGGTTTGTGCCGAACTATGGTGTCATTTACCAAGCCACTCATAGATCTCACTTAGAAATATGCCTTTTGCTAGAATCATTGTGTTGAAGCTACATTTCAAAAGCTTAAGGAAGCATTAATTACAGTACCTATTCTAAAGTTACCTTACTTTTCTTTACCCTTCACTATTGAGTGTGATGACTCTATGGAAGGGGTTAATGTTGTGTTGATGCAACAAAATCATCCAGTTGCTTATTTCAACAAGGGATTGTCATACCAAATCGCTACAAATCAGCATATGACTGAGTTATTAGCCTTGATCCTTGCTGTCCAGAAATGGAAACACTTCTTGTTTGGCTGGCATTTTTATGTCAAAACTGATAACAGCAGCTTAAGACACCTCTTGAAGCAAAGGCTTTCTACCAATTCACAGTAGCAACTTATCTTAAAGTTGCTCCCTTTTGATTTTACCATTTTGTACACAACGGGCAAGGAAAATGTTGCTGCCAATGCACTTTCAAGGAGACTACAACAATCTAAATTTTTTAACTTAATCATGCCTATCTCCTTGGATTTTGCAGAATTGTAGGACGCATTATAGCAAGATCCTTACACTAAAAATATAATGTTAGATCTGCAAAATGACCCTTCTTCTCAACCAAATTTCCAATTGTTAGCTAACAAACTTTTCTACAAAGGCAAGCTAGTCATTCCTTTCATTTTTCACTTAAGGGTTACTTTATTGGCTGAGGCACATAAGACTCCTAGTGATTCCTTTCATATTTGAAGTCCTTGAAGAGGCTAACTAACAATTTTATTGGCCTTAAAGAAGGATGTTAAGCTTCATGTTCAACAATGCCACACCTGCCAAAGGAACAAATGAGACTAGCACTTGCTAGATTGTTACAGCCATTGCCTATTCAAAAGAGGATATGAGAAGACATCTCAATGGATTTCATGGTTGGTTTGTCAAAATCTTATGAGTACTAGTTGCCCACTTGAATAAGTATGGTCATTTCATACCTCTCCCATACATTCACAGCAAAATAGTAGAGTTTTTTCCAAGAGATTGTACACTCACATGCCATGCCCTACTCAATAGTTTTAGACTGAGATTCCATTTCCATAAGTTCTTTTTGGCAAGAATTGTTTCACCTTGGTCAAACAAAGTTGCGAATGAGCACTTCCTATCATCCTCAAACAGATGGTCAAACAGAAAGTGTTACAAGTGTTTAGAAGCTTACCTATACGATGATTTGCTTAGGAACAACCCAAGAAATGGAGTTCCTTCCCATGCTGGGTAGAATACTCATAATACTGGTTTTCATAGTTCAGTTACCACCACCTTTCAAAATTGTTTATGGTAGGGATCCTCCTCCCCTACATCCTATTGTGAAGGGTGAAACAGCAAATGCGAACTAGAATACCAATTGCTGATTCAAGATGCTATGCTAAAATTGTTGAAAGAAATCTCATTAAAGCCCATTCTAAATGAAGGCTCATCAAGACAAACACCGAAGAGAGATTTTCTTTAACATTGGCAACTATGCATGGCTACATATTCAACCTTTCAAGTAGAAATTCCTTTCTAAACAAGGTTTTAAGATGCTTTCTCCTAGATTTTTTGAACCCTACAAGGTCTTCAAGAAGATTGGAGTTATGGCTTATGAGTTGGAGTTACCTTCAGATGCAAAAATTCATCCAATATTTCATGTTTCACTATTACATCTAGCGAAAATTCATCTAAATGAAGGCTCATCAAGACAAACACAGAAGAGAGATTTTCTTTAACATTGGCAATTATGTATGGCTACGTATTCAACCTTTCAAGTAGAAATTCCTTTCTAAACAATGCTTTGAGATGCTTTCTCCTAGATTTTTTGGACCCTACAAGGCCTTCAAGAAGATTGGAGTTGTGGCTTAGGAGTTGGAGTTACCTCCAAATGCAAAAATTCATCCAATATTTCATGTTTCACTGTTACATCTAGCAAATGGGATTTCACCTCTAACTTTACTGACTCTTCTCCTAATTTCAAATGACTGAGAGCTCCTATTACAACATGACTATGTGCTTGAATACCATTGGGCCACCAACAAATTCTAGAATTACTTGTTGCTTGGAAAGGACATCCACTTAAAGAGTCTACTTGGGAAGAATATGACCTCCTTGCTATACAATTTCCTCATTTTCACCTTGAGGACAAAGTGTTTTTCCAAATGGGAAGAGTACAAGGTGTCTTTCCAAGGAGGGGAGAAGTGATGAACCTATAATTACATATTAGCAGAAGAGGGCACGTGGGGTCAAGCTTAATAGCTCCTAATTTTAGTTTATAACAATAGAATATATTTAAGTTCTATTATTGTATCATTTACTCATAACAAACTCCTTCAACTAACTAACTAAAAACTAATTATACCTCTAAGACTCTAACAATAAGGTTCCTATCAATACTTCCTTCTGAAGTCTCATCTCGTCCTTAAGGTGAATGGTTGGGTAAAATCCATTGGGTTCCATTCTTTGATGCACGAGGATGATTGCCACTAATGCCAAGCCTATCCTCCCTAACCACAAACACAACGAACCAGTAAACCCACCAACACAAGAATAATAACATCACCCCAAAGATCTTCTAAAATTTCTATTAACATTTCTTGTAAGAGAGGCAAGCCATTCCTTTCATATTTTGATGCCAACAATTCTGATATTACCTTTATTTTTGTTTCAACCAAATTCAGTTTGTCCTTTACTACAATTCAAGTTCTTAGTCTTCAACCCTTCATTTTGCTTTTTATCTTTTTTGCTCTCCAAACCTTCATTTTCTTTTATGCTTTCTTGCACCCAAGATTCTTGTTCTTCATCCCAATTCCATATATATCTTGCGCCATCTCTCCCCCACATCTCCACCACTACCACTTTTCTTCATTTCAACCCCACAACTATTCTTTCCTAACTTTGGGTTGGTCTTTGGATTTTTCTCTTCCTCATCCTCCTCTGATGCAGAGGCGCCCATAAAGAACATTTGGACCTACACCAAAGACTTTCTTGGGCCTTCAGGAGACTCACACTCAATCCAATCCATCTCCCCATTGGCCCTTAACATTTTTGAATAAATTTAGGACTTTTTCTTGTATTTTAGAAGTAGAAGGCCCAAGATATATATAGAACGAGCCCATTTTTCTATATTTCTTTGTTAAGCTTTTTGGGATTGCTTTGGCCAATTTATAGGCTGCCTTAGGAACACAAGGAGGGACTCATTTTGGATTCAATGGATAGGCCCAATTCAAATTCCCAAGACTATCCCACGTTAGGCACCACCCTTACCTATAAATAAGACCTTCTGTATGTAATTTTACATGTTAAGATTCATTTGAGTAAATTGAGTTTTTTCACTGGGAATTTTGGAGTTTTTCTCTCCTTTTTCTCCTCTAAAACCAAACTTGGGGTTGAGAAACCTCCTCATTTATGCCAGCTCATGGAGGCAGAGAAGAAGTTCATCCTCCTCTAGAGGTGGCGCTTCCAAGTCAAGCTTGAATCTGACTCCATTCCTCCTCCATCCTTCTCCAAAGTGCAGCCACCAGTGATCCAAAACCACCTCTGCATCAACTGGTATCAAACATTGATCAAAGAAGGTTAGATCCAACTTTTGTTCGGTTTAATTTTCTTGCTTCTTCTTGATTCTTCGAGTTCATCGTCTTTGCTATTTCTTTCTCACTTTTGATCGATCAAATGATCTCTGCTTTTGATGATTCTTGTTGTGTTTTCTTCGTCTTTCTTTCTAGTTACTAGAATGGTATCATATGTGTGAATTGGATCTGAAATGAAAATTTTATCGCCTGATTACCAAATTGTGTTCATCCTGGCGCGCAAATGCAACTATCTTGCTTAATTCATACACTTCTTACTCATTTCTGATCTGAATCTTGACACACAAAATTTGTTAGCTCTGTGATCTATATCTTTCCATTAATCAATTTTATATTGTTCATTTTTTTCAAGTCTTGATCTGTTTTTATTGCAGTTTCTGTTTGTCCAATTAAATTCTCAAGAGTTGCATGGTTGTGTGCTTACATTCATTAGATGCTAGCTTAGCTCATGCATGAAAAGTTAAGTGATTAACTCATCTTAAGTTCAAGTTTAAAGTTATCTTTAAACACCTAAAAAGACACTTAAAAAGAACATTGTACCTCTAAATACCTACTGGACGTTTGAACAACTTTGGACTTTTTGAGGACTTAGAACACCTTATGCAAAGGAAGAGTGCAAATTGGACAAATTGGACATAGAAACCAAGACCTTGAGAAAAAGCCTATGCAAAGGAGCTTTTGAGAAACTTAATACCTCTGGACCTTGGGCAATAAATTCTTAAGGAGGAAAGAAAAAGAAAAGAAAAGAAAGAAAGAAAAAGAACGTAAGAAAAGAAAATTAATTGTGAAGAAAAGGCATGCATAAGGTGTCATCCCTTTGTCTTTGTTAAGCATGCATGTTATACATGTATGTGCAGTAGTAGGAGGTAGAGCTTAGAATTTATTTTTTTAGTTTTGCATGTATAAGCTTTCCTTACTTACTAGCACCAAAATAAGTGTGTGTGCATGCTTGTGTATCTCTTAGTTTCTATGACTACTTTTGTATGCCTACCTTCTTTGATTACCTTTAATTCTAGTTTGTCTCTTTATTGGTTTCTAAAGTTTTGTCTTATGTTCCTTTTGAGTATACTTCTCTTGTTTTTAGCTTTTCTTGCTTGTCTTTAAAATTTCTCTAAATTTTGTCACCTTTCACCTACTTGCATGAGTACTTTTCTTCACCACCTAAGCCACTAGAGCACCTAAGTTGAGTTGAGTTGTTCCTTAATTCCAACTCAGTTTGAAGGCTATTTTGTGTGAGTGAATTGGAGTGAGAGGGCTGGTTGCTTAGTGAGAACATTAGAGCGAGGAGAGCATAAACCCTTGGTGAGGACTAGTAAAATTAACTTGAATTTTTTTTAACATTAACCAAGTGGGACAGTAAGTATCCTTTTGTTTGTACTTGATTTTGTAGGGACTTGGAGAAGCTTACACCTAAGGCAAGGTGTGTCAAGGGACTCAAGAAATTAAGATTTGAAACTTATACTTCAAGACCAAAGTAAAGGTGTACCAATTGATGCAGAGATGGAAGGAGGTGATTTTTTTAGATCAATGAAGGTTGCACTCTGGAGAAGGATGGAAGAGGAATGGAGTCAAATTCAAGTTTGACTTGGAAGCGCCACCTCTAGAGGAGGATGAGCTTCTTCTTCGCCACCATAAGCTAGTATGGATGAGAAGGTTCTTCAACCCCAAATTTGGTTCTAGAGGAGAAAAAGAGAAAGAAAAACTCTCAAAATTCTGAGTGAAAAAACTCAATTCAGTCCAATGAATCTTAACATGCAAAATTACACATAGAAGGCCTTATTTATAAGCAAGGTGGTGTCTAGCATGGGACAATCTTGGGAATTCGAATTTGGCCTCTCCATTGAGCCCAAAATGAGTCCCTCCTTGGGTTCCTAAGAGGCTTATAATTTGGCCAAAGCAAGCCCAAAAAGCTCAAAAAAAATATAGAAAAAAGGGTTTGTTCTATATATATCTTGGGCCTTCTATTTCTAAAATACAAAAAAAAAAATCTTAAATCTATTCTACAATGTTGAGGGCCAATGGGGAGGTGGAATTGGTTAGAGTATAAGTCTTCTGAAGGCCCAAGAAGGTCTCTATTGTAGGTCCAGATGTTCTATGAAGGCACCTCTACATCATCCTCCCTCAATAGTCCCGAATGTTGGAGCAAAGTCATCAACAAATTTTCCAATTTTTGAAAGCGTTGATCATGCGCTCCCAATCGTTTTTCCAGCATATCAAGCCTCTAATTGTGTGTTTGTAACCCTCCTTCTATTCGCGTATTTGCCATTAATCACAAGGTACCCACAAGTCTAAGATCGGAGATCTGATAGCAGTAATAGGAACTGGTTTAGAAATAGCTCTTCTTTATTGAAAAATAATAGCTTTCCAACCTTGACCCAATCTAGGCAAACCAAGAAACACCAAGAATACAAGAACTAGATGAGTATTCAAGAGTCGAGAGACCCAGCAACTCCCCTCAATTTCCCACCAAATACAAGTGATCTTCTTTTCTCCCTCTTTCCCAATTTATAGCCTTTCCTTTCACTTTTTAACAAACTCTTTCAACTATGAGGTTCCAATCAGGGTCAAGTCTATAAATCATGCTAGGTCAGGTTTGTTAGCAGGAAGAAAATCAATAAACATATATTTTTGGGAGATTCTCCCTTTGACTACACTAATTTCTCTTGAAGCAAGATTCTTAAATTCCAATAGTTTATCATTTGCTTAATGAAGTTCATTGAATGCTACCACCAAGCAACCAACTTCCTTTTCCTTCCAGGGTTAGTAAGGCATCCATACTACATATTGATTCATAACCAATGATATGTACAAAGGGTGGATCAATGCAAAACCTAGAAACCTAAAGGTCCCTAAAGGTCCTTCTCTTTCTACAACCATTCATTTGCCTCCCCCCCTTGTGATGGGTGTAACTATTAAATTTTGGTGAACTGTGCACATAAGAATATTAGAAATACCACACAATAATCATCTACACTACAGATGCCAAAATTTCCAATCTTGGTAGAAAGAATGCGGTCCACAAGGAAAACATACTTAGATAAATTTCAATGAATCACAAGTTCATTACCTCCATTCCCAAAAATTTGGATAAAAGGAAAAACAAAGGAAAAAGACCATGTATGCAACTTACTGTATTTGAGAACTTGGTGATTGAATAGCCATGAATGACAAACCACCTATATAATTTAATCAAATTATCAAAAACAAAAAAAAAAAAAGATTACATTAAGAAAACTATACTAAGACAAATATTAGAATTAAATTTACTAGAGTGATACTAAAACATAGGATAATTCAAAAGTTCAAACAGCAAAAGAAATAGCTGATGTTTGAACATTCAGGAGTTGTGTTCAAGGACAACCTTCTCCAGCAGCGGAAATATATGGGGTCACTGTATTTTGAGGAAGCCAAGGTTCAGCTATACCACCATGGAAGGTGGCTGGCAACAGGGCATCTGGCAAGGCAGCTTGCAAAGAGCTCATATCAACAAACTGCAATTGAAACATCAGACATGTTAAGTATAACGATAGGTTATTATCTCACTTATCCCATGATTCACATTGTCAAATTTGTATCTTTTCAGTATGCAGCAATTCGAGTCCTGGAATTCAAGCTGCAAGAATTAACATAAATTCAATCCTTCATATTTCTTTTAGTTGGGCCGTGTTGTTTCAAAAATTTTAAATGGAGAAGTTTCTATTCAGAACATTAAGGGGTTCTTTGGGAAGAGTGGTTTTAGGGAGAAAAGAGGGTAAAATTTTTATTTTAAGTATAAACTTTAATTTGATAACTTTTCAGGAAAAAAAAGATATAAAATGATATATTTATATAAATTTAATGTATTAATTATTTGTTTATTATCATAAAAACGATATATAATTCTCTTAATTTAAAAATAAAAAAATTTTCCTCCCCTGCCTTCCCCTTTTAAAACCCCCTCCCAAGCAACCCATCAAATGAACAGAATAAAAAGGATCCAAGTTATAATGCAGAATAGAAATTATTACAATCACATGCTTGGAACCTTCAAGTGTATGATCAGAGGAATTATCACCAATAGAAGAGTTAAAGTTCTGCAAAAGAATCACTAGAAACCAGTTTAATGAGGGCAATAGACACTAACAAAACTATACTAGAATTATTAAATAACAGATAAACACCTATTCACTGTCCATGACTTACCATATTCTGATCTCCATCAGATTCATAGGGATAATCAAATGGATTAGTTGATTTACATTTGATTCCATTAGGTTGAATATCTCCCTGAAAGAAAATACAAACTTAATAACCAATAATATAGATAAAGTAAACCTAACTCACTACTTGGAATATAAGACATTCTCAATCATTCCGCACAAACCATTGGAGGAGGCAGGGGTGGTGCATAAGGTGAGCCACTGATATCATGATTATCACATCCACCTATAGAGGCAATGCCTTGAACTACATCTTTATTGGATCCCTGATTTAAGAATAAAAATAATAATGGTGGGTGAGAGGGAAAGAAAAGGAGAGCTTGTGAATCTCTTCTACAGATCATAAAGACAATCATGGTATACAGGATACACATAACAACCTCAGACTCCCTTAAACCTAAAATTTGATTATCAGCTGATGGAAAATTGTGCAATTGTAATCCTTGATTAAGGGCATCCCCAGGAAGACTGCCACCAGAATCTTCAAATGCATTCCATGGCTGTACAGTGAAAATATACAAAAGCCTAATATCAATTTCAATTTATTCCACAATGTCTTGATTTTTTAATGGAAACAAAAGCATAGGACACCAGTTATTTCTAATAGAGTATAGCACAAGAATGCAAAACAAGCCATCAACCGAACTTTCTTGTACTTACTTGAGAGTTTGCTGATGTAATAGAAACTTGTTCCTTCCCATTCCATGCACCATCATGCCATAAATTAGATGTAACGGAAGAAGGTACACTGACACTAGAAATTTCAAAAGATGGCCATTGCATGTTTGTATTTGAGGTTGAAAATGGATCAAATCTTTCTTGTGAGGACTCAGCACTTGAGGGTACAGTGGCTGGATTTACCCCTTGTACAGTAGATGTGCACTGAAGCATATCAAAAGTTGCCCATCCTTCACTTTTAGGGACAGATAACTCCAGCGACTTCTCATCTGAGGTTACAGTAGAAGGCTGCAGAGAAAAATCTGCAAAGAAGTCAATTGATGCAGGTTGGGATGTTTGGGTAAGTTGATTCTCATTGAAAGATGGAGCTACAGACAAAACAGATGATTGAAACAGATCCACAAATGGAGCTTGAGATTGTGCAGCTGGTAACTGAAAAAGATCAACAGATGAAGTCGATTCTAGCGGTGCCTTGGCAAAGTCCATGCTAGCAGATCTTGTAGGACCAGATGATCGTGGAATGCCAAATGCTTTTTTCTTAAGGGATTCTGAAGCTTGGACAGGTTCTGAAAAGAAATCAACTAAACTGCCAGAATTATATGATCTCAAGGATGAAAAATTGCTGTCTGTTGATTGTGTTGATGAAGTTCTCTGGGGAATGAGTGTGAATTATGTCATGCAAAGAGAGAATACATGATTAGCTTGCTACAGAAATAAGGCTACAAGCATTTGTAAAATTGTAACAAACAAACAATCATTCAAAGAGAACACATACTCCCAAAGGAGTTTGAACAATACTAAAAGTAAGCCAGTCCTTAGTTATTTTAGAGAGGTAACATTTGAATGTCACACAGGTGATGATTATGAATACTGGCATACAGCATCTCAACTTTTTAATAGATATTCTATAAATAGGAATGATATTAACAGACATTGAAATGTAGTAAACACCAATCTAGAAGTCTATAGTAGTCCTACCCAACTCAAGCAGGATAGTCTTCACTAATAAAAGATACTTGTGATCTGAACCAAAAAAGAAAGAAGCCCATTAATAACAAGAAAGACAGACTCAAATTTCTCTCTTTCTACCATCTTTCATAGGTTATGAATATTACACAATAGCCATGCTATAGCAACATCATGGAGCATGGTAGGCCCAGCTACTCCAATCACCCATGTTGCAGGGCACTTTGTTGTGCCCAGAGAAGCATGAATAGCAGCTGCTTTTGCAGGATTTTGCAGCCATTCGGCCACTGTTTTTAAAGAGGGTGTAAAAGCCCGCTCTAATATTGTTTTTGTGCCCTTCAAAGTTATTTAAGGCAGGCAATCTTGGGATTTCACTCCCCTTTTCTATTTAACCAGGTCTGATAGCCTTTCATATATGCACCCCCCAAATTGTGGGAAACCTACCCCAAGTCCCTCATCATCACCGACAAATACCCACCTCTCTCTAGCGAGTTTCCCAGCAGCACACATCAATTTCCAGCCAGTTTCTTATGGTATATGCCATCTCCAATGAAGACCCATCTCTATTCTGGCCATTTTCTGGCATGTTCTTCACTGTTCTGGCCTACACATAACCATTTCAGCCCTTCTCTGCTTTCCTCTTGTTCTGTCCTTCAAAATCTCTATCAGTTTATTTGTTTTGATGGAAATGGAGAGGCAGCAAATAAAGAGAAAGGCAATACGGGAGATGGAAATATTTTCTATTGTTTGGGTGGACATAAATAATGGAGGGAAAGAAATATTTTGATGGCCGCAATACAAAATTTATGCCCCCCCCCAACAGCCATGAATGGGGGGTAGGTAGCTTATTTGTTTTTCTGTTTTTAAATATTTAAATTATTCAATAACTTCTAAAAACATAAAATACAAAAAATTATATTAATAAAAATAATATTAAAAAATCAGAATTTTTAAATTTAATTTTAATTTATTAATTAATATAAAAAATATACTACTAATTTATTTTTTCATTCTCCTTTCCATTCATCCAAGCAAAAGGAGTTTTTTTATTTCTTTCCCTCTTATTTCTATTACCCAAACAATTCACCTTTTCCATCATATATATACTCTATTTTTCATCTTCTTATTTATTTCCTTTCTACTTCACTCATCATCTAAACAAAGCGTAGAAGTCTGAAACAGACATGGTTTCATCCACTCAACTACAAGGAACAACACCAAACACCACCAGAGAGAGGCTTAACCTTGTTTGATTCCTTGAGTTGTTATTGACATCATTTAGTTCTGAATTCTGATTTTTATCATTATGAATATGTCTTTTGTTTTTCAGCACATATATGTATGATGTAATTTAGGTTATATGTATCTTAAAACTTTTCAAAATAGCAGTCATCCCGCTAACCACTTATCATACTATAATGTTTTTGGGGTTGGCTGCTCCATACTGATATTTGGGATTGATTGCTCTACTATCTTCTGCTTTTACTGAATACAGATGTTACTCCCATTATTGCTGCTCTAAAGAGTTGATTTCACCATCCTTAGAAAATGTAATGCTCCACCATAAATTTTTTATCTTTCCCATGTTTCCTTTCCTAGATTTGTACCATGTTACCACAATAATAACTGTCTTTGCATTATGTTAACTTTCATCCCAAACCGGAAGCAACATACAAGCAATATATTATTTGATTCCTACAGGACAAGCCATTTTTTCTGGGGACAATATCCCAATTCTCAGAACCAATACAGTCTATTAGATAACAGCTCATTTGGTTTAAATAATATTATAGAAGAGAAAACATGAATATATCACATTCTGAAACACCACCATAATATTGACATAAACTTACTAGCAAAAAAACAAAAAGATAATATTCTTAAGCAAGCACATTTATTTATATATCACAGAAGAAAGAGCAAGAAAAACATACCTGTGGAGGATGAATTCCATCTGCATCCATCTTGGCATTGGCATTAGTTTCCAGCGATGTATTTTTTGTTTGGGACCACACATCTTCACTTGAACTGGAACCAGAACGCTGATAGGATGGACTGCTAATCCCACTATCCTTTTGAAAATTGGGAGACTGAACATTGGATTTGAATTGTTCACCACCACTAGACACTGAAAAGTCAGAAATTCTTGGACCAGATCCCTCATTTGCAAATCTGTCATCATATGCTTGATCACTGAGGCGCCCAGGACTGTAGATAATACTAGACATCTTCCCTTCATAACGAACTTTATCCGAACCAGGCTTCCTTGTCAAGGCAGCTGCTTGTTTCCCATATCGTCGATCCTCATATTGATAATCATATGGAGGACTTTGAGAATATGAATGATAAGAACTGGCACGTCTAGTCTCATCTTCATGAATTCTAGGGTTCTAGTTAATTGCAAATATAAAACATTTAGCATTTAAATTTAAAAAAAGGGTGAAATTAACTTGGATTATGAGGATACTTATCCAATTAATTATTTATCTCTAGCTGAATTCTTGGCAAATTGCTAAGGCATCATTTACTTCATTCAATTTAAAAATACTAAAGTTCCATTAAAGCTATATGCACAATACTGGAAATAAGATCAGGGTGATTTATCACCTTATTCATTTGTTTTTTCTTTATTTATATATTTTTGCAATTTTGAATTGAAATGAATATAATATATATTTAGAACAAAAGAATAACAAATAAATACCATACGCCACAAATATATCTACACACTGAATATTTCTTTTGCAGACCAAAAAAAGACACCAAAGACAAAACAATAAGCTATAATAAGTTAAAGAAAAAATAGCTATACAGAGATCCAGAGAAATAAATCAGTATCTAAGAATATGTTGCCTGTGCATCTCTTGGAGGTTTTTCTGAAGACTTCATTCCAGCATATCTTCTATCCACATATACACTCCTTATAAATTCCCTTATCTTCTCAACATTGCTGCAAAAGCATAATGTGATAATGTCATAGAAAAGGGAATACATATTAATATAGGTAAACATCAGTTTAATTAAATAGTTTTAACTGCAAACCATGTAATTGCACCTGTTATCTGGCAACCGCTGCCTTTGGAAGTCCCAACTTTTCAAGTACATTTCTCTTGCACGCTTAAATCAAAAAGCCACAGATAAATCACATTGCAACAAGGAAATGTAGGTACCTACAAAAAAAAAATTCACCCTTTTACCTGGTTACCTCCATTCTGAAGAACGTCAACTTCTTGTGAAGTGAACTTAGCCATTGACACAGACTTCACACGGTGAGTAAACTCTCGGCTGCATGACATGAAAATAAACAGATGATTTTAAGAATAATACAGTATCACCACATAGAACTACTACAACCCCAAACACAACCAAGCCTTTTCCCACTAACTGGCATGGAATTCATATTAAAAAGGAATGAATACTAATTATAGTATACAGAAAGAAAACTTAATACCTTGCACCATGATAACAAGGACAAATGATATCATTGTTTGATGAGTATATGATAGAAACCAAAGTTCAAATTCAAGGAATGAAGTACAGATCCTTACAGCATATGAAAATCTTTGATAAACCAGAGAATATAGCGCATTAACAGAGAAACAAACAAGATAAAAATCAGAAAAGAAAACACTGGAGAAAAGTACCGATGACACTAGGACAGTGAACAATCCTCCCCAGACCAAGGCTTCCTTCACTACTCAATATTGCTCTACACCCCCTCACGTAGTCCCTCCCCTACATGATTTCCATCATCATTGCACTAATGATTCTCCTACTCTCCTCCCCCCAAATTCCTCTAGCCAGTTGTCCATTTTGTTGAGCATTTCCCTCTCTCATCAAACCAATTCCACCACTCCCTTCATTCACCAAATTTTCACCACTGGCCCTGTTTTCCCCTCTTCTTCTCTCATACACCAACAGACCCTCATTACAGTTAGGCCCATTTTTCTGTTTGTTTCTTCTCCTTCTATATGTCTGGGGGTCTATGGTCCATCAGCATACAACAAAAGAGTAGTAGTCTAGTAGATGTTCTAGAAACACAAAAAAGGTTTATAATATTGATTATAAGTTTAACTCAGATTATATGAATATAATTCAATTTATTAAACATCACACTTAAATATTTCCTCTAAAAAGAAATAATTACTGCAAGGATTTCTTTTTTTTCCATGAATTCTATCTCAGGCTAAAATGCCCCCAGATAAAGCAGAATTCTATATGAATTCCATTCTGGAATGAAAGATTTACTCAAATTATTATCAAAAACTTCGGAAAAGATAGTTTAACCAAAAAAATGAGTATATTTATCAAAATAATGCATGTTCATGAGTATTTTCAATCACATGAGCATCTAGCATGTCATGGCATTGCAAACATGTTACAACTCACAAGTACATATATACAATGTAACAACTAGCTGTAACTTCACAGGCCTTCTTTTTTTTCTCAACTAAATCCCAATCAAATTTGCTCATTAAGGAATTGCAAATGATAAAATTAGGCCTCTTTCTTTAGATTTCTAGAATATCAAAAAGAAGGTATATAAAGCTGAGCTAGTAAAATGAAAAGGAACTCACTGTATTCCACTGCATGTCATACAAACGAAAGTCCAAAAATTTGTACATACATATTGTGGTCCCTGTTTAAATAAGAGAGACCAAGCATTCATAAGTTCTTTTCACAAACACCCCAGAAATCAAGAGTAACACCATAAATTATAAAACTATACAATCTTGCATAGGATGCTAAGAGAAAAAATCATATGATTAGTTTAAATTCTTTTATATATATATATATATAACATTTGCAAATGGTTATTATTAGGCTAATTTTGTCTAAACTCTATATCATTGTAATTTTGGAAATCCACAGAAATTAAAAAAAAAAGGTGGAACTTAAAAATTAAAAATCTAAAAGTCAAATTCTCGAAACGTTTCCAACCCTTCTCAGCTCTCAACAACTATCCCCACTTCAGAGCCAAAGGTTTTAAGACTTTAAGCTTCGAATTAATCACAAAACACAAAACCAAAACAAAAAGGAAATGAAACTAAAACTTACTTTCATACCAAGGAAGAAAGAGAAAACCAAATTCAGAAAAAGGAATAAATTTACCAAGCTATTGCAGTTGATACATCTTCTATTCGGCGGAAGCTTCATGAGACCCCTGATGATTTTCTCGTTCTTCTCTTCTTCCTTTCTGCTTCCCATTTCCGACCCCCAATTAGAAACCCTAGAAACTGCAATTGAAATCAGAAAGAGAAAAGAAAAAGAAGCAGATATTCGAATTTCAGAAACAGAGAACGGACAAATTCCACCACCGACAATCACGAAACGGTGGTGGCAGCGTTCGATCTAGGGTTTTGGGGGTTCCTGAATTGGCGAAAGGTAGAAGATGAAGAACGCAAAACCGCTTTGTGATTTGTTTGGTTCACATAAAATGGATGAATCATGGCACAAAGAATGCAAATAAAAGAAACGTTTCGTTCGTTATCATTTTTTAAAATTTAAATTTTGTCCGGAAAAGTTTAAATTGTGTAATTATTATTCACTGTTATTATTTCCCCTAAAGTAATAAAATATTAATATATTATTAATGTCATGAATCCCACATTAAGTATAATAGCATGTTAAATGTGATATTAAACTTTTGGGATGACCTAATAGACAAGCTTTTCGGAATGGGCTCATACTTTAATTATAATAATTTGTATTTTTAATTAAAGTTAAGTTGCAGAAAGGGTTATTTACTGGTTAGATCAACGTATAAATTGAAAGGGTTATTTACTGGTTTAGTGAAATTGTTAAAAAAAAAAAAAAAGTCACCACGGATGAATGCTAATACATTGAAAAGTTATTGTAGATATTAACTTTCTAAAGGAATCATAAAGTTATTCTATTGATATCTTTTATTCGATTAGAAATGTGAATAGAAGAACTAATCATATAATTTTCTACCACAGAGTAAATTATGGTAAATTAATGATATTATTGCTATTTAAATTACAATAATGTATTATTAAGTATTGTTTATTATCTATAATATTAGATATAAAATATTTATATTTAATATTATAACAAAATATTAAAAATATTTATATAATCACATATATAAAAAAAATTATTTAAAAAATTATATTTTAATAAAACTAAAATATTATATTACTAAGCTAGACTTTGCTTATAAATAAAGGATAAGATATTAAATTCTAATATCTTAAACATATAATTATATTATAATAATGAAAATAACTAAGAATATTGATGAAAATAGTGCAGATACAATTACTATTATTTTGATATATAATTAAAGTAATTATTAATTATTTTTATTTTTAAATATTAAAATATGTATTTTTTTTATAATTAAAAATTTTGTTATTTTATTATCTTGTGTTTATATATAACTTGTAATATATTTTTAAAATCTTACTTCTATTTAATAAATTAGTTTTTTAAGTTCAACTCTCTTTTCTTATTTTTATTTTAAATTTTTTGCATTGATATTCTTTACATGATAAAATTCATATTATAAATATTAATTTTTTTAGTATAATAAATAAAATTTTTATTATCAATATAAATTTTTCAAATAATTTTTTTAATATTGGTGTAATGAATTTTTTTAACAATTTTCTATTTTAACTATATCATAAAATTTCTTAGGTAGTTAATAATTATGAAAAATAAAAACTATTAAAATCATTTAATTATTTATCATATAAAAATATTTAAATTGAGTTATATTAAATTTTTTTAATTATTAAAAATATTTAATAACAAATTATTAATTTTTTAATCAATATTTTTAAACATTTATTAACAAAATATTAAAAAAAAATTAAAATTATTTTAATAACATATCCATATTGACAGGTATTTTTTTTTTATCTTAAATGATCTTTGTATAATTTAATAATGGTTTTAAGTATTCTTTTTATCATTATCTCTTCACAGGTGATGTATGTAAGATTATTTTAAATTAATTATTTTTATATTATTTACTAACAATAAATTTTTTTTTTAATTTACTTTCTTAAATAATGTGAAAATAATTTAAAATATAAAATAAAATTTTAATTTATTTATAAAATATAAATAAATAAAAGAATGAATATTTTTAATTAAAATTTTTTATACTATACTTTAATTTTAGAATAAGATTACTATGATGTTGTAAATCTTAATTTTTTCTTAAAAAAATAGAAAAAATCAAATTACTCCAAAAATAACTTTAACTAGAGTTATTTCGTTTAATAATTGTTATAAACAATTAAAATTTAAACTAACAGATTTTATATAGGTATATTATACGTTAATTTATATTTATTTTTTTAAGTATCAAAATTTTTTTAAAATTTTATGAAATTTTGTAAGAATAATTTATATAATATAGCTTATCAATTTAACAGTTGTATTGATGAAATTTAATTGATTATAAAAGTTAATAAGTAGAGTAACTCTGATTAAAGCTACTTCGAGAATAATTTTATTCCTTCTCTAGAAAACTCAATTCTTTAAAAGAAGATTACGCATTATGCTCTCATAACGGCAAATGCCAATGTTAATATCTATTTTTCATTTCATTTCTATTTTTGTTTTAGTTATTCTCTTTTTCATTATGGTTTTTGTTTTTTCTACTTTCATTCAATTTTTCAATTTCGTTTAAATAACATGTAAGTATTACTAACTAAAAACAAATAAAAGTTATTGTATTCGCTAACTATTTCTAAAAAATTACAATACATGTTGCTTAAAGAAAAAATAATTCAAAATTTTCAAAATCTTCTTTAAATATAATTTTAAAATTTATTTATGTAGATAAAATAGCAATGGTACCTTACACTTTTCTATATTCTTAATCTAATAATTGGATATTTAAAAAAAATATCCAACACCTTACATTTGAATATAATCGAATGTAAGCTACTATATGAAAGAAAATTTTCTCAAATATTATCGTAAATTTTTTTTACTTAATTATAGTTTTAAAGAATAACTTCTTATTTTATATAATAAAAATATATTCCAAAAATAAACTTCTAGAATATTTGAAGTGGTATATGACAATATTTAAAAAAAAAAGTAAATATACAGAATTCTTAATATATATATATATATATATTCAAATTATTTATTGAAAAGTTAAAATAGAATTTTTATTTTTATTGAAAATAAAAAAATTAAATAAAGATAAAACTTGAGGATTATTTTACATATTAAAATCAACTTATTTTCACATATGAAATGAAATGTGAATGCCAAACTTAACATATGATAAAATAAAAGATTAAATATATTTTGATAATTTTAAAATAATTAAATTTTAATTTTTGTTTTTTACTTTTAAAATTTTTCATTTAAATTTCTCACTTTAATAAATATTTTGATTATATTTCTAATTTAAGTAATATTAAATAAATTAAAATTAATTATTGTTAGAGAAAATTTTGATCATTTTATAAAATATCTAGATTATAATTATTAAATCGTGGTTAATTTATTTTTTATTTAATAGAATTTGGATTAACATCACGATCATAACAAAATTATTTTAGAAAATAAAAAATATAACATAAAAATTTTAAAATTGAAAGATAAAAATTAAAATTAAATTATTTTAAAAGATTAAAAATTTATTTAACCTACAATTAAATTAAATAGTTAGTTGTATTTTATAATAATCAATGCATTTCATATCTTAACAATTACTTTTATCTAATTGTTTAAAAATATTCTTAATGTTAATAAATATAAGTAAATTTATTTTAGTCTTTTAAAAATATTTTTTAAAATTATTTTAAATAAATTTAAAAATAAAATATAAATTAATACCAAAAAATTCTTTTAAAGAAATTTTCTACAAAATTTATTTTTAAAATAAATAAAATTTATATGTGATATCTATTTATGAATTAATATTGTTCAACAATTTATTATAAATTTATTATATCATATAATATACATATACATATATATAATCCTTTTTACAAATTAAACTTTTTTACTAACTTAAGTTTCATATAATTTTAAATTAATTTATTGCTTAATTTTTATCCAAAATTAATATCAATAGTAATATAAATATACTTAATTATTATAAATTTTACCTATTTTCACTTATTAACATTAAAATAATGTTTTTCCAATTTTATTTTATTTTAAAAATATTGTATACAACTTCAATATTTATCATATTATTCGTTGAATATATAAAATATAAAAAATATTTTTTTACCAATATATAATTTGAGAACAAGAACAAATAAAAGAAAATATTTTTTTTATTATTTCATTTAAAAGAAGAAAAGATAAAATCATCAATATGAGTCATATCTATAAACTAATACAATTGATTATAATTAAATTTAAGTTAAGAAAATTGGTCCAAACATTTTATATTTCTTAACTCGTTTAACTTGCAAATTAAAAAAGGTAAGTCGATTATAAATTAGTTCAACTTAAATTTTTTTCAAATTTACTATTAAATAATTTTTAAAATAAAAAATTAAATTTAAGTTCCTATATCATATGATTGTTAATTCTAAGTTTTGAATATTTTAAAAATTAAAATTATATTTCAATATTACTATTTTATCCAAACTTAATATTAATATATTTATTTATTAAAAACTTTACCTATTTTCACCATTTTGATTTAGTTTTAAAATTATTGTTTACAACTTTATCATATTATTT
This sequence comes from Canavalia gladiata, assembly GCA_037954105.1. Taxonomy (NCBI): domain Eukaryota; kingdom Viridiplantae; phylum Streptophyta; class Magnoliopsida; order Fabales; family Fabaceae; genus Canavalia; species Canavalia gladiata. Next base: position 36,786,339 of record CM075665.1, read on the forward strand.
GATAAATAAATAAAATATAAAAAAAATAATGTGTGTTTTACGCGATAATGTTTGATTTGAAAGTAAGGATAAATAAGAAAAAAAATATAACTTTTATATTCTCTTATTTAAAAGGAGAAAAAGTAAAGTTGTCAAAATAAGTCATGACTCATAATGTAACTTTACTTATTGTAAGTGAGCCTAAACTAATAAAATTGGTTCAAACATTTTGAATTGCCTAACTCGCAAGTTAGGGAAGGTGAACATATTATGAGCTAATTCAACTCTTATTTTTTCAATTTTACTATTAAATAAGTTTTAAAATAAAAAAATAAATTTAAGGTCTTATATAATATGGTTGCCAATTTTAATTTATGAATTTTCCAAAAGCTAAAATAAAATTTTAATATTATAATTTTATTTTCAATTTTTATAATGTTAAATTTTTAAATTTTAATACCAAATCTTAAATTCAATCAACACAAATTGCTTTCTACATTTTAATCTAATCTTGTTTGGCAATGAAGTGATGGTTAGGAAGGCAAAAGAATGAGAGGTAGTGGTGATTGTGATGGTAAATTTATGATGATGGAAATAGTGGCAACAAACATGATGGTAGTAATGGTTATATAGTGGTAGTGTTAAAGATATTAAAGTTATGATGATGGTGATAGTAGTGATAATTGTAATAATGATGGAAGAAATGACAGCCATAAACATGGCCATAACAATGATTATAATGATAACTATAATAATAATGATCATAATGATAATAAAGATGATGACGATAATGGTAATGATCATTATAAAGTTGCAATGACAACAATTTTTAAAGGAATCTAAGAAGCCACAATAGATTCCATACTATGTGAAGCTTCCTTACCATGGATCTATACAAGAAGAAAGAGAAGGAGAAACAACTCCAAATTCCTTGATATATTTAAAAATCTACAAATCAATATTATTTTTGTGGAGCCTTTGGAATAAATTCCTTCATATGCCAAGTTTATGAAAAAACATTAATCCAAGAAGAAGTAGTTGCAAGAGGATGAAATTGCTGCACTAACAAAAGAATGTAGTGCTTTTTGAAAAGGGAAGTTACCTCTTAAACTTAAATACTTGGACAATTTCAGTATCCCTTGCATTAAAGGGAACATGGTCATTGAAAAGGCCTTACTAATCTTGGTGCAACTATTAATTTAATGTTTATTTCTATCTTGAAAAGATTAGGAATTAGGGAAGTTAAGTTGACCATGATCTTTTTTCAATTAAGAAATCATTCAATAAAACATTCATATGGAATGGTGGATGATTTACTTATGAAAGTAGGAAAATTTATTTTCCTTGTTGATTTTGTAATCTTGGACAAAAAAAATGTTGAGTTTATCTTTAAGATAATATTTTTTGAAACTGCAAGAGCTTTAAATTATGTACTAAAAAGAAATTTATTTTAAGGGTGGATGAAGAACAATTAGTCATCAAACATTTTTATATTGAAGGTAAAAAGATAAGAAAAAAAGAATAAAAAGAACTTATCGCCATCATTTAATAAGCATAAGATAAAATATGCAATAAAAGAGGATAATATTAATGGACATGAATGCTCCCAAATTGTGGAAATGTTCTAAACTTAGATTTATAGCGAAAACATGTATCACTTGTAATAAAATTAGGTTAGATGTCGAGCCTATATTGTAGCCTTCTAACCCACATTGTAGCGTGATGGATAATGTTCCTTAGTTCTCTCTAGAGTCCACATTATAGTATGGCTCCCATGTGGTGACTGCAGAATTTTATGGTCAATGTTGTAGCGTAGACTTGCTTTGTTGTAGTGCCATCCAATGTGGGCTACTCTTCTCTACCTCTGACATTATGGCATAGGTTAACCATTTTGTGACGTAGCTCTTAGTTTGCAACTTCCTACATCAAGCATAAATTAAAAAAATTAGAAAAATTTAACTAAGTCCTAGGAATTCAAATTTCTAATAAAGAGAAAATAACTAAATGAAAAAATAATAATACATGAACTAACTATGCCTAAATTCAAAGGAAAATAAACCAATAATAACAATTATGAAGAAAGTTATCATGGACCATCGCTTGGATAGTGATAGATTGGAGAGTATTTTAAACTACTCTTAGATCATCTTCATAACCACTCTCCAAACTATTTTTTTAGTGTAATAAGTCATACCATGACTTTCTAAAGTAGAATCTTCACGATTAGCACTCAAATCAATACCTTCTCATGATTATAAAGTTTCATAATTTTCATAAGTTTTGAGGGATTTATTATCATTAAAACCTTTTTATTACAGAGAGATTTTTCTCAATAATCTCCCCTTTTAGTAATGACAAACTTATCAAAACAAAAATTTGTAAGTTTACGAGAAACATAAAAGATTTTATGAAGGAGTTCCCTTAAACACCTAACATTTCCCTTACTTTAAGGTTACTTATTTATGATAAAATAGATTGTGAATATTGAATTATGTCTGAGAATTCAAAATCCAAAATAAATTATTTTGTTTTTAGCTAAAAGGTAATTTAGTCTAAAATAGTTCAAAAAATCAAAAATAAAAGTAATGGAAAAAATAAAACAAAATAAATAAATAAATAAAAATAGAAAAAGATGAGAAAAAAAGAATTAGAAAATGTAGAAGAATAAAAAAGGGAAAAAGGAGAGAACCCACCAAAATTATAAAAAAAAAGGTATATATAATGGAGGAATTCAGAATTTTCTAAGGTAGGACCTAAAAGACTCTCTACTTCTGCACCCAATTCAGTCCTTGGCCTTCATTGAACCAGTTCTTTATCACCTTCCAAAGTGCTATCAAGTGGAATTCGGAACACAACAATGGAGGTTAGATCCAACTTTTATTCTGCTTAATTTTCTTGCTTCTTCTCAGATTTCCAAGTTCATCTTCATCTCTGTTTTTATTTTTCATTTTTGATTAGCAAATGATCTCTGATTTTGATGATTTTTGTTGCATTCTCTTTGTCTTTCTCTCTAGTTTCTAGAATGATATTATTTGTCTAATTTGGATCTGAAATGAAATTTATATTACCTGATTACTAAAGCATGTTCATCTTGGTGCGCAAATGAACCTAGCTTGTTTGATTTATGCATAACTTGTCCATTTCTAGTTTGATTTTTGTCAAACTTATTTTGTTTGATTCCTATAATCCATATATTTCAATTGGTTAGTTTTAATCTTTTAGATCTACCAAGAAATATTTTCGAAAAATTCTGAGATTTGAATTCAAATTTTGGTGTCAAAATCTCTTGTGTTCTTGAGGTTCATCTTCGTCTTTGTTTATAGTTTTCATTTTTGATCATCCAAATGTTCTCCGATTTTGGTAATTTTTGTTGCATTATCTCTGTCTTTCTCTTTAGTTTCTAGAATAATATTATTTGTCTAATTTGGATCTGAAATGAAATTTCTATCGCCTGATTACTAAAGCATGTTCGTCTTGGTGTACAAATGAACCTAGCTTGTTTGATTTGTGCATAACTTGCCCATTTCTGGTTTTATTTTTGTCAAACTTGTTTTATTTGATTTCTATGATCCATATATTTAAATTGGTCAGTTTTAATTTTTCAAATTTACCAAAAAATATTTTTGAAATATTCGGAGATTTGAATTCAAATTTTGGTGCCAAAATCTCTTATGTTCTTAAGGTTCATCTTCATCTTTATTTTTTGTTTTCATTTTTAATCAGTCAAATGATCTCTGATTTTGGTTTTTTTGTTGTTGTGTTCTCTTCATTTTTCTCTCTAGTTTCTGGAATGATATTATTTTTGTAATTTGGGTCTGAAATGAAATTTTTATCACTTGATTACTGAAGCATGGTTGTCCCAGTCTGCAAATGAAACTAGCTTGTTTGATTTGTGCATAACTTGCTTATTTCTGGTTTGATTTTTGTCAAACTTGTTTTTTATTCCTATGATCTATATCTTTAAATTGATCGATTTTACTTTTTTAGATCTACCAAAAAATATTTTTGAAAAAATTCTGAGATTTGAATTCAAATTTTGGTGCCAAAATCTCTTGTGTTCTTGAAGTTTTTGTGTAGATCTTGTTCTTTTAACCTTGTTTAGGTATTATTTTTCATGTGTTGATCCTTCTATATGTATTCCTTTCTTATTTGTTTGTGTTTGTATGTCGTCCTTTCTAAATCAAATCTTCAAAAATTTAATTTTTCTAGAAACACTTTTCAAAGCTTCTAGGAATCCCAAGTCTCACACACTGAGCTCTAAATAAGAACTAGTGGTTTCACTGCTGTTCGATATTTAGAGATTCATATAGGTCCTAGTGCAGCCTTAGTTGTGTTAGACCTTGTGCATATGTGGATTAAGAATCCTTTCTAAATAATTTTCGGAAAGAACATCATCGTTTTGGGAATCCTAAGTCTCACACGATGAGCTCTAAATAAGAACTGATGGTTTCACTACTTTTCGATATCTAGAGATTCATATGGGTCTCAGTGTAACTTTAGTTGCCTTGGACTTTGTGCACATGTGGACTAAGGATTCCTCCGGGATATCGGAAATGCTTTCAAAATCACCCCTAGAATTCTTTACCTCCGAAGGTTAAGCCTTCAAATCAGAACTACGTAGCCTTGAGTTTTCCATTGTACCAGAGAATATGTAGGAGCGGGATCAAGTCTTATCAAGATATTTTTATACAAACCTATTTATTTTTATTCTAAACTAAAAGGATCAAACAGTTTTCAAAAATATCAAAATCACACACTTAGTTTAAAGGTACCGTTTTTCGGAACGAGCGAGTAGGGTGCCTAACACCTTCCCTACTCGTAACTGACTCCTGAACCTAGATTCTTCCTCAGGTTAGGATTTTTCCAAATGTTTTCCCTTAAATGAAAATTTGGTGGCGGCTCCACTTATCAAATAAAATTCTTTTCTAAAATTTCAATGAATTCATCATCTCATTGTAATTACGGTTGCGACATAGATACTTAGAGAAAGTTAGTTATCTAAAGTTATGAGAAAATCACATAATGTTTCAATCATATTAACTTAAAAAAAAACCATAATTAGGATGTCACATTATAATTTTGATTAATAATTAAGTAGACAATATAAAAAACATTGAAGTTAAACTATTGAATTATTCAAGGAAGTGGCCTAGATTAATACAAGTAAAATTAAAATAACCAAAACATCATCAAAATATTTATGCTAAAGTAGTATTAATTTCATAAATGTAGATGTAGATGTTTGATCAATAAAATGAAACTTTTATTCTCTAAACTTGTTGGTAAGTGGCTAATAAGAGACAATAGTTGTAATAATAATTTGTGACAATAATTTCTTTTATACCTTTAATTGGCTTTTATTTTTCTAGTCGTTGTTTCATTATTATTTAATTGTTGGAGAGCTAATATTTGGCCATTGTGTACTTATTAGTCGTTAAACAATTATTTTCTAGTCATTGGATATTGAATTACTAAATGTTGTAGTATTTTATGATCGGATGCAACTTTCCATCTTTCCCATCTATGTTACATATAACACATGCTTCTAAGTATTTAATATAGATCTCTAAGCTCTTCTACTCACTTTCTATTTTTCTCCTCTTAATTTTGGGTAATATTGTATGAGACTCCAGCATGTGTTGGTTCTGAGTGTGCAATTCATTGTGTGCTGCTGTATTAACCTTGAGGAGCAATACCAGAATTAGATTGAACTAATGGTTTGCTAGAATTTTACTTTCAAGGCAGTGGTTCTTCCACAACACAACATCTACTTTTCCTCACATTTTGAAAGAAAAATCTCTATGGTGTTGTTATACAATAAGAATGTGCTATCTGAAATCTCCTGTCTTGAATATTTGGATGGGACTAACTACAAACAGTATCACAAAAGTTGCTTATCTTCCTTAAGAAACTTGAGATTAATCAGGTACTATTCATAGGCCTTCCACAAATGCTAATTAATGATGAAACCAATGATGACACTATAGTAAAAGTTGTTAACGACCTAGAAATCCATGAAAAACATAATAAACTGGTACATGGTCACATTCTTAATCACATGTATAACAATCACTTTGATTTATTTGTGTCAAACAAGTTAGCAAATTCCATTTAGGAACATAGGTACAAGTTCACGTGCATGAGAACTTAGTTGTTGACATACTGAATTAAAGAACAAAGATGTGAGAAATTCCACGAGCCAATGTTCTACTAGAAAAATTCTCTCCCTCATGGAGCGATTTCAAAAATTATTTCAAGTACAAGAAAAAAGATTTTAACTTACAAGAACTCGTCAATTACATGAGAACTGAAGAAGAAAATTTCCTTAAAGATAAGTATCAAGATAACTCTCAACATTTTTCAAATGCTAACTTAGTTGAGTTTGGTGATGGTTCCTATAGAAACAAATTTCAGAAAGAAATAAAAACCTTATGCACAACAAGTCGCATGACAAAAATAAAAGCAACATACAACATGTTGGAGTTTATAAAAAGGCATTATCATGCTTTGTTTGTGGTAAGATTATTATGAAGAAATCATTACTATAGTGGTGGTGAAAGAAAATTTGGTAAACAACATAACTGAATGATCCTTGTCATAGAAGCAAATAGACACATCTATGAAACCAAGGAGCTCTTTTAGAAATCTGAAGAAGCCAATGACAGAGACATAATCTACATGGGAAACTCTAGAACTGTTGGAGTATACAGTAAAGAAAAATTTATATTGAAATTAACTTTTGGAAAAGGTTATTTGAATGAGAGTTTGTTTGTTTTCAACACCATAGAGAAAATTAATAATGTTTCTACTTCTTTTATTTTCATTGTGCAGTCTATTGATATTTAGCATGGTAAACTAGAACATCTTAATTTATTTTCTATGAAAAGACTTAAAGATATGAACATATTACCACTAATGGATGAAAAGAATAACTCAAAATGTCCTATATGTGTGGAAGCTAAGCATGCTAAAAAAAACTTTTAAATTAGTAAATAATAGATAAATTAAAATTTTAGAATTGGTGGATTCAAACTTGTCAGACTTTAAAAGTAGAGTTAATATAAGAGAAAAAAGTATTATATCACTTTTGTAAATGATTACTCTAGGTACACTAAGGTTTATCTCCTAAGATCGAAAGATGAAATTGAAATAACCTTTTTAGAATATAAGGCTGAGGTAGAAAATCAGTTAAACTGTAAAATTAAAAGGATTTATATTATATAGAGGTGGTGAGTATAATACAACTAGCCTTAAGGAATTTTGTGAGAAAAATGGAATTGTACATTATTTTACTACACCTTATTCAGCTTAACAAATTGGTATAGATGAAATAAAAAATAGAACATTGAATGATATGATGAATTCCATGTTGCTTAATTCTAGTATACCAAATTACATGTGGGAAAGTTATCTTGACTACTTGTTATATTTTACACAAAGTACCTCATAAACATCTAGACAAAGCGCCTTATGAATTATGAAAAGGTTATTCACCAAGCTTACAACTTTTAAAAATATGGGATGCTTGGCTAAAGTTGGAATACTAGATTTTAAAAGAGCAAACATTGGTGCTAAAGACTATTGATACTGTTTTTTTTTAATTATGCTCATGAGAGTGCTGCATATAGATTTATGTGCTTGAATAATAATATTATTATTGAATCCAGAGATGCTGAATTTTTTGAAAATATATTTCCTTGTAAGAAAATACTGTTGTATCTATGGATATTTTTTCACCTACATCTATGGATAATTTTGTTGTTCCTATATCTATATTTGAAAATGATAGCATTATAATATGTTTATACATAGATGATATGTTGATATTTGGAACTAGATAGAATGTAATAAATAAAAGTCTTTTTTAAGTTCCAAATTTGAAATAAAGGTCTAGGTGATGTTGATTCTGAGAATTAAAATAAGAAAGACAAAAGATGGATTTACTCTGAATCAATCATATTATGTTGAAAAGTTGTTAAATAAATTTAACAGTTTGGATGTAATGGCCGCTAAAACTCCTTGTAATGTAAGTATGAGCTTGAAAAAGAATATTACTAATGAGGATGTATCTCAATTTGAGTACACAAAAATTATTGGTAGTATTATGTTTCTAATAAATTACACTAGACATGATATTGCATATGTTGTGAGTAGATTAAGTGGTTATACTCATAATTCCAGTGATGAACCTTGGATTGCTTTGTATCGTCTTCTAAAATACTTAAAAGGTAATATAAATTTGAGCTTGTATTTTTCTAAATTTTCTTCAATGTTAGAAGGATTTTGTTATGCTAATTGGATATTAGATAAGATGAGGTAAGCTCTACTAGTAAATATGTTCTCACCTTAGGTAGAGGTGTCATCTCTCGAAAATCTGCAAAACAAACTTGCATGGCTCAATCTATTATGGAATTTGAATTTATTGATCTTGAGTTAGTAGGTCAAATAGCAGAATGGATAAGAAGTCTCCTAGAAGATATATCTTTATGGGTAAAACTTACACCAATTGTATCACTTCACTACGATTCACAAGTAGCAATTGGAGTAGCTAACAAGTGATTACAATTGAAAGAAAAGACACATGTTAAACGTAGTGTTGTTAGGCAATTGATTAAGAATGGTGTAATTTCTCTAGAATATGTAAAAGTGGAAGAAATCTTGTTGAATCTTTTACTAAAGGATTAAATAGAAAAAATGGTCCTGGATTTGTCAAGGGGGATGGACCTTAAGCCTTGATGGTGAGGAAAGTATGATGAATACCCAATTGCTGGTCAAACTAAGTCATATAATTACTCTTTTACATTATGGTTCTATCCTTATGTCATAGGTAATGCTCTTTTAAAGTAGATATATTGTACCTTAACTCAAAACTTTATCATGGAGTCTCTACCTTGGTGTTAAAGTGTGTTGTGGGGGTTTCAACTTATTTCAACTAAGTTCAAGAGTAATCCACTTATTTGACAAAGTTGTTATCTCACTCTACTATGTGTTAATTCAATCTTCAAGACATTGTTAATACTTAATCACAAAAGTAACCTTATTTGCTCAAAAGTAACCTTATTTACTTAGAACCTTCCTATCACTTGCAAAACCATTAGTGGGGGATTGTTGGTAAATGGCTAGCAAGTGACAATAATCTGCGACAATAATTTGTTCTATACCTTATTAACCTTTATTTTTCTAATCGTTGTGTCATTATTATTTGATTGTTGGAGAGTGAATATTTGGTCATTGTATATTTATTAGTCGTTAATCAATTATTTTCTAGTTGTTGGACATTGAACTATTGAATGTTGTAGTATATTATGGTCAAATGCAACTTTCCATCTGTGTTATATATAACACATGTTTCTAAGTATTCAATATAGATCTCGAAGATCTTCTACTCACTTTTTATTTTTCTCCTCCTAATTCTGGCTAATATTGTGTGAGACTTTAGCACGCATAGGTTCTGAGTGCATAGTTCCTTACATGCCGCAGTGTTAACCTTGGGGAGCAATATTGGTATCAGGTTGCACCAGAGGTTTGTCAAAATTATTCTTTCAAGGCAGTGGTTCTTCCATGATGTAACATCTACTTTTAATGACAAAACATTTCCTAAGGATTAGGGAGGAGTGGGCTATCATAGAATAATCATCATCATTCAGACCTATTCCTAGGTGATAAGTTATTGGAGCTAAAAGGAGAAGAAGGATAAGAATCAATATCATCACTCATCCAACATTAAAAATCTTTTTGTCTATCCAAAATTTTCTTGTCATCTATGGAACATTTCTTCTATCGTGCCTTATCTTTCATAGTTATCCTTTGATTCTCTCCAATTGTGGCAAGAAGGTGTTCAAAAATTCCAAGGATGGAAATAATAGAGAAGATGGATTCTCTTGCATCATACTAGGACCATGAGTGGTATTATATATAAAAGAGTGTAGAAATTGATTACCAAAATGAATAGGGCTAAGAGGGGTTTCTTGTTGATCAATTTTCTCATAAACTATTTTTTCACCACTTCTCTTTTTTCCTCAATAGTTGACACTTCAAAAGAGATTTCTTTGTAAGAAGATCCAAAGATTGATATTTTTGAAGAGTAAGGTCTTTAGCAGCCTCTTTAGCAACTTTCTACAGAAATTAAGAAAGATTATCCATCATATCAGTACTTGCTTTCTAGATTGGAACACTAGGAATTTCATCCCCTTGATTTTTAGCAACTTGTTTAGGGACTTCCTCCCCTTATTTTTCATATACTTTCACCTAATCTTCAGTGCTTTCCTTATTCACCATATAATTAATCTCTTTCTAAACAATGGAGAAAATAATTATGTACTTCTCCTCTTGATACATGCTCTCTCTAGCCTCTCAAGTTCTAACCTCAAATGCAACAATTTTGGCTAGTTCTATAGCTACTTCTACAATGTAAATATTAGACACAACTTTTATATTTTTCTTTTTTTTAGTAAGTTTCTTTTTCTTTAACAAGATTGTTTTTATGGTGATTTTATTCTTATTAGAAGAGAAGCTTTGAGCAACTTTTTTAGTAGCAGCAACCGTATGCTTTAGATTATTGTTGCACCAACAACAACATAAAAAACAAATATATGATTAATTAAATATGATTTAAAGTCAACTAATAATAATCAAATATTATTAATTTAATTTTAATGATATAAATAATGAAATGTAATTTATATTATGATTTATTTTCATAGTTTTAAAAATATATGACTTTTTTAACATGGTTAAATTATAATATGTATATATTCATCATGATAATTAGAATAGAGGTGAACATTGGTCGAAACAAAGATAATGATTCATCTCAACTTTCATAGACATGCCTTCTGTATTTGAATATAAGATATTTTTTTTATTATCTATACAAACTTATCATAGGTGATACGTTAACTATTATCCCAAGGATTATTGGTGGCTACCCAAGTTCCCAGCAAATTTCTATGGCTAGCATAGTTAACCTAGTAATTAAATGGTTTAACCTTTATGCCTTTAAGTGCATTATCTAATCTTGAAATTGATAAGAGGCCAATTTACGTTATATTAATATAGGATAAATATATGTTATCCACGATCATGCATAGTAAGAAAGGTTTATGAAAGAACATTGGGAGATAATTACCTAGATCTTTTGGAAAATACTAGATAAGAAACCTTCAAAATAGTAAATTCAAATAATTATGTTGACCTTAAAAGCCATGGTTTGAAAAAAAGAAGTGAAGTTTGGAATAGTTTGGTTGATATTTGGTTAACTCTTAAATGAAAAAATAAATATAAGGCCAGATGGAGGAATAAGACATCTAAGTCTAATTTTAGGTTACACATTGGATATTTAATAATTTTCGACAAACATAAAAAAAATAGTGTGCATTAGTTTTCATGCTATAGAAATATATTAGCAAATATACGATATATTATTACATATGTTATTAATGGAGACAAAGTTGACACGTCCTATTTCATTCGTAGAACTATATTATTATACTCATAAAAATAAGATGAGGATATAAAAAATCGTTATTTTATTTTAAGGATTGTCAATGATTTTTACAAAGCAAATACAACATGTATATATATAGAAGAAATAGAAATTAATGGTTATTTATGATATATAATTTTAGCTAATTAAGGCAATAAAATAAATGCTAATTTACTGATAAAAGACTAAAATATAGATTATTGATTTTATGTCGTAACCATTGAGAAACATAATGATTGATTAAAATTGACTGAAAGATGAGAATATCAAATCAAATCAAATCTTAATAGCCTGCAGTAAACATAATAAGGCTTGGATATTGATCTAATATCCCTTGTTAAGATTATCTTCTTGAATTGGATGAGCTTGTATTCTCTACTCTAATTTTACATAGAAGAGTGTTAAAATGATGTTGCCCAATTTTCTTAGTGAAAATATCTGCTTATTGTTGATGGGAGGCACAAATGCCAAATTTAGAACCTTGGTTTGGACCTTTTCACGAACAAAGTGATAATCTAATTCTATATGTTTAGTTCTTTTATGAAACACAAGATTTCTAGCTATATGCATAACAAAATTATTATTTCAAAAATAGATCAGTTAGTCTGGGAACTACTAAAAATATATCCTTGAGTATATTTTCGAACTAGATGATTCTTTTGTTGTCTTGGTCGTTGTCCTATACTTTGCTTTTGCAGATCAAAGTGCCATTGTTGGTTGTTCTTTGATTTCCAAGTTAGAGGGGCATCTCTAAGAAAAGTTACAAACCTTGTTATAAATCTCCTTGTTGTGTAACAAGTTCCCCAATCAGCATCACAGTATCTTGTAGAACTAATTTGTTATTATAGGGATAAAATATTCCTTGACTTGGTTCTTTACTAAAATATCAAACAAGTTGCTTTTTAATCTCCATTTGTGGTTTCCACAGATCTTTTAAGTATTGCTTAAGTAAATGAACTCCATAGGCTAAGTTTGGTGTGGTTAAAGTTAAGTATAAGAGTCTTCCAATGAGTTGCCTATAAGTCGCTGCATCTTCCAAAGGCCCACCAATGTTTGCTGAGAGTCCATCTTGTTATGGAATATGTCTTAGTGGGTTTTGCTTAATCTAAACATGTTTATGTTATTATATCTTTTTGCATATTTGTGCTGACTTATGTAAATCCCCTTTTCACTTCTCTTGACCTCTAGATAAAGGAAGTAATAAAGTGGTCCTAAGTCCATGATATGAAAATAACCTTGGAGGTATTTCTTAAATTTCTTACACACTTCTCCATCATTTGGTGGAGATTCTGCATTGGTGCCACCTATAGGGATCTCTGTATCATATAAGCTTGTACACCATTACGGATAACTAGGATCATTTTCTATGTCATCGATTAACATGATTATACTCAAGTTTGCATGACAATGTTGAAAAATCATGGATGCTGCGAAGGCATGCTTAAGTCTAGCATGGCCATGTGACTTCCTCGAGGGGCATTTTGGTCTTCCATTGCTCATTTTCTTTTTTTTATATCCTCTTTATCCTTTTTATATCAAAATACACCTAATTTCTAATTCTTTTATTACGTGACTATTCCTTAAAGAAATAAGAAAGATTATATGAAATTACAGTTAAATAATTATTAATTATACGATAATTATAACTAATTTTTTGTAAATAAATTAACAAAATGGTGATTCATCAATAAAATTATTCAGTTATTGGATATTGGAACTAATTAAGGATAATAAGGAAATCCCCAATGTTAATGGCCATAGGTTCAATCATTATGAAGAAGGGATTGCTCAAGACAACAACATATGCTTCTAAAAGATTGGGAAACCACCGTTTATGGTTCGTTACAACCATTGGATGAAAATATGTAAGACTCCTAACATTAGACAAACATAGTAAAATGAGTAAAATTACCTATTCGATAACAAATCAAGCATCATAGGAAAAAATAACTATGATAACAAGACCTTACAAAAAAAAAAGGAAATTTAATGAAGTCATTTTAACATCTACATTTAATTTAGTATGTCTACATGACTAGAATATTAAGTTATAAGAAGGAGGCCCTTCCCAACCAACTCTTTTACCTATAACCTTTATCTTCAATTATTTGTTGTACTTTTATAATTCCAATCTAAATTATTAAAATGGTGGAAATCTAAGTTTGAGGAAGGAAGATTATTCTCTCCATTTTTTTTTTGAAAAAACATGCATGTTTGAATAATAATCCTAACTATTTGGTATATTGGTAATTTAATATTTAAGGAACCCTTAAATGTTTGAGAAGAAACTAATTGAATTTATGAAAGAAAATGGAAATTTATTATTGAATAATTAATGACTAGCACATACTTCTTATTGTTTTATTTTTCAATTAAAGACAACTTTAAAAAAAGGTGAGATTAGAATTTAATATGGATTTCACTCCACATCTCTCTTTGATATTGAGTGAGTCCTCTGTAACTTATAAATTTTAGAACTTACTTTGCAATCTTACCAATATTATTTTTAAATTTTATTTCATATAATATGTCACAACCTTCCAGATTACCTACATTGCTTCTTACTTTACTTATTGGTTATTCATTATATCAACATACTATTAAGCAATAACTGTATCAAGGTCCAAATTACTCATTGGACTCAAGTATAAGTTGAGATTATTGCATCGTATACAATAATAATCTCCACTAATCTAAAGTTGGTCACCCTCATAATATACAAATGCATGTGGGCCTAAACATCTTCACATCTTTATCAAAATAATAAGGGTACCGGGATCCAATTTTAAATCACAGTGTGCCTTTGACAACACTAAAATTATCATCATCCTCATTCCACAACGTTCTGAAATTACTCGACCGGTAATGATAATCTTCAGGTCTTATCGAGACGGTTAAGTTCGATTAGAGCAGTCCTAGCTACAAGGAGCAACCCTAGGCTGCTGGGAGGCTCAAACCTAACTCACGTATTCTCTGGGCTCGGAAGTTTCCATTATCATGAACTCTGATCTACTTCCATGTGAGCCAGCTCTTATATTTCCCAGTTTTCTTTCACAGAAGGGCTTGCACCTATTATAATTTATAAAAATCACTTTTATGCAAATGATACATGTTAGCTAATTATTCTGATTCTTATCTCAATCACACTTGAAGGTCTCACCTTCTCCTCAAGGGTCAGGACCTCATATCCCTCAATCAATTATTTTATTGTTCAACTATATATATATATATATATATATATATATATATATATATATATATTCTACGTTTAATTATGTACTTTTTACCAAATTAAACAAGATTTCCCAACCTCTAAGAAATATTCTTTTAAACTTAAACCAATAATTTTATAATAATTTTATAAATTAACTACTAATATAATCTCTTCCAGTTTTTTATATTTTATATGGTTATACTAAAGTATAAATATAATGGTATATATATATATATGTATATATACATAAATTCAATTAAATACTAACTTATATATACCGTAAAATTTATTGGAGGGAAAAGTAATATCTATTATAAGATATTAGATTTTTGAACATTTTTATAAAATAGTAAATAGTTCTATTTTTTCACCAAACTTTTAATTGGATATCTCCCTATATTTACTATACGAGAATATATCTATATAATAAAATTTATTGCATCTTCTATTTAATTTTTTTTTCTAATTGCTCCACGTTTATATATTATAACTCCTATAATTTATATTAATTTATGTAAAGGTATATTATCTTATAATACCTACAAAATTTATTAACGTAATTCATATATATATATATATATATATATATATATATATATATTTCTGGGCACCTAAAATTTTTATATCACACTCTCACCTAAAATTGATCAATTTAATTCCTAACCAATTCAATCACCAATTTATAATTATATAATATTTTATCTACATGAAAATTTAAATCTAATCATAGATGAATTTTAAACTATCCAGTAAAATTTTATTCTAGAGTAAGGAGACTTTAGAACTACCCCTATAAGCAATTAAATTTCATCCAAAATTAAATTAATATATAATTAAACCCAAGTTCTAAATTTACCATACAATTAATAAATTTTATTCTACCTGAAATTTGAAAACCAGTATAATTCTTTAAATTTGTTTTGACAAGATTTGTACCCTCTACTGTGCCTCCATCTACTTGATGCTTGCCCAATACAATTTTGTTTTCGAAATTGTAATCTCTCGATTTCACTTTCAATTGCAATTGTTCCCCACTACCCTACCAGGTGGTAGCATACATGCTGCCACCAAATGCCTTTTCTTTTTTTCTTTTTTAGATATTACATAGTACAACATGTCTTTGTCTAACATTAGATGTCTAACATTAGATTTAGTGTATCATTTAATTATCTTTTTTTAAGCTTTAAAAGTATTAAAAGAAAATTGAATTCTTCGGTAACCTTTACAATTATTTAATGATACTTATAGGTACGATTGAATTATAATTGTAACAATTAGGAAAATAATGATATGTACATCTTTAAAAAAAGTGAGCAAAGAAAAAGAAAGAGAAAAGAATAATGTCGATAAGGAAATAAAGAAATTATTAAAAATTTTAAAAAATAAAAAAAATATAAATACTAAGAACTTAAGAGATAAGAATAAATAATAATAAATAATAAATAATAATTTTTTTTTGTGTTTTTATCCTTTTTCATATTCCATCTTTTATTTGATAAAATTTCAAAATAAGTTACAATCAAAACAAATATCTTTTTATTTTTATATGTGTTTAAACATTTAAGTGTGAAGACTTAAAGTTTATTGATAAATCTATAATTGTATACTATTATGAGGGACAAATAGTAACTTTGACTAAATACCTCTAGATACTTGAGAGATGATTAAATGAGTGATCATCTACAATTGTAAAATTTTACTTTAGGAATCTAATATTTTAATTAAATTATTATTAACTATTCTTAGATGGTAACTATACGAGTTTATTGTATATATTGAATTTTTTCAATATTTATTTTAATTATACTACATTTCTATTTTTTTACATGAATTATTTCTTGAAAAAAAATGATGTTTAAGTTTAAAAAAGTTAATAAACTACCTTTTTATTAATTTATCTATAAAAAATTTAAACTATTTATACATAATTAAAGCTTTAATTCGTATAAATGTTCATGTAATTTCTCTTAATTGTTTTTTATAATAATGAAAAGCAAAAGATTTGAGATTAAGGTAAAAAAGAAGCTAAAAAAAATACTCTAATAAAAGGATAAAAAGGAAAAGACACATTTAAATTTTAGGTTTGAACTCTTAAAAATATAAGTGGTTTGCATCGATCTTACCTAACTTGACCATGCTCATTTAGCAATTGAGACTTCAAACTAAACGATATACATCTTATCTAATTTAAATATATGTATCTTATTAGTAAGATTTGAGATTAGATCTATTATGATAAAGAGTTAAGGAAGCAAATCCTTCATCTTTAACTATAAAAAGGACACAAACATCAATATACATACAATATTATCCATTAGACTCACTTCCTTAATAACAATTATTCCATCGTATCCTTTTTTTTTTATCTTTTTTCTTTTCATAGTATCTTTTCAAGTTTTGAAAATTTGAGATGTATAATAAATCTAAATTATTTTATCTCTTATTTCAGATTATAGATTTTTTTTTCTTAGATTAATTTGTGATTTATTTTTTATTATGTGTAACTAATTTTCTTATTCTGAAAATTTTGTATATCTTATGATATGATCAATTGAATCTTCTTTTCCTTTCATAAATATGTTTATTCTATTTCTATTTACTAAATTTCTAAGAATGAATCAAATCTAATAATATTTAGTTATTCAAGTAAGTGACTATCATGCCATTAGTTGGTTGATAAATCTATATGATAAATCAAACTTAATATTTTGAAAGATTAATTATATTTTTAGGTTTAAATCAATTATTTAATTAATAAATTTGTTGGTATTTTATATTTTTTTTAATTAATTTACATGATCGTTGAGATGATAATTTAAAGGAGAAGGATACTATAATTGTATGATTATTGTGTAGTAATATAAAATTAAAATAAATAATTAATAATTATTTAACAAAATTCTTAAAGGATTTAGAAATAAAATTGTGTAAAATCATAAATGAAATTAGAATTCTAAATTATTCCTTAATCATTTGGTTAATTTTGAGTATTTTTGTCTTATTTTCTTAGTTGTTATTTATTTAATTTTTACTTAAAAGCAATCATTTTTTTAATGAATTTAAAATTAAAAATAATTAATTAATTATTTTTTAGGATTCGTTAGAATAGTATTTAAAAAATAATACTAAAAAATTTAAACAACTTTAAAAAATAATCTCCTAAAAAGTAATTCGCCAATTGATATTCAAATGAAATTTTTATGTGAAACTAACAATATGTATGATCCATAAAATTGTTCTTCAAATAATACCAACTTCAACTGATTGTATTTAGGTGGATTTTAATTACTCATCAGTTAGTTTTACTGTATAATAATTAAATTCTTATTTAAGTAAAATTTTCTTCCTTAATATTTAATTATTCAAATTTTTGTCCTTGATTTTTTTTTCTAGTTTTTAGAGTATTAACAACTTATAACTTTTTTCTTTAGTTATGAAAATTTAAAATCTATCAATTTAAAATTTTAAAATATTTTTTTCTCCTTTTAATTTCTTGGCACATTACATATAAAACAATGTCAAATGAACAAATATTAGAGAAACCTGAAATTAAAAAAAGTGTCAGTCTTCGTCATTTATAATAATTTGACATGCATTATTATTCATCTAATAAAGAAAGAGAATATTTAAATTGTGTTTTAAGGACACAATACTTTAATTGGATGGATGACAAGCATAAATATTATTAAATGAATATAAAAAATATGAGATAACTATTTATCAGTGCAAGTATAATTTAACATAATTAATATAGATGATCATTAGTAAAGTTAAAATGTGATATAAAATGTAAAAATGATATACGGTCCAGTTGATTGATAGATGGTGTACTAATATATTATTTGACTTTTATTTAATAAAAGATAAGTGTAATCGTTGATTTGCATAGTAACATCTATTTATTTTTATTCTATGTTTTAATATTTTAACAATTTTAAGTGTTATAAATATTTTAATTTTTATTAATTATTTATGATACTTAAAATTATTAAAAGACAATATATTACTGGATGAATATACAATAATTATTATTCTTTGATAAAACAAATCTAGGATCAAGACATAAGTACAACTCAATACATTTTCTTGTTTCGTATCTCACACATGATACATTAAAGAAGATTTTTGTGGATTATTGCATTATTTGTCTCAAGAGTAAAATGGAAAGTTTGTAGACTAAATTAACTACAAAATTTTAGAAGTATATAACAATTTTTTCATACATGGAAACCTGCATATTGACATTTACTAGCATTGAAAGGAGGTTATAACATTTTAATATTTAAGAATACATCGTTGTTAGAACAAACACAGTGTCAAGCATCTCTCAAATTCATGTCCTACAAGGAAAATAGACGATGTACATTGTGAAACTCCATCTAACATTTTCAACATGATGCTTTCTTTCTTTCTTTTGTATATGTTGTGGATTTAATTTTTTTATTTATTTTAACACATATTTAACAGATTTTTTTAAAAAATATTTTAAGAAAATTATAATCACATACATTGTTTTAAATTAATTTTGGAAAATGAATATGCACGTTTTGTTACTTTGGATGTTAATACTTGCTATTTTATATTTTAAAAATTATCGAATAACAATTATATTTTGGATGTTAATATTTGCTATTTTGTATTTTAAAAATTATCGAGTAACAATTATATTTTTGAGCTGAAAATCATTAAGTTATTGAAAATAAAGTTTTGAATGAATTGGTACATATACAGCAATTAAATAATTAATGTTAAATTAACATTTAAATCTCTCCCTTTATGAAATTTATTTATCTATTCTCTATATTTATTAAGAGGATTCCCAATACTTTCTCTCCATGGAAATGAGATAATTAATCATTATACTAAAATATAAATAATGGTCTTTTACCAAATAAATAAATAAATAAAGCATGATCAAATGTTGTCATAAGTATATGTTTGAATTAATTTAATTTTTATAAATTTCTGGAAAACTATTAACTATATATTTTCAAATATCATTTTTGGAAATATGCTATCTATATATATAAAGTAATTAATATTTACCAAAATTATACCAGGCTTGTGAAATAATTCAAACGTCTCTATCTACTTTTTATATTCTAAAGTAACAATGCCTCAACCCCATGTACTAGATGACACAACACAATACATCTGTATATACTATATAACCGTTTTTGTTGTGTGTTTTGTGCCTCTGAGTGTTTGCACAAAGTTCTTAGCACTTTGGCTTTATCTCTGTTCACAAAGACATTCTAATTGGTTCCTTTATGTTTGTTCTGGTTGATAAGGCAAGTTCTTCAACTATATATCTCTATATATGTTAAGGTGCAAAAATTAGAGGCTAAATATTTAACTTGTTTAATTATTTTAGTTGGTAAAGGTTATACAGGTGAATCATCACCATATATCTCTTTGCTTCTTTTTGATCGGTGCTGTGTGAGAAAGCATTTGGCTCAGGAGAATATATATTATACAACATAAAGGTACACTTTTTCAGTTGTTTTTTTGGGTTAATAGTAAAGTTTCATTTTTTTATTCCATGATTTGAGTGCTAAAAATTTTAGATTTTGATGGATTTTTATTTGGGGTTATAAGCCAGGGGAGGGTGGCATTGTATCAGTCAAATGAAAAACTCAGAAAAGTATGAATTAACTGTTGGATTATTTAAAACTGAGAATTTGCGTTGATTATAACTTTGTAGATTTTTTCTTTTCACTAAAAAAAATATGTTTAAAATTGAATACTGATATGTGTAAATTCGTATAATAATTAACATTCATATAAATTTTAAATCTATCGGTTGTAAATTTTTCTCTTTTAAAAAAATCACAAAACAATTCGATTTAAAATTTTTGATTTTTTCCGAGTTTCATACTTCAATTGAACCAAGAATAAAAAACCCCCATTTATTATTTCCTTCCCTTTCGTTCTAATTAAAATAATTATCACCCCAACTAAAAAGTTAACAATTGGGAGAGAAAATATTGTTTTTTTATTAATATTTTTTAATTGATGATACATGGAAGAGGATAGAAACGAAAATTTGTAATTTTAATAAAAAATAATTTTATATAGTGGAATTGCGAGGTTTCCAAGCTGTTAATTGTCCGTATTGACCCTTCAGTGGCCCTTGACCATGCTTGTTTGAATACAATCTGTTAAATTCCAACTAAGATTGGAAAGCATGGGATTTTGGTTTTGTTTGTTTAAGGGTCGAAAAATTATTTCTAAAATTTTAAAAACTATTAATTTTAGTAAAAATATGTAATTTAGAAATTAATCTTAATTACTTTAACATTTTAAAATGATTTCATTAAAATTAACTCTACGCAACTTTGAATTAAACGTACAGTTTATTTTCTTAAGTGCATTTCCCTTTCTAACCTCTTTATGTACATCTTATTCTAAATGTTCCTCTTTTCCTTTTCCTAAAAATTACATAAAATGAAGAATTGTCACTGAACTTTGTTTAATATATTAATACCAATCAGCTATATAAAACAAGAAATAAAATCCAAAAAATGGTAGTGATTTTACAACTTTAGTGACAAAAACTGAGGTGGTGCCAGTCTGTTTCCTCTCCCAGTATTGAAAGGGATGTCCTCTGTCATAGCTATTTTGGTATAAAGGATATTCTGCTGTCATCATCAAAATGTTGTCTTTCTTTTCTTTTATTAAAAATAAAAAATAAATAAAGGGTAATGTCTTACATTCCTCAGATTCTCAGAAAAATAATTGAAATTGACTCTAATTAAAGTCAAGCAAGTCATAAATATGAACAATGAGTTCATGTTTGTACTTGTAGCAATAGTGTGGCAGCATGCAGGATCATGAAGTTCACATGTATCAATATATGGAGAAAAAGTCATTGTAATTAAGTGAAAAGCTAGTGCTCTAGAACCAACCTCAGGTCCCCTTTTCCCTTTATGTAAGATCTTGGATCTCATTTTTTTTTCTTTTCTTAGTAAGGTCTTAGGCCATTTTTTTTTTTAATTTTTGGTTTTGCACTTAATATATGAATTATCTTTGTATCTAAAAATTGGTAGCACTATGATACTAGTGACAATGGAAAACGAGGCAAAGGAGAAGCTTTTACAGAAACCAAGCATTTTAGGGGAGAATGTTTATGAAGAGGAAGAAGACTCATTGAAGAAAAGGGCATGGAAGGAAAGCAAGAAGATGTGGTTGATAGCAGCCCCTGCCATATTCTCAAGGTTTGCAACATTTGGCATAACTGTAGTTAATCAAATCTTCATTGGGCACACTGGCTCCACTGAACTTGCAGCTTATGCCCTTGTCATGACTGTCCTAGTCAGGTTTGTCACTGGTGTACTGGTAAGTGCTTCTCCTACTTCTATTATTCTCTTGTTTCACCTAAATTAGTATATTTATCTTCTATATGAAGCCTATATTCTTCATATACAAGTAAAATATCTAGGTGAAAGCAACATCTGACATAAAGATAAAGTTATTGTCATGTGATTTAAAACTAACATTTTTTTCTTGCGAAATAGTGTCATGTATATCTATCTACTTCCCAAATTTCACTTTTTTTTTTTGTTATATTTTACTCAGTCAAATTTTATGTTATTATAAATTGAACATTGCAGCTTGGAATGGCAAGTGCATTGGAAACACTTTGTGGGCAAGCATATGGGGCAAAACAGTATAACATGATGGGAGTGTATCTACAAAGATCATGGATAGTGTTGTTCTTGACCACATTGTTGATTGTTCCTATTTACATATTTGCCACCCCAATTCTAGTGGCTCTTGGCCAAGATGAAAGCATTGCTCAAGAGGCAGGAAAGGTTTCATTTTGGTGTATTGGTATCATCTTGGCTTTCATTGTGTCTTTCACCTGCCAAATGTTTCTACAAGCTCAGAGCAAGAACATGATTATTGCCTACCTATCAGCAGCTTCAGTTTGTATTCATGTTTTTATGTCATGGCTTTTGACTGTTAAGTTCAATTTTGGGCTCAGTGGTGCAATGACATCAACAATCTTGGCATATTGGCTACCAAATTTGGGTCAACTCATATTTATTACACATAAATGCCCTGAGACATGGAAGGGCTTCTCATTTTTGGCATTCAAAGATCTTTGGCCTGTTGTCAAGCTTTCACTTTCATCTGGGGCTATGTTGTGGTAAGAAATTAAGCATTTTTAATCATCAATAACTATGATTCGTGATTTTCTAATGCCCCTATACTTAGTTCTATCATCTGTAGCAAAGAGATTTTTGCATCCGTTGAATGTATAAATTTGGAAAGAGATGAGAGAAATAATAATAAATATAATATGTGATGTAATTAAAAAAAGAAGAAAACTAACTAATGTAATCAGAATTGTTTTATATGGAGAAGTACTTCAGAAAACCACATAGGCAGCTTGAATAGTACTACTTCCTGCATTTTTCAATATTTTAGAAAATTTTATATTAATACAAATGAAAATATCAGAATAATTATATAAAACTCTTTAATTATAAGTAATTTAATCATAGAGTTAGAAATAATTTACATGAGATACTAAGTTTAAGTCTGATTAATTTTATTGTAAAAGAATTAATTATTTAAATAATAACAATTTGTTATACAGGCAATGACGTGTTAATTTTTAAACCATCAATTGTTTCATTTAACATAAAATTTATGTTTTATATTAACTCTATGTTACTTTTATACATTATATTATATTCATGTAGTGTCTTTAGATTTTTAAAATTTGTCAAATCATATATATCTCATCATATTCGTGGTTCCAAAGATAAAATAGTTATAGGACTAATATGAAGCTATATGATTCCTTTAACAGTCTTGAGATATGGTACACCACAGTTTTGATTCTTCTAACAGGGAATATGAAAGATGCTAAGGTTGCCATTGCTGCTCTGTCCATATGGTAACTATATCTAATTCTTCTACTTTTTGCTTCCAAGTTTCATAATCAGCAACATGAAATTAATGTTCTGACTGATTGCACAAATTATCATTCTTTTGCAGCCTTAACATCAATGGATGGGAAATGATGATAGCCCTTGGTTTCTATGCAGCAGCTAGGTGCTTTTTTGTCATCACAATTTCTTTTAATTTTCTTTTATTTTTCTTTTATCAAGTGACAATCAAGTGACAAAATGTGATTTTGTTTTTAAAACAAATGTAGTGTTTAATTGTAAAATGTTGTAGCAAAATATCTTTTTACGAGTAAATAAGTAGATAATTAATTTAAATAGTATATAGTTAATTTTTAAAAATAATATTTTAAGTTTGAATTTTATGTATGGATGTAAATTTTGTTAAAAAATTAATTTTATTATATTATAATTAAAATTAAAGAAAATTATCTCCTATAAAAAATATCTGATCTAAAGAAAAAATATTTTATCGAAAAGACTTTCTAATAATTTTAGAGAACAATATGTAGGCATGCTTAAATCCTTCTTCTTGTTTTTTCCTTTTTTTTTTTTTACTTTAGTCTTCTTTTATGATTAATTTGGTTATTTTCTTCCATAAGACATCTACCTTCATAAAATAATAGAATGTTATGTTGAGTAATTTGCAGTGTGAGGGTGGCCAATGAGCTTGGAAGAGGGAGTTCAAAGGGTGCAAAATTCGCCATTGTGATTTCAGTTCTGACATCATTTGCCATTGGGTTTGTGTTATTCTTGGTCTTTCTATTCCTAAGGAAAAGGCTTGCTTATCTTTTCACTCCAGACCCTGATGTTGCTGATGCTGTTGGGGACTTGTCAACTTTGCTTGCAATCTCCATGCTATTAAACAGTGTCCAACCTGTGCTCTCTGGTATTCTTTTTCTTTCAATATAGCAACATAATTATCCAAATCAAAATAAGCTTTTACATTGAATGCATATACATCACAGACATATACATGTAGGAAGATTGTTGTACTATATATTTTTAAAATAGGTACGAATCATTTCATTATTATTATTTATTTAACTTTTATAAAATATAAAATTTAATGTAATAAATAGTTCTATATAATTTAATTAGTTATTAAACATGTAAAATTATATGCTATATAAAAGTATTTAACAATGTAAGAATGACACATCTTGCTCTAACATGTCTTCTCCATTTCCTTTTATTTATTTAAAAATTAATCTTACACCATATTATTTTTGTAAAGAGAGATTTTATATTTAATAATCTTATCAACAGGAGTTGCTATTGGAGCTGGGTGGCAAAGCATTGTAGCGTATGTAAACTTAGCCTGTTATTACGTGGTTGGTATTCCCGTTGGAGTGGTCATTGGTATCTTTTTCCGTTTGCAAGTAAAGGTAACTAATTTTGTCCTCTCTTCCTATGTCATGATTAAAATTAAGTTAATTGCTTTATCAAAAATTAAAATTAAGTTAATTAAAAGTTGGATAACATCTAAATTGGATATTAAATATTTATAGTTGTTTATATCTGTATTTTAAAAAATAAACTAGAATTCAAATGTATACTTATATAATGGAATCTTCGGTATCATTGTTAAGGAAATATATTCTATGAAAAACTTGGTTATAGGATAAAAATAATTAATGTAAAATTATTAAATTTTATTTAAATAATTAAGATATATAGTTAGTAGTTATGTGATTCTTGACTAATTTATTGTTTAATCTAATTATATATGATTATATAATCTAGTTTTATTATTTTACTTTTATTAAATAAAATATATTTTCATATGATACATCCGTCATGGTTATGTCTAATTATTATTTATATATCTAAATTTTTCATATGCATCTTAATAAATAATATATACACTTTACAATATATTTTTTTATAAATTCATAAAATAATAATTCCATTAAATATTTTAATTAAATATAATATTAATTTAATTCAAAAAAATATTTTTTATAATTAAGTGTGAGTGTAAAAGATAAAATAAATACTATAATACTTATAAAATTTTATAAATAATTATTTAGATCTAGACACAAACTTATTTAATAAATAAAATTTTTAGTATTTATAAGTATCTTTTTAGTACCTTTTTAAGTATGAATGTAATTATCATCCTTAATCAATGGTGTGCATTCATTTTGCAGGGTGTTTGGATTGGGATGTTGTTTGGAATATTCGTTCAAACCGTAATGCTTATTATCATCACTTTCAAAACTGACTGGGACAAGCAGGTAATTGACTAGTCATTTGTCTTGTTTTTTTAGCATGCTTCACCAATTTGAAATTGAACTTTGGTAAATTATATTTCACCCTATTTTAAGTGCATACTTTATTAATTATTTTCTATTTTTGATCAATTAATTCTACTAAAATTTAAGATAAAATAATTTTTTTTAATTCAGGCTAATCGTAATTAATATAACTTAATATTATAGTTAAATTAAACAAAATTAAGAGAAATGAGAGTTTAATGATATAAAGAAGGATAAAAATTTTAATAAATAAAAAATAAAAAACAATAAAAATACAATAGAATAAACTAATATAATTTATATATAAAAATTTTATGTTTAAATAAAGCATATTAAAAAGTATAAAAATTAATTTAATAATAATAAATTAAACTAATTATAAATTCAAGTCTTATTATTTTATCATATAAAAAATAAAAGATGAAGCATATAAAAAGGTTGCATTTGAATTTTACAGGTGGAGATAGCTCGAAATCGCGTGATTAAATGGGCTGCGGTGAAGACTAAAGAATCAAACAGCAGCACAACAAATCCCTAGCCATGTGTGTTTTTGACGAACTACTTCCCCTCGTTAGTTTTGTTAAGATAAAAAAAAAAAAAAACTAATATTTTTTAATTTATTTTGGCTATTGAAATTTTGGACACTAAATATATCAAATTTTAAAAATTGTTCATGATATTCATATATTTATACATGCTTGTTATTTATTTATTTTTTTTACATTTATTCTTCCATCTTTCCTTTTTAAAGTCTGACTTAATTATATTTTAATTTTGTTAATATCAGTATTTACAATTAATTTTAAACATATAAAATGAGAAGGATTTTAAATGAAAAGATTATTATATTAAAAATATAAAATTGTAATAAATATTTTTCATAATAGATATTTTTTCAATAAAAATCTTCCATTTTTAGTTATTTAAAATCATCCTTATTGACATTAATTACTTTCTTATATGTTTGGTGCAATATTACACATGCAATTTTAATTTATACATATAAAAATTATTCTCTCAATTTTTAATTGTTTAAATTAAGTTTTAACAATTTTTTAATTATTATATTTATATTTTTTCATCAATATTATTTTTTATCGTAAACTCTTAAATTCTTTTCTTTAATTTTTATAACCAATTAAATTATTTTAAATTATTTTTTTAAAAAAAAATTATATGAGAGGATAATAAAAAAATAAAACTATTCTTTTTCTAGTAGATGATATTAAAGAATGTGTACTAAACGTTTAATATTTTGTTCTTCAACTTAAGAAGTGTATAGTTAAATAATTAATATTAATAATTAATATTAATTTATATAAAATAAAATTTAATAATAAATAATAATAATATAATTTTTATTTAAATAATATTAATTAATTATTAAATATATAAAAATAATTCAAAATAAAATATCAATTATAATCGAAACATATATCAACAATCCAAAATATACAAACACTATACTATATAATAAATATTCAATAAAAAAATAAATTATATATAATTTTATATTTTATATAGAGAATAAAAAAATTAAAAAATATAATATTGTTAAAAAAATATAATTTTAAAAGATAGTTAAAACACTTTAAATATTATAAAAAATATTAATAAAAATAATATTAATTAATATATATATATCATGATTAAACTAATTATAATTTAAACTATCACTAATCCAATATATTAAAAAATTAAAATATATATATATATATATATAATTTATATAATTTTAAAAATTTTAATATTTAACTTTTTAATTAGTCAATCTTTTAACATATTTTATGTAGTCATGTGCTCAATGCAGGTTTAAAATTTTAGTTTCTTTTTAATGAACAAATTTTTAACATCAAAATCCTTTAAACAAGAAAAAAAGTTTTATTTCAAGAGAAATAAATAACAATAGTATTATTACAATATTTCATAAATGTTTTAAATATATTTTTAACAATATAAAAGCTAGAAATCAAGTTTTTTAACCGCATAAATAGTCTTTCACTTAAATGGAGATAAACATAATTACTTAGTT
This sequence comes from Canavalia gladiata, assembly GCA_037954105.1. NCBI lineage: Eukaryota > Viridiplantae > Streptophyta > Magnoliopsida > Fabales > Fabaceae > Canavalia > Canavalia gladiata. The sequence goes on from CM075665.1 coordinate 36,814,231, forward strand.
ATCACTTAAAGCTACAATACAACAACATCATAGTTCCTAAAAGTATAGGAGATGAGTAAAGATGCATGTATATATCACCCTGTTAGGATCCATGTTTGTTAGTTCTCTTTAAACTTTTAAAGATGAGACAAAAATAAAAAAGTAAAATTATTATCTTTCTTACAAGTATATTAGAAAAATTATACTAAAACCTAATATTATGTCCATAAATTAATTATACATAAGAATAATTAAATAATTAATATCATTATTAATATTAATAATTCATATTAAACCCTAAACCCTTAATGTTAACCCACATATTAAATAGAAATTTAATTATTAATAATAATATTAGTAATGTAACATCCTAGAATAACATTAATCAATTATTAAAAATATATAAATTATTAAGAAAAAAATATCAATTATAATTAAAATACTTGTCAACCAAAAATTTAAGAAATATAAGAATTACTATTATAAGATAAATATCTTATATGGATATAAATCATACATAGAAAAACTTATATTTTATATAAAAAGTGGAAAAATATAATACTAGTAAAAGAGAAATACAATTTGAAAGGATGATTTAAGTATCTTAAATGCTACCAGAAATATAAATAAAACTGATCTCAATTAATACATATGTCATAAGATAACATCTAACTAATTACAATTTAAATTCTTTCTAACTCAATACATCAAAGGAATTAACTAAACATATATAGGTTACATGATTTTAAAAAATTCTAACAGTAAACCTCTTGATAGTAGATCTGTTAACATTTCTATATAGTAATATGTTTAATATGAGTTTAAAACTCTAATTTTTTCTCTCTAACAAAAAATATTTGATATCAAAATACTTTAAATAAAAGGGCCTTCAATTGTTTCAAGAAAAATGAACAGTGACATTATTATTGTAATATATAACAAGTGACTTAAATATACTTTTAACAATGTAAAAGTTAGAAATCAAGTTCTTGAGCTACATAGATTAACAAGTAGCCTAAAAGAATAATATACCCTACTTCTATTATAGAAGTAGTTGTATGAGTCTATTTAATGCTCTTTTAAGAGATGACTCTTCTTGCTATTATAAAGATAAAGTTGGAAGTAGACTTTTGTTATCAGGGCAACCTAAAAAATAAAAATCAGAATAGCTAATGACCTGGAGTTGATCAGACTTCTCATAGGTCATCATATAATCTTTTGTTCCCTGTAAGTATCTTATGATCTTTTTTATGACTTTCTAATGACTTGATATGTCACAAGTGCATGAGTATATCACGTGATAAAATGTTATTGTATCCATATAGATTGTGTTGTTGAGTATTAAAACTAGCAATTTAATTAGCCAGACAATGTTGGTTTAAATGAGATATGGTAAGAGAAACAAAAAATTTCTACTTCAAGCAAAGATGAACATATAAAAACAAGATAGGGCAATCCTCAAGACTTGGGGCTACTACAATCCAGCGTGAGATTTTAAAGTTATACATTTTCTCAATCTTTAAAAATTCTTAAGAGAAAACTCTCCTACATTAATTAATAATTTTTTTCAAAAGTTGATGATGTATTTAATTGAATTGAATCTTACTTTCATGGTATCTTAATTCAATTAAACCTTATAAGATTAGTAAAATTTTTTGTGATCCTTTCAAGAGTTTAAACTTACTTTCACAGTTACCAATCCAAACTCAAATTTAGGAATTTTAGTGTCAAACTTTACTTTTTGATGTTGTGCTTGACAAAGAGGCAAAGAATGATTATTTCTAAAATACATACAAGCATTATGATCATTGAGAATAATTGAACCAAGGATATAAATAATAAAATAAACCATAATTTAGTACATTAAATCATTGTTTCAATATCGTGAATTATAATTCCAAATCTTAAGATTAGAGTAGCTAGAAATACCTAGTTCCTATAATTCCTAAGGTATGATTAAATATAGATTTGATAGGAAAAAGAGAATGAAAACCACAAGGTTAAAGATGGAGTTGATCTAGATCTATTGTTCCTCCAACCTATCCAAGTTGTTATGCTTCGCTCCTTCCTGCTCATCTCTATCCCTTCTTCCTATAGTCTTTCATGTTTAGGGTTTGCTGTTATTTTTATTTAAAAGAGAGGACATTCTCCCTTTTTTTTCCCAAACCATGGACATGGTTAGCACCACAAGTTGCTCGTGGTTCATTCTACCTAATACACAAGGGATTGGGATTCAAAGAACCATGGTCGTGGTTCCCACCATGGTCTATCTATGGTTCTCTTCAGAGAAAGGTGCTTTTTTCTTTCCTACTAGAAATCATGGCCGTTGTTGCTACCATGGGATTGGCGTGGTCCTTGTTGTTGCAAGTGATCTACTTCTCCCCTTTTTGTGACTTCTCGACTTTGATTCTCTCCTTTAGCATACTTACAAAGAAAAAAAATGTAAAAAAAAAGTTATAAACTTTAAAAGGGGAGGAGACTTTACAATGTTAAATGCATAAAATATGATATTTTAAGGAGGCGACATATAGGTAAAATAATGTTCATGATGTACTTATATCATCACCTCAAACTAAAACTTTTGCTTGTCCCAAGCAATCAAGATTAAACAATTTTACAAGAAAAATTTCAAAGACTTTCAACACTTTATTGTCATAAGAGAACTAATGACATTCAAGAGTACATCTTCAATAATATGAGTACATAAATTAATCCATGTTGGATTTGAGTTTGGATCAACAAACATAGTCCTTTTCTTGAACTTCCTTAATGATATCTTAAAGTTCTTATTCCATACATTTGGTCTTATTTCTTGTCATATGACCTCCTATTCCTTGTAGAGAATCTTTTAGATGATGTCTTTTCCTTAACGAGGGTGTTCACGTGTACATCAGATTGACATCACACCAACATACAACTAAGTTTTGGTAAGGACTTGGGTTTATTGTGCAAGATCTATGCCATCAACACTTCATCAAATTTAAATTTTATGGGTGATGATTGGATAATGTTTGTATTTGCTAAAGAGGACTTATTGCTGACAAAACTTGTATTAATTGTGAACATATTTTCAAGCTCTTGACATTTCCAATGTAAGCTTTGTGAAGGAAGGAGAATCAATTGCTAAGATGATGCCAACCAATTCTTGTATCTTGATTACTAGGATTACATTAGATGTTGGATATCAACATAGATTTGAGTTGGTAAGAAGAAAGAAAGATATGATTGAATTTCTCAAGTAGTCTATGAATAAAGACAAACTTGGAATAGATTATAAGCCTTGAAAGATTGATAGAATAAAGGTACCAACTAAGAACAAAGAGAGAAGGATGGATGAACATGGGAATTGAGAGCCTAAAACTGAAAGGGGCATTTTCTACAACCAAAAGATAAGATTTATTTGTAGATGAGATTATGTTGATTTGGTTTGCTCCTACCTGCTAGACACAAAACTAGGTAATTAGAATATTATCATGCTTCCTGTAACTTTTTAAATTTTGATTTTAAGTAATTTTGTACTTATAGTCTTATAGTGTATAAGGTGAGGATTGCCCTCACCATTTATAAACTTGGTTAGCCATATCCCTAGACAATATAGGACTCTAGCACACCTCTTCATACCTAGAACTAGACATTCAAAATGTGGACAACTATAGGTGGAGAAACTGTAGGATTGAACATTTGCTTATCCCAATAAAGGATCTAGGATAGGTTCTAATACCATGTTAGAACCTAATACCTAATTTATAAACTACTAATTTGTTGATTTATCTCAAAAAAATTAGCCATAATTATTGTATGATTAATGCCTATTCGAATGTAATTCTACATAATTCTCTTTATTTTTGCAGGAATGACATGCAAGTAAAGAATCATAAACTAGGAGAATTTTTGGGAAAAGGAGGGCAAATAAAGCATAAAAAGATAAGGAGTGGAAGAAGGAAAAAATTTCTCCCTGAGAAAGCCAGCACAACCATGCTAGCTGAAACATGCCCTCATAATGGACCAGGTTTTCCAACACGACCATGTAGACTTGAACACAGTTGTGCTAACCTTGGAAGGTGTTAGAAGTGATTTGAGTTAGCCCTAATGATGCAAGAAAGGATCCTAATCAACTTGAACAATGTTGCACGTGATCTAGAGTAACCGTGATGGTTGAAAAGTTGACTTAGATCAACACAATTCACAATAGAGGCACCTCTAATTCGTGCTTATAAAATAGGAGGTTCACCATGGAAGGAAAAACATGTTGTGACGCTTTTAGAGGTCCTTTGATGTACCTATTTCATTTCTCAATTCCATCTTTCCTATTCCCATTTCATTTCATTTTTTGGTATACTCGTGTAGGATCTTGGTGGAAGAAACCCTTTCACAGTGTAAGTTATAAAGTATCTTGTTAGCCTTGCTAACACTACAGTTTTGTATTTCTAATTTTAGAATTAGGTTTTGGATAATTTTGTTTGGTTAGTTAGTTCTCATTTATATTCTTTTACTATGTGTAACTAATCCTCAAATCATAGAGCTTTAATGAATCTTATGATATAACTATTTGAATCTCATTTTTCTTTATGAATTATTATATGTTTTCTTTATGATTGATTATATGGTTTTTTATCCAATTGTGTTTCTATATTACACTTAATCCATTATTAAGAATTAGCTACTCTTGTTGGTCTTTAAGTTGGTTAGGGAGTAGGTGATTTCACCATCCTATTATTTATGAAATAATAAGACAACTGAGTCTTAGGATTTTGAAGGATCAATTGTAATCCTAAACTTCTAATTGGTTTAACTTAACAAATCTAATGTGCTTTATGCTTCTCTTAATTATTTACCTTGCATGATCATTGTGGGTAGTACTTAGAGGAAAGATTATTGTTATTGCATGATCATTGAATAGTAATATCATTAGAACAAGTGTTTCACAATTGATGTTTAAATTATTCATAACAATATTTGGAGGTAAAAATAAGTAAAGTTATAAGGGGATCCAAAATGTGTTTTTGGAAAAGAAAAAAGAACTACTTCATCATAGGTTCTACTATCAAAATATGACATTGTATATCTGAAAAGCAATCAAAGGTAGTTCCCTTATAGACTATATATTCAATCAACTTAATGATTATTATCACTCAAAATGTGAGTTCCCTAATGAAGATTTTATAACATTGTTTGGAGTAAAAGAGTTTACTAAAGATAATAAGTGGATTATCTTATTCATCAGTGCTTCTAATGCACTAAGAAATGGAAATGGAGCTATATTGATTTCTTTTAAAGATAGTATGTCTCATCTATAACTAGAATTTTATGTGATCATATGAATAATATGGAAGAATATGAAGTGTGTATCATAAGGATCCAAACAGATAGAGAATTGAAAGTCAAGCTTCTTTTGGTGTATGGTGACTCAACTTTGGTTATTCATTAGTTAATAGGCGAGTAAGACAATCGAGATGAAAATGGATCCTTACTAGACTTATATCATGGAATTAATGGAGCACTTTGATGAAATTGCATTTAACCATAGTTGTCAATAAGAAAACCAATTAGTCAATGTTGTGCCTACTTTATCATATGGGTTTGAATAAAATCATAATGGATACATGTTGCTTATATAGACTCAATGCCATGTTCAACCTACTTTTTATAACAATTCATAGAGGGAGAACGAGATGGAAGGTCATAGTACCATGATATAAAATGTTATCTCGAGAATAGCTAATGTTTTTTGGATACCTCAGAAAATTATAAAAGCACTTTAAGAAGAATAATGAATTTTTTTCTCAATAGCAATGCTTTGTATAACAAACATTACTCAGCTAAAGCACAAAATCATCAAAGAAGTTTATGGAGCTTTTTTGGGACCCATAAAATAATACATTCACCGGAAGGAAAGATTTTAATGGATGATTATTATATTTAACTATGGAGGATGACTGTTATAAATATGAAAAGATCTTACATAAATATTAGGTATATGTCAACAATATTAATGCATTGTTAGCATCGTTGAATGTCTTATCATCAACATGGGAATTTTTTATATGGGAGATTGATGAGAAATAAGCCAATTTAACTCAACTAATTATGTCACAAAATAGGTTTAAAATGCCTCACGTTTAGGGTGGTAAAGTTCATCAAGAAGGAATTTTTCAAATAAGTTCATTATTGATAATGAGATAAACCTAAGTAATAAAATAATGAAGGAAATCTATGATAATTTCAAAATCCAACCCCCAATTCTTTCCCTTATCACCCTAAGATGAATTTGGAAGTAGAAGCAGCAAATAAAAATATCAAAAAATTTATCCAGAAAATGGTGGTCACTAATAAAGATTGGCACAAGATGATTCCTTATACATTGCATTCATATTGCATCATTGTTCATACCTTGACTAGGCCAACCTTATATTCCTTGGTATATGAGATGGAGGCAATGCCCTCAGTTGATGTCAAAGTCCCCTCTTCAAAGGTGCCGATGGAAACTGAACTAGAAGAAGTAGAATAGAGTTAGACTAGTTTTGATTAATTAAATCATATTTAGGAAAAATAATATTATAAGTAATATGTTATGGTCAGTTATACAAAAAAAAAGAAGGTGTTAAGAAAAATAGAGCCTTTAAAGTTTCAAGGAGATTTAATGCTTAAGAAGTTAATGCCAATGAAAAAGAATGTTTGTGGGAAATGGTCTCCAAATTATATGGATCCTAGGTTGTGAAAGAATTTTTCTATGGAGGAGCCTTGATCCTTATTAACATGGATGGAAAGGATATACTGAATCCTTTAGAATCTAACTACATGTATTATGAATAAAGAAAGTAGGTATGACAGAAATATATGAAGATAAAAAAAAGAAAAAGAAAAGCTTGATGGATTAAGAAAAACAAAAAACAATCCAAACAAAAGTTAGGGAAGAAAAACAAAACGAAAAGAAAAGCTTCTTGGATTGAAAAACTTAGAGAACAATCCAAACAAAAGTTAGGAAAGAAAAATAAAATAAAAATAAAAGTTTGTTGGTTTGAGAAACTCACAAAATAATCCACATAAAATGATAGGCAAACAGTTAAAAGAAAAGAAAAGTCATTTGGATTGAAAACATAAAAGAATACGTTAAGCAAAAGTCACGATGACAACAAAAGCTCACTAGATTGAAAACTTTAAAGTATGGTCCAAGAAAAATTTAGAGAAACTCATTGTATTCAAAAATCAAAGAGCGGTTCAAGCAAAATTAAGGATCTAAAAATTATGAGATTGAAAACTTGGAAAGGTTGTTTAATGAAAACTTACATGAAAAGAAACTTGAAAAAGAAGGATAAGAAACACATAAGATTGTTAAAATCTTTTAGTTGACCAGTGAAATTTAAAGGTTAGAGTTATGAATTGGGATAATTAATGTGGTTACATCTATAATTTGAGAAATGATATGTTAAGGGGAAAAATTGAAAATGATACAGTATTGACATCCTTTACTATTAAGAATATTTTAAACTCATCCAGGAAAATTAATATAATATAAGTCTCATCCAAAAAGATGTTTCATATATGTTAAACCAACATCATTACATAAGCTTAAATATTTTCATGCATCTCCATGTTTAAAAAGAAGGATTACAATCAAATTGATAGTGTAAACATTACAACTCATAATACAAGGTATGGTCACCTAATAGGTATCCGTAGGTCTAATCCATTCTAAGATAAGAAAGTAAACAAATTTCAATGTGAGTTGTTCGAATGGCATGCTGTTCAAATTCCCATCACCTGCATAAGTTAAATTATAGATCCATGCATAAGAGAAGAAAAAAGAGATATCATCACCTTATTTTTATTAGATGTAATTATTTTTATTAGGTACAATCCAACAGATAAAAATAAAACAAAAAAAAGAGTAAGATAATTATAGTTTGCAAACATAAAAAGAGAAAAAATAACAAAGGTAAATAAGAAGAATCATAATGCAATATCATATCATACAAATCACAAGGATAATTTAAAATCAATCCTTCTAAATTAGTTAATATCCATGTCATCCATAAGACATCCTATCCAATAAATATACACCATGCTTATGCAATTCATATGCATATGATAATAGATCTCAAGATTTTTCCAAAACTCAATGTGTTCTATACCACACCGAGTCTCATAAAATTCTAACTCTATTATCTCAAAATGCTATGAACATGGGACCAATCATCCATATTTGAAAAGTTGATAAGGCTCCAATTTTCCAATACAAATACTAGCCAAAGTATTACAAAAACCAACTTTAATTTATCATGATAATCCTATCAAAGTAAAACATGTTTTAAAAGGAGAAAATTTGGCCATATAGTTTATTTGAAATAAAAAATATTATACATTAAAAAATATCTAAATTTATTTTAAAGGGGATAGATAACCTTTGTTAGATTCCACTTCCTTGTTACCACTATTATCATCCTTCATTCAACCACAACATATAATATCAATCAATTTATATTCATAACAATTCATACTTCTTCATTCAATCATCATCAATCAAGTCTCTAAGGTACAACCAATCACTTTATGATAAAATATGAAATTCCTAAGTATGAACAAATTTTGGTTCCTAACCACATCATCATAAAAACACGAAACAACCAATCAATATTTTATCCATAAACCAACACACCATATAAACCACAATACATCAAATATCAACCATAAATTTATTCAATCAAAACTATCATCAACACAAATTTATTTGAGGTAAGAAGGCTCATCCTTAGTGTTTTCTTTTTCATATTTTCAAATCAAATCTTCTACCCTTACTTGGAATTTGCCAAATCTGACCTTGTTGTGAAAAGGAGAGATTTTGTCATTTTTTATTCTTCAAAAAATCCAAACTCTAGGTCAAAGGAAACATGAACACTTAGTATATAATAAGGAGAAAAAAAAAGATCTAAGAAGTCAACTAAAAATAGAAGAGAAACTTGGTTGATACTATGCCACACTATTCACAGTATAATTCAAGCAAATTCTATTGGAAAAATTATCTCATACGATGAGATGTATGATGACATCATCCTCAAGAATTTATTCACCTGTCATGTCATCTTCTAGTATAAAAACAACCTTTCTACTTGAATCAAGAAGCATAACTTGTAAGAGATAAATTGTGCATACCCAAAGAGAACAAAATTAAACTTAAAAAAAGGTTTTATAAGAAGAATAAAATTGCTAAAAGTTTATATTAATAAGTAATAATTAATTAAAAATTGAAATTTAAATAATAATTAGTATTTAATTCTAAATATTTAAAAGTAAAATAATAATAACTAATTTTAAACTTTTAAAATTAAACTAATAAGAATAGTTAATTACGAGACTTAAATACTTTTGACATACAAAAATTTTACAATAATATTCCATATATTTCACAAGAATTTATAAGATTTAATAAAACAAAATAAATATTTTATTGGGATTATATCATGAGTGCAAATATAATAAATCTAGTATCTTTTATACTATAAACCAAAATCTCGACATATAAGCATAACTTACAGTTAATTAGTAAAACATAAATTCTATGAAACAAAACCTTTTTGGAGTAGCAAGAGACTTACGTATCATATTATACCCCATAACTTATGCTACTTTTGTTGTTTTCATGTTGCGTACAAAACATGAATGTAAAATTTCTTGCCAAGTTATACATATGGGCAAGTATACCAGTTAGTGTAGAAAAAGGGTCTTTTAGACCCTCAGTATTGATCCTACAAAGGTTAAATTCTAACCTTTTGAACTTACTAAATAAGATTTTATGTGGATGATTTGAAGATAAAATCCATTTTTAAAAAGTGGCAAACAAAAGAAGACGATACAAATTATAGATAAAAATGGGACTTTGGATACCCTCAATTCATTCAAATGAATTCATCATACGCAAAATTACACAAGTGAAGCTTTTATATAGGCAAAATGAAGGAGGTGCAAAATGGAGGGAAGGAGGGGCATATTTGAATCTGAATTGATCTTGGATTTCAACCCAATAATGGTGCCTTCCTTACTCCTCAATGTAGCCTCAAATTGGGCCAAAGAAAGCCCAAAAAATCCTAAGCTAAAATACAAGAAAATTGGACTCAGATCCTATACATATTGGGTCTACTAGTTCCTAGAATACAAAAAAGTACTCAAATCCTATTCTAAGGTGTGGGGCCTAATAAGCCTAGTTTGTACAAGGTTCAATAGGCCCAATGGTTCTACAGTTACGATCCTTTGCATCTAAGACTTCTGCATCATCTCCTCCTCCTTCGAAAGTATTAGTCCTCGAATGCGTAGGTTCAAAAAATATTTGCAAAATAAGGACACAAGTAAGTAGAGGAGACTTTTATTAATGGAAAACAAGCTAATACCAGGATCAAATACCAACCTCTTGAATCTTCCAAAGAATTTTAACAATATGTAATCATGACAAATTAGATAGAAAAGATAGTAGAAAATAAAAAATCCATAATCTCTATAAGAGTGAAATAGAAAAGCAAGGACTAAAATTAGATGTATGAGTTTTAGTCCTAGATTGTGTCTATAGATGGTTGGGATACATGCTAGGGTATTGCCTAAATGACTCATGGACTAGTTTTCCCTAGGTAGGACATGATATCCACAAAATTATAAAAGGGGTTTATGTGCTCCTTCATAAAGTGGCAAAGACTGATGGTGGAGTAATGACACTTGTATCAAGAATTTAGATTTCTTGTCCATAAATTTATTTACAGTGGAATTTTCATTTATCCCGCATGCAAATGGATAATACAAGCAATGAAGCATGACTGAACGAGTAAAATTATGAGGTACACAAAGATATGAGGGTTTAATTAATTGAACAACTTTATTCACATGAAACCTGTCATGCCATGTAATAATGGTACCACAAGTTCATGGTTGGTTGGGAGGGATGGGCCTTATGAGCCCAGTTCTTGATCTCTTCCTAGAGAAAAAAGGCTCCTCTATTAGGATAAAGGCAATAGTAGGCCTTATTCCAACTAAGTTTCAAGGTAATGGTAATTAGAGAGAGAGGTTTCCTAACTAGGAGGATGTTTTTCACCTCATCCTTCCTTACATGTTGAATTTCACCCTCTTGTACAAGAGAGGTGGGATCCTTGCTTACCTTTCTTTTAACTTTCCTTTGCTTATTTTTATTATTTTCATTTTTATTTATTTCTTTAATCTTTTTCTTTTTCAAAACCTTGTCTCTAAGCCTCCCTTTTTTGGCTCATATGCATCTAGTCTCGATAGACTTTACTAGGGAACAGAGGCACTAAGGTAATTTTCTAGAAGTTGAATTGGAAGGAATACTATTAGTATGCCTATCATAATAGACATCCCTATCATATTACCATGACCTTCCCAACAGCACATGATTGACCTCCATGGGAACAACATCATAAGTAACATTATCCTCATACCTCCCATGATGAATGTGAGGAGGACTTGTTGATCAACCAATAAGTCTCCATTATCACTAAGCCATTGAAACTTATATAGGGTTGTTACTAACCCTTGTTTGGTAACTAGCCTAGTGCTAGCTACATTAGTATAGTTACCCCCATTAATAATCCCCTTGATTCAACATCTAGTGTGGAAGATGTTCTCTCTTTGAATCTCTTCCTCCCATTTAACGACACTTCCTAGCAACCTCCTAACCACTAGGATATCACCTTCAAGGGCATACTTTAAGGCTTCACTATCAGATGAGGAGAGATGCACTAGAGTCTTTGGACTCTAAGGATGAATAATTACCATTGTTCTTAAGGACCATGGTCTTTTTGTTTGGCATTGAGAAGCAATGTGCCCCCTGCCTAGACACTTGAAACATTTTCCTGAGGATTCTTTTCCTAAAGGTAAGTTGGAGTTTTGACCTTACACTCTCCGGAGTCTTTGGTATCTTTAAACTTCCTATGTGTGAAACTAGAATCTGTTTTCTTGTTTGCCCAAGTTTGTTGTGTAAATGATTTGTGTGCAATGTATTTATCTTTACCCTTTTTATTTATTTGGGTTTCTACCTTTATAGCTTGATGGTAAAATTATTAAGGCTTAGATATTGGTGGAGTTCTACCACATCCCTGATGTCATGCCTAAGCTCATCTAGGAACCTAACCATGGTTGCTTCCTCACTTTCTTTCAAGTTAGCCCTAATAAATGCAACCTTCATTTCATTGTAATATTCATCTACACTTTTGTAATGTTGGAAGAGTCTCTACAACCTCTTATGGACCTCTCTTAAATATTGGGGAGGCACATGCCTAGCTCTCATGATATGCTTCATTTCTTCCCAATCACTTAAGGGCCTAAACCTTTCTTTGTTAAGTTTATGCCACAATATTAAGACATAGTCATTAAATTCTAAGGTAGCTAGTCTCACCTTGTGTCTTTCCTTAATGACATGGCTTGCAAAGATTTGTTTTACCTTAAGCTCCCAATCTAAGTATGCCTCTGGATTGTTCCCTCCTTGGAACCTAGGCATTTTAATCTTAGGTAGTTTTGTGGGTTCTAAGGTATCCCTACCCCTTGGATTTTTATTCCTACGGCTAACTCTATCATCTAAGCTACCCCTAGAGGAACTCCTACTCCTATGTTCTCTAGACCTATGAAATCTATGGCTTTGAGTCCTAGGCCTAAAGGGCTCCCTAGTTCTGGTTGCTTCTCTATGCCCATGATCCCATACTCTTTCTCCTCTTGGTGCATGATCACGAGGTGTTGGTGCTTTTCTTTATGAGGAAGGCCTATCCCTTGAAGATGGTCTCTCTCTTTATGGAGAATGTCTTCTATTTTCCAAATGATCTATGTTTGTCGCAAAGAAGTTGACATCATCATTTGATGTCTCCTCCTCATTGTAATATCCCCCATTTCTAGACCTACTTGTTTCAATTTCCTTGGGTTCCTTTTAGGCCTATTTGGGAGTCCTCTTTCTAAGTTTTCTAAAAGCGATCTTCAAACACTTTTATTTGGATTTGAATTACTTTTTCTAATCTTAAAGCAAGTTGCTCCATTTAATTCCTAGGTGATATTCATGAGAACTCATTTGCAAAGTAAAAAATTACCTCTCCACACCTTTATTGTTAGGCTAAGAAATTAGATGACATAAGTTAAAACATTTAGCACATAATCTAAGCTCTAAGGCACACATAAACACACAAGGTTAAGTGTTATACCTAACCCTTTTGGCCTTGGAAAAGAAGATAAAGGTTAGTGCTACACACAATATAGTTCTATGTAAGGATCACTTAACACACAACCTAGGTCTAAAGCATACAAACACACAAAAAACTATAACTTGACCTTAGGTAAGTATCGTACACCAAGGTTCAAAAGTCCAAATACTTATTACAAATAACTTGCAAAGGTAAATATGAATTACCACACAATTAAATCCTAATAAAAATCACTAGAATTTACAACTTAAATCAATCCTAATTACAAAGGTTCAATCTAAAATTTATAATTCAAAAACCAAATGTTACTTATTACGAAATGAATTTACTTTGGTCTTCAATTCAGGTTTTATCTTAGAGTTTCACTTTGGTCTTAAAGTCCAAATTTCAAGCCTTGGTTTATTGAGCCCCTTGGCACACCTTTCCTTAGGCTTAAGCTACTTCATGTCCCTACAAAATCAAGCACAAACAAAAAGGATACTTTTTTCCCTACTTGCTTAGTGTTAGAAAAATCAAGTTAAGTTTCCCTAGTCCTCACCAAGTGTTTGTGCTCTCCTCCGTCTAATGTCCTTACCATACAACTAGCCCTCTCACACCAATTCACTCACACAAAAATAGCCTCTAAACCAAGTTGGAATCAAGGAACAACTCAACTTAACTTAAATGCTCCAGTGATGCTTAGGTGGTAAAGAAAGTGCTCATGCAAGTAGCTAAAAGGTGACAAAACTTAGAGAAATTTTAAAGACCAGAAAGAAAAGATAAAAACAAGAAAAGTATACTTAAAAGGAATTTAATTAAGACAAAACTTTAGAATCCAATAAAGAGACAAACTAGAATTAAAGGTAAGCAAAGAAGGTAGGCACACAAAGGAAATACCTAAAAAAATTAATGAGTGACATGCACATTTTCATACAATAAGAAGAAGCTATTTGGCCAAGCAATTAAGGCATGCATAAACTAAGTAATTAAACCTAATATGATGTAGAACGTATGGCCTAAATGAAGCATGGACAACTAACACACCATACTCAAGGAAAGCAAAGTAAATGACCTTTATGAAGCTTCTTTCTATATGTTTTTTCCCTTTTCTTTCTAATTCTATTTTGATTTTAGTTTTCTCAACTTCTTTTTATCATAATGTTGGTCCAAAGTCTAGGGATTTCAAGTCCTCATCATAATTTTGGTCCAAAGTCTAGGGATTTCAAGTCCTCAATGGTTCTTTGCATAGGCTCTTGTTAAGGTCCTAACTCCACAAATTCATCCTAGTACATTTTGTACTTCATCCTTTGCATGGGTATGGTATTCTAAGTTATAAGTCCTTGTCCAATTGTCTCCAATCCAGCTCAGGTCATAAGGTCCAGAGATAAGAATTAAGTATTTTTTAATTTGATTCAAGCATACACTTAACTCTTTAGGTTCAATGATTTAATCAAGCATGACTTAAGGTAGACTTAGCATATACGATGCACACACATATCATCCAATCTTAGTAATTTTTCAAAGGAGGACATAAAAACACTAAAAAATCAGAAAGGAATATATATAGAGGATCAAAAACATGAAAATAATACCTAAAAATGGATAAAGGAACTAGATCTACATAACAACTTCAAGAACATAAGAGATTTTAACACCAAAATTTGAATTCAAATCTCAGAATTTTTCTAAAATTATTTTGTCACATATGAAAATTTTTGATTAATTAATTGAAATATATGGATCATATAAAGCAAACAAAACAAGTTTGGCAATGATCAAATCAGAAATGAGCAAGTTATGCACAAATCAAACAAGCTAGGTTCATTTGCACGCCAAGATGAACATACTTCAGTAATTAGGCAATAAAAACATCATTTCAAATCCAAATTACACAAACAATATCATTCCAAAAACTAGAAATAAATGAAAAGAGAACGCAATAAAATAATCAAAATCAAAGATCATTTGAGTGATAAAAAAGTGAAAATGAAAATAATAACGACGAGGATGAACTTAAAAATTCGAGTAAAAGGAAGAAAATTAAACTGAATAAAAGCTAGATCTAACCTCCATTGATGAATCTTTGATACTAGTTGATGCAGAGATGGAAGGAGGTGGTTCTTATGGATCAATGGTGGTTGAACTTTGGAGAAGGATGGAGGAGGAATGGAGCCGGTTTTAAGCTTGACTTGGAAGCACCACCTCTAAAAGAGGATAAGTTTCTTCTCCACCACCATGAGCTACCATAGATGAGGAGGTTCCTTAACCCTAAGTTTGGTTTTAGAGGAGAAAAATAGAGAGAAAAACTCTCAAAATTCGGAGTGGAAAACTCAATTCATTCAAATGAAGGAAGTGCAAAATGGAGGGCAGGAGGGATAGATTTGAATCTGAATTGGGTTTGCATTTTAGTCCAATAATGGTGCCTTCCTTACTCCTTAATGTAGCCTCAAATTGGGCTAAATAAATCCCAAAAAATCTTAAGCTAAAATACAGGGAAATTAGGCTCATATCTTATACACATTGGGCCTGCCAGTTCCTAAAATATAAAAAAGTACCTAAATCCTATTCTAAGGTGTGAGGCCTAATAGGCATAGTTTGTAAAGGTCCAATAGGCCTAGTGGCTCTATAGCTGGGATCCTTTACATTTGGGACCTTTGCATCAGAGCCTATCTGTTGAAGATGGCCTCTCTCTTTGTGAATAGTGTCCTCTATTTTTCCTAGGATCCATATTTATCCTAAAGAAGTTGATATCATCATTTGATGTCTCCTATTTATTGTAATATCCCCCATTTCTAGACCTACTTGTTTAAATTACCCTTGGGTTATTTTTAGACCTATTTGAGCATCTTCTTTCTAAGTTTTCTAAGTGATCTTCCAATGCTCTTGCTTGGGTTTGAATTAATTTTTTTCTTAATCTTGAAGCAAGTTTCTCCATGTGATTCCTATACGAATATTCATGACCATTAATTTTCTAAGTAGAAAATTTCTCTCCACACCTGAATTGCTAAGCTAAGAAAATTGAATCACACAAATCAAAATACTTAGCACACAATCTAGACTCTAAGGTAAACACAAATACACAAGGGTTAAGTAATTTACCTAGCCCCCTTGATCTTGCAAAAGAAGATAAAGGTTAGTGCTATACAAGATAGTTCTTAGGTACACAAACACACAAAAATCTATAACTTGACCTTAAGTGAGTATCCTACACCAAGGTCCGAAAGTCCAAGTATTTATTATAAACAAATTTAAAAGGTAAATTGAATTACACTAAAAGGAAATCCTACTTTAAGACACTATGATTTCGAATTCAAATCAAACCTAATTACACATATTCAACCTAAAATTTACAAGTTCAAAACCAAATGCTTAATGTTACAATTAGCCTTCACTTTAATCTTTAATTCGGCCTCAAAGTCCTAGTTTTCAAGCCTTTGCTCTTTGAGCTTCTTGGTAGTCTTTCCTTATGTTTAGGCCTTTCCAAAATACCCACAAAATTATGCACACAAAAAGGACACTTTTTACCCCACTTGGTTACTGTTAGAAAATTAAGCCTAAAATCAATTAAACCCCACCAAGTGTTTCCACTCTCTCCCTCTAATGTTCTCACCATGAAACCAGCCCTCTCATACCACTTCACTTTGAACAAAAAACCTCCAAACCAAACATGAAGCCAAGGAATAATTCAACTCATGCTCACAGTGTTTGGTGTCAACAAGGTGGTAAAGGAGTGCTCATGTAAAGGTAGGTGATAGGTAACAAAATTAGGGAAATTTTAAAGACAATCAAGAAAATATAAGACAAATAATTGTATAGTCAAAGAGAATTTAAGTAAGACAAAACTTAGAAGCCAAGAATTTAGACAAACTAGAATTAAATTTAAGATTAAACGTAAGTATACAAAAGGAATCCTAGAAACCTAAGAGAAGCATGTGCATGCTCATGCAAATGATGAATGTTATTTGGCCAAGCTATATGAATCATACACAAACTGAGTATTAAGACCTAGTTTAGGAACCCTATGACCAAACATGAATTAATAAATACACAAGCATACTTCACTCAAATAATGGACCTTATGCGCATGTCTTTTCCTTATATGCTTCACTTGTTCTTTCCTTTGGTTTTTCTTTACTTTTTCTTCAAGTCTTTTTGTATTTTATTGCTCTTTTGTTTTCATTTTTTTATGTCCAATTCTTTATTCAAGTCCAGAATTCACAATCTTCCATCGGTCTTTGCATAGGCTTTCTCTTTCACGATCCTAAGTCCTATTGTCCAACTAGTACATTTGCACTCTTCCTTGCAAAAGTAAGGTAATCCTAAGTCAAGTATGTTGGTCCAATTTGCCTCCCAATCTAGCTCAAGTAATAGAAGTTCCATTTGTGTTTAAGTGTCTTTTAATGTTGCTTAAATGCTAATTAAGTGTGAACACCTAATTCTGTCCGAGACTAAAATCATATCTATAATGCAAAATTTTGTTCCAAATCCATTTAAAGTATAGAAAAATAAATAAAATAAATAAATAAAAAAACACAAAAGGAGAAAAGAAGAAAAAACAAAAAAGAGAACAAGAAGAAATTTCAATAAAAATAAAAAATAAAAAAGAGAAGAGAATAATAACAAAAGAAAAAATGAAAATATAAATAAAACGGTAAAAATAAAAAATAAAAAAAATAAAACAAAAAAAGAAAATAGAAAAAATGAAAAAAAAAACAGAATTAATAATAAAAATAGAAATACATAAATTGGAAAATCGAAAGAATAAGATAAAAGAAAGAGAAAAATAAGAAAAGAGAAAAATTGAAAAAAAAAGAAGAAAAGATAGAAGAGAAAAAATAATAGAAAAAATAAAAAATAAAAGTAAATAAGTAAATAAAACAAAAGAAATAGAAAGTAAAATAAAAAAAGGAAAACAAGCAAAAATAAGAAAAATAAAAGAAAATAAAAATAAAAATAATAGTAGAATAATTGAAAAGGTTCAGTTAATTGGCAAGTTTGGGTTTGTTAGTTAGTTGGAGGGAAGTTAGTGCCTTCAAGAAAAATATAAATAGGGAAAAAGGAAAATTGGAAGGGGCTTTTTCTGGTATTTTTCCAAAGCGGGACCTCTTTTTCTCTTTTTTCCCCTCTCTCGGTGGTTTTCAAGAATTTCGGATCCAAGCATTTTCTCTAAGTTTACGTCAAAAATTCCTAGAGCTTCTTGATAGTTCTGGAGTCTCCTTTGTGTTCTCTCAATCCCACAATCCTCCATAGTCACGTCTCCTTCGAAGAACTAGGATCTGCTCAATTTAGAGAGGAGGATGGCATCTTGGATCTTAGAGAGCAGCATCAAGCGCTTCAGTCATCAGGTGTAAGGATTAGTTCTCGAATTTAGGATTGTAGATCGGATTGTGTGGAATTCTGTGAAAGTCAGGTCAGTTTCCTCATATATTGCTCTATACAATGTACCTTAAGATCAGAATGAATCTTTAAAGAAGACGTGGCATAATTGAATTCAGTTGCTGCATTCTTTGTGTACTTTCATTTCTTCATTCTTGAGAAAGTCTCTAAGATTTAAGGTGTGGTGTCTGAAGCAATGCTCCTCATCTATAGGCTTTGAAATGAGTAAGTTCACAGGAGAAATAGGATTCCTGTCGTGAATTTGGACTCATAGTCCTTAATTAGAAGTTGCATGTGCTCGGCTAATGCACTATGAGAATCCTATGAATTAGTAAGCATGTAACTAGATTAGTCACTACATGTGTGCTCGCTGTTCTGGCATATGAATCATGATCCTGAATATTGTTTGCTTTTATACGCATTGGATCACATGATCTTTCTTTCAATCTGTAGAGTAGGTCCAAGCTTTGCCAACCAAAAGCTTCATAATGGCCCTACTCTTCTCACTGTGAAAGAGAATACTATAGGTTCACAAGGTTTAAATAACCCAACGTCCACCTGCCATGCATGGCACACCCCTTCACCGCAAGTTCGGCAACTAAGCATGCATGCTTCTGTTGCTAGTGATGAGTCAATCCAAGTAATAAATCGCAGAATCTATAGCCATGCTGCAGAACGCTTGGAAGAATCTGTGTGTTATGTTTGTGAGTTGTGTACCAAAACAGGGTAAGTCCAATAATTAGATATAGTTAATTGAGAATGGAGAGTCAAAAGTATCCTTGACAAGCATTAAGTTCCAGAATTTTTCCTTGGGTACCGGTTCCTGCCTCAATTTCCTAGGAGAGATACATGCTGTGTGAAAAAAAAACTTGAGAGAAACTGAAGATTGCAAGTATATTTGTTGCGTCGTTGCTTGTGTATGATTCAAATTGCCTTTGTAATTTGTCTGTCAAGTTGCCTAGAGTTAGCATTCACTGGGATTCTAAAATGATTGGGCAGTGGATTGTAGATATGTTTTTCAATAGTAATTACAGATGCTTTATCTGTAAAGTTCATTTCCAAAACCACCAGAAACCTTCAGCGTTAATATATATGCACCCATTCCTATTCAATGAACCCGAAACTAGATCCCATAAAGGAGACGTATAATATAGGTCTGTACCATAGTCATGAATGTAATCACGCCTTTAGATTCTCCTCTGAAATTATTAAAGGCAAATTAAAATCGAAGCACTTTCCCCTCACCTATTTAATGGGAACTATATGTGAAGCTTGGTCATGAAGTAACAAAAAGTACCCCATGTATGTTGGGTCCCTCAATGTGCAATAAAACTCCACGTAAAAAAAAGGAGTCGAATAAAAAGCAAAGGGGTGTGGGGGCCACTAAGGAATTTTTTCCTAAAACAAAAAAAGGTCCCCTACTGCCTTAGGTCCTTAGGCTCGAGCCTAGTCTTTATATAAATAATAAATTCCCAACCCCGCATTTAATTGGAGTTGCACCAAATAAAATTCAACCAGACACTGGGCCTAGTGGTAGGCACGCTGCCTGCACCCCCAAGACCTGGGTTCGAGACCTACCAGGATCACTTTTGCTAAATTAATTCTTCTCACTAACTATTGTTGTTTAATATGCTAAATAAATATCCATGTATATTAAGGACAAACCAACTGGCTGGCTCAAATGGTTGGCTCGCTATCTAGCATCCTTAGGCCCCTAGTTCGATTCCCTCACACTAGAATTCTATTTTTAGGGGTTGTTGTTGAGTCGCGTATAACTAAGCCCTGACAGGCCACAGTTATGCCAAATCTGGTTTACTTTTCAAAGGGCTACGTCTCAAATGGACCCAAGTCACATTGAAAATGGGCCACATAATTTCCCTCTCAATTGGGCCCATTTATCATGTGCAATTAGGCCTGCCCCTCAATTGGGCCGTATTACCAGCTTCTCCAATTGGGCCAAAATGCCAACTCTCAATTAGGTCCAACCCAATTCTTTATTGTTTTTTTTTTTAATTTAAACCTAATCCTTTTTGGGTCGAGCCCAATTCTTATTTTCAAATCAAGCCCAATTCTTTTATTTTTAAATCAAGCCCAATTTCTCTCTAATTTTGGAAATCAAATCCAATCACTCTTAATTTAAATCAAATCCAATCATTCTTAATTTAAATAAAAACCCAATCCTTTTTCTTAATTCTAGATCAAACCTAATCCTTTTCTTTAAATTTAAATCAAACCCATTTCTTTTTTCTAAACACTAAATCAAGTCCATTTTTATTTTGTTTTTGGATCAAGCACGCAATTTCAAAAATCACGGTTTACTACCCCTGTTAAAAATGTTAGTTTCAAAATATCTATTTTAATTTTCCAAGATTTGTGCAATGGATTCTAATGCGAATAAGCAGCCTTCTCTGTTGTTTCGTATTTTAATTTGTGTGGATTCCAAATGCGGCTTACGACGATTTGGATTTTGCAAGTACGCAATTTCATAAAATCATTGTTTACTAAGTCTGATAAAGACATCTGTTTCAAAACATCTGTTTTAATTTTCTAAGATTCGTGCAACAGATTCTAATACAAACAAGTAGCCTTCTCTGGTATTCCGTATTTTAATTCGTGCATATTCAAATGCGGCTTACGACGATTTGGATTTTGCAAGCACGTAATTTTAGAACATCACTGTTTACTAATTCCGTTAAAAAATGTCGGTTTAAAAAAAAATCAATTTTTTAATTTTCTAAGATTCATGCAACAGATTCAATTACGAACAGGCAACCTTCTCTGTTGTTCCATATTTTAATTTGTGTGGATTCCAAATGTGGCTTACGAAGATTTGGATTTTGCAAGCACACAATTTCAGAAAATTACTGTTTACTAACCCCACTAATAAACCGTCTATTTCAAAATGTCTGTTTTAATTTTCTAAAATTCGTGCAACGATTATAATACGAACATGCAACCTTCTCTGCTGTTCCGTGTTTTAATTTATGCAGATTCAAACACAGCTTACAACAGTTTGGATTTTGCGAGCACGTAATTTTAGAAAATCTCTATTTTGTCAACTCCATTCCAAACAAAATCTATTTTTCAAGAGATTAAGTCTCTTAAACCAGAACTACGTAGCCTTGAGTTTCCTATTGCATCAGGGAATACATAGGAGCAGGATCAAGTCTTGTCAGGCTATCTTCCACAAACCTATTTATTTTCATTCTAAACTAAAGGGATCAAGAAATTTTTAAAAATATCAAAATCACACACTCAATTTAAAGGGTACCGTTCTTCAGAACGGGCGAGTAAGGTGCCTAACACCTTCCCTATTCGTAACCGACTCTCGAACCTAGAATTTCATCCTCAAGTTAGGGTTTTTCCAAATGTTTTCCCTTAAAATAACAATTTGGCGGCGGATCCACAACATTTAGAAAATTATTTTTAAAATTTTAGCGAGTTCGTCGTCTCGTTGTAATTACAATTGCGACATTAAGCTTACACTTAAGCATGTAGCCTTAATTGCTTAGAACATGCATGATTCAAGCTTAGCTAGAATTAGATCGCATGCACACCATCATGCATCTCATTGGAAATTTAAATAGATAAACCACACAACATTCAACTTATAATAACACATAGATAAGGATCAAAACATAATGAATAAAACCTAGACAATTTCAAAACAAAAGAAAATGGAATTAAAAGGATAAACTCAAGATTACTTAATTCTTAGTGCCAAAATTAGATTCCAATTTCAAATTATTTATTTTAAACTTTTTTTTAAAGAAATATCTATGAAATTTAAACCAATTAAATGAAAGACAAAGATCAAATCAACCAATCCAAAATAATTTTTCTCCAAATCGGACCAAAATTTAGCAAGTTATGCTCACTTTACTCAAGTTAGGTGCGTTCGTACACCAAGATGAACACACTCCAATAAATTAATGATTGAGAATTCAATACTCAACCAATTAATGCAAACAATAGCATTTCAAAAACTAGAAATAAATAAAAATCTAATGCAAAAGGAAGCATATAAATCAGAGCTTGTTTGACCAATCAAAATTTAAAAATAAAAAGGAGTAGAAGATGAACTCGAAAGAATGAAGAGAACATGAAAATGTAAACCAATTAAAGGTTGGATATCTCCTCTATTGATGGAGCTTTGATACCAGTTGTTATAGAGGTGGAAATAAGTGGTTCTTCTATATCAATGAAGGTTTCAATTTGGTAGAGAATGGAAAAGGAATCGAGTAGAACTATGCCTTCATTTAGAAGTGCCACATCTTGTGGAGGATGCGCTTCTTCTCTATCATCATGAGTGGCCATGGATTAGGAGGTTCCTCAACCCCAAGTATGGTTCTAGAGGAAGTATAAGGAGAGAGAATTTCTCTCAAAATTTTAGTGGAAACTCATAATTTTATTCAAAATGAACCAAGTGTTGAAAATTACACAAGTGATGCCCTTATATAGGCAAACTGGAGGGAATGAAGGGGTAGATTGAATCCAAATTGGACTTGGATTTCAGCCCAATGATGGTTCCTTCTTCACTTCTCAATGCAGCCTCAATTTGGGCTAAAGAAATCCCAAAAATCTTATTCTAATGTGTGAGGCCCAACAGGCCTAGTTTGTGTGAGGTCCAATATGTCTAGTGACTTTGCAGTTGGGATCCTCTGCATCACCGGTTCACCCTTTTTCCTTTATGAATGATTTAAAGACATCAATTGCTAACCACCTACTCTTAGGCTAGTACTACCTCTTGGTCCAACAATGGTAATAATCTCTCCTACTTACTATCTGCGTTGATCTTGTAAGATAGATAAATAGGATAGGCATAAAGTTTAAAAGGATGTTAATTACATGTTAAACAATTAATCGATTAGAAACTTAGGCTCCTGATTGATCCTTAAAAACCCTTAGGTTCAATTTCCTAGCAGTTCTGTCAACTAGGAATGGTACGATTGCCTACCCCCAACCAACTTACAAGTTATAAGATTAGCTACTTCCTATTAATGGATTAAGTGCAACAAGGTAACACAATTGTTAAAAAAATGTATAATCATTCATTAAGTAAAAAAAGGGAAAAAGGAGTTTAGAAATTCACATCAAAAGGTTTTTCCAAATCGTCATGAATTAGAAATTAGTTAAACATCATGAAAATAACCCAAAAAAATTGTGATTAATCATCAAGAAAGAAATGCAAGACCAGGTTACTGGTAAACCAATAGTTATTCTGAATCTGCATCGTTGGGGATTCCCTTCTACCAAGTTCCTATAGGAGAATACTAGATAAGGAACCAGGAATGGAGATCCTAGAAAACATAAATGAGTGAAAGGTAGGGTTATTCCCAAAATCTAAGAGAGGGGTGTGCTCTCTAATGGGATAGAGGTGTGCGGAATGGTATTGGAGAGCTTTCCTTTTATAGGCAAAAATTAGGGTTTCAAGTGTCATACACTAAACTTGACCTAGCCATTCCTTGGTGGTCACAGCCACTTTAAGTCTTCTACAATATCATAGGTTGACTAGGATACTTTCTACGTCATTAGGGCTAACATAGCACTTGTTGCTTCTGCTCCCAACCTTGGCATGACCATCCTACTTCATTACAACATGGTTATGCAACTCCAATTGGCACAGCCAAGCTCCTTCATGTTGGCATTACTGTGCTCAGGTCTACACGAATGTGCATGATCTACCTCTAACATTTTTGTCCTTTTCTATTTCATTATCTTTTCATGCTGCTTTTTTCTCTTTTTGACCCTAAACTTATCTATTTTTGAATTCTTTGCTTACACAATCATTCTTGCAAGAATAAGGGAAGTTAGGATGAATTACAAGTGAATAATTCTAAATCATGTAATAATTATTCCTAAATTCTTGAAAATAAAATGATAGAATGATAGTTTAACATAATTCTTAAAATTAGCCATTGTTTGTTCGTAAGAAATAACTCAAGAAATAAGAATGCAATAAGTACAAAATTCAATGCATACACAAGAATTAAAATGTCTTTATAAGGTTGAAAAGAAACCAAGTGAAAGATCATTTTAGTGAGTGAGATAATTGAAGGGAAGGAAATACAAAAGGCTTTTTTTTAAATCAATTTCTGTAACAGCGCTTAAACCCTTAGACTTTGAAGCTCATTTACTTTGATTCTTTAAAATTTACACTTTGATCATATAATTTCTCCCAAGAATTCATCCTTGAACCTTTTAAGCTCAAAGGGGTACTAAGCGATATTCTAAGTCTGTATTCCTTCAACAAAACCTATTTTTCCTTTATCATTTTCCTGTTTATGAATTAAATTATAAAATCTTTAACGAGGTTGGAACGTAAGTTCTAGAATGTATAAGCCAGGGAGAATTACTAAATAAAGAGAAAGGTTGGGTGCAACCTTATTCAGGCTCAATTATTCCACTAAGGTTACTTTATTGTAAAATAAGATGATAGGGATCATGGATAATTACTAATCATTTATATCAAGATTTCTTGTGTCTAATTTAGATTCAATTAGCATATACCACAGGTTAACAAAGAGATTTTTGAATCCAGAACCAACCAACAATCCATAATGAGGGGTTATCACGAGCACAAACATTTATAGAAAAATCGTTGGAGCGGTATCCTTCCTCAAACTTAATCATATACCACCCCTTATTTGTTTGGAAAAATCAATTGCCAAGGTAGGTCTTGTAAAAATAGGAGGAGGGATATGTGATTTTTTCATAAAGATATCTTAGGATGGAAAAAGTATCCTTCCTCAAATTTAACCACCAATTTATGCAAGATTTAATAATAGGTAAAAGGAGAAGAGAAACAAGACTCTCCTGGGGAGGAGGGAGAGGGTTTCCTTCTCAAACTTAGAGGCCAACAGGGCCTCCAGTATGTTTCCCATGGGTGTCGATGGTTCGGAAAATAAGTTCTCTTGCTTTTTAGGTTCACCCTTTTCACAATAATACATATGTTAATAGAAAGAATAAGACATTATTACGATTTAAAATAAGATGAATAAAATTAAATAAATAACCTAAAATTAGAATTGTTCCTAAATCCTATGAAAGGGAAAACAATGTCCTAAATAATCATAAGGAACATGGGGTGTCCCAATTATTGGGGCGGTTGGTGCCCCGCCTGGTTCTGCAACAATTAAAGAAAAGAGTTCTCTTTGAGGCTTGATATGCTAAAGTTGATCATGAATAAGCTTTTCCACCTCGAGCCATTGGTTTGTCCAAGCATCATGCTCTTTTACCATAGGAGTGGGCTCCTCTTATGGAGGGTTTGACTCTCTTATATGAACGGTTGGGGCACTATTCTAATCATGCTTTAGCAGACCCATGCGTGACCATGTTTAATTTTCTAGTAAGATGAGTCGATTCATTTCTGTTGCGATGGGATGAAGGACGTGGTGGAAGCGATAAAAGGTTATGATATAAGACCCAATGTCGATGCAACCCTTGCTTCCTTTCTTTAGGGGCTGCCTACTATGCATACTATACATGATGCAGAATTTTCCAACATTAATATAATGCCCATGAACTTCAACCAAGAAAAGGAACAAATGGATCCTAGTGACATATCTTCTGCCGTCTTGTCCTGAAAATAGGTCGACCAAGAAGCTTTGATGTAAAATGAGTACAGTCGGATTATGGATGGCGGTGGCTAGCATGAAGTTAGGGTAGGTGTCTTCTCTGGTGATTTTCGACTAGAAGGGTCCCTCCTAGAATTTGTTAAGGATCTTTCTCGAATAGCTAGGTGTTGTAGTCTCTTCCTCAGTTTCAAATTTCAAGGCTATGTTGTACTCAACAAGGGACTTTCAATAGGTATGTCCCCCTAACTAGTAGTTCATGGTATAGGTATGTGGGTTTCCATATGACGGGTCATAAAAGAGAAAGGCTAGGAAATCAAGGGTAGGCTCCCGGTAGGCTAACACAATGATGAGGAATGTTGCAGTGCGTCCCATCCTATAGAAGTAGCCCATAATCTGTAGTTTGATGACTAACTTCTCAAGGTGGTCGGGATCTAGGCTCCTCATGGGAATGAACAGAAACAAACGTAGTCTTTCCATCTAGAATCGTATGCTTGGAACCTCTTAGGTGTTGAAGGAGTATACTAGTTCATGTGTGGGTACTGTGGTGTGAGCGAGGTAACATCCCCTGTTGATGGTTTGTGGTGCCATTTTCCTAAAAAGAGTATAAGACAAGAAGAATGTAGAAGATTTGGACAACAAATGTGAGAAAGAGAGAATTTTTGTCAAAGGTATCTATTTGATGTGACATATCTAGGTATTTATAAACGTGGTCATGCTGAAATGCGGTGTGGTCGTGCTAAAATGCAGCATGCGGTCTAGGCTTAACAAATCAAAATGCCTCATGTAAGCGTTTGTTTAATGTCACAAGCCTAATGTATATGTTTTTATTAGCTAAGCATAATCATCGACAATCACCAGCGATTCTTCTAGCCGCATGAAAATATGCTCCTTAAATGGGCCCATTTCATAATGTTTAGCCCTTTGTCAATTTATTTTGAAGGTGCCTTTGATCCTTTTTTCAAGTTTAAGCACTCCATTTGGACTTCAGCATACCTAGAACAAGTAGAGACACAAATTATAAACCAATACCCACTCGTATTTCTGAATGTGTTTATCATTCCATTTCTTTGTCCTTTCCTTATACATTCTTGAGTTCTCATATGCTTTCATCCTTAGTTCATCCAACTCATTGAATTGAAGGAGATATTTTTTTCTCGTATGTTGTAAATCAAGGTTAAAGAATTTCATGGCCCAATAGGCCTTGTGTTCTAATTCGACTAGGAGATGACAAGCCTTACCGAATATCAATCTATAGAGGAACATGCCAATGGGAATCTTATATGTTGTCCTATAGGCCCAAAGGGCATTATCCAATCTCAATACCCAATCCCTCCTAGATACACTAACAATTTTTTCTAGGATTCTCTTTAGTTTCTTATTAAAGATTTCTACTTGACTACTAGTCTGGGATGGTAGTGAGTAGAGACCTTATAAGTGACACCATACTATTTTAGGACCCTTTTGGCTTCTTGTTTATGAAATATTAATCATCATCACTAATGATGGCTTCGGGTGCTCCAAATCTTATGAAAATATTTTTATTTAAAAATTTTATCACACCCTTAGCATCATTATAGGGTAATGTCACCACCTAAACACATTTGAAAATATAATCAACTGCTACCAAAATGTATGAATTATTCAAGGATTTAGGAAAAGGCCCCATAAAGTTAATACCCCAAACATAAAAAATACCCCACTCAAGAATATTGTTTAAAGGTATGTCATACTTTCTTGATAGCTTGCCACTCCTTTGACAACAATCACAAGACAAGACAAACTCAAAGATGTCCTTGAAGAGAATGAGCCAAAATAGATTGCATTGTAAAACGTTTCGAGTGGTTCTTTAACCTCTCTTGAGTGGTAATGAGTCAAGATAATATGATAATCCTTCTCATGCACCTAACCAATCCATGTTTAAACATATAAGGTTCTTCACATAGATAATGTTTAGCATTAGATAGAACTTCTTATGTTATGCATATGAAAGATCAGGGGAAGGATATTACTTTCCAGGTAGTTAACCAAGTTTGTGTACCAAAAGGTGTATAAGACAACCAATAGTTGCTCATTTAGGAAGGTCTCGCTGACCTCTTCATTGGCAGGAAGTTGTACTGAGGGGTTTACCCTAGTCAGCTATTCTATAAGTACATTTTTTACTTCCTTATTATCTTTTATTTCTATGTAGAGTTCTTGAAGGCAAAGTATCCATATGATTAACCTAGGGTTTGCATCTTTCTTAGAGAACAAGTACTTGATGGTCAAATGATCAGTGTAAACAATTACCTTTATCATGATCAAGTACAGTCATAACTTGTCAAAGACAAACACTACAACCAATAACTCCTTAGTTCTACTAGTTCTAAGTCTTACTAACATAGTAGATGGTCGAAAACACCTTGCCCTTTTTCTGGTCCAAGACTACACCTGCAATTGTACCACTAGCATCACACATTAGTTCAAAATTTTAGGAACAATCAAGGGTACTTACAACAAGGGAATAATCAATTTGTCCTTAAAATTTTCAAATGATTTGAGACATTTTTTATTAAAATCAAAGGAGGCCTCTTTCATCAATAAATTGGAAAGAGGTTTAGTAATTTTTGAAAAAAAAAAAGATATGAACCCTCCTATAGAAACTGGCATACCCAAGGAAACTTTTGATAGCTCTAACATTGTTAGGAAGGTAGTTTAGAGATGACCTCAACCTTAGCTGGGTTAGCTTCAATTCCTTTCCTAGAGATTTTATGTCTCGAAACAATGCATTCACTTACCATGACCTGACATTTCTCCCAATAAAGGAACAAGTCATTTTTTCTACATCTAATAAGCACTTGCTCCAAATTATGTAAAGAACAGTCATAGAAAGAAAATTCATCCATGAAAACTTATAAACAATCATCTAACACATCAGAAAAAATAGACATTATGGTTCTTTGAAAATTTGCAAGCGCATTACATATCCCAAAGGGAATCCACCTATATGCAAACATACCAAAAGAGCATGTAAAAGTGGTTTTTTCTTGATCCTTAAATGCTATCGGTATTTATAAATAGCCAAAGTACTCATCTAGGCAACAATAATATTCATGACCAAACAGTTTTTCTAACCTTTGATTAATGAAAGGAAAGGGAAATGATTCTTACGGATAGCTTCATTTAATTTTCTATAGTCAACACATACCCATCATCTGATTACCTTTCTTATTGTGATGAGCTGTCTCTGGTTATTTTCCATGACTATGGTGCCTCCCTTCTCAGGGATTACTTGTACTAGACTTACTCATAGGTTGTTAGACATGGGATAGATTATCCTTGCAAGGTTATCAAATATGATAATAGGAAGGGAATAAATGCATACTTTAAATTAGCAAAGAAGGGCCTTAAGTTCAAGTATAGGGGGTTCTTCAATGGATGGTTTAGGCCTTGGGACCTCTCCACCCTCTATATGGTCGAACCCGTCATCCTCAATTTTGGCCTCCGTGGGCATGCCTGCCTCTAACATTGTAAGCACCTCCATGATTTCCTCGTGATCATTAGTGGTGTTTTCCCCAAGCACTAGAATATTTTCAAAAGGATCTTCGGTTAGCACACCTTGCACAGTAGGGGAGCTCAGGGATGCTAAGGACTCAAAATGATTTATAACATTGTATGTCTCAAATATTCATGGGGTGCTTCAGAGCATTGAAGACTCTAAACATAAATTTCTCATCATTTAATCTAAACGTGAGTTTTCCTTACTTACACAACAATTAGGATCTTCCCTGTGGCTAAAAAGGGTCTTCCCAAGATTAGCAAGATCTTTGCATCTTACTCCATGTTTAGGATAATGAAGTTTGTAAGGAAGATGAACTTGTCCATCTTAACAAGGACATCTTCAACAATTCTGTTGGGGTGCATGATGCTTCTATCTACAAGCTGCAAAGAGATAGTTGTGGGTTTAAGTTCATCCATACCTAAGCTTCTAAACATTGATAAGGGCATTAAGTTAATACTATCATTTAGGTCACACAAGACTTTTTCAAAGTAAGAATTAGTGCATGATATAGTGAAACTTCCTAGATCTCGGAGCTTGGGTTGCAGCTTGCCGAGGAGAATGGCAGAACATTCTTTGTTGAGCTTAAGAGTCATGTACTCCTCCAGCTTCTTATTACCCAAAATTTCCTTAAAAATTTTTGTATATTTGGGCATCTAGGATACGACTTCCACAAAAAGGATTTTGATCCTTAGTTTACTTTAGGATGTCCAAGAATTTGGCAAACTGAGGTTCAACCTTATTCATTTTCATCCTTGAGGGGAAGGGTATCCTAGGTTGGTAGGTCTCCGCTTGAGATCTTCTGGGACTTTTCTCCACCATCTTTCTTAGTTCTTCTTCCTTCTTGATCAAGATCTCATTGGTCAAAGTTTAGCGTCATCAACAGCTTCTCGGTGGTCATCGATAACCACGTCTTCCTTTCCTTTCTTAGTCGGTGCCTCCATTTCCTTCCCGCTTCATAGGGTGATTTCCTTGGCCTGCTATTTGGTATCTATCAATGGTTGCTCAGGTATAGCCTTGGGCGTTTGTTAGTTTAGAAGGGTTAGGAGCTTTTCCAATTTTTGTCCCATATTTTGGATTTAGGACATTTATGTCTCCATATTCTGGCACCGGACTTCTACACCATATAGCTTGGGTTCTACAAGTATAGGCTCCTTTTTCTTTTGTATATGAGGGGGGCCTATAGACATTTGGGACACTGTTAGTGAAATTATTACCTTGTTGTCTTCCCCAAGATAAGTTGGGGTGACTCCTCCAAGTGGGGTTATAGGTGTTCTCCCCAGGTGAGCTCCAATTGCACAGCCTTCATCCCTATGGTGTACGAAACTATAGAAATTATACAAGCCTGGTCTGAATGCAGCAGGCACCTAGGTAGGTTGTGCTTGTGTCAATGCTTCTAGCTTTCTACTCATATCTTTCATTTGTTAGCCAAAGTGGCAACCTGGTTTGTCTAGTATACAACAGCAAGTTGAAGGATTTTCCTTTTTCATGCTTATTGGCAGTCCTTCATTGGTAGTTATTAGTAGGCAAATTTCCTATAATTTCCCATGTATCTTTAGTGGGATTATGTAAGATACTTGGAAATGATGAACTTATGGGCAAAGGAAAGGCTATTGTATAAGATTTGTATCGGATGGGGTATTTATTGCCCATGGTGTGGGCATCTTTGTAGAAGGGTCTGAAAGTGATCCCAAGCTTTGTATAGGGTTTCATTCTTAAACTAGATGAAGCTTGCAATTTCCCTTATGATTTTGGAAAGTACCATGTCAAGAACAGGCACTATAATTGATCCCAGCATATGATGGATGCTTTTGGAAGCGAATTCAGGCACTCGTCTACCTACTTAATGATTGAGAATGGAAACAATTATAATTTGATGGTGTCATGGAAGACACCATTTATCCATATGGTGTGTGTCAACTTCAAGAACCTTCGAATATGGAGGTGTGCATCCTTTCCAGCTACTTCCATGAACTAAAGTGAGTTCTGTATCGTATTGATGAATGCAAGTTACAATTCGAAACTTGCAATGCCTTCCAATACAGAAATTGCAATATTGCTACCTAGGCCTTCGTTAGTAAGGGCCATGTAATTTAGTAAAGTCTTATGTCCTTGGTTTGTCATACTTTTCCATGATCTTCTAGCTGTTCCTTCTTTCATAGGGTAAAACAAAGGTGAGGGGCTTGAAAGAGAGCTATCACAAATAGAGAATTACACAAGAATACAACTATAGATTTTTTTTGGATTTTTGAAAATTTTCTCTTTTTTTTTGTATAGAAAATAACAAGAAAGAAAAAAACTATATATATACAAGTCTCAAGCAATCATAATTCAAACTTACTAAGAAATATTCCTTGGCAACAACACTTGAAACTTGTTGCGTATAAAACATGAGTGTAAAACTCCTTGTCATGTTTTACCCACAAGCAAGTATATCCATTGGTGTAGGAAAAAGGTATTTTAGACCCTTGGTATCGATCCCACAGAGACTATTCCAACAATCTATGTATCAAGTTAAATTCTAACCTTTGAAGTCATTGAATAAGAGTTTATATGGATTCTTTGAAGATAAAATCAATTTTTAAAAAATGGAAAATAAAAGAAGACAACCCAAATTATAGATAAACATGAGACTTTGGATCCCCTTTTGATTTTTACTTACTTTTCTCCCCAATCACCCTTTTTTTTTCTTTTTGAATGATTTAGAGATATTAATTGTCATACACCTACTTTTAGGCTATTGCTACCTCTTGCTTCGGCAATGGTAATAATCTCTCTTTTATTTACTATCTCCATTGATCATGCAAGATAGATGCTTAAAAGATACATAAAGTTTAGGAAGACATTAATTACATGTCAAGAAATTAACCGATTAGAAACCTAGGCTCCCAATTGATCCTCCAAGACTCTTAGGTTCAGTTACCTAACAATTCTATCAACAAGGGGTGGTACGATTGTCTAGCCCAACCAACTTACAAATTAATAATATTAGCTACACCTATTAATGAA
This sequence comes from Canavalia gladiata, assembly GCA_037954105.1. Taxonomy (NCBI): domain Eukaryota; kingdom Viridiplantae; phylum Streptophyta; class Magnoliopsida; order Fabales; family Fabaceae; genus Canavalia; species Canavalia gladiata. The sequence continues at coordinate 36,846,867 of CM075665.1, forward strand.
TTAAGCATAGCAAAGTAACATAATTGTAAAAAAAAAAAAAAACGTATTATCATTCATAAAGTGAACAGAGCCGAAAGGAAGTTTAGGAAATTCAAATCAAAAGGTTTTATCAAAGCCCCATGATTTGAAGATAATTTAAACCTCATGAAAAATAACCCAAAAAAATCTGTTATTAGTCATAATGAAAGAAATACAAGACCAAGCTAATGGTACACTGGTTATTGTTTTAAATCTGCATTGCTGGGGTTCCCTTCTATCAAGATCCTACAGGAGGATACCAAAGAAGATACCGGGTATGGAGAGCCTAAAAATGATAGATGAGTGAAAAGTAGGGTTTTTCTCAAAATCTAAGAGAAGGGTGTGCTCTCCATAGTGGAAAAGTGTGTTCTCTAGTAAGAGAGGTGTATGGAATGGTGTGGCACAACCTCCCTTCTATAAGTGTGGATTAGGGTTTTAAATGTCATAGATATAATATCCAAAATTTCATGCTTAGGTTGCATGACTAAAAAATAAATGATTATAAAACTTTCCCTAGAAATCTCTAAGAAAATATAAATAATTTTCAATAAATGATGAAAATGCCCCTATAACTGGGCAACTCAAATATTGTACCAGAGAAATGTAAAACATGAGTAAAGCACATTCTAAAGGCTTAGAGAACATCAAGGATGACCAAAAGTGATGAGAAAAAATTAAAAAATAAAGAAGGAACTAAAACACCATCAGGAAACCCCGAAAACGCTCAGAACGCCCTTAGAATGCTTTTCTTTCTACACAGAGCTAGTTAGTTCCCAAAAAAAATATAAAATGATCTTAGATTGAAATAGGAATAAACCCAAAAGTATTATAATTTTTAGAGGAATTATTTAGGAAATTTTCTAACAATGTTAAAAAAAATTACAAAAAATACCCTGGAAAGGCCAAGAAAGTGTGAGGAACAATCCATGAGTGGGCCCCACATTAGGCTGCACAAAATTTACCATGCGGAAAACCTGATGGTGACTCATCAAGTCAACTTAAGTCAATCATAAAAGACAAAAATAATTAATATTAAAATTTATTTAACCATGGCTAAGACTAATTAACCTTGATTAATTAGCAATTAATCATGTTTAGGATAAGTTAAACATGATTAGTGGAAAAATAAGCCCTATTAACATTAATCAAAGTCTAAAAGGATAATTCCTTGAATTTTAAATTATTTTGAAAAATGGAAAAATCCATGCAAAATTACCAAAATACCTCCTAAGTGCAAAATTAATCCAAATGTGTCCAAGCTTGGCTGAATCCACTAAACTGATTTAGGACCTTATTTGCTTCAGTTTTCACTTTCTAAAACTCTTATCCAGCTCTCCAAAATCTCTCTAAATCCATCTAGATCCAAAAAAAAAACCCTAACCTTCTACATTAAGCCAAGTCACCATCTTTGAGATTTAACCTAAAATTAAGCCTTAAACACTAAGCCCTACCATTTTCACTTAGAGAACATTCTAGACCAGCCAAGGGAGGGACAAGAAGCTTCCATCAAATCCCCACCATCATCACACAAATTCACAATCAAGTAGGATGTTCTACTTGTCTTTTTAAGCTTTAAACTTGCTTTTTTGGTTTGATTTTCTTTCTTTTATGGATCCTTTCTTTAAAATCCATGAATCTCCTTTTATTTTAACTCATGATGGCTCAAGGCTGAATTTAAATGGTTCAAAATGAGCATCACCATCTTTTACTGAGTTTTGAGATGCAAAATAAAGTTTGGTTGGTTTAAAGTGCTTCTAAGTAACTTAGAAAAAATTTAATCGGTGAACATTATTTTAAAACTCATTTTGATGCTTTGGGAAGTTTTGACAACTCATGAAAAAATTTTATGAAGTGTTCTTGGTGGAAGATTTATTGATATTAGAATAGATCTTTTTGATCTACACTTTGTTGTTTGGAAAAAAATGTTTTGTATGTTTTTATGCTTAAAGCTTGAAAGTAGTGATTTTTCTTCTTATGATGAACTTGTGTATGGATTTTTCCAGATCTGAACCCATAAACTTTAAGATTTAAAAGTGAAATAAAAATTAATCTTGAAGTCCCAAAAGCTTGCTTTGGGCATAGATTTAAAAATTACTAAGTAAAAGTTGGAATTTGGGACCTAAAACTGGCATAAGTTTTGCAAGATTCATTTTGAATACAACCCAAGCTGTGGACTTTGGACAAAACATGTATGGACAAAGAGTATAAGGTGCTAAAAGTGCACAAGATTAAGGAATCAAGGTTGGGTGAGAAGAAAATTTGGAAAGGTGACCTTGGCAAGCCATTGCAAGCATTTGGCCGTGCTAACATAATCAAGGATAAAACTTGTTAAAATTTTCATAAGTGACACCAATCATATAATTAGGTTGTAATGAAGTAAATCAACCTTTGAATGAAAGGAAATTGAACTAAAATGACCCAAAAATCTCTAGGTGTGCATTCAGCCACCCTAGATCAACTTAAGGAAAAATAGGCTAAAAAACTGATTAATGGTGTATTAAGGATTTTAATTAAGTTAATAGGTTAAGTGGAGGTTTAAGTAACACCTAAAAGTATCCAAGACCATAAGAAACAACCTAGGTATAAAAAGGAGAAGTCCTTAATTAGTAGTTAATATAGATTTCAAGAAAGCATAAATTGGTAACAAAAAAATGAACAATGACTTGGGAGGAGGGGGAAGTGTAATTTCGGCCATGACCCTCAGTAGTAGTAAAAAGACCTAAAAATCCACTAAACTTGGTCAAAATTGAAGTCTAAACTTTAACTACAAGAATTGGTCAACCTAGATCAATTAGGGTTAAAAATAGAACCCCTAAAGCCTTGGAGGTGGCATTCGACCACTATATAATTAATTAACCAAGAAGAAGTTTTAATTCCTAACTTAACTAAATCTAGGATCCTTAGCAAGAAAGAAAAATGGATTAAAAATGTAAGAAAACCTTAAGGAAGGAAAGGAACCATTTGGCCATTTAGGATAAATGGATTTAGAAAAATATCTAACTCCTAACTACCATGAACTAAGCATCATTAGACTATAACTAGAAGGGATTACAAGTGTGGAGTAACTCTTACAAAGCTTAAAGAGTTATTTGGACATAATCATTAAGGTAGTATAAAGGAAGTCAAGAAGTCATCATAATTCAAGCCTAAACCTAAGTGTATAAAACATTGGTGTTTAGGAATAAAATATGAAGATTGGAAGCTAGGTTAAGTCATTCGTCCATGACCTTTAAGGATGGAGAAAAAGTTTTAAAAATTTCTAAGTTAGTTAACAATTAATGAATTAGTCTTCAATGGATAAAATCAACCCATAGAACAAGAAAAATTAAACTAGAATGTCTTAGAGGCCTAGGGTTCACATTCGACCACTCTAGATTAAATAAGAAGAAAAGAATGAACAAATCTTAGTTTAGGTAACTTAAGAAGCCTTATAATGTTAAATGAAGAATTGGAAGTTTAAAAGAAGCTCGGCAAAAGCATAGACAACCATTTGACCATGTTTAAGTAAAATGTCTTAAACAAGTTACAAACTTGTTAACACTTAACATTTGAACTTAGTATAAGTAGGCATGCATAAGACTTGAACAATTGAAGAGCATGAAGAATAAAAACTTAAAAGGTGTCATTCAACCACGTAGAGGAAACTTCTAAGTTGTAAAAATCTCATGGAACTAATAAAACTGAGGAAAGAAGAGGTTGAGGAGAAACTTATAAGGTTGAGAGAATTAAGTCCCTTTGAGTGATTCAACATCAAAGGTTAAAGAGATAAATAATTTGGATATGTACTTGAAACATGCAATGATGTTATGTGATTTACCAATCAACTTATAATGCTTTCATAAATGCACACCGATTATGTAAGTTGAAATGTTGAATGCTCATAAGTAAGGAAAGGGTGAGGTTATGTATAAGAAGTATTTATGATTGATGATATGATAGAAGTTGAGATCTACGTGTGCATATCATATTGGCTAGAAATTGTTTGAGCATGCATGATTATCTGGAAGCCATCAAAAATGAACCTAAATGATTTAAGGGATCACTAAAGAAAACTAATGTGAAAATTTAATATACTCTTAATGTGCCTTGAGCACATCATATTTCATAGAGCACCTAGAGCTCTACTGAAAGAGGGGGAAAAGGGTTCTCCTAGGAGATAAAAGGATTTTCCAAAAATCCTTTTACAATGAAGATAAAAGGGTTCTTCGTAGTTTATAAGGTGGTAACAACCACTTAGGAATGATCTCATATCCTTAGTAGCAGAAGGTAGAGTAGTGGACTCAGTGAGAAGATATTGTTTGATCAATTATTACTTGTATTGAGACATAGAAGAAACTACAGTCAAATAATATCCATGTTGTGATCCTAATAGTTATAATGTTCAAGTAATTAGGTGCTTATTTGAAATGATTTACTTGACTAATATTATTGTATACTATATCTTAAAATTCCACCAAGGGAGTGGAATAGAGAAAAGAGGGAACTATGTGGGAACTTAAAGGAGAAAATAGTAAATCCATGCTTATGATGTGCTTCCAAAGATTTATGAAGTTTAGGACTAAGATATGCTCAAGTAATAATGGTTATTTTCTATTTAAAAACAATCCACTTCAATAGGAGCTTTTAAAAGATTAAAAAAAATCTTGTATGCATGTCATGATTTTTCTAATAAACTGGAATGGTTGGAATAAAAATAGTGACACTAAGTGTGAACAACAAATTATGTCCGACCATTCAAAACCCAAAATAAATTATTTTGTTTTTAGGTGAAAGGTGATTTAGTCTAAAATAGTTCAAAAAATCAAAATAAAAGTAATGAAAAAAATAAAACAAAATAAATAGATAAATAAATAAAAACAAATAAAAAGGAAGAAAAGAATCAGAAAAATAAGAAGAATAGAAAAGGAAAAAAGGAGAGAACCCATCAAAATTAAAAAAAAAAAAAGAGGTATATATAAAGGGAGAGGGGGACTTTGAGGGAGGAATTCATTTTCTAAGGAGTGGTGCCTAAGATACTCTCTGCTTCCACATCCCATTCAGCATCTCCTTGGCCTCCATTGGACCAGTTTCTTCATCATCTTCCAATGTGCTATCAAGTGGAATTCGGAGCACATCCAACTTTTATTCCACTTAACTTTCTTACTTCTTCTTGGATTTTCGAGTTCATCTTCATCTCTGTTTTTCGTTTTCTTTTTTGTTCAATCAAATGATCTCTGATTTTGGTTATTTTTGTTACGTTCTCCTCTTCTTTCTTTCTAGTTTCTATAATGATATTATTTGTTTAATTTGGATCTGAAATGGAATTTTTGTCGCCTGATTACTGAAGCATGTTCGACCTGGTGCGCAAATGAACCTAGCTTGTTTGATTTATGCATAACTTGCTTATTTTTAGTCTGATTATTTTCAAACCTGGTTTAATTGATTACTATGATCCATATCTTTCAATTGATTGGTGTTAATTTTTTCAGATCCACCAAAAAATATTTTCAAAAATTCTGAGATTTGAACTCAAATTTTGGTGCCAAAATCTCTTGTGTTCTTGAGGTTCATCTTTGTCTCTGTTTTTCATTTTCATTTTTGATTGGTCAAATGATCTCCGATTTCAGTTATTTTTATTGAGTTCTCTTCATATTTCTTTCTATTTTCTGGAAGCATATTATTTGTTTAATTTGGATCTGAAATGGAATTTCTATCTCCTGATTACTGAAGCGTGTTCGTCCTGGTGCGCAAATGAACCTAGCTTGTTTGATTTGTGCATAACTTGCTTATTTCTATTCTGATTTTAGTCAAACTTGTTTTTCTTGATTCCTATGATCCATATCTTTCAATTTATTGGTATTAATTTTTTCTAATCCACCAAAAAGTATTTTCAAAAATTCTGAGATTTGAATTCAAATTATGGCGCCAAAATCTCTTGTGTTCTTGAGGTTTATCTTCATCTCTGTTTTTCGTTTTCATTTTTGATCAGTCAAATGAACTCAGATTTTGATGATTTTTGTTGCTTTCTCTTTGTATTTCTCTCTATCTTCTGGAATGATATTATTTGTCTAATTTGGATTTGAAATAAAATTTCTATCACCTGATTACTGAAGCATGTTTTTCTTGGTACGCAAATGAACCTAGCTTGTTTGATTTGTACATAACTCGCTTATTTCTGGTATGATTTTTGTCAAACTTGTATTTTTTTATTCCTATGATTCATATCTTTCAATTTATTGGTATTAACTTTCTTAGATCCACCAAAAACTATTTTCAAAAATCCTGAGATTTTGGTGCCAAAATCTCTTATGTTCTTGAGGTTTATCTTCGTCTCTATTTTTTGTTTTTGTTTTTGATCCGTCAAATGATGTCCAATTTTGGTGATTTTTGTTGCGTTCTCTTCGTCTTTCTCTTTAGTTTCTGGAATCATATTATTTTTCTAATTTGGATCTGAAATGAAATTTCTATTGTCAGATTACCAAAACATATTCGTCCTGGTGTGCAAATGAACCTAGCTTGTTTGATTTGTGCATAACTTGTTCATTTCTGGTCTTTTTTTGTCAAACTTGTTTTGTTTGATTCATATGATGCATATATTTTAATTGGTCAGTTTTAATTTTTTAGATCTTACAAAAAATGTGTTCGAAAAAATACTGAGATTTGAATTCAAATTTTGGTGCCAAAATCTCTTGTGTTCTTGAAGTTCTTGCGTAGATCTTGTTCTTTTAACCTTGTTTAGGTATTAGTTTTCATGTGTTGATCCTTCTATATGTATTTATTTCTTATTTTTTTGTGTTTATATGTCCTCCTTTCTAAATCAAATCTTCCAAAACTCCATTTTTATAAAAAACAGCTTCAAAAGATTCAAGATCTCACGCAATGAACTCTAAAGTTGAAAGTGCAGCATACCCTATCTTTCGATGTTCGGAGAATCATGAGTCGCAGTGCAACCCTCGCTTGCCTTCGAATTTACGCATGTGGATCGAAGATCTCCCTTTTTCGTCTCTCTTCAAAATTACCCTTTTTCAAAATAATTTTCAAAGTTTTAAAAGATCCGAGATCTCACGCAATGAACTCTAAAGTCGAAAGTGCAACATACCCTGTCTTTCGATGTTCGGAGAATCATATCGCATGTGGATCGAAGATCTCCCTTTTTTTAATCTCTCTCCAAAATTACCTTTTTTCAAAATAATTTTCAAAGCTTTAGACGATTCTAGATCTCACGCAATGAACTCTGAAGTTGAAAGTGCGGCATACCCTGTCTTTCAATGTTCAGAGAATCATATGAGTCGCAGTGCAACCCTCGCCTGCCTTCGACTCTGTGGACATGGATCGAAGATCTTCCTTTCTCAATCTCCCTTCCAAATTACCTTTTTTAAAATAATTTTCAAAGCTTTAAACGATCAAAGATCTCACGCAATGAACTCTGCAATTGAAAGTGCAACATACCATGTCTTTCTATGTTTGGAGAATCATATGAGTCGCAGTGCAACTCTCGCTTGCCTTCGATTCTATGCACGTGGACTGAAGATCTCCCTTTTCAATCCTTCCTCCAAATCAAAACAATCCAAAAACCTAAAGCGCTTTTTCCCATTCGATATAAAACTTTCTTAAGGATCGAGTCCTAGAAACTAGAACTATGTAGCCTTGAATTTCTCATTGTACCAGAGACTACGTAGGAGCAGGATCAAGTCCTATCAGGCTATTTTCATACAAACCTATTTATTTTTATTCTATTTAAGGGATCAAACAATTTTCAAAAAAAATCACACACTCAGTTTAAGGGTACCGTTCTTCGGAACGGGCGAGTAGGGTGCCTAACACCTTCCCTATTCGTAACCGACTCCCGAACGTAGAATTTCTTCCTCAAGTTAGTGTTTTTTCCAAATATTTTTCCTTGAATAAAAATTTGATGGCGATTCCACAACCAGAAAAATTATTTTTAAAACTTTTAGCGAGTTCGTCATTTCGTTGTAATTACGGTTGCGACACTAAGTTAGGGTAGAATCCTACTAAGAAATTTAGTTTCTCACCCCTACCTTTCCATTTTCATCCCATTGCCTCGAACCCTGTTCATGATGGTAGCAATTCACGTACTTGAAGCGGATGTGAGACACTCTCTCCCAAAGAACATTGACGTCATATCGATATTGTAAATAATTGGATGCAAGCATCCTAGCTAATAATATATATATTACGTTATCTTATGTATGTATTGTATTATGATGTGTGGAAAGTAATTATGTAAATTTAATGTGTATTAAGATGTGTAATATGTGTATGTAAAGGCCTAAGTGTCAAAGACTATTATGGACATGTAAGATATAGACTATATAATTATGTAAGATTTGTATGTTATGTGAATGATGTCTATTTGGATGTTTACTGTCGATTATAGACAAATGAATTAAAGCAACTAATTAGTAAGAACAAACTAAACACGTACAAACATGCCTAGTAATTTAATTTTCCGCTACGTACGTTATATCGACGAGGCTCATAATTTATAACAAATAGTTTTAAAAAAAATACCATATTTTCTCTCATAAGTATTTTCTACAGAATTCTACGTCATGAGATTAACAAACTAATAATGGATTTGAATAAAGAACTTAAGCGTAAAATTGGTATTCATTTTCAAGATGTTATAGCAGATTGAATTGACCTAGACATTCTTTGCTCGTCGCAGCCACTCTAAGTGTTTTGAGTAGGACTAATTGGGATACTTCCTGCGTCATTAGGGATGACATGGCACTCGTTGCTGCTGCTCCCAATCTTGGCAAAATTGTTTTCCTTCATCCTAGCATGGTTGCGTATGATATATTGAGGTCATTTTCATCCTTTTCTGCTTCATCATCTTTTCATGCCCATTTTTCTCTTTTTGGCCCAAAACTCATCTTTTTAGGATTCTTTTGCTTGTGCAACCATTCTTGTAAACGTAAGAGAAGTTAGATTGAATTACAAGTGAATAATGTTAAATCATGCAGTAATTATGCCTAAATTCTTGCAAATAAAATGACAAAAGGATAGTTTTATCATTTACGCAAATAGGTCATGCATGTTCTTAGTGATTCATGAGTTCTCTAGAAACTATGTTTTAATCTCATACGAACAGGCTCAATTAACATTTATATAGGTGACTCCATCGAGTCTATCTTACATTTTATACATCATACATAAGGTATATGATAGTAATTAATAGAATGAAACTTAACCTCTTGTTTGATGTAACCTAACACCCTTCACACCATAGGAATAGGAAATTAGTAGTGCTAGAAAGATCAACTATTACTTGTTTTTACCTATATAAACCTTTCTTATGAAATTTCTAGTCACAAATGTTAGGTTTCCATCATTGTTAATGTTATTTTTAGTTGAAATCATATTCTCCTCGATATTTTATAAACAAGGTTCCTTCATAGGGGCTTGGTTAGGAAATTGATCAAATTCATTTTGACCTCACAAAAATAATGAAAATAACTCCATGGTTTACTAACTATTTATTTTTTTCTTTTGCAATGGTTATTGAAGGTGTTGACTTTATTCCTAAACTAATATTTTCTAAGAAGTTTCTCAATAACTCAGCCTTATTATGAACCAATTCTAGAGAAATAGACTCTTCATAGTAGATTTTACAATATTAGTTTCTTTAGCTGATTCCAAGTAACTACATCATATTCTAGTGTAAATACATAATTGTTAGTGCATTCAATAGGAGCCTATATGTTTCAAACACATACTTATATTACATTTAGTATTATTTAATAATAAAATGAATAGTTCCAATCTTTAAAATAATATATGTTAACTTTGTAGGAAGATCAATATATCACTTGATTATGAAATCATAAATGGTATTATTCTTAAGCATATCCTTAATCAATTTTTAATATTTGGACATCATACATTAAGATTAGTGTGTAAATGACTAGTGATCAAATCTCATAAATCTTAAATATAAGATATTAAATATTTACATGGGTATATATTAATAGTAATGATGTACTTAACTAACTTACTAGAAAAACTTTGCATGGATCATTACATAAATGTCATAAACAATACTCAAAATGAAAATGATATCAGTAGTCCTTTGACTTAAAGTTTCTACAATTCCTACATTCCTACATGAGGAATTCTATATTTTGATATTTTCAAACATCACCTATAACAATGTAATTATAAAGATGGTAATTTGATATGGAAAGAATCATATGGAGGGAGGTGAGTAATGTAAATGAGATTTTTCTCTCTTTTGTAACAATAATATTTGCAGACCATTTAATAAAGTCATACTTGAAGTTTTTCATTCCTTTATTACATCAAAATGTGAGCAATATGTATGTTATGAAATACAAATAGAAATCCTTTGAAAAGTTCAAAGAATTTAAGAATAAATTGAAAAATAAATTTAGTAAGATAATTAAGACACTTTGATCAGATTGAGGTGAAGAATATCTAAACCAAGAATTTAATGACCATATAAAAGAGTGTGAGATAATATCTTAAATCACTACTCATAGAACAACATAATAGAATGGTGTTCCTGAGAATAGAAATTGAACTCTATTAGGTATGGTTTGAATTATGACAAGTCGATTGAATCTCAACTCCTTTCATGTAACATGTTTTGGTGACAACAACTTTTACATTAATGTATCACAAGGGTAAGAGAGTATCATAAAATAAAATAAATTATTATTTTTACAAGGACTATGTTATTGATTATCAATCATTTTCAATTAATTTATTATAAGGTTATAAAAAGAAGATGAAATATACATAGGAATGAACATGTTGATTTGAAAGAGAGAGTAAAATAGAATAATAAGATTCATGGAAAATAGGTAATTTTCATTCATAAATGAAACATAAATGTTTCCCATTCCTATTGATTTCTATACCTTAAAAGTAAATTATTTTAATTTGATTATTGGTTTTTTTCAAAATCTTAATATGTACCCAATTGAAACAAATTCTAATCTCATGTTATTTGTATTCAATTAAACCTTTTAAGTATTGTTGTGATTTAATATTAGGATTCACTTTTTAATTCTTCTTCTAACATTTGGATTCCACAATACTATTTCTAAAATACAAGTTAGCATTATACAAATTTATAAATTCAAACACAACTACCCCTAAATTCTAAGACAAGAAAATTAAAAAATCATGATTATGTAAAAAGCTAATACATCAAGTAGAATAAAGAAAGAAATGTCCATGATTAAAGGGAAGATAGGATAGAAAAGTGGCCTTTTGATCCTGTTCTATCTTCTTTTGTTTTTAGTAATTCGTTCTTAATCTTCTTCTTCTAATACTCTTCTAAGAATATCTGGTTTATTCTTTACCATTTTGGCCTATAACTTCTCTTCCCACATCTCTATTTATATTATTCATGAAATGGAGAAGAAGGACATTTTAAACCTTCCATGAACCATGATATTGGTTATAACTATTGATAGATTATGGCTCCTTTTGTAGGTGATAAGGTTCTTTTTCTTTTGACTTTGGTGGACCACAATCATGCTGAAACCATTAGTTGTTTATGGTTCTCTCTACTGGCAAGTATGGCTTCATTTTTCATCCAACCATGATCATGGTTGTAATCACTACAACCCATGATTCTCTTTATCTTTGAACCTTTAAAATTGTTAATTTCACTTCACTTTTGCAATGTTCTCTACCTTAAAATCTCTTCATATTATCTTTCCTAACAAATATAAATCCAAAACAATAATAAATTTTAAAAAATAAATTATAATTAAAAAAAGAAAAATGCATTCCATGTGAGAATTTAGACATGAAATAAGAGAAAAATGTATTCGTCTAACGTATGAATCAAACAACAATAAAAAGTTTTGTTTATCCTCAAAAAAATTAACCTAAATATGACAATCCAGTTAAGTGAGCAAAATTTAGTAAACATCTAACATCTCAAAAACAGTTAAAGAGATTCAAGGATGTGAAACTTTTTATTCACAATGACTTACAATATCTCTAATTGGTTCATTATTTGTCGGGAAAAATTATTAAACATTAAACCTAAAGGGTATTATTAGGTTGTAATTCTCTTCCACTCCTTCCTAGGTCCCAACATAAGGAAACATACAGAATGCAAGATTCGTCCACTTACTTTTCACGCTAGACCTTAAAAATTTCTTAAGGTACATGTTAAGCATCAAAGTGTCTCATAAGATATGATTTTACCAATTTTTTTATATTTTTTTCTTTCTTTTATTTTCACCATTCTTTCCCTTTTCCATTGAACTCTTTTTTTTTATTATTAAAGTATGTGAGACATAGAGTATCTTGGTATCATATTTTGAATTTCATTGCAATATGCATCTATTTTCTTCAATAGACTATTACAATGAATGCCCTTTATGGTTTCAAGATTAGAAGTAAAAAATAATTAACTTTTTAACTTTATCAAACCTAATACCAAGCATATTATTCAACTATATAGTGTATGCAACAATAGATCTATGGAAATCATAAGGAATGAAACCCAAGAAGTAGTATCTTAAATAATCTCATTGATTACAAATTAACTTAAAAAAAAAAGTGAAAGTGAAATCCATAAATTTTCTTGAAACAAACACCTAAACATGAAATATGCATGAGCAATGAAACACCAAATGCCTAAACAATATTTAAAACACAGAAATAAAAAAGAAAATAATAAAAATAAAAAATCACATTAAATATTTTTCTTACTATCCCAAATAAATAATGTACATTTTCCTCAATATCATAAAATAAAGTTTAGTAAAAGAAGGGAAATGATAATAGCAAGTCATTAGCCAAAACGAAAGTCTTGTACGAGAAAGTACACCTGAGAGATCTTCATTATATCAACATATCTTGCGGCTTTGATGTTTGTTAAAACCATCAATTTTTTATCAGTAAATGAATCATTAATGGTTACTTCGTCCTGTATCTCACGATTTTCACGTTGCAAATTTAACAAATGATCTGTAATAAGGTTCTCCATCAGTTTTTTTTTTATTTTCTAATCAAATTCTTAGAGAAGGATAATCCATCAGATAAGCCTCGTTTTTGGAGGAGATACTTGATGCTGCCATGATTCATATATATTATATCTTTTGATCCCACCAAGTACGATAGAATTTATTAAAGAAACAGACAATTGCTAGAAGCTCCTTCTCCGTTGTTGCATACTTGACTTGACCCTTATCTAGCATCCTTCTTGCATAGTATATTATAATATACATCCTTTTATCGTTTTTTCCTAAGACAACTCCCACGGAAAATTCACTTCTAACGCACATAATCTCAAAAGTAAGATTTCAATATACATTTTTTTATAAATAGAGCTAAATTTAGGGCATCATTTAATCTATAAAATGCATTCAAATAATCATTATAGAAAACAAAGTGAGAATCTTTAGCTAAAACATTTTTTAAGGGCTTAGAAATTTTAGAAAAATCTTTTATCAAGTGGCGGTAGAGATTAGCATGAATAAAAAATCTTCTAACTCCTTTACCATTTACAAGTAGGGCATATTCTAAATCATTTCAATTTTAGCTTTGTCTGCCTTTATTGCCTTTATTCCCATATATGTCCTTTTCAAACACTAAGTGTCCAAGCACAAAATATTCCTTCACCGTAAAATAGTATTTTCTCCTAGTTAAGCTGAGTTGCCTCCTCACAACATTGCAAAGCTTTAGAACCATTAGCAAGACAATTGTCAAAATTAATATATAACAAAAAAATTATCCATAAAGACTTCCATTATATTTTCAATCAACCTAAAAAATACAGTTTGCATGCATCTTTGAAAAGTTTGTAAAAGCATTGAATAGACCAAAAAGCATTTTCTTATAGACAAAAGTATCTTTTGATAAAATCCAAAATATCCATCCAAGTAACAAAAATGAGAGTGCTTAACTAGCCTCTCAAGCATTTGGTCAATGAAAGATAAAAAAAAAATAATAATTCTTTTTAGTAGCTTTGTTTAACTTCCAATAATCTATACACATTCATCATCCTACAATATTCCTAGTAGGATCAACTTATTTTTATCATTTTTTATTTCAGTCAGTCCTCCCTTCTTGAGAACCATTTAGATATAACTTATTCAGTTTCTATCATAAATAGGATAGGTAACATTAGCATTAAGTAATTTTAAGATCACTTTCTTTACTATATCCTTCGAATTAGAATTTTATCTTCTTTGATACTCCATTGAAGGTTTAGCACTCACTTTCTAAAAGGATAACGTACATGCAAACAAAAGAGAAAATTTCCTTAATATCCTCCATAGTATATCCTATCACTCTCCTACACAACCTACGTTTCTTGAGTAATTTTTTAGTTTCCTCCATAGATAGGCTAGCATTTGCAATGAAAGGATATGTTGAATTATGTTCCAGAAATTCATACCTAAAAGCTAAAGGAAATTGTTTAAGTTCTACCTAGAATTGTCTTGATTCTGGAGCTATAAATTCTCAATGAGTAACATAGTATTTTTTTATAATGATTATTAAATTTAAACACACTATTAGAAGTAAAAAAAATCATATCTTTAAAATTGTTTTAGTAATTTTATTAAATGAGTACCTATAAATACAAATACACCAATACCAATCCTCATCCGATTAACAAATGGTAAAGAAATACATCAAATAAATTTACAGGTATGGACACTTTTACCTTAAAACAGATTTTACCAGATGATGTCTATGAGCACAAATAATTTTGTCATCAAACATATGTATACCTCAAGAATCAAACAACATAAATTTATCAATTCTACATTTATGATAGAGGCTGACTAGTGATTGATAAACCGAAGGGAAGAAATTTGGATCAAAATTTTAAGATCAAAGTATAAATGTGGAAAGGATCTAAATTAAAAGAAGAAAACCTAATTCAAACCTATGGAAAGGTATTTGCATTAACTAAAAGTTTTTTAAGAATAAAATAGTTTAGAGACTAATATTTGAAAAAGACAATCATTTATGGAACAATGGATAGTATTAGTCCCAAATAGTGAAGACGACTTGAATACTAAAGTCTTAGAATTCAAAGGTTCATGGAATATAAAAAAGTTGAATATTTACTTTTTTTTCATAGGTAGTTAACAATTTTAATCATGCATCGACCTCAAAACTCTAGTCAAACAAATCATTTAGCATTAGTCGCTATTGTTGATGCCTCATATACTCTAAAATTTGCCTATAATCTTATAATTAATTTTCTTACTTTTGTTTGGATGAAATATTTTATTTTAAAAAATTTAAAATATTTAAAAATTTAAATGCTTTTAATTTAAATACTTTTATTTTAAAAATATATTGTTTGGATAAAATATTTTAAATTTATTATATTTAAAAAAATTTATTTAGATGGTAAATTTTAAATTATTGTATTTAAATTTTTTATTTAGATTAAATAATTTAATTTTTATTATATATAAAATTTTGTATTTAAATATTTATAGATCCTTCTTAATTTTGCTTCTTTTTTTTATCAAAAAAAAATTAAATATACAAATATTTTTATTATATAACATATTTAATTAGAATAATAATTCAACAGATGTACATAATTAAAATAATATCATTATACAATAATATTATTTTATATTAAAAATATTGTATCTAAATACAACAGAAACGAAAAAGAAAGATGTAAAATATAAAAAAAATAATAAAAGAGAAAATAGCATAAATAGAAAACAACAAAAAATAATACAAAAATCTTGAAAATAAGTTCAAATATTTAGAGAAATTTTAAATTTCCTCTATTTTAAAGAAATTTAAACTTCTTTCATTCTAATTAATTAAAATACTTTCTTAAAATCTATAAAATTTAAATTTTTTTATAAAATAATATTTAAATAAAATATTTCAATCGTAGAATTTTAAATTTTTTTAAAAAAAAAATTTCTTAAAATTTCTCATCCAAACATAAAATAATAATCATTTAAAAATTTATAACAAGGATTTGGCATTGGATTGAGTTTGAACGTATTTGTAAGAGAAAGTATCAATCTACTATTGATTTTCTCAAACTTTCAAAGAAGCTAATGCTGCTGTTGATGCCTTCGCCAAGAATGGATTATATCTTAACAAGAGCTTTGCTATCCAAGCCTCCCTTCAGCTAGTAGTCCTTTGATAGCTCATAATTTATGTAGCATTTTTCTTAATTTTGCTTTGAATAAAGTATTTTAACATTTTAAAAAATTTAAAAATTTAAAATTTTAATATAAATATTTTTATTTCAAAAATATTGTTTGAATTTTGTTTAAATTTTATACAAATTTTTTTATTTAGATAGTAAATTTAAAATTTTTTATTTAATCAAATATTTATAAATTATACTTTTAAAAATATTTATAAATTTTTCTTTATTTTTTATTTTTTATTTATCAAAAAATTTTAAACAACTATTTTTATCATAATATTATGCAACATATTCAAATAAAATAATAATTTAACAAATATAAATAATAAAATATAATAAAATATAATTATATTATTTTATCATTAAAAATTTTATGTTAAAAAATAAAAGAAAAAGATAAAACAAATATACGAAAAAGAAAGATAAGAGAAAACAACCTAAAAAACAATGAAAAAGCTTGAAAAATTTTAAAATCTATTCATTTTAAAAAAATTTAAATTTTCTCATTTTAATTAATTAAAATATTTTCTTAAAATTTATAATATTTAAAAAATTTTAAAAATTCAAATAAAATATTTTAATACTTAAAATTTTAAATTTTCTCAAAAGTTACTTTCTCTATATAAATTTGAATTAGCTTTATTTGTAAGGTTTTAGCCCCTTACGTCCACCAAAGGCTAAAGTCTATACAAAAATGCTAGATCATTGGCACACAAACAATAAACATTTTATTTTATAGTTTATATATTCTTAAATTTAATTTCTATAAATAAAAATTATATATATGATACATACAAAAAAAAGAGACAAAATTATTATTTCCAAAGTATAATATACAGGCTTAATTTGGTTGAGATTTTATTGAAAACAGATAATAGGACGTTAAAAAAATATCCCTACTGTTACCTTCCAAAAGTAAAATGTTTTTATTAAAAATGTTATTTACATTATTTTATGTGTTATGTATTTGTATTCTTTCCACATTAGTATTTAATAGATAAAATTGTTTATGTCAAATACTGTTAGATGACTTCTATATTAAATTCAATAATAATAATAATAATATCTAATAATAAAACGCAACTTTCTCTCTATTTAAAATCAAGAGTTCTATTAAGATTAAACTCAACTTTTCTTTCAACAAATATACCATTTTAAACCATTACTTTAAATAAAATTGAAGGTGGCTGGTATCAGTTTATCTTGACCCTATGCACAAACTTACATACCACTAGATTTTAATTTATGCCAACAAAAATTGATTCTTCAGATCAACCTTCCACGGTTCACTACAATTGAATCACTTTTCAAAGAGAGAAAAAAGAAAAGGTAAAACCATACATAAATATACATTGGCTCGAGGAAGAGGCGGTCTAATTCAGATAACATCTACTCCCTATAGTTACCTTTCTCCAATTAGTAATTTCTTATAAAAAAAATAAATATAAAAAAAACTATCTAAATATAAATGGATATTTTAACTTTAAGGGATAGAATATGTACTCTTGAAACACAATTTTCCTACAAAGAACATTCGATGATGAACCGCCCTTGTTATGAAAAAACGAGAATATCGCTAAAATCCTTCGCACAAATGAAAGCTTTATCAAGCAAAATCCAAACAAAAATGCTAACTAACATATATGGTTAACTGATACTACTCTACATACCTCAAGATGGTGAGCAATGAAAAGTCATTTCCTAGGAATTCATTTGGAAGAGGTGACAAACCCCAGCCACTAATGTTCATGCCAATATGCAGCTTCATGAAGACATGGGTGGTACACACGATATACCCCATGACAAGCACTCACTGTTTCAGTACGAATAGTGAGGGCCCATCAGGTTCTTTCTTTTCAACAGTAGTTGGCTCTGGTCTTCTAGATCTCAGGTATCATCAGCTAATGATGACAGAACCTAGAACTCAGATTTTAAGAGATTATGGGGTGTGGGTGTGTGGAGAAAAAGGGGGGAGGGGGGATTGATCTACAGTTACATATTCTTGCTACATCTAATTTTCTACAAATTTACAATATTGCACAGCCTCCAGGTAAATCCTCATCGTACAGCAGTTACAAAATAGAAACTTAATACAAAGATTGCAGTCCTAGCTGTTGATCTTTCAAATAATGCTCACTGCCTAGGTACTGATGCTGGTGGTGTTGATGAATGGCTTTGCCCATAAAACCCTATGCCCGGAGGCCTGTAAAATCCTCCGGTCGATGACTGTTGTTGCTGCTGCGCTTGCTGAGCCTGTGACTGTGGTGGCTGGGTGTTGGGCCTCAATAACCCTATTGCCACATGCGGAGGTAAAGGAGGTGGGGGTGGAAGGTTGTTCGACCCATACACATAAGGAATTCCCCCAACCATCAATCCAGTAGATTGAACATACTGATTTGATGGTGGATTAACTGGGGAATGAGGAGGGGGAGGAGGACCAGAAGTAAATGCAGCTTGTAATTGATTGGGTTGTGATATGGGTTGCAAGCTGTTTGATTGTGTCAGAGGCACATTTGCCACTGATGATTGCTGTAAAGTGCTGAAAAAAGAAGAGCTCCCTGTACTGGTATTGTTGACCTCAGAAACTGGCATTTGTTTTTCAAGTTTGGGTCTTTTCTCTGGATTGAAAACAGGTAATCCTGAACTAAACCCAGAAGAATTTAAGCTACCATTCATGGAGGCAGCTTCTTCAGCAACCAGAGAAGAAAGAACGGATGTAAGCATTAGGGCAGAGGATGTAGAGGCAGCAAGCTTAGCAGCAACAGCAGCTGCTGCTGCTTTCTTATCTTCTTCGGTGGTTTGGAGAGGTGGAAAAGATATAGAAGGTTGGATAAAAGAAGGCTGAAGAGAAGTGCTGTTTGGTTGAACTGATGGGAGATTTTGCTCCAACACCTTTGTGGCTTCTGGTGCTTGGCTAAGCCTCTTCCTGATACTGGCCGCCTGCTCAATCAGACTTCGTGCAGCCTGCACAACAGTAAAGATGCAGACAAAATTAAAGTGAGATCAATGGACACCAATGCAAAACTTCACATGCTTAACCATCCAAGAATCTCAGCAAATAAGCTGCAGGATCCGTGGAGGTTCCAAATTATTATGTTCAATGGCCAAGGAGAAAATTTCAACTGTTTATCAGATGCTAAGAACCAGCTAGTCATTATTATCTACACGGTTTGTCCATAAGCAGGAACTGGTTCAGAAATTAATAGAGACACAATGAAAACAAATTTCATAGAAAACTATTCTGTATTAAAATATCTGGTTGGAGCAGAACTCTCATATGATTGGTACATCAAATAACTTGAGATAAGGCAGCTTGCATGTGTTTAGTGCAAAGCTTGTTGCCTTTTTCTGGGGTTTCTTTAACATGCAAGCTAAGGGATTGAGATGGCTTCTCTATTTCATGTTTGTTTTTATTTTAGGTCTTTTGTTTACAAGGTGTTATAATGACCATAATTATTGTTGTAATTACCATATTGATAGAGATTTGTTTTAGGACAATTTGGATTAGCCATGATTTGTACAAGATTTTATTAGATATTATTCTCCCATAATTATGATAGATCTCAGAGCAGCACAGCAAAATTATCCACACACTCACCAATTCCCAGCCCTCCCACAAAACAATAGGCACCCACACTGAACATATAGTTTTGGCTTTTCTCTGTATTTTCTTCTAAATTCACAAAACAAACAACCGTACAAAAGAAAAATAATAGAAAGATTGCTTAATGAAAAATAATCAGCAAGTCTCAGATCCTATCTACCCACCACCTACTTGCTTCCCTATTTTTCCCCCCTCACCTCTGCACCCCATCCCCTCCTTTTATTACCTCATTTCACCTTGATCATCCAAGAATCTCTCTCTTCCACTCCCATATTGCCACCTGTCATTCTGTTATTTTCTTCCTCTTTCCTCAACAACCTTGCCACCTGAAATTTTGTTCTTTCCTCAACAACCTTCTTTTTAGTCTCATTTTTACCCTCTTGTTCCCCTGCCTCATTTTTATGCTTTCCCTTTTTTACTTCTTCGGGAATACACATGGACTAAAGGCCCATCAAATTACCATAAATAGATTAGAAGTAGTCTATATATAGATTGAATAACATCTGTGAAATAGACAATTCAAATAGACACAATTACTTATATTCCTTTCTAAAGTTGGTATCAAAGCTCCAAGTCTAAGAGACTTTGCTTCTGCACTTCAAATTAAAAATCCTAGCCACCTTCATTGCAGCAAACCTTAGGTTGCCCTCATTGCAACCATAGTATTTAGTGTGCTTCCATTGCACCATCTCAACCCTTTTCTTTTCAGTAGCATCATATTTCTAAGCCGCTACTACTGCTGTCAAAGTCATTGCCACTACCATCAGAGATGCTTCTTTCAGATTGGTAACACCATTATCGATGTCACATCCCTCATATCAGTCTGCCCCTGAAATCCCACTGCTACAGACAAGGTCACTGGTCCTCTCTGGTTCTGTTCCAACGGTCAGTTGGCCCCATATTAATCAGTTTGCTGCTGTTTGAAAGTTTTATCTTCCTTGTGTTCATTTGTCATCAATTTCTCCTGATGGCAGATGAGAAAAAGGCCCATGTTCAACCACCAAACCCCAGTGGCCTTCCTGTGTTATTGGGCTCGTATTATTTGGATGGCTGTAATTATCTGCAATGGTTGCACCTTGTTCACAGAACTTTAAAAGGTAGAAAGAAACTAAATCATATAGAGGGAAAAACTCCAACCCAAAATGATGCACAATACAAGTCCTAGGATGATGAAGACTCGCTTATTGTGACAGTTGTAGCACTCGATGCTTCCTAAGATTAGTCAAAACTGCATGTTTTTCTTTCTCCATTGCCAAGGAAATTTGGGAAAACTTGCAACAAACCTCCTCGAAGAAACAAGATATGCCCGCCTCTTACGAATTAGAAAACCAAAAATTAAATACTAAGCAGGGGACTACGACTGTCACTGATTATTACAAGGCCTTGAATGGTCTGTGGATTGAGCTAGACTAGTATCAGAATCTGAAAAATGCAATGTAGTGAGGATACTGCCATCTTGACAAAATTTATTGAGAAAGCAAGATTAAATTCATTTCTAGCTAGAACCCTGAATTCGATCCCATTTACATTTAGATGTTGGGTAAGGAATCCTCCCTCTCTCTTGGAGGTGTATTATAGTGTTCATGGAGAAAAAAAGTCGCAAGATGGTGATGCTCAAATACAAATCCATTGATGGCTCAGTCTTAGCTTCTGGAAAGCCTCTTGTAAAGCCCAATCATGATGAACATTGCTGTAGTTATTGCAAGAGGTCTGGTTGCAATAAGGAGACTTGTTTCAAACTTCATGGAAAGCATAAGGTCTTTGAACGTATTGGAGGATTCAAAGGAAGTCTCCCAAAGGCAAACAACTTCTGTTATGTATCTCAGTAAGTACAGCTTAGAAGAAATCACAATTATGTAAGAAAGGACCTCATTTACTAACTATGAACAAGTCAAGGGGCCAATGCCACCTCTAAGTCCCCCAATTACAATCTTCAGAATCATCCCCCCCCCCCTTTTCCTCTCTTGCCTACTATTTATTTACATTTCACACTAATGGCCTAACCAACTTACTTAACTATCCCAACTGTACTTTACCTGTTTTTATTTTATTATTTCTTTCCTCTTCTAACATAAACTCTCCAAATCCCGCCTTCATTGGGTTGGGCCCTAACAATACTCCCCTCCTGTTGTGGAACCTTGTCCTCAAGGTTGAAGTCTGGAAATTGAGACCATCATAAAATCAACATCTTCCCAACTAGCTTCTTCCTCAGGTTTAGAAGACCACTTAATCAAAATCTGTTCCTTCTGCTCTCCCTGTTGAACAAAAGTGCGAGATCCTAGGACTTCTGCAGGTTGGTATTGTGCCTTCTCTACTCCCAATTCTGTAGGTATCTCAGGTTCTGCCCTATGATTCCTGATTGCTAGTTTGAGTTGTGACACATGGAAAACTGGGTGAATGCGAGCATCATCTGGTAATTGGAGCTTAAAAGCTACTGCTCCAACTTGTTTTAGTACCATATAAGGGCCATGGTAACAAGCTGACAGCTTTGGATGAATTCTTGTGGGCATGGATCCTTGGCGATGCGGTCTGATCTTGAGATATACCCAATCTCCTGGTTTAATGGTGCTGTCTTTTTGCTTCCTATTTGCAAAGTTTACCATATGATTCTGAGCTCTCTAAATGAAACCTAAGTTGTTTAAGAAGTTCATCCCTGTCCATCAAATCTTGTGCCATTGCTTCAACTAGAGTGTCCCCCGGAATAAATTTTTTAAGTGCTGGAGGGGGTCTACCGTACATAATTTCAAAAGGAGTTTGTTGCGCCACACTGTGAAAACTGGTATTATACCAATACTCTACCCATGACAAGTAAGAGATCCAAACCTTTGGTTGCTTAGAGACAAAGCAACGCAAATATGTTTCTAAAGTACGGTTTAAAACCTCGGTTTGTCCATCTGTTTCCAAGTGGTATGTTGTACTCATCTTAAACTGAGTTCCCAAGGTAGGGTCACGATCACTTACAATAGAGATTGGGATTCCATGTAATCACACTACCTCTCTAATGAAAATTTCAGCTATGGTTCGTGATGTATAAGGATGGCGTAGGGGAACAAAGTGACCATATTTGCTCAATCTATCTACTACCACCAAAATAGCATCGTAACCTTGTGCTTTTGGTAACCCTACAATGAAATCCAAACTTAATTCTTCCCAAATTG
This sequence comes from Canavalia gladiata, assembly GCA_037954105.1. Lineage (NCBI taxonomy): Eukaryota > Viridiplantae > Streptophyta > Magnoliopsida > Fabales > Fabaceae > Canavalia > Canavalia gladiata. The sequence goes on from CM075665.1 coordinate 36,869,782, forward strand.
CACTTGGGATGGGTAAAGGTTGTAAAAGACTCGCTGGAGAGGAAGCTTGATATTTACTCCTTTGACAAATATGACATGCTACCACTAATTTGGATATTACTCCTTTCACCCAATCCAATATACATTTTGCGCCATCCTCCTATAAGTTCAGTAGATGCCTGAATGCCTCCCAATAGGCGTGGCATGAAATTCTTGAAATAGTTTAGGAATCCAAACTAAGGTAGCGGATAACACGAGGCAACCCTTATAGTATAACCTATCACCTTCCAACGTATAATGAGAATGAGAGTTAGGTTCCTTAAGCATGTCTTCCCTTATCTTTAGTAATGTTGGATCTGTTTTAACTTCAGCATCAATCAAGTCAATATCCTGCCAAAATGGTCTAGAGATTGCATATAATTCTTTATCTCCATCCCTTCTAGATAAGGCATCTGCTGCCTTGTTATTGGACCCAGCTCTATAAATGATCTCAAATTCATAACCCAAAAGTTTGGCCAACCAATTTTGTTGGCTGCATGTGGTGACTCTTTGTTCTAAGAGATAGCGGAGGCTTCTTTGATCAGTAAGAACAGTGAATTTCCTTCTCAACAGATAAGGATGCCAATGTTGAATGGACAGGACTAAAGCCATGAGTTCCTTCTCATACACAGATTTTGTCAAGGTCGAGTCAGATAAAGCTTTAGTAAAAAAAGCTATCGGTTTCTTTTCTTGTGATAGAACTGCCCCTAATCCTTTTCCTGATGCGTCACATTCTATCGTAAAAGGTTTTGAAAAATTCGGCATGGCTAACACTGGAGCTATGGTGATGAGTTGTAATTTCTTGAAAGCTTCCTCAGCTGCTGAATTCCACATAAACTTTCCCTGTTTCAACAAGTCAATCAAGGGACGAGCAATTTTTCTATAGTTCTGAGTGAACCTCCAATAATATCTTGTCAAACCCAAAAAACCACGGAGCAACTTGATGGTTTTAGGTATGGGCCACCTCAGAAAGCATCTATTTTCTTTTCATCCATTGCTACACCTCCCTTTGAAATAATATGGCCTAGATATTCCACACGTGTCTGGCCAAACATACACTTCTTTTTATTGGCAAAAAACTGATGTTGTTTCAAAGTCTCCAATACTTGTCCCAAATGTGACAAATGTTCTTGCCAAGTGCTGCAGTAAACGAAGATATCATCAAAAAATACTAACACAAACCTGCCGAGGAAAGGCTTTAAGGTGGAATTCATGGTACTTTGGAATGTGGCAAGGGCATTTGTAAGGCCAAAAGGCATCACCATAAATTCAAAGTGACCTTGGTGCGTCCAAAATGCTGTCTTTGGTATGTCTTCTTCATACATCCTTATCTGATGGTATCCAGCCCTTAGGTCCATTTTTTAGAAGAATGCAGCTCAATACAACTCATCTAATAAATCTTCAATTACAAGGATTGGGAACTTGTCCAAAATTGTGACTCTATTCAGAGCTCGATAATCTACAAAAAAATGCCAACTTCGATTTTTCTTTAGAACCAAAATTACCGGGTTGGAGAAAGGGCTTGTACTGTTACGGATTATGCCTGACTTTAACATCTCTTCTACTAATTTTTCCATCTATGAGGATATCTAAAAGGACGAACATTTACAGGATCAGAACCTGTCTTGAGTGGAATTTTGTGATCATTACCACAAAAAGGTGGTAATCCCGATGGTTCCATAAACACCTGATTGTATTGGTTGAGTAAATTCTGTAATTGAAGTTCTTGTTGAGTTGAGAGATTTGACTATTTCCCTTTTCCCTTCAGTCACACACAGCAAAAAAGAAGCATACTGTACCTCCTTAACTTTGAATAATGACTTTGTTGAGACTAAAGTCTTGGAAAGACTTGGGTCCCCCTGAATGTTGATATTCTTCCCTTCATGCAAAAATGACATGGATAACTGTTTCCAATTTACCTTAACATCTCCCAAAGTTTCAACCCAAGACACCCCCAAAATAATGTCAACATCTCCTAATTTGAACAAGTAGAAATCATTAGTAATCTCATGTGCTGCCAGCTCTAATTTTAGTCTCCTACAACAGCCTTGAGAGTATTTTTTGTATCCATCCCCTAAAGGTACCCCAAAAGAGCGGGTTGATGTCATAGGTAACTTCATTTTCTCCACCACACCTTGGCCAATAAAGTTATGACTAGCCCCACTATCAATTAATACTAGTACAAGAACATTATTAAGCGATCCATAAAGTTTCATGGTTTTAGGTTGAGTTATACCTCCTGCTGAAAAAAAAAAGATAGGTCCAGCATTTGATATGCCAACTCCGGTGCATTTGATATGCCAACTCCGGTACTTCTTCCTCTTCAAAATCCTGCTCTCCAATAGCATGTAATGCTATAACCTCCCCCTCCTCGTTCAGTTGTTCATCCTCCGCTAATATAGTAACTCACATGCTTTTTTCTAGACATCTATGGTCAGGTCCAAATGATGCACCACATTGAAAACATCTTCCCTCTTCTCTTTATGTATTCTTGATATGGCAGGTGTTTAGCACCCTGATTCCTAGGTGCATTCGTTCTACTCTTTGCGTTTGACATTAATGGCCCATTTTGTCTATTCTGTCCCGCCATCCTCTCCATCCCGGCAACCACACAGATGATGCTCCTATTTGGGTCACCACTCCTTCGTTGAAGCTATTACGATATCCCAGTGTGCATACTGTCGAAACTAGTAAAAATCGAGGAGACTGTAGCTCATCTTCCACATCTCAAGCCAAATCCATGGCTTTGATGATTCTTTGGGATCATGAGTTCGAACTCAACACTTTATCTCCATTGTTGATCCCCCCATAAAATATCCCAATGATTGTTCTTCTGTCACATCTGATGCTTGAGCCACAAGAACCTCATTCTTGAATGTATTCTTCCATCGTCCCTCTCTGTCGTAAACTTGCTAGGCGTTCATAGACATTGCCAAGATTGCATCCCCCAAATCGTTGGATTAATGCCTCCACTAGTTTCTCCCAAGAAAGACTTGGTGTCTTTTTTTTTCAGAAATCAAAACCAATGAATAGCCCTTCCTTCCATACTGATAAAGGCTATGCATACCTTTTTAGAGTCTTTCGTCTCCTTCACTTCAAAAAACTTCTCAGCACACGCAACCCACCCCAACGGATCGGTTCCATCAAAATAGGGCAGCTCTACTTTCTTTGCCCATGTGCGATTTTTTCTTTCATTTGAAAATCCTCTAGCATCACCGTCAACCTCCTTAGGTTCCGATAGTTCATCCTTCTCATCCTGATTATGTGATCGATGATCGTCTTCATCTTCATCTGGGTCAATCCCCTATTTCTACATCCACTTCCCTATTAGGCGTTTAATACCTTGAAGACCAATCACGTTTTGTCTCACCTTCGATACACAGCTTCCAACGTTTGCAGCTGCATCCCCTGATCGTTGGTTAATTTCCGCAAGATTTCCATCGAATTCTCCAACGATTCCACCCTTTAATCCATTTCACTCCCACTCTGAATCCGGTAGGTCGGACCAATTGTTATGTATCTCAATAAGTCCAGCTTAGAAAAAATCACAATTATGTAAGAAAGGACCTCGTTTACTAACTATGAACAAGTCAAGGGGCCAATGCCACCTCCATGGGTTTCCCCCAATTACAATCTTCAGAATCATCCCCCCTTTTTCCTCTCTTGCCTACTATTTATTTACATTTCTCACTAACGGCCTTACCGACTTACTTAACTACCCTAACTGTACATTACCTGTTTTTATTTTATTATTTCTTTCCTCTTCTAACAAACTTCCAAATCCCGCCTTCATTGGGTTGGGCCCTAACAACTTCAGATTTAGAGCATGCAAATGTAGAACTGCTTGTACCACCCTAAAGAGGAAGTCCCAGCAGTTATCAAAGCATAATTGGAGCATTGCAGGCTCTCATGGATTCTTTTAGTAAGCCATATGGCCCTTGTTCTTTAACCATGATTGGTAAGAATTCTAACATTTTATCTTTTAATACTTCTGGTATTGAAGATATTTGGACTATTGACTTTGGTGCTACTAACCATATGATACCTCACCCTTCATACTTTTCATCTTACTCTCCTTTATCTCGTAAACATCACATTGTTGTTGTCAATAGATCTCGTACTCCTATTATCCAATTCCAACCTTCTCTTCTATTGGATAATATGTTCCATGTTCCTAAACTATCTAATAATCTTGTGTCTATTCACAAACAAACTCAATATTTAAAGTGTGCAATGATCTTTTTTCACTCCCATTGTGTTTTTCAAGATCCTACCACAGGAAGGACAATTGGAGTTGCTAAGGAGCAAAGCAGGTTATATTATTTACAACACACAGGCAATAAAGGATTAAAGACATTCATCACCAATCATCAAACAAGCTCAAAATCTAAAATTTGGCTTCACCACAAGCATCTTGAGCATCCTTCTTTTAATGTCATTAAGTCTTTGTTTCCTCACTTATTTACCAAAGTGTTTGTTGAGTCTTTGCATTGTAATATTTGTCAATTTGCTAAACATTATTCTGTACCTTTTCTTCCTATAATAAGAGTCTTGATCCATTTGAACTTGTTCATTGTGATGTATGGGACCTGCTTCTAATGTTCATATCTCAGGTACAAAACGGTTTGTCTCCTTCATTGATGATTGCACTAAGGCATGTATACTTTTTATGAAAAACAAGTTTGAAGTTTATCAATTGTTCATGAATTTTTACAATATGGTGCAAACACAATTTGAGAGATAGATCAAAAGATTGTATTCAGATAATGAAAAAGAATGTGAACAACAATTTCACCCAATTTCTCAAAGATAAAGGCATTAGTCATGAGTTCACTTGTGTGGACACTTCCCAACAAAATGGGGCTGCTAGAAGGAAAAGTTAGATCCTTGTTCATAGTCCCCATATGAGAAAATTAGATCCTCGAGCTACCAAGTCTATCTTTATAGGTTATGCCCTTAACAAGAAAGGATAAAATGTTACCACCAACAAAGTCATTGTGTCTATGTATCCATGCAAGTCACCTTTCATGAAAGAGTCCTTTTACATTTGTCCTCTTCTTCAGGGGGAATCATGTAGAAGCTAAGTCCTTCAGTAACCTGTCTTTTATTTCTCTTTTACTGGATGACTTGAAATCAACATTAATATCAGTACAAGATAATGAAGAAAGATTGTTTCAACTCCAATATCAACAAAGACAAAACCCTAACATGGTCTAACGACAACTCCAATCATTTGAACCAAAGGTAAGTATTCCTATACCTAATCCTCTAGATAGCTCCCTAGATAATTCTTGTAAATCTAACCTTGATAACTTGCCAATTTCCTTGAGAAAAGTAAAACGATCTTGTGAAAAATATCTCATATCTCAGCTTATGTCTACTAAACACCTTTCAATGCAGCACCAAAGCTTTATTTCAGCAATTGATTCTATCAGAAACCCTACATGAGTACAAGAAGCCTTAAAGGATGAGAACTAGGTTCAAGCCATGAAAGAAGAGATAAGTGCATTGGAAAGAAATAAGACTTGGGAGATTGTGGAGAAACCAAAAAAACAAAAAAAGATCATAGGTTGCAGATGGATATACATAACAAAATATCATTCACATGGTACACTAGATCTGCATAAGGCTAGACTACTAACAAAAAGGTACACACAAACCTATGAGTTTGATTATGAGGAAACATTTGCTCCAGGGCAAAGATGAATACCGTAAGGATAACTCTTTCCTTAGATGTTAACTATGGCTAGGAGATGCATCAATTTGATGTAAAAAATGCTTTCTTGCATGGAGAATTAAAAGAAGAGGTGTACATGGAGATTCCACCTAGGTATGGTCCTATTAATGGAGGAAATAAGAGCTATAGATTGAAGAAGTCACTATATGGTCTTAAGGAGTCGTGCGTGGTTTGGAAGGTTCACTCATGCTATGGTATCCTTGGGATACAAGCAAAGCCAAGGAAAACTTGCTCACCTTGTTTATGTGGATGATATGATTGTCGTAGGAAATGATGAGCTTGAAAAATAAAATCTAAAAGAGAAGTTAGCTACCCAGTTCAAGATGAAAAACCTTAGAAGATTGAAGTATTTCCTTGGAATAAAGGTTGCCTACTCTAGACAAGGCATCTTCATTTCACAAAGAAAGTATATTCTTGACCTTTTAAAAGAGACTAATAAATTGTCCTGGAAGCCCATCGGAGCACTGGTAGAGCAAAATCACAGGATTGGGAATGAGCCCAAAAGTGGAAAAGGCACAATACCAAAGACTTCTAGAAAAACTTATTTACCTATCATATACTAGGTCAGACATAGCTTATGTTGTCAATGTGGTTAGTCAATTTATGCATGATCCTCGGAAAAGACATTTGCAAGGAGTAGATAGAATCCTTCAACACACTTGAAGACAAACCCAAGGAGAAGACTTCTTTTTAAGAAAGGTGATTTGTCCATTATTGATAAGAGATCCACCACACTATGTTGCATGTTTTTAGGTGGAAATTTAGGTGGTGTTTGGTTTGCAAAAATGTTTTCTATTTCATTTTGTTTTTACGTTTATTTACAAAAATACTACTTTGTTTTTCATTTTACTTTCTATGTTCAACAATTGTATAGAGAATAATGAAAACAAGAAAAAGTTGTTTTGTTTTAATTTTCTATTTTTAATGTTTCTCGTATAAAACGAAAAATAGAAAACAAAATGAAAGTAAGGTGGCATCTTTGTAAATAAAGGTGAAAATAGAAAATGAAAACAAAAAACATTTTTGCAAACCAAACATCACCTTAGTGACTTGGAGGAGTCAAAAATAAACGTTGTTACAAGGTCAAATGCAAAGGCTGAATTTAGAACTTTGGCTGCTGAATAAGTGTGAGTTGTTATGAGCAAAAAAATTTCTTGATGACCTCAAAGTAAAGTATAAATCTCCCATGCAACTATTCTATGATAATAAATCTGCTATTAGAATTGCACATAACCTAGCTCAACATGATCGAACAAAGCATATAGAGGGAGACTGACACTTCATTAAAGAGAAATTAGATTGTGGTCAGATAGCGATTGCCTACATACCCTCCAAACTTCAATTAGCAGAAACATTCGTTAAGGGACTATCCATAGATCGATTTCGAGATCTCAGTTGCAAGTTGGGAATGATAGATATCCATTCACTAGTTTAAGGGGGAGTATTGTAATTACCATAATTTTCGTTGTAATTACCATAATCATAGAAATTTGTTTTATTCAGGACAGATTTATTTAGCCATGAAAGTACAAGATTTTATTAGATATTCTTCTTCTTTAATTACCATAAATAGATTAGCCTATATACAGATTGTATAACATCTTTGTAATAGATAATTAAAATAGACATAAATGCTTATATTCCTTTCTCAAGTCAAGGATTCCATCAAACATGCAAGAACATTGCCCATCTCAACTCTATTAACTACTCTCTTTGCAAAGAAATATATTAATAATCTGACATGCCAAACTTCCATCAAACACACAATGACACTACCCGTCTCAATGAATGTATAAGTAGTGATAGACAGCCAATACTGCATTAGTTACTTTTGGTTAGTTGTAAGCAATAGTTAGTAGAATAATTGGGTTCTTAACTAGTTAGTCAACAGAGTTAACAGCAACAGTGGTAGGCTCAAGAGACAAGGTTGTTGCTGTCCTATTGCCCAATATCAGTAACATATGTGAGAAGGGGGGAAGGAGCAGTTGCAAGAACAAGGTTACAGACAACAGACCTATTGTTACCCTAATTAATCAAGCCCATATATATTGTCTATTGTTCCAAGCCCAATACAATGGAATTAGTTTGTTTATTTTGGTTGTGCATACAAATGGGACTTGTGGGCTGAATTCATTTCCTGATTTAATGGGTTAGACCCAACAAAAGGAAGTCGAGGACAACGTTAATCCATTGAAATATCCAACCACACCTGAGATCGAATAGGAAGAGGTTGTAATAATCCGGCTGGATTTAATGCTTCATACTTGTTCCATTGACAAACTTCACAATTTTGCACATAATGCTGTATAGTTTTTCGCATTCCTTCCCAATATAACAATGCTGAAATCCTTTTAAATGTCCTGAAATAACCGGTGTGACCCCCAAATGCTAAGTCATGAAACTCCTTCAGAATCATGAGGATCTTGGGTGATTCATTTGGTACCACTATTCGACCCTTATAATACAAGCGCTTCCTCACAAGTTGGAATCCTGGAAAGGAATTCGAATTCAACAACAATTCTTGCATAACCCTTCTTAACATTACATCTTTCTGCACCTCCTCTTCTAAATCATTCCATTCGCAACTGTGTACAGTGGACAATGTCATAAGTTGCAATTTCCTAGAAAGTGCATCAGCAGCCTTATTTTCTATCCCCGGCTTATATTTTATTTCAAAATCAAACCCAAATAATTTGGACACCCATTTCTGTTGTTCATCATCCATAACCCTTTGGTCTGCCAAAAATCTAAGACTTTTCTAATCAATATGCACCACAAAATGCCTCCCAAGTAAATAATATCTCCATTTTTGAACGGCTAGCACCGCAGCCATTAATTCTTTTTCATAAACAGATTTTTCTTGAGCCCGATCTAAAATCGTTTGGCTCATATATGCAACTGGTCTACCTGCTTGCATCAAAACAGCACTAATTCATTTTCCAGAAGCGTCAGTCTCAACCACAAACAACTTATCAAAATTAGGCATTGCCAACGCCGGTAAAGTGGTCATGGCTTCTTTAAGCTTCACAAAGGCTAACTGAGCTTCTTCTCCCCACACAAAACTGTCTTTCTTGAGTAGTTGTGTAAGAGGCCAAGCTATTTTACTATAGTTTTTCACAAATTTTCTGTAGTAACCTGTTAGACCGAGGAACCCCCTCAACCCTTTTATATTCACAAGCATAGGCCAGTCCACCATATCCTTAATTTTATTAGGATCAGCTGCTACCCCCTGATCAGAGACAATATGTCCAAGGTACTCCAGCTGCCTTTGGCCAAAAGAGCACTTCTTCTTATTAACAAACAGCCTATGCTCCTTCAAAGTCTGCAAAACCAGCCGTAAATGCTCTTTATGCATGTCTTCATCTGCATTATAAATGAGTATGTCATCAAAAAACACCAAGATAAATTGTCTCAAGTATGGTTTCAAAACTTGATTCATGAGGGCTTAGAACGTAGACGGAGCGTTAGTTAAGCCAAAAGGCATTACTAAAAATTCATAATGCCCCTCATATGTCCGAAAAGCAGTCTTGGGTATATCTTCCTCCTTATTCTTATTGGGTGATATCCGGACTTTAAATCTAACTTAGAAAAAACAACTATAGTACCCAGTTCATCAATAACCGAAATAGGAAACATGTCGCGAAGGGTGAGCTTAAGGCTCTATAGTCTACACAAAAGCGCCAGCCCTCATCTTTTTTTTAACTAGGATAACAGGGCTAATACTGGATCAAATGATCCGAGCTTGTAACATTTTTGTGACAATCTTTTCTAACTCGTTTTTCTGGTAATACGAGTACCTATATGGTCGTATGTTAGGAATGGAAGCCCCTTCCTTCAAGGTGATGGCATAATCTTGTTGTCTAATGGGTGGAAGTCCTTGTGGTTCTTGAAAAACACATGGAAATTCAGCCAGGACATCCCCTATATTCGTAATTTCTCCTTCCCACTTTTCCTCTCTGCTTGCCATGTGTTGATACGACACATAATACCCTTTTCCTTCGTTCAGCAGGGCCTTCATCATTACCTTCCAAGAAGCCTGTGCTTTACATAGGGAAGGATCACCCTTCAGCACCCTCTTATGCTCTTCCTTTTCCCATTTTATCGTTAGATTTCTGGAATTAGCCTCAATGTCCCCAAGGCTAGCCAACCAACCCATCCCCAATACTACATCAGTACCTCCTAACTCCTCAATAAAAAAATTCTGATCAATGTCAATTCCTTGAACTTGTATCTTTAGGTGTCTACAAATTCCTTTATTCATCTCTTTAGCTCCATTTCCAACTTCCACTATGTTCTCCGAGGTGTCTTCCACTTGTAACTTCATTTCTTTTACTAGTTTCTTGGAAATAAAATTACTAGTAGCCCTACAGTCTACCATAATCAACACCTGTCTCTTCCCTAATTGACCCCATGTTTTGAAAGACCGATTTGAGGTCAGCCCAGAGATGGAAGTAGGCCGAGCCGAGCTAGGCTTTGAGTGTTCAAGTCTGGCCTGTTTAAAAATTTTGAAGCCTGAGCCTAGGCCTGTTACATGTTAAAGGCTTTTTTTTCTGTCAAGGTCTGGCCTAATTTAAAGTCTACAAGGCTTACAAACCTGTTTAAAAGCCTACATAACAAAAAAAGATCAATAAAAAGACTTGCCTATATAAATAATTGATTAAAAAGGCTTGCAAACTTCAAGCCTACAAGATAAAAAGGTTATTAAATAGGCCTAAAACATATATATATTTATATTATGTAAATAAAATATAAAATAAATATAATATATTAAAATAAATATAAATATATCATATATAAATATAAATAGACCCCTGAATAGGTTAAATAGGTTTTCTTATAAGGCCTATGTCTGGCTTGTTTATCTAAAAAAACTTTTTAACAAACTTGAATCTATCTATTTATTAAACGAGCCGAGCCAAGTTAGGCTTTAAACAAGTCGAGTCATAGGCCCCTGTTGGACGGCCATATTCACTTCCATCCCTAGGTCAACCCTTCTTTGTTGTTCAAAGATAATTGCAATGTTTTCTCCTCCAACTCTAACTCTCCCTCCCTGATCTCTGATTGTTGCCTTTCATCATTTGCCTCCAGCTCTCCTTCCACTAGGAGCAACTGAAAATATTTCAGTTTACACACGCGATCATGTCCCCATTTTTCTCATTTGAAACATAGTCCCTTCTTACTTCTTTCTAGCAACTCAGCCTTAGACAATCTCCTTCCCCCATTCCATTTTCTTTCACCACTACTCCCTTCCCCTGGTTTTGGTTCAGAAGGTAACTTATTCCCCTAATCAGAATTCTGGTGTACAATACATCCCCTGTTTATCTCTCCCATGGTGATCGTCTTCATACTTGAACTTCCTTTCTCCTTCCATCCTCTTTTATCCTCATCCCAACTTCTTCCCTTGCTCAACGCCACATTTTTTTCCTCTATGAGGAGAGCCATGTCCATTAATTCAAATAAGGTTCCGGAGTGGTACAACTTTAGCTCAGCTTGAATTTCCTCCTTTAACCCATTAAGAAAAACTCCCATCAACATGGCTTGATCCACTGCCCTTAAAGGAGCTGCTACCATCTCAAACTTTTCCCTATACTCCATCACACTCCCAATTTGTTTCACGCTCAGCAAAGATCCAAATGGGTTTTGTACCAAACCTGGTTGAAACCTCCGTATGACAACATCCTTGAACGATTCCCAAGCTTTCATTGAAGCCTATCCCTCCCACCATTGAAACTAACTTAGTGCTCGATCCTCCATGGCGACTACTACCAGCTCTAATTTCTCATCCTCTGTTACTCCATTTAATCGAAAATACCTTTCTACCTTCACAATCCACCCATATGCATCATTGTCGTTGAACACCAGAATATCAATCTTTTTTCCCGTCAACGCTTGCAAATTAAACGGGTCATCATCTGTGTCTTGCCGATGAACATGAGTCTCTATGACTACTTCCATTACTTGTTGAGACTGTGCTGCATGAATGAGGGCGTCTCTGCGGTGACCTCCTTCTGACTCTACGTCCGTTGCGGTCCAACAAGAGTTGTCGAAGCTCGCTAAACTGCGTCTAGCTCTCCATCCATAATTCTTGGATATTACACTCCAAGATTTCCACCCTTGAATCCATGGTTGTTGGCGTGGCAACCATATAAGCTCCTTGGACCGGGAGCTCTAATACCAAATGTTGGGTACCAAAAATTATATGAAGATAATAAAGGAGAAAGAAAACTGTATATTAGGGATTTTGCTATCCTAACAAGCCTGGTATGGCAGCGCTTGCAGGTAAAGAAACGAAAGAACAATAACAATAAAAATAGGTAGTTCAAGAATGTCTATGCTCTCCCAAGTTCTAGCCAAATTCCAGCCTAACCTCCTCATCCAACCATATAACCCTTTTGCGCAGCAACCCCACTACGCTGCTGCCCTCCCCTTGCTCCTTGCCACCTCAGCAGTTAGTTATTCTCTCTCTCATTTCTTGGGGTTTGATCTGGTGCTTCTCCCTTCCTATTTTTTCTTACATACACCTTGGTAATTTTGTGCCTTGGGTACAGGCCCGTAACAGTATGACGTTTTAATGATTGTTAGATTGAAGGAGAAAAGTGACACATAAGCCAAAATATTGACATGGCACAATAATGTTAACTAAACACTAAAATGGCAGCCTAATAATCCACACTTTAGAAATTATATACTATAAATTGTAAAGAAATTAAGGGGAAAGACAAGTAGATCATACACAGCATGGCGATTTATGTAATAAAATAAATTTATAGGATTTAACTATTACTATAAACTATAATATAGGAGAGTAGGTAGTAATAGTAATAATAATAATGATAATAATAATAATAATAATAACAGCCAATAAAAAAGGAAATAGTTTCTTTTGATGAAAAAACAAACGGCATGCGGTCCTTGGTGATTTTTACTTTTTCTTCGAAAGCCAAAATGAACTTGATTCACTATTTTCTTTAAATAACAATGACCAAAATATTTTCTGAACAATGCAGAAATATTTTCTATTAATTTAGCAATGTCCAAAATTATATTCACAAAATCCAAAAGTCAAATACAGTACATGGGTGAAAGTTTATGGAAAGTTAAGCCAACTTTTCATCCATGTAACATACAAGTAGTACAGTAGTCCATCAAGATGCAACAAACAACTTGAAATACAATATATTAACGAAAATAATACAGTTACATTAATGGGGAATGGGCAAAGACAGAGATAGGAAATAGATTCTTACTTGCAACTGGGTGTGAACAACCTCTTGCCTTGATTCCTGAAAAACTTGACATTAGCAAGTAGTCATCAATTGCATGAGCATATTTATAAAAATAATTGCACCTGTTCCTGCAGTGCATCTTTAAGCTGGGAAAGCAAAGTAGCCCTGCCAGCCTTAGCATTCTCAAGTTGCACCATATATTGTTTAAGATCCTTTTCTTGCTCTTGCAAGTCATTTATGAATGAGGATCCCAGCTGATTTCCTGATATGATATCAAATCAATATTCAATAATACAAGTTAATTAGTTAATTAGTTAAGTTCTTGCAATATATATCAATCACAATTAATTACACCAAGGATTTAAGATAGTTTTGTAGGAGTTTTACGATAAAAAAGTTACTGAATTACTAAGCTTTAGCAGGGACCTTACAAGTTGAAATACTCTTGCACTAATATTAAATAAATAATTATTAATATATAGACATGGAAAACACGACACCTTTTTTATTTTCTCTCTCGCTTCCAACAGATTTCTCTGCCCACCCATCTTCGCCAAAGACTACATCATCTCCCAATCGCTTAACGATGATTGCAAATGCAATGGAAAGAGTGCAATCATCTCTTCTCAACAAACCAAAGCAACGAGTGTGAGACTAAATCTTCTCTCTGACAATCTTACCAATGACCACCACCATCATCTCTTACTATTTTCCAACCACATTTTCATCATTGTTTCAACCACACTACAGAGATTTTCTGACCAGACACGATATCATCCCAAAACTTCAAGATATATTATGCATTTTCAATATTTTTCGAGCATAATATAAGTACTTATGCATATAGTTTATATACATATAGCATAATTTTAAAATAGCAATCCTCATGCTATGTGCTATCCTGCTATAGATAGCATTTTTGGGGTCAGCCACTATGCACTACTATTTGTGATTGATAACTATGTTGAATTTTTCCTACTCTTACTTGTTACATACATCATTTTATGTTTGTTTGCTTCTTGGCATTTCTTAATTTGATTGTTGTTTTTGGATTTTTGAACAGCAATAAATCCATTGAACATTGACATTTTAGACTAACACAAGTAAAGACCAATACAAAGGTGGAGGCAATGCTTGGTGTTGTTCCATGTGGTGTAATAGATGAAGAAATTACTGTTGATCAATGGGAAGACAATACCCAGCTAAATAACAAAAAAGAAGGGGGGTTAAAACTTAGAAGTTAGAAGAGACTAGATAGCACCGAATAGTGAGACAAAAGACTTGTTTCGGACCTTCAAAGAGATGAAATGACAGAACAAAACATGGACAAAAAAATAGAAGGCTAAGGCTATAAAGGTCATGGGTTGGCCAAGTGACAAGTTCTAGAAAATGTACAATGCTAGAAATATCGACGAAACCTGGGTCTTCTTCCGAGAGAAATGTTGGGGTTTGTCAGTATGCACACCGGGGGAAAATATTTGTTCAAATTTGTTAGAGTATAACCTACAGTCTGTTAGGATTTTGTTACTACTTATTTTCTATAAGCAATTAGTTTGTTTTCTGTTATAAGGAGTTAATTTGTTATGTTCAGATAAGGTTTGTTAAGTTCAAATTAGTTTAAATATTGATAACATCTTGTGTTAGATTAACTGATTCTTCAAACAAATATTCAATAAATCCTTCTTCTCAAAATTCTTCTTCTCTCTCTCTCTATCCTAATTTTCTAACATGGTATCAAGAGCTTCTTGATCCAAACACCATGAACGTTGCGACTACTCCCATCAAGAAAGGTTCCAATTCTATCTCTAAATATTTTCTTCGCATTAAGTCAACCATTGATTTACTTCTTGCCATTGGTGACATCATTCCTCGTGATCACGTTGATGCTATTCTTGATGGCCTTCCCAAGGATTATGATGTATTTTTAACTATGGTATCAAGTCATATTGAACCTTATTTAGTACACGATCTTGAAGCCCTCTTCCTTGCTCATGAAGCACATCTCATGAAAACTCGCCAACTCACTAATTGACACATTCTCAGCCAATCTTGCTTAGAGTCAATCACCATTAGCATCCTCTAATTTGCCAGCAAATGTACCTCTTCCACAGCAACCCTTTCCTAGACGAAACTACAATAAAGGCTATAGAGATCATAATAATGAATTCTAGACGAAACTACAATAAAGGCTATAGAGATCATAATAATCGAGGATACCATGGCCGAGGAAAAAATCAATTTTATCCTCGAAATATTTGTCAAGTCTGTCAAAACCCTTGTCACGATGCACTTCAATGTTATCATCGTTTTGATCCTGTTTATGCTTCTACTAATTCCCAACAGCCTCATTATGATCAATTAGTTTATTCTAGGCCTCTTATGCCATTTCCTATTCAGTTTTCTTCACAGCGGCAACCATATCCTACTTCAAATCAAATTCTTCTCTATCTATCTCTATCCTGATCTTCTAACAAGATTAAATGAAAAAGGGGAGTGAAATCCCAATATTGCCCTCTAAAACAGAAGTAAACATCATTTTAGGGCCAGAAAAATGCTTTCTTCACTGAAACAAAGTCGCACCCATTCTAGCCCCAAACTTCCACGATTTAAGGTAAAATCAAATCCATAATGTGATCTGAATTTTTAGCACCTAGGGACTATTCCCCTATAGCACCACTATTTGTCACCACTAATTATCATGGCTAAGATAGATATTATGTCATGTACACTAGGCAAGTTCATTGGCTTTATGTCCATGGCCCATTTATATTGTAAACCTATCACACTGTATTTATCTTTTACCTCTATTTCAATGGGTAACTTTCATGTTAAACAACTCTCCAAAAAACTTAATAGCTATAGCTAATGTGTGATTTTCATCACCTAATATTTTTTTGCACAATCAAATCCTATGATTTTTCCAATTGAAAAACCTTATCCCTTCATTTGTTTATCATCCAATTACTGAATTTAGTGATATGGCCAAAAATTTACATGTATCACATGACACTTTCCTGAGTTAAGGTCCAAAGGAAAGGACTCTGGTGATTTTGATGTATTTAAATGCTCCAATATAAATAGATTAAATATAAAATGACATTAAAATATAAAAAATCACATTTTGAAATAGACTTAAGTCAACAAAGGGTTCATTAATATGCTTTAATAAGTAATGCCAATCCATATAAGTAAATTGTTGATCATGTCAATAACTTATGTTAAATAATAGGATGGTAGACAAACAAAGGGTCCTAATTTTTTTTCAATTAATAAAATCGGATTTGATACCTACCAAAACTACTGTGTGACTAGAATCATACATTGTCCATGATTGAAGGAACAAAAGTGCAACTAAGCCTTTATATTTCAAAATCAGTGTTTCAATTATGATAGTAATCTGCCAGATGCCTGTGACCATTAACAAATGGCACGGCAGAATAACACTACCAAAAAAAAAAATAGATAAATAGATAGATAGATAGATAAAGAGAGAGAGATAGAGAGAGAGAGAGAGAGAAAGAGGAGATTTTTCATCAAATAATTTATGCCAAGGCAAAGATCCTCAAGTCCAACGTGCTAGGCCTCTTACCTTGAGCCAATGTATTTTCAGCATCTTCTACTAGTTTACCCACTTGATGCACAACGGCATTACACTTGTCTAAGGCAGCTTCCTCATTAAGATGTTCATCATGAACAGAATGCAATGATGTTAGTAATTTTTCTGGCAAGCACCCCACAGCCAATTTCTGCAATGAAGATGATAAAGAATTCAAACATCTCAAGATTATATATATCAAAACAAAACATATCAGACAACAAATCAAGGGTCGAACAGTGCAACAGCAATTTGCTTACTAATCTCACAGAGTTGGCATCCCTCTTCACTATCTTGATTGGGTTTGAACTCTTCCCATTGTTTGTAGATGATGGAAGAGTATTCTTACCCATTATTTCATCCTTAAGACCGTGACCTCGGGAACCAAAGACTTTCCTCTCTTCCCATATGTCAACCTAAACACAAGAGAATGAAATGGTCAACTATAAGGGGAAAAAAAACTAGTTTACAAATGGTTATATAAAAAAAAACCATCAAGCAGAAAGGAAAATAGCATGTGGCTGATTAAAATAAACTTTCTAACACTCAGGATCATATCAACTAGAGTTATCAAGCAATTCAATTAAATTGTACTTGATCAAAGTAAGACTCAAACAAAAAGGAGTATGATATTATTTCTGAATAATTTTTAAGCTGTACAGTATAGTAAAATATATAGGCAAAATTAAGTAAAGTAGTTACTTTCTTAAAATAAGACACAAAAATTGATAAGTAATAAACTATCCTAGTATCAGAATAATTCACACTAATTACAATTATTACACAGCAAATAGTGTGGGACTATTAGGACACTCCTCCATAAGCCAGTGAATGAAGTTTGCTGGTCAATTCCTATAACCTCTCCATAAATAGTCTTCTGTAAACAGATCTGCCAATTGAAACCCCTTGAAGAAACTGTTAACATGGAAGAATTTTCACAAAACTGTGTGTTCCCCTCTTAGAGAATTCTCTTATTATATTTAATACTGTCTAATTATCAGCTCTATGTAACAGCTAAACTATTAAATACAAAATTAATTTATATTTACATATTTACAGCTACAAATGCTAGAATTAATTGATAGTTAGTATTGACTGCTGTAAATGCTGGATTTGAAAGACCAGCCAGCTAATTTGATATGATCAGCACAAATCATGGCAGTAGACCAGCGATACCCAAATCTCTTTGACAGAGACCTGTTGTGTTAATTAGTCCACTATCCAATTTCTGCTCAATGAAATGAAATGCTTCATTTTGTCATGCTGAACAAGATTACAAGCAACGCTAATTTGTTTTCACAACAGTAGCTTCACAAGTTTCGGACTTAACCTGGAAGCATCCAGCAAAAACTCCAACCATAATGACTCATAGATTCCTTGGGCCATAGCATGAAACTCAGCCTCTATACATGACTAAGCAACCACATTTTGTTCCTTACCCCTGTAACTTGATTTCCACTTAAGAACATACATTAACTGAACGTCAATCTCCCATCAATGATTGATCCTGCATAGTCAACATCTGTATAAATTTCCGGAAATAGGTTTCCACTTCTATTCAATAGTCATCCTTTGCCTGGCGTACAGTTAAGATATTTGATGTTCTTAACTGCTTGTCACTCTTAGGTCATGCATGAATTGGCCAAAAACACTAACAGAATATGCTAGATCTAGTTTCGAAAGCACCAAGTAGATTAATTTACCAACTAATATTTGATAAAAAGCTTTATCAACCTAAGGACTTTTTTCATCATTCCCCAATTTTTACCAATTTAGACTAGTAGCTTTTCATCGTTGTTAATAGCATGTGATAGCACTGCTATAGCAGCATCCTATTGCAGCTAGAGATGGCTACTTTTAGTGAGAATGGATGTTTGAAGAGTAAAAGAAGATCAAGAGAATAAAAAAAAAGTGTGCACAACGTCTTCAAAGTGTGGATAAGCACTTTCCTTTAGGCTTAATACGCCCCCACCAATGACAAGACTTGGGTGCAACTTAGATTTAAAAGCGAATTCCCTTCATGATACAATAAAGATATGTTTTGCACTTCCAAATCTCAAACTGTGACAACAATGATCTTTGCAAAATGATAATTTTTCTTTCACCTTTTCTGCACCTAAGACAAAAGCAAATGAATTTATAAATGAATTGAGAGAAAAAAAGTAGAAAATCTAATAGAACTTGGAGTTAACTGTGCATGGAGAATGTCCCCTATTTATAGATGTTAAGGATAGAAACAAGAGACAATATGAATGAAGTTGCCTGTCTCAATACAAGACGTAGCTAACTATTTATAATGAGTGCACTAAATACAAGATTTACATTTACCTAGAATCACACATTTACTATAATTACATAATTTCCTTATTTACAAAGTTGTCCTATTTACAAAACTTCCCTTCAAGCTAGAGCATGTAAATCATATACACCAAGTTTGCTACATAAATAATAGATGCAAGGACCTCTAAGTGACTTGATGAAGATATCTATCAGTCGATCTGTCAAAACTGTTTTTCTGATATCTTATTTCGTTTAGAAGAGCAATTGCTCTTAAATAGAATACATGAGTTTTAATAAAGGAAATTCCTAAATTGTTGCATATACAGTTAATTCCTACATTATAGGGTCAATGATTCATTTACAATAAATACAAAATCAGACAGCTAATTTGTTCTGCTAATTATGACATTTAATTCTGCCTATACATGGAAATATCCTATTCTAGCCAGTTTCCAAGGATTTTGACACGATCACTGGAATGAACCAAGTTAGTGACAATATCTCTAGTCAAGATACTTTCTCTGCTAAAATGACAATCTACATCATGTTTTTGGTCCTCTCATATAATATTGGGTTTGAGGCTTTATGTAGGGCACCTTGGTTATTGCAAACAAGGGTCATCTGCAGAGTCTCTCCAAACTTTAGCTCCTTAAGTAATTGTTTCAGCCATACAAGGTCACTAGTAATTGAAGTCATGATTTGATATTCGGCTTTTGCACCTGTTCTTCCAACAACATTTAGTTTCTTCCCCTTCCAAGAGACTAAGTTTACACCAAGAAAGACACAATACCAAGAGGAAGATCTCCTATCTATAAGAAAGTCAACCCAATCTACATCAGAATATCCCACAACTCAGGTATGTCCTGTCTTCATACAAAAGGCATTTTCTTGGAACTCCCCTAATATATTTTCCAACGCAAATAACTATATCCCAATGTTCTTTACTATAAAGGTTGAGAAACCACTTACACAATGACAACAAAAGAAATATTCGTATTAAAGTTCCACATTGACTAGAGATATGGTCAATCAAGTGTATATAAAGTGAGGATAATCTTCATCCATTAAGCTAACTTTTGGAATTGAATTATATTCAAACCCAATTTCTAAGATGGTATCTATGTTTATCCTAGATTCGTTATTTATTGGAATGCCTTCAGGTGCACAATCCTGCAATTGAGTCATGCACAGATGTCTAGTCTTGTAAACTTCACGCTCCAAACATCCAATATTGGGTATGAGGGAGGTGAATTAGAATTCCACATTCACTAAAAATATAGTTAATCAAGTGTATATAAAGAACAACCCTCGCCTCATGAGATAGTTTTTCAGGTTGAGCTCAAACCCAATTTCTAACAAATAGGATAAGTGGTAATTAAGTAATTCAATTTTTCCAACAAATGATCTATATCTTTCTAGGTCTGCAAGAGGCTCCCTCTAATTTGGAGAGAACTTGGTATTAGGATCCATAAATGTGTCAACAAGCTTGGCGTTCATCAATCTTGTTTCCTCTAAAATGTCCATTGCATACCTCCTTTGAGAGATTACTATACCATTTTTGAATTGTGCCAACTTTATGCCCAAGAAATATTTAAATCTACCAAGATCCTTTGTCTAGAAAATTTGAAAGAGATGTTGTTTCACTTGTGTGATCTCATGATGATCACTACCTGTGATATCAATATCATCCACATAGAAAATAAGGTAAATCCAACCAATAGCTAAGTGGCAATAGAAGATAGAGTGGTCAACCTCACTCTGAGTTCCCAAACTATTGAACCACAAAACTAAACTTGTCAAACAATGCTCAACGACAAAACCAGATGGTTGCTCCATATACACCTTTTACATAAGATCACCATGCAGAAAAGCATTATTGACATTCAATTGATAAAGGGGTCAACGACAAATGGCCACCATAGACAAAAATAACCAAACAAAAGGTATTTTGGCCATTGCAGAGAATCTATAAACATAATCTAGCCCAAAATTTAAGTATAACCTTTAGCAACCAAACATGCCTTCGGTCAATCTACTTCCCCATTAGGACCAACTTTAACTATGTTGGTCCATTGGCAACCAACAATCTTCCCAGGAGGAAAAGGAAAGGTCCCAGGAACCATTGTATTGAAACACACACATCTCATCAACCATAGCCTATTTCCAACCAAGATGAGCAAGGACACCACCTGTAAACTTAAGAACAGAGACAAAAGATGAAGAGAAACAACAAGCGTAATGGAGAAAAGATAAATGATTGTAGCTCAAATTAACATAATGAAAAGAAGGGTTATGAGTAAAACGTATACATTTACACACCATAATAAGATGGTCAGACTCAGGAGGCCAAGCCAAAGGAGGCTAATGGATGGATTCAAAGGCGAGTAAGTAGTAGTGTTTGAGACTTTTCTAAAAGACAAAAATGAGCAAACATTGGAGAAGAGAAATCTGAAGATCCAGAGGTAGTGTTAAAACCAAAATACATGATAGATTCAAAAAAGGTAACATCGACAAATATAAGATACCAATGAAGTGTAGAGGAATAACACTCATATCTTTCTAAAACCAAGTGTAACCTAAGAAGACATATTTGTGAGAACAAGCAAAGAGTCTGTCTAACCCAGGACTTACATCAAGGACAAAACATGTCAATTCAAAGACTCGAAGATATTCTAATGAAGAGATTAAGGACATCCATATTCCACTACCCCAAAGTTGTGCTACACCATTGTAATATTTCATTTAATAATAAAATTGACTCAACATTTTGCACTACATGTTGTTTTGGGAAAGCTCATCATTTACCATCATCTACATCTACCTTATCATACACTACTCCTTTTCATCTTATATACATTGATTTATGGGTCCTGCCCCTTTTCTTCTCAAGGATATTTCTATTATATCACTTTTGTTGATAGCCTACATACATTTTACCTAGATCTATCTTCTTCACACTATGGTAGAGGCATTGCCTAAGGTTATTGCAAAAGGATTCCATCGGCAATATGGATTTGACTACACTGAAACATTTTTTCCAGTAATAAAACGAGTCACCATTCTCACTCTTGCATTAACCCACAAGTGGACCATCCAACAACTAAACATCAATAATACTGTTCAACCTTCTTTTTAAAGTCATGGTAATCAAGTAATTACAAACCTTGAGATGAATATAATACAATATCAAGTACTTGCAATTATTCTAATAGTGTACTTTCACCATTGAACTCAAGACTTGATGTTACTCAAGTGTGAGTTTGGTTTTCACCATTGATAATCATGGTTTTGTGAGCTTTCACCATATTCCCTTTTTTTATATTTTGAACATCAAATCCCTTGTTAATCCTTGCATCAAAAGATCTACAAGATTTAATTTCAAACACTATATAATTTATGTATATTACCCAATTCAAAATTAAATTATTCACATAGCTATACCTTATTCCAATGTGTCAAGAACTTTGATCATAAACTAGACTATAAGCCTTTGAAAGAGTAGACTAATTGTCACAATGGATAGCTATGGGTATCATAGGCTTAAGCCATACCAATAAATAAAATGTCTAAGGCAAATCACTTCCTTACCACATTTAGTTAATTATTACAAAATCAACTGACTTGGTGGAACTAATAATGCATGTGTTTCTCAAATCCTAAGAAACCTTACCCCCCACTAAGAGTGTAGATAGGAACCGTTTGTAAGAACATACATCATCCTCTTTTTAAGTTATCAAACTATCGTATATTTAACCTTTTAAAACCTTCTAGTAAGTTATCAAAAACTCATATAATTAACCTTCTAAAATCAAAGACGCAAGTCCTTTTCAAATACTTGGTACTTTATAAACAACATATGATAAATATATATATATAATCATTTATAAAAATTACAAAGTATGTTTTGCAATTTATAATATGTCAATCATGCAACTCATAGTATATCAAGTTGGATCAATTAACACTCTAAAATTTCTTTCTACTCTAGAGAAAGATAGTCATGCTATCTTGATTAACATACAAGTAGTGTAAGAATCAATATATCTAGTATCCTTTGATTTACATCAAGAGTCATTGTATAATTTAATTTACTAAAATTCACATGACCCAAACAATTATATCATAAATCATAAGATCCATAACAAAAACAAAATTGTGAATATTGTCACAAATAATGTCATCAATATCATTAATCTACAAATATTTCACCTTTAGAGGAAATACACTTGTCTCCCTCAAAAAAACCTCTCTTTTTTCTGTTTTTATAGAAGCAACATTCATTTTGTAAGGACTTAAATTCTCACAAAAGGAACAAATTTCTGTCTTTTTCTTATCCTTGGGGCCATCTTATACATGAGACTTGCTTCTATTCTTTTTTTCTTAGAAGTTTTGTAGGACTCCTCTTCCTTCATCACATAAACCTCATGAGTATTGAATTCTTTTTGTTTCATCTTGTTTATAATACGCTTTTTCCAAGTGAAGATCATTCCTCAATTGCTCAAGAGTAATATCTTTTCTATATTTGACTTTTTAAAGTCTTTCTTTGAAAAAGAAAGTTTGTCTATTATTGAGGAGACAATGATAGTTCCACTATATGCATGTTGTTTGAATTATTTAAAATATGTTTAATTCATGCATAGGTTCTATGATAGATTTTATATCAATCATTCAATAATTATTGAAACAATTAGTTAGAAATCTCTTACTTGTAACATCTTGCATATAACTTTTAGTTTTTTCTTCATTTTCTTGGTGCTTGAGAGTGGTGAGGACATAGACCACATTCAAAGTAGCAAGGAGAAATTTCATCTTCTTTTACCATCTTAGGAAGTTCCCTTCTTGAAATCTTCTTAACTTCACAAAATTTGTCATCAATCCTTCAAATAAACTATTTGCAAACATGAAATTAATACTAAAGATTGTTGGTGAGAATGGATCTTTGAAAAGTGGAAGACGAAGGGAGTAAAAGAAAATTGTGCACAATGTCTTTAAGGCATGGATAAGCATTTTCCTTTAGGCTATATTTGCTTCCACAAATGGCAAGACTTGAGTGAATTTCTTTAGGATATAATGAAGAGTGAAGACCCTTGAATATATCTTCAACTTCTAAAATTTAAGTTGTGACAAGAATGATGTTGACAAAATAACAATTTTGCTTTTACCTCTCGTGCACCAAAGACAAATGCAAATGAATTTGTGAATGAATGACAAAATTTAAACAGAAACTCTAGTGAAACTTGGAATTAATTATGCAAGGAGAATGTTAATATTTATATACACTTTATGTCAATTTATGAAGAGTCTTAGCTATTCAATTGATTTCATTTTATGAAAAATTATACCTTTTTAAGGTGTCTATTAAATGAAGAGACACCATTCCACTTGATGTCTTATGAGATACTTTGCTTAAATTTGTATTCTCACGAATAGATATATTTTTTCAGTTGCTATCTATTCAAATATGAATAGTCATAGCATTTAACTTAATGTCTATTAATGGAAAAACATGTCTTTTAATTCATGTATTTATAACTAACTAGCATAAACTATTATAACCTTTGGATTAAACCAAGATAACTTTTTAATTTGAACGAAACAAAACAACTCTTCAAGTTAAATGAGTTAATGCATCTTTTTCATTTTAAATGAACCAAAACTTTTCAATAAGAAACAATACAACTTTTAATAATATAATTCTTCATATTTTAAAAATTTCTCACAACTACAAGGAAACCCATAACATCATCTTTTCATAAAGTGGTTGTTAGGCATAGAAGTGTTCCTTGGTGACTAGTCCAAGAACTAGTACAAGGCCAGCCCATACAGATTCCACCATATCTCTCAATTGCAAAAGACAATGAGAGTGATGATGTGGTGATGCCAATATTGAAGTATTCCTTAGTGACTAATCCAAGAACTAGTACAAGGTTTGCCCATACAAATGCCAAGGAAGATAGATTGATCTTAGAGGAGGGACCAATTGATTTCCAAATAGACTTATTAGACATTTGGAGGGTTGCTAAACCACAACACAACCTTTGGATATCATCAGCATAGATAGTTTGCACCTTTTTCCACACATCATAGCATATCTAGTAAGGGCAAAAATGTCCCATCAACTTAGGACCATTGGATTGCCACAATAAGGATAAAAGTTGATAATCCACCTGTTGCCATTCTTTTTCACTTATTTTATCAATCTTAGAAGCCTTCTTAGTGAGGTGGTCAAAGAGTCCTAGGCAAAAGAACCATATCTTAACAGCATTAGACCAATCCAAATACTTTTTACCATTCAACATGTCTCTGTAGTAATTGTTAGGAGACCGGAAAAAGCGAAGGAGATCAGCCTCCTTTGAGAAGATTAAACTTTGGAGTCATTCTTTGGGGTAAGTCATCAACCTTGGGAACCTCTGCCATGAAGAGCAAAAAGAAAAAAGGAAAACAACAACTGCATTCGGCCATAAACTCACCTTTGAGCAAGTTCCATGGGCAAAACAATCATTGGTAGTGGCTAACAAGACAAGACAACAACAAAACATGGCCAAAAGAGACCTTCAACACATGACACAAACTGTAAAGGGTCACAATGGGGCAAGGAACAGCCAACAAGACAACTGGAACAAACTCATCACAGACAAAGGTTGGGAAGTTGGCACATGAACCTGTGCGCTAGCAAACTCCCAGCAAACAATCCCACACGAGAGTGCAAGAAACTTCACTTGGCGGCAGCATTGGAGGGTAAGGCTGGTTGGCAGCCTCTAATCTAAGTGGCAATATTGCATAGGACAGCCACTAATGAAACACAAATAAAGCAGCCTCCTTGACAATGATGGAAAAAAAACAAATTGTTCAGAACCAGAAAGCTCTGATACCAATTTGAAACTGAACAAGAATGATTTCTTGTATTTTGTGAATGATATTGTACAATATATACATGAGAGTCTAAATCAATCCCTAAAGTTAAGGGACTAGAATCAAACTATTTACAAAAATTGTGAAACCAACCAACAAATAAAGAAATAAGAAAACTATACAATAAATCAGAATAATATCTCACCATTCTCAATTGCAAACAAGTAACCTGAATGGTGATATAATGGCACTAGTCCCCAAGGATTTTGTCTCTCTATTTTCTCTTTCCTATCACTGTAATTGGAGCTCGCATCCTATATTTCCTATCATTTTCCATCATTAACACCAATATCTAACTAGTATCACAACCTTCCACCATATCTCTCCATTGAATATTAAAAAAAAGACAACAGAGGTGATGTGGTGATGTCGGTATTGAAGTGTTCCTTGTGCTTTGTTTGGATAATGAGTGAAATAGGATGGAAATAAATAGGAAGATGAGAAATAGAATAGAAATAGAATGAAAAAATGAGTTGTTTGAATAAAAAGAAATAAGAGAAAAGGAAAAGAAAAAAAATTATCTTTTCTTACTTGGATGAGTAAAAAGAAAGTAAAATAAATTAATTAATAGTATAAGTTTTATTTTATATTAATTTAAATAAATTGAAATCAAACTTAAAAATTCTAATTTTTTTATTATGTTATTTATTAATTAATATATTTTTTACTTAAATTTTTATTTTAAAAAATATTTAATAATTCAAATATTAAAAAAATCAAGTTTCTTTCCCCCATTTTCACTCCTATTTAGGGGATTAATTTTCCAGTAGGTCCCACAAAAAATACTTCCTTCCCTCCTATTTTCATATACCTCCAAACGTCGAAAACATTTTCATCTTCCTTATTTCCTTCCTATTTCTATCCAAACAAACAAAGAACTAGTGACTAGTCCAAGGACTAGTACAAGGCCAACCCAGACAGGGAAGATAGATTGATCTTAGAGGGACCAATTGATTTCCAAATAGACTTATCCGAGGTGATTGGTACATAGTTAGGGACTGCTATAACTAAAGCGATTGGGAAAAGGAGAGAAAAAAAAAAGGTGTGGGAGAGGGGTGTAGGGTGTAGCAGATGCAGATTGTAAGAAAGTTGGGAGTTGGGCCAGATATAGGAATCGAGAAAACTTCTACAATAATTCTCAATTCTCACCAGAACTCAATTGCTAGGATCCTAATTCAGATCTAGGGATAAGAAATCAAAACAATAACATTCCATTCTTAATCCCTTTTCTGCTCCAGCTCTTGCTACATTCAATTGCAAGGTATGGGACTTGAGTCCAGCATAGCCTTGGGCTCTCCCACCATAATGGCTAGCTTGTGTGCTGAGATTCTGCCAAGGTTCGTATCAATATGAAAAATAGAAATTAAAACATAATGAAGGATTTTAGTATCTAGAACAACAAGAGGTTTGCTCTGCTTAATATATGCTATACCATTAACACTATCAGACTATCAAATATACCATACAGCATAGATAGAAAAATCATCTCTTTAACTAGGAAGCTAATCATTCTTTCAGATCACCCAAGCCAGGCACCAAAAAGCTAAAGTAATACAATATAGCCAGAGATTAGAAACATTTACCATACTGTGCATTATAATACAGTTGATTCATGAGTGAGAATAGGACTTACAAGTCGGGTCACTACTTTCTTTCCATGTTCATCACTTTCATAAACATGCCTCAGAGTTGCTGGAAGAACTTTCCAGAATTCATTAACAAACTCACTGCCCTTCCGTCTACTATTTTGCAAGATGTCATTAGCCAAGTATAGAAAAGAGATGCGCTTCTCTTTCTGGGAAGAGCTGAACAATTTATCCCATGTTTCAACTATTTCTTTCGCACTCTTCCGGTGAGAAACACAGAAACAGGATAATGCTGATAGAAAGTTTAAGAAATACATATTGCAATACACCAATCAAACTCAGACCAAAAAAGGAAGGGGGAAATAATGCGAGAAAAACTTGACCAACAAAACTAAATCACATATTTACATCACCAAAATTGAAAATAATATTACTTTTAGAAAAATATTCAGCTGGTGGGGAAAATCGGGCAAAATGTCTGCTACCATTTGCTGAACTACAACATGCAAGCAGCAAATTGATAAAGAAAAATCTGGTACAGAAGGGTAACATTATACTTCTCAAAAAAGTCCTTAAACAGATTGTTTTAGCCAGTGGCCACTCTATAGGTGGCTTCATGTTTTTAAATAGGACTACATATTCAGTACACTAACGAACTGTTATTTCTACACGTGGATGTTTATATAGTTGCATAATATTGGATGCAGCATGATAATTCACATTTGAACAGGGAAAAGACTCTAGATAGAGCAAAGTGTAGCTTCATAACTAACTTTCTCATGTTACTTTCATTAGCATCAAGCAGATATGAGTGAACTTGATTTTTGACACAAGTGGCATAGAAACTACACATTCATTTTCTAAAATACAACAAATTAATAAACATAACATCTTACTTGTTTACCAAGAAATGAAAAATGTCTAAATGGTGTGATGGCAACCCATGCACAATTAAGAAAATAAGTAGAGCACAAGGATACAGGAGGCATTTTGTTAGATATCTTTTTTATGTCCAAAGCAAACATTGAACAATTTTACTGTAACTGAATTCATTGTAATGAACCAAAAACTCTAACGAAGGTTTTGTTGCCATAACTTGTGTACTGGGGGCTCAATAATACAAAAATGACCAAAAGGAACATTGTCACCAAAACAACAACAAAAATTTAGAAGAAACGAGTGAGTAATGCTGGATACATTCAATGCTTTGTTGTGAATTGTTGAGCTTCAACAACTTCTCAGCAAGCATCTGCCCATCAAATATGTCGTTTCCCATGCTGGCTTTTGCCAAGTTTCACATATCCCAGAGACTTTCCTATAATTTACAGGAAATGGACATTAACTAAAGCAAGGATTTGGCACACATAGAATGAAGCAAACAATATAAACAGAATCATTTAAATTCATCATGAAAAACATTTGATAAGGAGTTCACGCATGTTGTTCCCAATGCTATGTTGCCCATACCCGTCATATTGACTATGAAGCTACTTTAGCCAGCTGGAAGAAAGCTATACTGTGTTGTATCAGCACCTACAGTTAGGACATCATGACAGTATCTGGCAGATTCAGCTAGTTGACCCTACTCTATAAATAGAGGATTGCCGTAAGATTTGTCATCACATGATATCAAAGTTTAAGATTCAAAAAACATGCTTTCGGTTCTCTCATTTTCTTGTACTTTTTTTCATTTTCTATTACTTTCAGATATTAGCTACCTTGTTTTATTGAAGCCTTAACAAAAGTTCTCCATAGTAGAAAGGCAAACCTGTGCTCACCACTGGCTCCCACCCCCCAGCCCCCAAAACAAAAAGTGTTCAATTAAGAAAATGGACAAGCAGGAACTCAATAACAGTGAGAAACGATTATATACCCCAAAATAATTATTTAGCTTTTGGGGAAAAAACGATTATATGCCCAAAATTACGGTCAAACAAACAAGCGGAATATGCATCCTCACAAAGCACACGTATTCTTCTATCCCCTTCGTATAACATGAGGGGAAAAAAATGGTTTCGAATAAGAGAAAATTCCGAAAGGGAAGTGAGTGTGGGTTTTCAGATTGAAAAGGGAACAATGTTCATAGGCACAGCAAGGGTTAGATCCAGAAGAGAACTTACAAGGGTTAAGCTGAGGAGTGATATGAACTTCTCTTGACGACGGCGTTTCGTCCTTGCTTCCGCTTCCTTCTTAGTGTTTGAAAATTGAGCAAAGGGAGAAGAAGAAAGAAAGTAAAGAGAATGTTGGAAGAATCTATTCTCTGTATGTCTTGGATTTGAACTTTGAAAGGTGAGAAAATATTTTCTATTATTGTTTACTTGTGTTGAAAATCAGAGTGAGAATAGAAAATCTCGATTTTCAAATTATGATTTTGCCCTTGGTCTTATGCTGAAACTTAAAAATGTTAGGATATTTAGTTATATTAATAATTATTTTGTAGGCGTAGTTTCATACTCCATAATTTAACGTATAAAATATCTATATGTATGGAAATTTAATTAAAATATAAAAATTATATTAATAATAAATTATTATATTATTCAAATTTGTTAAATTTTATAATAATTATTTCAAATATTAAATTTATCATAATATTTTAATTTATTAGTAATATATATTTTTTTATACACCGCATATATAAAAAATAAACTTTATGTAATAGTTATAAAATTTATAATATAATTTCATAGTATTTTTAATGTTTAATAAATCAATAATATATGATCACTTAGTTTGTTGAACAATCATATCCTATTTTTATAATTTAAATTCTTATAGAAACATAACGTTGACTAAAAAACGATGTGAATAGAATAAATTTTTTTAATCTTTATCTATCTTATATTCTTTTTAATATTTTATAAAATAAAACTAGTTGTTTAATAAATATAATGTTTATTAATATTATATAAAAATTATTTTTTTTTAAATTATGCAAAATATTTCACACATTTTATAAAATATAAAATTTTAATTTTAATAATTTTTTATTTTAATTACAATGCATTATAAAAATTTAATTTAATTTTCATAATATTATATAAAATTTTTATTTTAGTTTAATATTTTTTACACAAAATTCAATTTAATAAATTTCAATTTTATATATTTTTATATTTTAAATAAAAAATATTAAATTAAATTAAATTTTATAAAAAATATTTTTTATGATTTCAATATAATTTACATTTTATTCTATTATTACTTATTTTTTTCAATCGTCTTATCTATTTTATTATTCTAATATACATCAAATATAAGATATGATAAAAAAAAATTCACCGGTGAAAAATAAGGTTTTTATATAGATTATTATAAAATTTTTACATCGGTTATTTGAACGGT
Source organism: Canavalia gladiata (assembly GCA_037954105.1). NCBI lineage: Eukaryota > Viridiplantae > Streptophyta > Magnoliopsida > Fabales > Fabaceae > Canavalia > Canavalia gladiata. The sequence continues at coordinate 36,900,481 of CM075665.1, forward strand.
ATTAAAGCGAACGATATAGAAAATAAGACTTTTTACATGAATTATAGAATCAATGTAAAAAGTATAATTTCTACATCGATTGTGGCAGAATCGATACAGGAAGTAGGCCGTTGTAGAAAGTCCTACTTTCTACGTCAGTTAAAGTTACAACCGATGTAGAAAATCACTTTTTACAACGATTATAATTTTAACCGATGTAAAAAGTCCATTTTTTGTTATAAATGTTCGTTTTGTTTAGACATACTACCATATTATTTATTCACAGTACCTACGTATACAAACAAAATGACCAGACAGACAATACAAAAATCACAAAATCTATTATTTAAATTAAATACATCATTGTTTATTATCACATAATTTACAAATAAAATAACTTAAAATTACATCAAATGTGTTGTAATTATAAAAGTTTTAAAATAAGGAGGGTTTTCGACAAGTCAGTTATATACCTGTTGAAAGTAAAGAAAAAATGTTAAAAACTATACTAAATATGAAAGAAGTAATAAACATTTTAAAATAAGTTAAAAAATAAACATAGAATGATAATATGGTCAAATAAATAACTAACTTGTATCATGTAGTAACATTTTTCCATATTCCCATATTCCTTTACTATTAATAAGGTCCTATCCCATTTGAGAAAAAAAAGTTTTTTATTCATTGATTAAAAGATTTCTAAAATCTTGAATATCATACTTGGTGAAAGTTCGGCAACATTGCGTGTCAGTCTCCAAGTACATAACTTGACTGTGGTTTCATTTACCATAATCAACATTTAAGAAGAAATTGGTAACCACTGAATAAAAAACTTTAGTCCAAAACTGTCCAACTTGGACAATTTAAGATTGAATACAATGAATAGTTTACTTATTCGGTAATATACTCGTTGTATTCAACATTGAATGGGAAACTAAGGATATGCTCATATTTGAACTCACAAAAAAAAATCAACTTAAATTATAAAGATCAACATGCAATTTAGACATATAACTATGGTAATTATCATTTCAGTAATCAACAATAAGTGTATCAACTGTAAGTAACTTATCTCATATCTATTATAACCTCAATAAACTTAGTTATGGATTCTTTATGAATTAAAAATATTCTCTTAACAATTTATCTACAGAGGCTAAACTTAGATCATATTCTTAAATCATGGAGATTGTTCAATGTTTCAAAATCAGGTTCGTGCACTCAAGTATTACCTATATTAAAAATGAAATCAATACTATAACATACATGTCACCTAACAAATCAAAGGTGCAGAGGCTTCTTTGTTCAAGTTAACACAAGCAAACTTTCACATATGCAATGACAAAGCAAAGGTGTAGAGAAAATACCTCACAGTCAACGTAACAATGGTAGAGTAATGGCAGAGTGGAGGCACAACGGTAGTCAAGTGAGGACACAATGGTAGCCAAATAAAAAGCTTGCAAATTATAGAATACAACCAAAATAAATGTAAATTCAACTATAATAACAGCAGAAGATGGATAAATAATGACAACGATGAAAGAGGTTGCTTATACCTTAGGGTGCACGACGACACTTCGAGCGGAGGCAATTGTCACAACAGCGACGACGACCACGGACGTAATGATGGATTGTAATGATGAAAAACAGCGACAATGACTAAGATGTAAACGGAAATAGAGAGAACAGACTGAGACGAGAAACTGAGGATTTAGAGAATGGATTGAAGACAACCAGGGTTGAAAAAACAGGGGAAGGGAAAGACATTCTACATTGGTTGTTTTTTAGAAATTGGGGATTTAGAGAATGAGATTAAAGACGACCAGGGTTGAAAAAAAAGGAAAGTGAAAGACATTCTTGGTTATTTTTTAGAACCGATGTAAAAACGACTTACTACATCGGTTAAACGAATAACCGATGTAGGATATTTTGTCATTTTATTTACAAAAATGTCATTGCCAACTTTTTACATCAGTTCCCTAAAAAATAATGTAAAAAATTGTTATAAAAAACCTACTTTTTACCACGGTTGTTTTGAGAACCAATGTAAAAAATTATTATAAAAAATCTATTTTCTATATCGGTTCTTAAAACAACCAATGTAGAAAGTACTTTCTACAGCAGTTATTCTATAACTAATGTAAAAAGTACTTTTTACAGCGATTGTTTTAAGAACCAATATAAAAAGTTTACATTTATTTATAAAAATACCATCATATTTTTATTTATATCAATTTATGAATAACTAATATAAACTTTTGTTATAAAATACTATTTTTTCACTAATAATTATTTGATTTCAACATTAAAAGATCCATGTATTTTTCAATTCATAAATTAGGGATACATAAATGTCCAAAAATGTGATAACAATTTATCCATATAAATAAATAAATTATAAAAAAACAGGTAAAAGAATTAGTATGAAAAATGTTAAGTACATATGTCCATACCAACTATACTTTATTAAATCTAAATAAAAATTTTGGATAATAGATTGAGGTTGAGTTAAAAGATTATCGATGATTAATAATAAAAAAATAGTTAAATAATTTAATATTAAATAAATAAATAACTTAACAATTACATACATAATTAATGATATAAAAAAATTAATTAATTAATCAATTATATTTTATGATTAATTGATTAAAATTTAGAATATAAACATAGTTACTCTAGATATATATAAATAGTAGACCTCAATTAGAATATGTATGTTTTCGAATAATAATGTAATAAGTATTTATTAAATAATTCTTTTATAAATATTTTATCATAACATTGATCATAAAAGAATCTATGAACATGTTTTTATAACTTTCTTATAAAATATTTTCAAACAAGACTTGGCTTTTATTTTATTTTTTATATTTAAAATTAAAACAATCACTTCAACGTAAAACATTAATATATAAAGTTTATTTTTTAATTAATTTTTTATGAAAGACATGTAAAATATTAAAAAACATAATAAAATTATTTAATATTCAATTTCTTAAATATTATCTTAAATAAAATTTAAATTATTTACCATATATGTATAAATAAATCTAACCATATTTTTAGATTTATATTTATATCATATATAATTTAAATTTTACAAAAAGCAAATTTATATTTACATGTTGAATGAAAAAGTTTTCAATTAATATAATAACATTACTTAAAATATAAGTTTTTATCATAAAATTGATTTATAAAAATATCCAGTTAAAATATAAATTTAAAATTAATCAAATAAATTACTTTACGATTTAAAATTTTACTAATTTATCTTTTATGGGAGAAACATTTTACATAAAATTCTATCTTGTTATTTTAAAATATAGTATACAAGTAATTGTGTTAATTTTATTATAAAATAATTTTAATTAAATTAATATTATTATCATTAAAAAAATATTTATTTTTAACAAAATTTTATTAATCAAAATTTAATAAAATTGTAGAAAAATCTAACAATATTCTCGGTTTTATCAATTTAGACCAATATTTACTATATGTATGGTTGGGGATTAGAAGTGGGAGGAAGGAAAGAAGGGAATGAAAATATTTTTTATCATTTATTTGCATAAGAGGGAAGGAAAACATTTTTTATGAAAGCCATAAAAATTTTAATACCCTTTTAAACGAGAAAGATGAGGGAAGAGTTTTTTTATTTATTTATTTTAAATTATAAAAATGATTATATATTTTTACAAAATAAAATAAAATAATTATGTTATAAAAATAGTAAAAAATTAAATTTTTTAAAGTTAAGTTTTAAAAAATTTATATAAAATAAAATTTATATTACTAGTATATTTTTTTTTATTCTCTTTTCCATCTATCTAAATAAAAGAATGGAATTTTTTCCTTTCCTTCTCTTCATATTTTTATATTCTATCATCCAAAAAACCTATTTTTCTTTCTTATTTTCACCTTTTTTTTATTTTTTCTTCTTATTTTCTTCATGATTCAAACAAAGCATTAATACTAACCATAGTTTGCTTTAATCATTGACAAATAGGAACAATTTTTACTCTAGGCATGGGCATTACATTAAAAAATAATAATTAGATCTTGAATTTAATTTTCCTTTATTTCTTTTTTCTTGCACATTTTACTTAGCCATTCAATCTATCATTTATCTCGTAATCATCCTCTAAATCCCTAATGTTTTTAGATGGTTGATTCTTCTTATGTTTCTTCAAATCCTTAACATTTCTAATATGCAAAGCAAGTAAACTTCACTATTTAAAGAAAGAGGGTTCTCGAGTTTATGTTCCTCTAAAGTGAATGCAGAGCTTTTTAAATTTATTATTTTAATAATTAACAACATCATAATTTTAGTGGTCATGTTTAATTTTAACACGTGTGACATTTATTTGACTTTAGTTTTCATTTACCAAAGTGCTTCTTTAAGCAAATTTGAGGACAAATACAAAAGTTGCAACAAAAATAGATATGTATGCAAAAGGTTTAACTAATGCTTCTGGTTCTATATTTTTTAAGGATCTTAACTTATACTACATAAGTCTTATCGATGGTCATAATATTGAAAGATATGGTAACCATCTTTTTTAAAAATAAAAACAATGTCTATCTCAAGTCCAATTCTAATTCATGTTGTGGTATAGAAATTCAACTTATTCCTAAGTTAATTATGTTTCATCAATACATAGTGTTTTGTATGTCACTCCTAATCCACCATATAATGGGGTATAATATCCTTGTAGTTGTTGATGTAGATAATGTTACAAATTGAAAAAGTTTTTCCCAAGTGTTAGTAACCATTAACCTTGGGCATTCTCCCATAATCCACATAAAGAATAATAATTACTATTTGTGTCATCATATTAGAAAAATTTTTACAAAGCATTGCAAAAACTATTCATAAATGTAATCAATATACTACTTGTTGGCCTTACTCCATTTCTTAAACTAGTACAGACTACATTGAACTATGTATATGGCTACAATAGCTAACAAAATGGGAAAACTTTAGCAATTTGTATTCCATCAAGAAAAGCTTGATTAAGAAGAAGGATAAGAGCTCTAACTAATATAGTTTGACACTTATAGTTACTTTGATGTTAATCTTTATAAAACAGTATTATATTTTTTACTTTTTGTTCAAACAAGCTCTTTTAAGAAATCTTTTGATAAACACGTATGGAGTAGGTATCCACAATTTGAATTGCAAAGTGTGTTCACCATTAATTTCTCCTATTAATGACACAACTTAGTTAGAGGTATTTCAAATATTAAAGAGGAGGAAGGAAATGACAATAACGTATAAAGTTGACTTACCATATTTAAAACTTTATTTTTTCTTGTGTATTATGCTTTGTTTGTTATCAAAATAAACCCAAATTAAAGTGATATGTAGCAAAGTTTTTTCCTTTCGTTTTTTCTCTTATTGACACTCAATTTCAAATTATAATTTTTTATTGTTTAATTATTAAAATTAACAAAATTATTATATATATAATTAGGATCACTATGTGTTTAAAATGTGTCTAATCATAAGATATGGTAAAGTTTTATTAGCTCCTTCTTTTGAATTTAAAGCTTGGTCATATATCACTATAGAGTTAGATAATGTCTCATAATATGTCCTTTAATAATTTATTTATTTTGTTTCTTAATAGAGTGTTGAAGTGTTCAGGTAAAAACATGTATTGCTATTCATTTTAACCTTTAACAATATTGTAGACTAGATTCAGCTTCTAAATTTATTCATGATAGATTTATGGAAGATTCAAATGATAAAATAAGTCCAAAAAAAAGAAATTTAAAATTTTGTATATTCTCATTGTCAATATATGATAAATGCATGGAAGTGTTAAAATCTTTTAAGAGTAGCATCAAATGGTACATAGTAAAATACATTTCTCCCTTATTAAGCATCAGATTAATTAGAGAAGATTTAAACTTTAAGAATAAGCTCATAGTTCTAGTACTTAACCCTCAAAGCATCGTCATTTATATAATATAAAATATAAAAACAACTTCTACAATTTTATTACATCAACTTGTTATAAAATATAATATGATATGCAAATATCCATATTTACAATGTAAATCAGGTTAAAAAGGATACGTCCATCTTCATACTCATAGACAATGATAATAAATGAATCCATAACTTCAGAATGGACATTACATACTAAAGTTAAATAATTCTATCGTACTTAATTATTAAAATTACACTTAAAGTAAGTGATTTAAATAATTTATATATAATTAAATTTATCTGTAACTTAATCATCATACTAAATTATTAAATTTAGTCCTCTTTAATATTTATTGATCAATTATTTTAATATAAATTTTTATTTTGAATCTTATATATTTTTTATTGACTATTTTAAAAATTATTTTTATCTTATATCAAAAAGTAAATATATTATAATTCAATTTTTACATTTTATAATTATATGGTTATTGTATCAATAGATTGTTTATAGGTTTCACTTATTATAAAACATTATGAAATTTGATTTATGTAGTTCACTGAAGGAAAATAACTTTTATTATATACTTAATATATTTTATGTTTAAGATATTTTTTAATATTTTTAATTTGTCTTACACTAAATTATTATGAGTAGAATTTGTTACAAATGCATTATGAAAAATATGTTGAGAATTTCAACAAATTATATTGTTATCCTAATACTTAAATTTTTATTTTTTTTAGTTTTTGTTTTTGAGTAAGAGTGGATGTTTAATATAAATGTATTTAATATTTTAGTACCTTGTAATATTGATGTTGGTATTATATTATTATTTTAACTATTTATAATATAATTTGATATTTTAAAAAATTCTTAATACATATTTTGATATAAATTTCAATTTTTATTATTATTTTTTAAATGTTTTCAAATGTTTTAGTAAAGTAAAATAGTAATAATAATAATTAACTATGGTTTAAATCATCAGAAATATAAAAAATATTCATTGTTATTTGAGTAATTTGGCAAAGGTTTATATAACAGTTAGCAGAGGTGTAGTCACCTCATTCACCCCTTTCAACTTTACCTCATTTGATTGATCTTCCCATTACAATTCATAAAGGTATATATTCTACTCATAATCTTTTCTCTTATGTCAATATTAATTACTATCATATATCTCCGTTACACTTGTCATTCCTCGTTATCTCCTATTTCTATTCCTAATTCTAGAGGTAAGACATTTGCTCATTTTGGTTGGAACCAAGTTATGTTTGATGAGATGAGTATTCTTCGAGATAGTGGTACCTTAGAATTGGTTCATCTTACTCCTCGTAAGTCAGTTGTAGGTTATAAATATATACACACTGTCAAAGTTGGTCCTAACGACAATATGACTCAAGGCTCACCTAGTATCTAAAGGTTACACACAAGTCTTTAGGTTAAATTATGATGACACATTCTCTCTTATGACCAAGATAGCCTCTATCAAGCTCTTCTTGTTTATAGTTAGTATTGTCATTAGCCATTTCACCATCTTAACATCAAGAATGGTTTCCTTCATGGTGATCTTGTTGAAAAATTTTATACGGAATAATATCCTATATTTGTAGCTTAGGGGAGTCTTTGAGAATTACCTATCATCCTTAAAAGTTGTTATACGATCTCCAACAATCTCTGAGAGCCTGACTTGATCAATTTAATATCATGGTTAAGCAACATTGGCCTGACTCGGAATGAAGCTAATCACTCAATTTTCTTTCATCATTTAGTCATAATATGCATTTATCTAATAATATACATAGATGACATTATGATCATAAGTAGTAATCAATATGACATTATATAGGTAAAATAACATCTCTGTCACTATTTTCAAACAAAAGACCTTCGTAAACTTCGATACTACTTAGGAATATAGGTTGCACAATCCAAGAATAACATTTTGATTTCCCAAAATAAGTATGCAATAAAATCCATGAAAAAACTTTATTGATAAATGTCAAACATATTGACACTCTATGGATCCTAATGTTTAACTTCTAGGATAGAGGAGCCATTTTCAGACTTAAAAAGATATAGAAGATAGGTTGGTAAGCTAAATTATCTCAGTATCACTCATCGAGACATTTTCTTTATAGTTAGTGTAGTAAGTTATCTTCATAACTATCCATATGAAAGGAATTAGGATGAAGTAATCCACATGATCAAGTATGTTAAGGACAGCTCAAGTAAAGATCTCTTATATGAAAATAAAGGTTATATCTTAGTTATAGGATACTCAAATGTAGATTTGGCACGCACTCCTATTGATAGGAGGTTCACTTATTATTACATCATTATTAGTGGTAATTTAGGTTTTTGAAAAAATAAGAAACAAAGTGTTGTTGCAAGATTCAATGCAGAAGTTGAGTATCAAGACATAACTTTAGCCACTTATGAGTTTATTTGGCTCAAGCAATTATTGAAAGAGATGAGGTTTGGTGAGATCAATTAAATGAAACTTGTTTAGTGATAATCAGACAATACTACATATTATTTCAAATCCTATATTTTATGAGAAAATTAAACATATTAAGATAAATTGTCACTTCATTAGAGAGAAGATCTTATCTAGAGATATCATTACTAGCTTTGTGAACTTTAATAATCAATTAGCAAATGTTTTTACTAAATCTTTAAGAAATGTTAGAATTAGCTACATGTGTAATAATAAGCTTGGTGCATATGATTTATATGCTCTAACAAAATGTTAAATTCTATGTAAATAGGAGAATGATGTTGTAATTAGAGAAATATAAAAACAAAATAAATAGGATAATTAAAATGAAGTCGTAATTATAATAATATTGTAATTAGGAGATTTATATCGTTGTAATTATGACAATTAGATAACTAAATATTTTTATAATTAACTCTTGTACCAATGATCTCTATAAATACATGTTCCGTTATATGATTGAAATATACAATACCCTATTTTTTTTATTTTATTTAACAAAAAAAAGGGAAAAGGGTGTTTGGTGGCATGCAAGCTGCCATTTGGTGGACAAAGCCACCACACACACATATAAATGCTATATAAAGGCAATAGCAAGTGAAATAGGGGATTTGCAATTATCGAAAGCAAAAGATTAGTATTTCCTTAAATTGGCCAAACATTAAGCAAACGAAGGTGTGGAAACTTGTCGGAAAAAATTAAAGAATTAAGTATTCAAATTTCAAGTAAGGGTAGGAGAGTCAAGTATAGTATAAGAATAGTTTTAGAGCCCCTTACTCTAGAATGAAATTTATTAATTATTTAATAAATTTAGAATTTGGGTTTAATTTTGGATGAAATTTAATTGTTTATAGAAAAAATTCTAGAGCTTCTTTGTTCTAGAATAAAATTTACAAATTGTGCAATAACTTAAAATTTATCTTTAATTACATTTGAACTTGGATGAAATATTGTATAGTTATTAGTTGATGATTAGGACTGATTAAGGATTAAATTGATAAATTATAAGTGAGATGGTGATATAAAAATTTAGATATTCAATAATATATATATATATATATATATATATATATATTTATGAACTACGTGCATAAATTGTAGGTGTTATAAAGTTGAATACTGTTTTATAAATTATAAGAGTTATAATATTTAAAGATAAAAATATTTTAAAAACAAACTCTATCTGATAACTTTTAAATTATACAGATATATCTTCATATATTAAATATATGAAAATATTCAATTAAAAAGTTTTATGAAAAACGAAATTATTTATTATTTTATAAAAATGTTTAAAAATCTAATATCTTACAATAGACATTACTTTTTTCCTCCAATATACTTTTACTATATAAAAAAATAGTTAACATTTAATTAACTTTATTCATATATAAACTTTAATAGAAAAGGATAAAATAGAAAAATATTGAAATAATTTATATTAAAAATTATTTATAAAATTATTATAAGTTAATTTGCTAAACTATCCTCTATCTAAATAAAGTAAGAATAATTAATTTTATTCCCTTTAAACAATTTTCTAATAAATTAGAGATAAATAAAATTATGAATAATTTAATTCTAGACATTTAAGAACAATTCTATAAGATTGTGGTCTAAGTTTTAAGAAATATTTATTAGAGGTTAGGAAACTTGTTTAATTTATTAGAACGTACCTAATTAAATGTTGAATATATATATATATATATAGACACATTAAGTTGAACAATAAAATAATTGATGGAGGACTATGAGGTTCTGACCCTTGAGAAGAAGGAGAGGCCTTCAAGTGTAATATAAATATAAATTAGAATAATTAGTTGACATGCACCACTTACATAAAAGTATTTTGTAAACTGTAATGAGGATAATCTGTGAGCCTTTATATGAAAGGGAGCTGGAAAATATAAGGGTCGGCTTAGATATAGATAGATCAGAGTTTATGATAATGTGAACTTCCGAGCCTAGAGGGTACGTGAGTTGAGTTTGAGCCTCCCAATGGCCTAGGGTTTCTCCCTGTAGCCAGGACTGCTCTGGTCGGACTTAGCCATCTCGACAAGACCCTGAAGACTATCATTACTAGTCTAGCAATTTAAAAATGTTGTGAAATGATGATGATGATGATTTTAGTGTTGCCAAAGGCACACTGTGATTTGATATTGGATCCTAGTACCTCCATTATTTTGATAAAGTATTGAAGATATTTGGGTCCATATGCATTTATATATTGTAAGGATGACCGACTTTAAATTAGTGAAGATTATTGTGATACAGAACACAATAATCTTAACTTATTTATAAGTCTACCATCATAGGAACTTGTGAAAAAGAGGATAGAATAATCTCATTCATACATTGTATAGGATGATTGTTTTTTGATAGTTCGTTGAGAATGTCAAAAAAACTTATTTGTTCTTTATGTAAAATATAATTTAATGCACTATTTCTATCCTTACTTTTAGTGTCTCACTCCCCTCTACTATATTTTATATGTGTAATTATGATTTCTTAGTGAACCTGCAACGTGTATATATATATATATAAACACACACCAGAAGTTTATTTATTCAGATATATATATGATTGAAAAAATTATCTACATCATGAATGTACACTTATTCCATAACTAATACATGTATGTAAGAATTAATGTGCACGTACTATTTAAAAAATATAGGTAATTTAGGGACTATGACAAAATATTTGAATTCATTCTATGCCTTCTCATTTTTTTCTCTTAGTAGTTTACGACTAAATCATAAATAATACATAACAAAGTCTATTCAAATAATAATTTTTTATCCTTCTAGAAGTTAAAATTGAAACCTTACAAAAAATATATATATACTTTTGAAACCAAAATTACAAAACATAGAAATCTAACTTCCGAAATTTAAGTTATAGATTTCTACCACTCTACTTTAGAAATTAAATCCTAAAACATCATATAAAAAATTTGGAAATTTAGATTCAATTTGGGATGGTTGCGAATATTTTGATATTTTTATTTTCAAATTAATTTTGAAAATAAAACTAGTTTGACTAAAATGATCTTAAATTAGTTTTTAAAATATTTTAAAATAATTTTAATTTAATTCTTAACTAAAGAAAATATTTTCTACTTATTGTTTGTAATTTTAAAATCTTTACATTTTTAACTCTAAATTTATTGCTTAGGATGAAAATATTATAACTCTACTTAACCACCATAGTCGCAACCATTATCCCAACCATTTATACCGTCCAATAATAATAATAATAATAATTTGATTTTAATTTTTTATTATTTTTTCAAAATTTTTATTTTTATTAATTTTGAAAAAAAATATTTTATTTTTTTAATTAATAATTTTTTATTGGTTATTCTTAGTGGATTCATAATAAAAAAAGTAAGATAAAAGTGATTTGACTATTTTTTTACAATAACTTTTTTTTTAAAAATAAAAACTAAAATTTTAAACTCAAAATTAAAATTAGGTATAGTTTTTTAAAATTTTAAAATTAAAAATTAAAAGAACAAATTACACTATCATCCCTAAAGTTTATTAAAAGAACACATATATTCTTTCTTTTTGTAGACCTAGAAAAATTACCATTAATTGTTTTTTTTTTCATCATGTATCCTTATGAAAATTTGGTTTGTTTATGATGAGAACCAAGAAAAAAATGATAAAGAATATGAGAGATAAAAAAAAAAAATCTTCTACAAGGGATTAGAGATCAGTTAACACAATTTTGTAGCATGTGACCCTTACATAATTGTTATGAATTTTTTATCATGAAATTTTATTTCCTTTATCACTGGTGTATTGTTTTAAAAGGACACCCACAAGCCTAACACTACACCATAGTCCTTGGTGTCTTTGTGGTGTCTTCCTTGTAGTCTTTGTGGGTGTGTTGTTGGATCTCTTAGAGGAGCAAAATTTCAACCAGCTCAACAATGACCAACAATCTATACTATGTAAGAAAGAAATTTGTTTCTTTATTTTTCTTTCTTTTATGTTTCGGACGAAATTTTTTTGCAATAAAATTTGTTATATTTTTCTTTCTTCATTCATTTATCTTATAGAAAAGGAGTAAAAAGTTGTTATAGGAAATATGTTGTTTAGTTAGTTTCATTTTTCTTTTTTCTTTCATTCTTTTATTTTTACTAATGGTTGATGTTTTAAACCAAAAAAAGGAAATGGATTCCTCCTACAGTACTAGTTCCACGTTGAATGCCTTTACTGCAAAGTTGCTGGAAGATATAATTGACGTAACAAAGTTGCTAAAATTAAAGTGAGTCAAACATATACAAATCCCGATCTTTTATAGTTGCAAGCAAAATAAATGTGAATTTTTTTTTGTGGTGTGATGGTGATGATATGGCTGAGTTTGAAGATAAGATAGAGATAAAGTTTGAAGAACTTTAGAAGAAAATTGGAAAATAAGAAACAAGTTTAAAATGATTGAAGTCATGTTTGAAGGATTAAAGCAAATTATAGTCATATTTCTTTTATGTAGTTTTAATTGTTATGTGTATTTTAATTATTAGAATTTTATTCAAATAAAAAATTATAATTGTCATGGACTGTAATTACCAAAAGGTTAGTTAGAATGAAGGAATGTGTTTTATTTTGCTTATTAGAATTACAAGTCCATATTTAGATAAATTTAACTGCCTAAAATAATTGGACCAGAATGTAAAGTTCAGATTTTCATAAATATCAAAGACCATGCATTAACATACATGCTTATAAACATTCAGGACCAAACATAAATAGAATTTTATAAACATTTCAAAACTGAAATAGAATTAAATATGCTTTGTGAAAAAACATACCCTTAAACATATATGTACAGACCTTTTACGTGACTTTTCTTTCTTACCTTTCTTAGTCTACCAAACAATCTTTTAAGTGTAGGAGAATTAATGTTTGGATACTCACCTCTATTATTGATATCAATTTATGTCATAGGATGAATAAATTCATTGTATGCAAGCCTCCACTTCTAAGTAGAATAAGGGCTGCATGATAATGATGTTCCATATTGCCCCTTTTGTCTGCAATGGATGCTCAAGCATGCTTGCAAGGTAACTGAGTCAAGTTCCAGTAGTGATAACTACATGATGATGTTCTCATGTTGACCACAAAAAAAGTATATCTATCTTTAACTTGAAATTCATCTTAAACAACATAGGTTACCCCATGCAATCTTTCTTCTTACATTGGCTTAACAAACCCTTTTTTAACAGTATCAACATAAAAGAAAATTCTTTTAAACTTAGGATTACTATCAATCCTAGAATTTAATTTCATTTTTACTATACTTCTAAGATTATATTCTCTCACTAATGTGACCCATATAGGCAATACATTATAGGGCACTAAATGTATACCTTTGTTGGTTTAGTGTACCTTCCTCTTTAGCTCCATACAACAACATTAAATTGGTAGGTTCAAGCTCATATTTCTCAAACAATTCTGCTTTATAGTAGAATAGCTTATATTTGGATAAGCCATTCACATAGTCTCCAACTTGTTTGCAATCCATGTTGATATAGTATTTGAGTTTTTTATGGTTCTAATGCATGTATGTACACTATTATAACCCTTAGGTATACACCTACAAATAACTTTTACTCTTTTATTTTTAATCTTATTCAACTCAAATCCTTCTTGATTAACAATGTCTTTTAGCATTTTCCTAAAGTAATGTACCTACATAAATAATTGACTTGTTAAAAGCTTGATCTTTCCATCAGGTTACTTCCCAAATTGCTAACCAACTAATCCTTTCTCTTTCTACATATATTCCTTACTTGTCTTCATCATAATGAACTACACCAATAACACCAAGTTTCTCTTCAAATTTAGAATCCTTACTACCAGTTTCACTTTCATCAATAAAATCAAATTCAATATCTTCACTTCTAAATTCACTCTTAACCGGTTCAGTCTCATCAAGGTCACTTTCATCATCATCATCATCATCATCATTATTCTCAGTAAGTTTAGTTTCATCAAGGTCACTTTCTTCATCACTCTTATCTTCACTCACATAACACATCATCAATACCACCGTTTGGATTCTTAATCTCAACAATCTCACCTTCAACCTCCACCTCCACAATCTCACCTAAAGCTTGACTACTTTAAGCATTCATAACATTATCATTTGTAAACTTGTCAATATGACCATCATTCTTAATAGTCTCATTATCAGGAGGACCAACATTGTCAATTCAACATTAACAAATTATATATTATCATTATTCACAAAGCTCTTAATATGAATATATATATATATATATATATATATATATATATATATATATATATATATATATATGTGTGTGTGTGTGTGTGTGTGCAATTCCTATTCCTACCAAACACAATAAGCACATTTATCATATTAATCTCTTATGGTAGAATCTTTCTACCCCAACACATAAAGGACAACTTAAAAGGATTACATTGAATTAGTCTCTCATCCTCTGCTAGAATGTTCACAACATCATGTATATTAAAAATTCTAAATTATGGATTTATCCAATTTAGAATAATTTCTCCCCTCTTCTTAGCAAAGTGAACAGGGATATCTACGTTTCCAGTTCAAGTGTAATATATTGTATGTTGGTCATTATTGTGCATGAAATTTGTAGCCTAACATGCAAAATAGGAAAAAAATGGTCCCTTACATGCTCAATAAAAATACAAAAGAGACAACCATGGAGAATAATAAATGCACAAATCAGTGATCCCAACATGTTAAAAGCACAAATGAAGTATAATACTCACTTTTGTTTGGTTTTCCTTAAGTACAAGCTATAGTTGATAATAAACACACTTCACCCCAAATCAAGAAAACGCTAACAACGAATTTTGGAAAACTCCAATATTTAATTGGTTTTTGGTTTAGGGTTTTCATCTCAATCACAACCACGAATGTGAACTACAACGAAGACCTTGTCACAAAGATTCCCTTCAAACAAATATCTGATTAAGCATTCAATTAGATTTTTCTCAACGTTAACTTCAAACTTGGTTGAACTCTCTAATTAGGGTTGTATGAGTAATGGAGGTATTTTTATCATTCAAATAATCAAGGGTAACTTAATCTTTCTACAATGAAGTTTGATAGATTATTAACATCGTTAAGGGTAAATGTGTTAACTGTAATTGTTCTGAGAAAAAGATCATCATGTATTTTTTTTTATAAACTTTAAGGGATTAAAGTGTAATTTGGCAGAATTAAAAACTATCCCAAATATAGTCTTAACTTTTAGAACTATGATTAGTCAAATTGGTTATAGAAATTTGATTTTGAAAATATTAAATGTAGAAAAAATTCACTTTTAAAAGAACTTCTTCAAATAGTATTAAAGATTTTGCTTTATATATAATAGATAGTAACATATCGCGTGTATATATGACAAATTAATTTTTATTTATTTAAGAAGATAAAATGATAAAACATGAAAAGAATGATCAAGAAAGATAAAAAATAGTAAATTATCACTTTTGTCTTTCACTTTATTAACACGTTTTATTTTTATCTCTGACTTTTAAAAATTAAGTCATTAGTTCCCCACTTTGTTATTTTGTTGCACATTAGTCCTTTGCCTTATTTTCCATTAACGACGTGCAGACGTGTCACGTTAAATGCCACATTGGCTACCACTTAGAAATAAAATGTCGTCATTTTTTTTCATTAATTTTTATTTATTTTTATTTTTATTTTCCTTTTATTTTCTTCCACTGTTATCACCGCGCAACTGTGTTTTGATGCTTCTCTTTCTATAAGAAGAACCTCCCTTTGTATCTTTTTTTCAGTTATGAAAACCTCTGTTTCATTTGTCATTAAGTTTCCCTTTAAATTCTAAGCCTAACATCTTCCAAATCTACAACTGTAGACCTTTCTTACAATGTTTTTCATCCCTAGATCTCGTCCACTAAATCATTCTTAGAACCCCATCCCAAAAACCTTCCTAGTATTACCACCTCAAAGAAAGAGAGGAATAAGAGTAAGATGAAACCATTCACAAAAAAGATGCATTACTATGCTCCTTACCCTTACACAACAAAAACCCAATTTTCATTTACAAATACATTAAGAGATGTCTTATTTGAAAACTTCACGCTGGTACCCCTCATATATGCATACCCTTGTTTAATGTGGTTATCTATCAAGGAACCTCAATCAAGAGGCCTAACCACTAACTTCTTCAATCCATAATAACACCATCCATAACTCACTAATTATCAACTATTTATATAAATTATAATCTCTAGTTAATAATATAAAGAAAATCACTTTTCAACATGAAAATATAAGAGTGATGGTGGTTGGAAGGGATGACCTTAAAGTTTCAATGAAGATGCACAATGCACAAGAGCAATCTTGTAGGTAAGAATCATTTTTTTGCAGAGAAGTTTAATTGTGAGAGATATACGTACGTGAGGGCATTAAACAACTTAGTTGTGATAAGAAGAATAAAAGAGATAGAGAGAAGATTTATGATTTGAACAATTAGTCTCAATTTGAGCATGCATTGTGTAAGTTAGGGTACATAGTGACCTGAAACAAGTATGCATCACCTTACAACAACTCCATAATAAAAATGTGATTTATTTATCACAATGATATATGCTACTTACATAACTCTCCCTTTTGATGAAGAATTTATGTTTTTTGTACTTGGAATATTTAATGACCATTTTCACTTGCTTTGAAATACCATGCCAAACAAAAGTTTCAACCCCAATAGAAGAACAACCAGACCCTTCAAAACCCAGAAATCGTCTTAATTGCTTTTTCCAATGAATATAAAGGATTCAATTGGCTACAAATGAAGAAGTCTAGTATAATGCCCCACAAACGAAGAAGCTTGATTACAGTTTAGGCCTTTCATGTCTCATCCCAACATATGCAAAGCCTAACATATAGTTCAAAACAAACACATTCTTAGTCAAAATTTCTAATTAGAATTACAATTTTATTTCTCTTACTTAAATTTCCACAAAGATGTGATCTGCTAGAGAATAATGTGTTTAGATGGAGGGGGAGAGAGTAGTCTCTTACTTACTCACGTTGTTGTAAAGACCACCTGATTTTTATTACTTAAAGATTTATCTTTCTCTCCAACATCATCTAATACGACATCCTAATCACAAAAAGTTTTTACCTTTCATTCTTCCATTCTTTTATTATTAAGCACAACTATCCAAATTAAAAAAAAATGAAAGATCGTGATGGTGAACCAAGTTGCTAATATGTACTATTTATGAGAGGAAGAAATGAGATTCAAGTGGGACAAGTGAAAGATGGATTCCCTCCAGAAGTGGAAATATAGTATGTGAGTTTATTGAAAATAAAGATTGAAAATGTGAATAAGAAGAGACTGAAACACTTTTAAAAAAATTAAGGTATAAGTGCATGTCAACATTCTTATCCATGTAAGCTTACAAGATCCATTAAGGAGAACAAAAGTAGGAATGAAGATTGAAAGAATTTGAATTATTATAACGTATGAAAACGATGCTGTTTAGATCCAGCATAATGACTAACTTGACGTTTAATATGACACGTCAACACATTGTTAACAAAATATAAGTTTAAAGACTAACATAAAAAACAAATGATAAAATAGAAGATTAATGAACTAATTTATTTAAGAAATGAAAATAAAACATGATAATAAAGTGAAACACTAAAATGATAATTTATTCTAAATAAATATGTAATTTTTATAATAATTTTTTTAATATTTTACATTATAAGTGACAAATAGTAATTAAGGAGGTGAAAAAGTAATTCTCTTGTGCTACCACCCGTGTTTTCAAATTATTTTGTTTTTCGATCATGGGATTTTCGATTTATTTGTAGATAACAAAATAGTTTTGGATATGTGCGTTGTGCCTTTAGGGCTTCAGCGTATCTGGGCCGGTCTTTCTCAATATATCGTACTATTCGAGAAAAGAAAAACTCAACTAATTACATAAAGTTATAATATAATATTAAAAATATAAAATACGTAGTTATAATTATTTTTTTGAAAATAATTATATTAAACCTGATATTATTAAATTAAAAGTAAAATTAAACATAGGGTTTATTATTGCCGCAGCATGAGAAACTAAAACCCTCGTCCCTGTCTCATTGTGAACGGAAGCAGAGGCCGGTGCTACTGTGTGGGGTTATCTATTCTCGTTGTTGCTGATAGGTTATCTATTCTCATAGTTGTAGGGAAGAATGGCGAAGAGGAAGGAGAGGATTCAGAACCCGGAATCGTTTGATCCGTATGGCGCCGATCCGGCGAAGATGAAGAAACGTTCCAAGGGTCCGAAACGGCACCAGAAGGAAGAGAAGTTCATTGCTTCCAGTATGAGCTCCAAGATCATGAAGGAGGCTTTGATTCAGCAGAAGGAGGAAGAGGAGGAAACGCATGAGAGCGCTAAGAGTTTCTTCGATGGAGTCGAAGAGATTCCCAAGGTCGAGGAAGACGACGACGATATTGATGACTTTGGTGGTTTCTCTGAAACGCAGAGCCAGTTCGGTGGATATGAAGTGAGTTAACAACCTTCTCACCCGTTCGAATTAAGTCCGTTTGTGTTTTATAGTAAAACGCGGTTTGGCTCCCTGCAAAATCTTTTTTACTTTGAGAAAACGTGCTTTCTAAAGTTTTATTGCGTTAATACTCGAGGTAATGCTGATTGTATGATAAAACAAAGAGTGCTTTATTAATTTCGCATGTTTTAGAGCCTTTTTGGGGGAAGACTTCATTACCTGTTACGAATAATTATACAATTGTCATCTTATTTTATTTTTGTTTATTATTTTCAAAGATTTATAGAGTAAATCCCTAGTGATTGATTGAGTGGAGGAAATCATTGTCTCACATAGCATCGCACTACTTGTATCCTCAGGATTAAGCAAATGTAAATTTTCTTTAAGGTTTTTGTTTGAGTCTGGAGGCCTTTGTCGCACCATCTCCTCCCCCTAAAGTATTTTCTTTAAAAAAATGTATTATAAAGAGAAAACAAAGCAAAGGTGACAATTTTTGTAATTATGAAAACCGAAATTGAGAATAGAAAAAATTTGGTTGGACCAAACATATGAATTAGTTTGAGAATTTCAGATACTTTTGAATGGACTGCTTCTTACATTTAGAAAGTGAAAAATGATTATTAATGCTTATTTTTGTTAGCAAACAATTTTGGATGTAGTTAGTTCTTTTTTCCTCCTTGAGCCCCTTCTGTCTATAATAGTAATAGTGATTTTGGGTATTCTATGTTCATTCTTTCAAATTCAGGAGGAGATTAATGAGGAGGATGAGAGAGTAATGGAAGCATTCTTATCAAAGGAGCAGGGTCGGCAGAAAACACTTGCAGACCTCATTGTTGAAAGGATAAAAGAAAAGGATGCTTCTGTTGCTTCAGGCAATACTAGACAATATTTTGATTTTCATTATCTATTTTTTTCGGTTTTGTGGTGTTGAGTGTTTTAAGTTGTTCAGCGTGCTTGGAGATTTAATTTCCATTCATTATTGTTATTAATGACCTTAACGTATCAGCTATTACTTATAGTTTGTTTCTTGAGATGTATAGTTGTTTTTTAATTTAAAATTATTACATTGAGTGCTATACATAATTTATATGATATATTTCAAGCTATTTTTGTTGTATCTTTGAATTTTACTATTCTATACAAAAATTAGCTTGACAATCACTTTGAATTGAAATTCAATAACCTTGTTTATGATACTGTTCTTTGTGCAGAAAATCGACCAGTACCTAAATTGGATAAATCCATAATTGACATATACAAGGGGTATTTACAATTCCCAATTCAATTATTTTTTTAAATATTCAGATTAGATGAATAAATTCCTTCCTGTTTAGTTATTTAGATAGTTTTTTAGTGGTTTTCTTATCAAGTGTCAACCTCACTGATTTTGGCATCTTTACTGCAGGGTTGGGACTCATCTCAGCCGATACACTGTAGGCAAAATACCCAAGGCATTCAAACACATCCCCTCTATGCAACTTTGGGAGGAGGTTTTGTATATAACCGAACCTGAGAATTGGTCTCCAAATGCCCTTTATCAAGCGACTAGGATTTTTGCTTCTAATTTTGGTGCAAAAAAGGCAGAACGCTTCTACAAGCTTGTGTTGCTTCCTAGAGTGAGAGAAGATATAAGGAAGAACAAACGGTTGCATTTTGCTTTATACCAAACACTGAAAAAGGCATTGTACAAACCAGCTGCATTCTTTAAGGGAATACTGTTTCCACTATGTGAGGTATTTGATTTCCAAATTAATCATTGGTTGAAATTTTCTTAGGTTCTGTTTGTGATATTCTATTAATTCTTAAATTATGGTTTAGACTTTTGGATTCCTGTGTAATTACATATTTAAGCTTTTGGAACTTTTTAAACAATGTCTGATTTCTGTAATTAAAAGCATTGGAAAGCAAATGGGCTCCAATTATAAATCCATGGATTTGTTCAGGAATTGGTGTGCATCTCATATCCTTTAGGGTGACCTGCGTCCGATGTTCTTTGTCATCATTCTTGGAATAAAGAGGAGAAAAATAACTCTAAACCCTATATGCAAATATGGAATAACCTAGGTGGGGAATGGAAAATGAACTGTAGAAATGGTGCCACTTATGTGTGGAATCTGCCTATTTTCCATTTTTGTTTAGTCACATTTACAAGTTACTTGTGATATTACTTGCAAATTACTGAAATTATTAGCTCTGGTATTATTATTTGAGTAAATGACATTGGCCTTCTCTTTATATTTTGTAGATTGCCAAACAAGTTCCTTTTATTTATTTAAAAAACTAGAAGGACTTCCTCTAATGATTATCATAATTTGAATTTCACAGGAGGAGAATCTAAACTTTTTTTGTTCTAGTTTACACAAAACATGTGTCTAATCATAACCTACTAATTCAATTGTTTGTTCATTTTTCTTGTGGTGTTTGACAATATTCTTTTTTTTTGTGTACAGTCACGCACATGCACTCTCAGGGAAGCAGTCATTATTGGAAGCATTATGGAAAAGGTTTCTATTCCTCCACTTCATTCAAGGTATGTGAACTTAGTCAATCATAATTGAATTATTGAATATTGGATGCATGGCAAGTATTTGGATTTCATGTGCAGAGTACACTGAGATGTGTGGTGGTTGAGACTTGGTTTCTTGAGCTTTAGTTTAGGGAACATAGCATTTAGTATTTTAAAGAAAGAAGATAGGGATGGATTTCCTTTAACAGCTGTGCAAATTTATTTGAACATATCCTCCTTGGTACCATTACCCAAGAAAATTCTTACATTCTTTTTCATTTTCAATGTTGTAGGCGTTTGCTTGGATTTCCAGGCTTTTCTGCATACCATTACCAATAATTTTTTTTGAATTATTTTAAATAAGAAATTTCTAATATAATGGCAAGTCTTTCTGTTTGCATTTTTGTTGCTCAATGTTCAAATGTTACTGCTAGAGGTGGATACTTATAGCACATTTGTTCATGCAATGATTGAACGTAAAAAGTTTAATTTGAGTTATATTCAATTTCTGATGCTCCCCAACTTCTGGACGTGTATGCAGTGTTGCACTGTTGAAGCTTGCTGGAATGGATTATTGTGGCACCACAAGGTATTTAACATTGTTTGATAAAAAATAATTTCTGAAAAATACTGTTCGTTAAAATGATTAGTGAATTGAGTTGATATCTCACAACAAGAGCACAATAAATTGTTTTTGATGAAACTTCCTTTATTTTTTCCTCTCCATTTGTGATAGGTACTAATTGTTATAATAATTGCAGCTATTTCATAAAACTTCTTCTGGAGAAAAAATATGCTTTGCCATATCGCGTGGTTGATGCAGTTGTTGCTCATTTTATGAGATTTCTCAGTGAAACTAGGATAATGCCTGTTATATGGCACCAGTCACTTCTTGCATTTGTGCAGAGGTCAGTTATTTGCTATTTGCCTTAATTATTTGATGTGTCTAATAGTCTCAACAGAACAGTAACCAGGGAAAGGAAACTTGAAAAATGGAGTTGTATGTATTAGTGAAATAAGATAGAAAAAAGAGAAAAATTAGATATGGAGAACAAGGATTTCCCTGGAAGGGCCCCCTCTGTTGAGCCAATGTTCTCCCCACAGATGCACACATGCTCTCCTGTCCAAGCAACAAAGTAGGAAGAAACATATGAATCCCCTCTCCCCCTGCCCCTGGTCAGAAGCCTTGTTGCATAACTAAACAGTTAAGTTTAGATCATAGGCTGCTTCCAAATTAACAACATTCTTACCGAATACCATTCGAACCCCTTGCGGAGACTTTCCACCCCTTGATCCTTTAGTAAGCTGATTTGCCCCTCTACATGAAGTATAGACCATAGGTTCAAGGTCTCTAACACTGCCACTCCCATCAAGAAATGCATGAGTGTTGGGGTGGAGCTAGAATGGTCATTTAAGGGAGGTCAGAATTAAAGAGCATTTGACTTGTAAATAAAGATAATTTTAATTATTACTTATGTAATATATGTAAAAAATCTTATATATAGCTAATGAAATATATATAAAGACTAGTTTTAATAAAATTTTAAACAAATACTTAAGAGAGAAGGAAATTGGAAGTAAAATGTATTGAACTTTTTGTATAAAAAATTGGTAAATATGAAGATATAAACAAACACAAGGCAGGCACTACTAACATATTTTCTACCTCAAAGGTGTAATGATTTCAAAATTAAACTAGTTGTTAAATTCGTGAAGGTATTGATTTATGATTTATTAGTTGAATTGTTAGTGAAACATAATGAAGTAGTGATAATTAAATACATATTTTAATTTTATAGAAATTTTTATATTAAATAATTTATTTAAATATATTTTATTGTTAACCTTAAAATTTTAATAAAAAGTATTTTTATTATAATACAAAATAATTTTTTTATTATATTGAAAAAGTAACATTTATATGTTATAATGAGTGTACTAATCAATAGATGCAGATTTTGCTTTTCAAATTTATCAAGTTGAATGTCTATTAAAAATAAATGTACAAAAAATATGCACACATTTTAATCTCCACATCATCTACAAATGAGGTTTAGAGGGGTGCCAATTTTTTTTACATAATAGTATTAATCGAATTCCAAGTTTTGGGGGCTGGCCCTGGCCATGGTGAGCCATTCTGCTGCCTCTGCCACTGCATGAGTTATAGCAATGGCTTTTTAATTTTAAACTGTTCTTTTATGATATTTCAGGTACAAAAATGAGCTGCAGAAGGAAGATAAGGATAAATTAAGGAATCTACTTGAAAAGCAAAAGCATAAATTAGTGAGAGCACTATAACTGAAGGGTTGCTTTTTCTTGTGTTTCAAATTTCTGATGTGATTGATATTAATCTTTCCTACTGCAGGTTACACCCGAAATTGGTAGGGAGCTAAACCACAGCCGCAACCGAGGTGAAAAAGAGGAAGATCCTATGTCAATATATATCCTTTTTCTTTTTCAACTTTATTTCTCAAGGTTAATGCATGTGGCATGGCATCTGTAGTGTACATGTTGGGGGGGTAGGACAGGCTTGAGGTAAAAGTCAGGCTTTGCATGTCTGAATATTGAGATTGCTTGAAAATAAAAATGCAGATAATATAACTAATTAATAACATGAAGAGTGTTTGAATTATTTCTCGGACAGCAAGCTGAATTAGCAATCTGCAAGGAGAAACATAGGACCACCTGCTGACTTGTACTGATGTCTTGATTTTCTTTGATGTCATCAATTCAGCCTTGGTAACACGAGGACAACATTTCATTCAGCAGAAATTCTGGGAAACAATATGTTAATACCAAAGTAGTTGATATGAAGGTTCTGAATACCTAAATGACAATCATTTCTCCTTTAATTTCATTTAAATTTCTATAAATAAGCAAGAAATTTTTACTGCAAGTGGTATGTATCTTGTTTTAAATATAGCATGTCTAATTTTAACTTGCATGGAACTAGCCTGCTATGATTGTGATAGATATTGTCTGTGTTCCATACTCTTTCCTTGACAACCCAATACCCAGTCCAGCATACGTGATAAACAAGACAGTTGAAGAAGATAGATTTGACATTCCAGATGTGCCGATGGAGGAGGATTAATTTATTGTGGTATGAGTCTGATCTTGCCTTTAGAGTTTGCTAGTTTTAATAGCAATCCTTTTCTAGGTTCGACGCTTTTCCTGTTACATATTCATTTTGAATTGAGTGAATCTCAATGCCCAATTCAGGGATTGTGAATTTGTGGTACTGAATAAAATTGACAGGGATTTAGACGATCGTTTTGAATTGAGTGAATCTCAATGCCCAATTCAGTGATCATTTCATCCCCAATCAGTAAGTGCCATAGTGGAGTGGAGTGGCCCTCGGCTGCTGTAGGTTTTGCATTGCAGAGTGTTTTCCGTTAGTGGTCATAGCAGCGTTAGTGGTCATAGCAGCTGCGGTTGGTTGCTAGGGGGATAACAAACCTTTCCCCCGCAGTGGAAGTTGTCTATCCACTTTTTTAGGGATAATTTTATAATTTTTTTTCAGTTGATGGAATATGAAACCCTGTGGAACAGGGTAAATCATGCACTTTCTTACGGGTCTCTCTGTTCATTGCTAAGAATCTGACCCAGAGTTTGCTGGTGTATTTTTTGTCAACCCTCTGGCACTCTGGCGCACTGTTCCATGGGTCTATTTTATTCACATCCAATCGGCTCGATTCATGTCAAAGAGGGACCTATTTTTTTTTTTCTTTTTTCTTTTCTTCCAGTATATAGTGTATCTTTCATAGTGTTCAGATAGGTGGCGTGAGATGCTCTTGCTAATTTGTTTTTTTGTAGTAACAGTTGACTAATATTACTTGACTCGTTATTCACTTGTGTTTGGCTTAAACTTATGACATTCCAATCTTAATTATGAATGTCTTTAACCTTGGGTAGTTTTTTTTTTTTTTTTTTGAACATATATATATATATTAAATTATTTAATAAATATCTCTAAATTTCACAATAATAGTCATTCCATCATTCAATATCCTACTGGAGCATTTTTTGGGATCAGCTGCTCTGTGCTGTTATTTGAAATTGATAACTATTTGTTAATATAAGAGGGGTACAAAAATATAAGGTATCTTTGAAATCGCCATCTTTGATTGACAAATGGTGGCATGATGGATTGTTTTAGTCATTATCATATAAGATGAGTGGTGATATATATATATATATATATATATATATATATATATATATATGAGTAAGTTATTTCATAAGTAACTTTAGTCATAATTCTTTTAAATGATTGAATTTTATTAATTCAATTGTTAAATTAATAGATTTTATTGTGTAGATTATACAATATTTTATCCAATCGTTAATACAATATTTTATAAAATTGAAAAAAAAATTGATGCTTCATTATATAATTTTATTTTGATAAAATTTTATTTTGATAAGTAATATACCTTTCCTAATATTTGTTAAAATAAAATTATATAATAAAATAATAAAATTTTGTAAATATGATCTATATAATACAATCTACTAATTTAATAATTTGATTAATGAAATTCAACTGTTTAAAAGTCATGAGTGGAATAATTTTATTATGGAGTTACTTCTGAATCAACTTGATCTCTCCTTTTATATATATATATATATATTCTGAATTGCAAATCCATCTATATATATATATATTCTGAATTGCAAATCCATCTGCCATCAAACAAGGTAGTCGAATGAGTCAAATTGAATCCTCTATTGTGTTGCACGTCCCATTGTCTCTAAGCTTGGAAGCAGAATTGTTATTATTCATTTTGAATTTGATATACTGTAATAGGTGGTCGTCCTTTCTCCTTGTGGTCTGGCACTGGCCTCCAACTTTTGCTGTGCTTTAGCTTTGATGTTTTTATCATTTTGTACTGCTGCTTCATGTAGTATTCCATGTTTTTTGAAGTCTTGATGCTAGTTTTCTAATGCAGGATTTTTCATTGGGTTTCTCTTTGGGGGGGAACTTTTGCAGACATGTCCTTGTCTTCGCGCAGAGTTTAGTTTTGAGCGTTAGCAGTATTGTATTCTGAAGCATAAGATTTATTTCGTTTTGGCTGTTTTTTTTTTCTGTGAATTTTTGACAAATGTAATCTTACTTTTTCTTTTTCCGATGTATTCTTACCGGAAGTGTATCAAGAGCTTATTTCATGTTCAGGACAGGATAGACACCCAGGATAAGAGTTGGTAACAGCATGATAAGCTCTTATCCAATATATGTTGCACACTATTAATCTATTAAATATTATGTTATTTTATTTCATATTTGAAGTGAATTTGATAATCTTAATATTCGATCGGGATCTCTTTTGTTTTTAATTTTAAAAATTTTAAAAACTATTTTTTTTTAATTTTTAGAAGTTATTATAAAAATAAATTAAATTATTCTATCTATTATTTTATTTAAATTCACAACAAAATATATAAATAGAAATATTAATTTAAACAATTAAATTATACAAAAAATAATATAAATTTAAAGGTTTAAAAATAATAAAATTAAAAAAAAATAATAATAATAATATTATAATAATAATAGTTAGAATAAAAATAATATTTATAAAATAAAAATAATATAAAATAAAATATAAAAAATTTAGATAATTATATAAATTTTAGTTTATATATTTAATTACCAATATTTATAATAAATAATTTCATATATTATATTACATTTTTAATATTTATGTCATATAAAAATAATATATATAATATTATATTATAAATAATTATATAATATAAAATTATATTATAATATTATAAATTAAACAAATTAATATGCAACATATTTATTTTATATCATATAAATAAATAATTAAAAATTTTAATTATTATAAACTATTAAAAAATAAATTATTATTATTATTATAAAATTATAACAATGTAACTTAAGATAATAATAATAATTATAATATGAAAATATTTTATAATGATAAATTTTTATATTTTATATATTATTTATAAATTAATATATAAATAAATAATTTATATATTATTATTATAATATTTTAATATTATTTTTTATATGATATAATATAATATATTAAAAAGTTTATATCATATAAAATTATAACATAATATTATAAATTAAATATAATTTTTATTATTAAATAAAATTATTTATTTATCAATTTATGAATTTATAGTAAATAAATAAATAATAAATAATTTTTAAAATAATAAATTACTATTATTATTATTAAGAAATTATATTGATTTTTTAAAATTTATTGAAAAATATATAATATTTTTCTTATTTAATCTACAGATTATTTATTTATTTTATATAAAATTTTTTGTAATTATACAATTTTACATATTCTTTTAATTTATATAATATTATATAATAAAAAAACTAAAAAAATATTAAAAATAAAACTATTATCAAGTTTTTTATATATTTTAAATAATATAAATATACTTTATGTTATTATTATGATAATAATACTAATAGTAACAATAATAATAAATACAAAAATAATACTTAATTATATAAATTTTTATTTTATATTTAATTTAAATACTAATATTTAAACCAAATAATTTTATATTTTATTATAATATATTTATATTAATTAGTATGTATTTTACAAAAAATTATATACTATAATATTATATTATAATAATTATATAATATAAATTTATATTATTGATATATTATATTTTATCTATTAAATAATGTTATGTATTTTATATGTAATATATAAAATTAAATAAATAAAAAATTATTAAAAAAATGTAATTTTTTTTAACATTATAAATAAAAATAAATTATTATTATTATTATTATTAAAATAACAATAAAATACCAATAATTATAATTATAATAAATATTATAATGATAGTTATAATATGATAATAACAGTAGTAATAAAAATAATAATTATTTTAATAATAATATGATGATGATAAAATTTAATAAAATTAAATAAAAATATTTTAAAATTAAAAATAATAATTAATTGTTTATTTAAAATTTATAGTAAAATTATTTTAAATATATATTACAAATCAATTCATAATATTTTTGTTAAAAAATTATATTTTTAAAATATAAAATTTAAAACTTTCAACCATTTTAAACGAGATATATCACACATATTTAATAAAAATAATAATAATTTTTTTATTAGTAGCATACTATATTTTTAAAAATATATTTTTATTTTATACTACTATTTTTTAAAATTGTAAAAAAATAAAATATTAAATAAATTTTTATATTTATTGTAATTATAGCAAACTATTAATAAAGGATATGATTTTTGAATAAACTATTATTTCTAATTAAAGATAGATTTTAAGATATAAAATTTATTAAAGAATGATAATAATAATTTAATATTCATCATAGTTTGAAAAACAAGATTCTAATGACATTTGAGATATAAAAGAATAATTATAAACATTTTTAGATCTAAGTAATATAGTATGCTTTATATTTAATATTATATTTTACGTATTTTTTATTAGATATTAAGTATAATTGTTTTTTCAAATTTTGATTAATAAAAATGTTTCGTGGAAATTAAGTATTTTATTTGTTTAATAATTTTAAATTTGAATGTCTACCATATAATAAAGATTAATTATTTAAATATAAGTTAGGATAAAATTTTAAAGTAAATATTTCAATTTTTTTTAAAAGAATAAATAATCTAATATTATACAAGTATTATTTTATATCTAACTTAATAAAATTATTCTGATATAAAAAGGTAAATTTTAACAATTATTTTATATATTTATAAAATTTTAACATAACTATTTAGTACAAAGTGGTTGTAAGGTGGGTTTGAGTATTTTGTAAATTGAAGTTAAAAAATATTATTTTAAAAAATATTTTTGAAAGATAATCAATTTTACTATTTTGTATTAGTATGAATCAATGATAAATTATTATTTTATTAATTTATTTATAAAAAATTAATTATAATTATAATATAATTTATGATTATTTATTATAATTTTATTTTTTTTAATAATGGTGACGTAAGTAGAAAATTTGAAATAGGTAAGTTTTGGATAAAAAAGAAGATAAAATGTGCATAAAAAAATTAAGCATGCAACAATGTCACATTGATACCACTTTGCATGATTAAGTACACCTAGAAAAAGACGTAATTTAGAGAGAAAACTCATTGAAAAGAGAAAGATTAAAAAAGATAAAAGAGGTAATTGACATCTACGTAAATGTACTTTGAAGAAAAAACGGCAGCTATGATCGTGATTTTTATGAATGTAAATAAAAAAGATCTCTACGAAAGGACTTTTAAGAAGATATTTTATTTATTTTATTAGATTTAATTTTCAATTTTTAAAATTAAATTAAGTTATTTGACTAAGATTTAATTAGGATTATGTTAAACATTTGAATTATATTAGAGATAGATGCTATTATAATTTAGTTATGATTTTCTTATTAGTAATTGCATAAGTATAAATAGCTCTTCTATGAGCAATAGACCAAGATTATTGATGAATAATACTATTTTTTTTATAGTTTTTCATCTTGTGTGAGTTGATTCCCGTGGTTATTGGGTAAAGAAATATCCTTGATAACATTGGTTCTTCTGGTAGGTCGCGGTAAGGGTCACGTTCATCTTGATAACTTTGGTGTTCTTCAACAGGTCGCGGTTTGTGTCGAGTTCCTTATTTTATCCATTATCGTTTTCGCTTTTCGATTTCTTTAACCTACGTCGTGAAGATCGGGACCACCTCCATCGATTCATATCAGTTGGTATCAAGAGTTATTGGTTGACACGGTAGGTGTTTATTATTCCTTATTTTTATCCAAAAAAAAGAAAAAAAAAGTATATTAAAAAAATAAGAGCATTGGAAAAAAATTAAAAAAAAAATATAAGTGAAAAAAAATATATTCACATGACAGAAAATCAAGAGGTTGAACAAGGATTAAATACCTTCCAAATGCAAGCATTGGTAAGTCAATTGAAAATGTTGATTGATAGAAGAATAGAGGAATTTTATGAATGAAAAAATCATGTGGAGGATCGAGCTGTGCAACATAATCTACTTTATCAAAGCCGAGACAATCAATCTGATGTTGATTCAGAGCACCAATATGAGGAGAATGATGATGAGCAAAGGAGACGAATATTTGTGCATAATAATTCAAGGAAACATAGAGATAGAAGGGATGATATTGGTGGAATTAAAATCAAAATTCCCTCATTCCAAGGGAAGAATGATATAGAGACATATATAGAGTAGGAGATGCAAGTAGAACAAATTCTTTCATGCCACAACTATTCTGAAAGTAAAAATGTAAAACTTAAACTCTTGAATTTAGTAACTATGCTCTTGTGTGGTGGGATCAGATGTAAAAAGAAAGAGATCGATATGGTGAATGATTTATCACCACTTGGGAAGAGATGAAGACAATAATGAGAAGATGATTCATTCCATCTTATTATCATAGAGAACTCCATAATAAACTGCAACTCTCACTCAAGGATTGGAAAGTGTAGATGAGTATCATAAAGAGGTGGAGGTTACCATGATTCGAGCCAATATAGTGGAGGATCGAGAAGCAACCATGACACATTTGTTGCATAGACTAAATTGTGATATAACTGATGTTGTGGAGATGTATCATTATGTTGAGCTTCAAGAAATGGTACATCAAGCCATCAAGTTAGAACAACAACTCAAAAGAAGAAATAATATGAGAAAGCATTCTCATTCAAATTGTCTTAATTCATGGAAGAGTCATTCAGAGCATAACATCACTTCAACTTCACATTCTAAAGAGGTTGATTACAAGAAAGGTAAATTTGATATCCATTCAAGTAAAACTTAACTTGAGCCTAATTCTTCTAGGAATCGAGATATAAGTTGTTTCAAATGTCAAGGAAGATGACACATTGCCAATGAGTGCCCAAATAAACATGTTATGATCATTAACAACAACGGAGATTGGAAAACTGAAGAAGAGGTAATAGAAGAGGAAGAAGAGTCATCTAGTATTGAATGTGAAGGTCCTGTAGAAAGAGAACTTTTAGTGATTAGAAAAGTACTCAATATTCAAGTAATGGAAGAAGAGAACAAATAGAGAGAAAATTTATTCTACACACATTGTCTAATTCAAAACAAGGTATGTAGTGTAATCATTGATGGTGGAAGTTGTAGCAATGTGGCAAGTGTTGAGTTAGTGAAAAAGTTGAGCCTACCAACGTTTAAGCATAATCATCCATATAAGCTGCAATGACTCAATGATTGTGGTGAGTTGAAGGTAAAAAAGTAGGTAAAAATAATTTTCTCTATTGGAAAGTATAAGGATGAAATAATATATGACATTGCTCTTATGAAAGCATGTCATCTTTTGTTAGGAAGACCTTGGTAGTATGATAGAAAAGTTACACAAGATGGATTTTTAAATCGTTATTCTTTGAAACTAAAAAGAGAACCAATAACCCTTCTCCCCATGACACCACAGCAAATATTGAAGGATCAAATTAAACAAAATAAGAAGGATGATAATGGAGAGTCGAAGACGACTCTATTTTTAAGTCCATCTAGAAAAAGACGTAACTCAGAGAGAAGATTCATTG
Source organism: Canavalia gladiata (assembly GCA_037954105.1). Classification (NCBI taxonomy): domain Eukaryota; kingdom Viridiplantae; phylum Streptophyta; class Magnoliopsida; order Fabales; family Fabaceae; genus Canavalia; species Canavalia gladiata. Next base: position 36,932,551 of record CM075665.1, read on the forward strand.
AAAAGAGGAAGGTTAAAAAAGATAAAAGAGGTAATTGAAATCCACGTAAATGCATTTTCAAGAAAAAACGTCAGATATGATTTTGATTTTTATGAACACAAATCAAGAAGATCTCTACGAAAGGACTTTTAAGAAGATATTTTATTTATTTTATTAGATTTAGTTTTCAATTGTTAGGATTTGATTAAATTATTTGACTAAGATTTGTTAAGATTTAATTAGGATTATGTTAAAAATTTGAATTATATTAGAGAGATACTATTAGGATTTAGTTATGTTTTCCTTATATTAGTAATTGCATAAGTATAAATAGTTCTTCTACGAACAATGGATAGAGATTAAATGATGAATAATAATATTTTCTCTTTAAACATTTTTCATCTTTGCGTGAGTTGATTCCCTTGGTTCTTGGACAAAAAACTACCTTTAATAGCGTTGGTTCATTTTGTAGGTCGTGGTAAGGGTCACGTTCCTCTTGATAATTTCGGTGCTCTCCGATAGGTTGCGGTTTGTGTTGAGTTCCTTATTTTGTCCATTATCGTTTCCGCTTTCCAATTTATATAACCTACGCCGTGAAGATTGGGACCATCCCCATCAATTCATATCATCAGTCCTAATATAAAAACCCTAAACCCTAAATCCTAAACCCTAAATATTAGCTAAGAATGACTATTAACCTAAAAGGAAACTATAGGAATTTGATATTTGATATTTTTCATTAATATTTGGATAGATATTGTTAGTAGAATATATATTCAAGTTTTATATATGAGTAAATATAGTTATTAGTATAGAAAAGAATTATTTAAAATTTTTAATATTGATCTATGAGAACTATATTAATCATTTTTAAAAGAATGTATAATTTTCAAATTTTAAAGTTATAAAAAAAGGTTTTATTTAAAATATGTTTTTAAATTAGAAATAAAAAAATAGCAATAAAAATATGACAAAAAAAATATAAGCAAAAATTTAATTATGAAAATACATAAATTTTTAAAATTTTTTTTAACTTTACTTAATTTCATTCTAAATCGTATAAATTATTAAAAATGAAAATGACTAATCATTTATTCTAATTTTTACTATCTTATGATCATATAGTTGTAATATTTTTTTTTAAATATTATCTTTAATGATTATACAAAATATATAATTAAAAAAATAAAAAATTTAAATTTATTAATTTAATAACCAATTAAAAATTTAGAATTTTTAGTTGTCCTCTTAAATTTTTATATTCAGTTTATTTTATAATTTTATTAATCAAATAATGGTATAATTAATTATTTCTATTCAACTTAAAAATGAATAAAAATAACTAATTCTTATTAATTAATAAAATATAATAAAATAAACATAATTAAATAATTAAATGAAAGAAAAAAATCATTTATAAAAAAATAACAAAATTCAAACAATTATATTATAAAAAATCAACTTCTTGATTTTAATTGAATAGTATATATTTATCCAAAAAAGCCTATAAAATTAAATTTATACCTTTTAAATGTTAGGTTTTTTAATATAAAAACATAAGTAAAGAAAAAAAAAATTTAACTGAAAGTAATAGGTGCACTCAAAAAGTAACATAAGTAAAATGTTCATAAACAAAGTTTCATTTGCTTTCTGGTCAAGTTCATAAACAAAATACTAACATCCATTTAAATTGACGTTAAAGAAGATGGTGATATAATTTGAATATGAAATTCTTTTTTGAAATTGTCCCTTCCTTATTTTTTTTTAAAAAATTTAAGTGTTCTTTTAATTATATTTAGTATTTTTACTTTTTTAATATATATAATTAAAATTGATCTCATCTCTTACCTAAAGATCCATTATATTGAGTTTGAAAGAATATTAATTTAATCTAAAAATATCTTAAATAAATTAAAAAATAAAGCTAATATAATTGAAACTAATTTTTTGTATTTAAACAATTAGATTTTTATATGTTTGATATGATAAATACTTATATTTTTAATAAAAATTTATCATTTTTATATTTAAATTTAGTTTTAAAAATTGAGTATAAATTTATATATATATATATATATATATTTATGTTTGAAAATGAAAATTTATTATTAAAATTAAATATATGTAATCGTTATATCAAATAGATCTTTTATGTATAAAATATCAATTTAATTTAACAAATGATCTCAAATTTAACTATTTTCTACATTAAGTATTAAAAAAACTTTGATATACAAAAAATTTTCTCTATCTTTTTACATTTCTCATCTTATGATTGTGATTTTTTTTTTTTAAAAAATCAGATGACTTATACTTAAATATACTGTAAATCATTCTCGAAATGATTGCTGATTATTTTTAGTTTAAAAAATATTTATCACTACAATACTCTCTACTTTAAAAAATATTTTTATATATGTTATTTTAAAAATAAACCTTAACCATGAATTTAATGATCAATAAACAATTAACTTGGTTAGTATTTTAGTTCTTAATTTATTATTTTTTAAATTAATTTTTTAAGTTTAATCATTATCTTTTAAATTTATAATATTATTTATTAGTGATTAATTTATATTATTTAAAATAAATAAAAAAATTAATTTAAAAACTAAATTAGTAAGATTGAACTGTTAACAAAAGTTAGTCATCAGAATAATTTTATAATTTAGGATTAGTTGTAAAAATAAAATTAAGAAATAAAATGGTAAGCAGTAAAAAATTATAATCCTTTCCAGAGTCTAACTCTAAAGTCATTCTCTCACGCCAAACCAGTGTTATCAAAATGGTGGTGACTTTCAGTCTGACCTACCAACCACTCTCTCTTTTCGCAAGCCAAGACCATCCGTTGAGAGAAGGATTCAGAAATGGGTTTCTACTCGAGCGTCATGGATGAGATTACCTGCTACACGGGCCTATCTCCCACCGCGTTTTTCACCATCCTGGCTATGATGATTGTTGTTTACAGAACAGTGAGCGGCATGTTTGTGTCCCCCGAAGACTACAACAAACCCCCCGTCATTTCGGCTCGAACCGATTCCCGGTTTGTCAAGCCAGAACAGCCACGCAACCCGGTCCAGTTGGGTGAAGTCACAGACCAGGAATTGCGATCCTACGATGGCTCCGATCCCAACAAACCCCTCTTGATGGCAATTAAGGGCCAGATCTTTGACGTCTCCTCTGGCAGGTATTTCGATTTTCGCTTTGCCGGTTGCTTGGTGAGAAAGTGAGGGAAAATACGCGTTTTCTTTTCTGTTGCTCTCATGTGTGTGGAGCACTTTGGAGTGTTCTGATTTTTTTTCTTTGTAGCCATTTTTGTTGTTCATACTGCTGTGAATTTGGTTGTAACTTGCTGCTAATGCTATGGAAAATTTAATTGCCTGAAATGTGTATGCCGGTGAGTTTTCAAGAGCACATAATGAACTGTAGGGAACTTCACACACACACGCACATGTAACCAGCGTTTCAAGTGAAAGACAAGAGGAACTAATCTTATCGGAAAAACGCACATGATGCAAATGTAATACGCAGGAGATATATCAGGTTTTACCTAAATATAATTTGAGCTTTCTATTTATGGTAGTTATTTTTAGGATTAGTTCCTTTCACAAGAGCATCTTTCACCTTATATACAGAGGTATTAAGTGAGAGTGTAAGAGGTGAAGTGACCTAATCTTGATTATTCAATATTGATTTTATTAATATGATCTTATCCTCTCTATGGTCAATGCTCTAGAATAACTCCTTAAACTCCTTCTTGATATATGCTCATATACCTTCCACACTCACACACCGAGTTTGGCATAGCAGTGGCATGCCCTTATACTGGGAATGTCTTGTTAAATTATAGAAATCTTTAAATCGTATTAACTGTTAAGTTCACAAATGATTGGAACTTGTTAAATTCAAATGATGATTTAGCATTCTTTTTTTGCTGTCTACTTTTGCCAGTCATTCCATTTTCTCCTCAACAAGCTGACAGTGTCAAACATCACTTGGTTGTGCATATACAGGAATTTTTATGGTCCCGGAGGACCATATGCTATGTTTGCAGGAAAGGAATGTAGCCGAGCCCTTGCACTCTTGTCTTTTAAACCTGACGATATTAATGGCAACCTCGAAGGTTTGGAGGAGTCAGAGCTTGCAGTTTTAGAGGATTGGGAATATAAATTCATAGAAAAGTATCCGAAGGTTGGCCAGCTTGTTCCAGAGCAAAGAACTCAGCAAAATGAGCTCAAAGAACAAATTCAAGATAATTTGGACCTTAATGAATGCAAGGAGGAAACAAGATAGTAGCATTATGTTGTATTATTGGTTGTGTAACTGAGTGGTTACTGGAAAGGGCTACTGAAGCTCTGAAGTACTGCTTGGTAATTAGCAAGAACAAATACCAATGTATAATTGTTCAGTTACTCCAGTACATGGTGGTCATCATTTCAACGTAAGTTAGCCTCTTACACTTAATTAAATACATGTAGGATTTGGCTCGTTATTTACACATCTTTCCAAAATCCAGTTATGCAGCTGCATTACCAAAAACATACCCTCTTCCCTAAACTACTGCGCTCTTGGAGAAAATGAAATTTATTTTTAGCTTGTTGCATTCTCGCTATTCTGGTTATGTAATTGTCTTTTCTTTTTTGGGTCCTTTAGTCAATTTCAGTCCAATTTCGCAAGAATGATAAAGTTAGTTGCACTCTGCATATTTTGATGCATATTACTGTCGTCTTACCAAAGTGTAAAAACATGCTCATGGATTTGATTCGTGGCATTTACAAACATTTCTTGAAAAGTGAGGCTGACAATATAATATTTTCATGTATGTTACAAGTTTAATAAACATATTCTCGGATTTTATTGATTTCTGAAAAAGTAACTTTATCATGTTTTTTTTTTTAATTTTTAATTTCCATAATAAAAGATAAAAATCTTATATTCTTATGCGAATTCGTGGAAGTTATTTTCTAATCTAAATATAATTTTTTACTTCTATTTTCATTATCATAAATGTGTTATTCTTCGGAGTATTTCCCAAACATATTTATTAACTTTATTAAGAAATAATATTTCAGGATATAGTACTTCTGACAATATCATTATTTGAAGATATATTATTCTATTCTCAATTTTTTTAAAGAATTTTATTTTTGAATAAATTTAAAAATATATTTAGTTAGAATTTGATATTTATAAAATGCTTTCAAACTTCAAATGTTAAAAGAGAAAATACAGGCACAAGTTAAATAATTGAAACACATTCATATTTAGATTAGATGGAAAAGTAACATATTAGATGAAAGAATTACATTCACTTTATGTTATAAATAAAAATAAAAATATTGGTAATATATTATTTTAACAATTTTTAATTTATTCTAATTATTGGTTAAAATTTTATAATTTACACAAATAAAATAGAGTGTAACCAATACTAAAAATAATCTTAGTTATTTCATATTTTAAAAGAATTCATATCCAAATACATCTTTTTTTTTTTCTATATTATATATTATATCATATTTTTTCTTTGTTTCTGTTTTTCTCATATTTCCATTTCATTCTACTTGTTGGCATGCATGTAACAAGTTTCATAGTAAAAACTATATTAGTATCATTTTTATATCAAAATATAATAAAGTATTAGTGACACTCTTAAAAGCTAATATTATTTTAAAATATTCATAAAAATTTATTTTAATTTTCTAAAAATTATATTATTATAGGTAAAAGTTTATTGGATCAGGTCCAATTCATACTAATTCCTCTCTAGCAAGGATATTTGCATAGTTTGCAAAATGCTAATGAGCTTTATGAGTCAGGGCAAATATGACTTTTTCATGCAACAAATGAAACTCTTACACTCTTACAATAGAGGAACAAGTTGTATGATTCACATTATCAATATCCTAGAACTTTTTAACATTTGACATTTAAACAATTGAAAATTTCTTACCAAGAGCAGAAAGGTCATAAGGAAATCTTTCCCCTATCTTACCATGACTCACCTACATTTTACTCTGTATACAAAATTTACATGATGATAAAAGGTATGGACTAAGATTTCTATTGTGTTAAAATAAAAATTGATTTAAATGATAAAGTGCTATTCCAAAACCATCCCTGATATGTTTAAATTCTCCAGTTAAAGTAATAATTTTTTATTCACCATATTTTAAGTATTTGGATTTTAACCATAAACTTCTCTTATTAACCACAAATTATATATCAAATATAAAAATATCATATTTTTAAACTTATTTAATTTTTTTAATAATAACTTTGTCAGTGATAAAACAAAGATTCATGAGAATTTAACATGTTTTAGGGAAAATATATTTTGGAGTTGAAAATATATGACTGATAATTTTATTTTATGAATAATAAAAATGATAAAATATTAATTTTAACTTTTAAATTGTAAAAATTTTTATTTTATAAATTTTTATTTTTATTTTTAATTTTGTAAACAATTTATTTTAATCTTTTCTAAATCATATTTTATTATTATTTTGTATTAAAAATAAAATAAATATTATTTTATAAAATTAGATACTAAAATTAAAATTTTATAAAATAAAAAATGAAATAAACAATTTTACAATTTAAAAAAAAATCAAAATTGAAGTTTATTCAATCAAAAGACATAACAAACTCAGGAAAGAAAAATTTGAATTTGAAGCTCAAAAAAATTATAACCGTATAATCGCTATTCATTTTTCAAAGAAAGCAGCTTAAATTAAATTTTTGTTGTAAGGAGTTTCATAATAATAATAATAATAAGTTAATGCAAATTATATATTGTGTTTATAACTAAGAACATAAATTTTCAAATTTTAATTAAAACTTTTAAATTTATATGGGCAAAAGAAAGAAGCGGCCGCAGCTCTGCCACGATTTGTATTGCTGCGCGCCATGAATAACCTCCTCTTCCGATTCCTCACTCGCAAACCCAAACAGGCAAACAGAAGAACCCATTCCTTTTATCCTCACTCACCACTCTTTCGAGAAAATTCACTCCGAGCAAGGAAAAGAAAATAAAACCCTATAAAACTAAAATAAGCTAAAACAAACAAACTCAATCCTAATCCCAATTCAGTCCAAAGAAATGGATCATTACAAGGTTCTAGGTTTGCACAGAACTGCGACCAAGGAAGAAATCAAAGCAGCGTTCAAGAAACTAGCGTTTCAATTCCACCCAGACAAGCATTCCCAATCGCCGAAGCCCGTGAGGGACAACGCCACCCTTCGATTCAAGCAAATTTCGGAAGCCTATGAGGTCCTTATTGACGATCGCAAGCGAGCCGACTACAATTTCCGGTGGCGTTCCGGCACCGCCGCCGGCGCCCGAAACGCTGGCACCGGCGGGGGACACAACTATTATTCGCAGTATGGCTACGGATATGGTATGAGTGGAGGCAATTACGAATATAAACCTAGGTCTGGGTTCAATGCTGGTAGCTTCGCGTCCAAGTATGAACTCGCATTTCGAATTTTGACGGCACGGTCTTCTCTCCTCAATCTCGGCTTCGCAGCGTAATGCACTTTCCTTTTCTTCTTGATTTTAGTTGTTAATTGCTGTTCGTTCAAGTCAAAAAATTTTAATTAGGGTTTTCTCTGGAGACTTAAAATGATGATGATGATGATTTGATGCGTTTCAGGGGAATTTTGATTTTTGGTGAAAATATTGTGTAATTTGAAAAAAAAAAGTGTTAGTTAAATTTCATGGCTGTTAATGATGTGTAGAGAATAAAGGGAGCTGGGTCAGAAAGAATATGTAAATAATCCAGAATCACAATCTTTAAAAGTTTTATATTTTAAGCAATCTGGAAGATCTACAAGATGCAAAAGATTGTGCTTTTTAGTTAAATTGAAATTTGATACTTCAATAGATTGTAGTGGCATCTTTACATACGTAGATGTATTATGTGTTTTTTCGTGTTATTTTAATTTGATGATGGCTGTTGGCTGATTTGATAGTCTTGAACTTGATATTAATTCTTAGTTTATATTATTGGTGAGAAGGATAATATTTGAGTCATTTTCTTAATTATCCAACCTTATATAATAAATTATAGTCCCATGAAAGTGAGATAAAATCCTTCTTGGACCAATATTCTGGAGGATGATAGATCATTCAAAAAAATATTCTAGGGAATGTTACATAAGCATTATCTCACTCTTCTCATCATTAATTTTTATCTTTGAATAACTATCAAGCGTTTAGCTGCATTTAGTTTAATATATCTTTCTGATAACCTAATGGAGGATTTTCATCCAGAGCTATATTAGGTGGAATAATTGTCATCAATACAACCGGAGAATCCTTATGGAAAATGCAAAATTCTGGGGTAAGATTTTGATTCTCTCTCTTGCTTTTGTTAATCTTCCAATTTTGATGCACCCACTGCAACTTAAATTTTGCCTTTATTTCATTTTCCTATCCAGGCTAATTATGAAAGTTCGTATCTTGTAAACATAATAGGTCCGTAAGTGTGGCCTTTTTGTTTGTTTTCAATGATGTAATTTTCTTTTAATGTGAAGAAAAAATTATTCCAATGATAAATCTTGCCTCAAAGATGCCTATTGACTCAAAGTAAGATACAAAGTGTCTGGCAGATCTAGCCACTGACTTAGTCACCTTATTACAATGCATGTCTTGCATAACTACATTCAAACGATTCATAACTACTAAACCAAGAGGCATAACAGTAGATGTGTTGCAAAGCTACGTTCCCCAAGAATTGTTTTTGCACTAGATCTTGTAACGACATTCGGTTTCTTATTTTTCCAAGAAACTAGATTTCCACCAATAAGGATGCAATAACCAAAAGTGGACCTCTTATTAGTGGGAGAGCTTGCCCAATTTACGTTTGTTTACTTCACAACATGGGTATGACCCTTATCTTCATATAAGAAGCATTTGTTTAGACTTCGTTTAACATACTTAAGAATGCAGATTATTGCATCCCAATGCCCTTCACACAGAGAGTTAAGAAACTGATCACCACATTTATTGCAAAGGAAATGTCTAGATGAGTAATAGTGAGATAATTCACCCTCCCAACCAGTATCCTATATCTGTCTGGGTTTGAAAATGATTCCCCTTGTACAGAAGTTTGACATAAGGATGACACCATTCCAGAAACGATGAGGAATATGATCTTGAAGTAAGAGTGTGAGAGCAGTCTCAAATAGATGTCAATTGGCAACCTATTTTGTTGAGGGGTATGAGGATAAGATGCTCGATGTAGAATTTCATGAGAAGCCATGAAATAAGGTAGACAAATATTTTTTAGCATTATTACTTTGTAAAGTATGAATGAGAACACCAAATTGAGCTTTTATTTTATTGTAAAATGATCGAAAGATAGAAAAAAACTCAGAATGGTCCTTCATTAAAGAAATCCAGTACATCAAAAAAGATCATCAATGAAGGTGACAAGATATTTTGATCTTAAAGTAAAAATGACATGACTAGGACTCTAAATATCTGAATGAACTAAAATAAAAAGGGACAAAGCCTGACTAATAACATGATTTGGATAGGAAGCATGAATATGCTTACCCAACTGACACGACTCACAAGGTAAATAAGACAATATGGAGAGTCTTGACACTAATCTCTTCAAGTTGGCAAGACTAGGATGATCCAATTTTGGATGAATGATGAGCAGAGAATCTACTATAGAACCAATATGGAAGGAATTTTTGGAGCTGGTAGAGACCGTGAAACTCACATTTGAAACCAATCATTCTCTCCAAAATCTAGTCCTGCAAAAATAGTATTTGTTTGGTAAAGAAACCAAGACAATCAAGGGTGTGAGCAAGATGACCAATAAATAGCAAATTAAAAAGGGAATCAAGAACATAAAGGATATTGTCCATAGAGATAGAGAGAGGAATGGGGACAGTACCTATACCTTGAGGTCATGGTTAGGAACCATTAACATAATATAAGGAGGTAAAGAATCAAAATAGGAAAAGAAAAAGTAGAGTTTATTATCGTTGATGTGATCAGTAGCTACGGTATCAAGAATCCAAGGACTTAGAGAAGGTGAATAAGAGAGAGCACTAAAAAAATTACCATTGTGTACAACCTACACAACAAAGTTAGGGACCAGACTTCTTTCACAAGATGATACAAAAATCACCATGGTCAACAAAGAAGAGAGAGTAAAATGTCTAGGATAGAGGAAAAGTGAGGCAAACAGGATGCTACGAATCTTGAAATAGGAAAGTGAACATAGATTGGTGATTGGCAAGACGGGACGAGATTGGAAATGTGACGATGTCCAAAAACTCCGACAAACACGCTGCCATATTTGGCGGCTAGTGTGATGAGGAGAGAGAAAACAAATGTGATGATGATGATGTGTTTGTGCTCCGATGGCCACACAATTTGGGGATTGGCTAATCTAAGGGAGACGATTCAGTTCCAGGTGGTGGTTATTGGAAAAGGTTGTTGTAAAAGCAACCAACAATGGTGGAAGTGGCAGGAAACCAAAAAGAAAGGGAGAAGATGGTTGGAGAAGGAGAGCATGACAGAAGGGAAGAGGGATACTAGAAACGAGAGAAGCCACCATTGTTGGAAAAAGTTGTCTTTCGTTAGGCTCTAGGTACCATGTTGAAAATGAGAGAAAAGAGAGAAGAGAGAAGACATATGATGAATCCCTGCCTTAACTACACAACGAAGCATATATTTATAATAAGAATCATTTAATACAACGATTAATTATAGAAATATTCAGCTATCTAATTACCATAATTGTAAAGATATAATTTTTTTAATTACAATATTATTATAATTACCTTACTTATCATATTTATATATTTCCAACACTCACAAATGATAAAATATCCTTTCTCTTTACCTCTCGTATTATTATTTATAGGCAATTCACCTTAACTTTTCTCTGCTGCAGCCCAACTAACTAAAAAATTATCAGCAATTAACTAACTAACCGAACATTAATTATACCTCTAAGACTAACTAACCATGGGGTTACATATCAATACTCCCTCCCCTCCTAATGATTCACCTTGTCCTCAAGGTGATAGCTCCAAGTTCTACTAGGTGATAGTTGCTGAAGATAATTCCACTTGGGTCCCATTGCTGGACATATAAAGCCCAAGCTAGCTTCAAGTGTTGGGCAAATTCTCCGAGCTTGTTCTGATTTGAGGGTCCTTGTTCTCTTGTCCATTCTCTGGATCATCTTTCTTCCTCTTCCTCACTTTGTTCCTTCCCCTTTTACACTACCTTTTATTCCGGTCAGCATTGATTTCTGATACGATGCCTTGACTACCTTCTTCAGACATATTGCAAACTCTCATTGACAAACTTATTCTGATCCTTGTGATCAATCTTCTTTCATAGGGTGTGTTGCTGTAGCTCTTCAATTTGAACTGGTTTTATAGTCACGTGCGGCATCAATGTCTGTGTATCCAAAGGGTAGGCCAATTAACTTCCTGTGCCATATATATATATATATGAAGTCTTATCCTAAGGCCTATGGGAAGCGTATAATGATCAAGTCCTGTTATGGCATTCAAAACAGTCCCATAACTGGGAATAGTTGTAGCCATCTCAGTAGTCTCATTTGGATGTGTAGTCTTTCAAGGGAGCTAGGGAATGGCATGAAAACGATTGGAATAAAGGAGTCTATAATCTCACCCCTGCTAGTCTAAGAGGAAGAGCTTTCACCACTCGCCATTTATCTTTGTATCCCAACAACATGGTGCACAAGTACGCCCATATCATGTCCCACTAGCTCATGGAGCTTAAATCCATCCATTTCAACATGTTTACATCACCAGTAATAAGGTCAAACGTATTTCTGTTTTTCCTTAACATTTCTAGTGCCTTAATTGACTTAGTTGTAATTTCATACTGGCATTTTCCAAGCAACTTCTCACTCTTCAAGGCAAGCTTGGCCATCAACAGCCAGAGGCACATATACCAACTGGAAAACATTATACTGCCATATCTTCACCCACCAAATTGTTCTCCTCAATTAACTTAAGCCAGGTCCAAATACCCAATAAGAAATCAAGTGCTGACCAGAGATTATGTTAGACCCAAGAGTTTGTACAAACATCTACGACAATTTCTGGATGAAACCAGAATTAGAGTTCTACAACAGAATTCACAGGCCTATGCCCTAACAAAGAGTTTTCCTCTCTCAAACATACACACACTTGAGAAACTACCCAATGAATAACTGTCCCAAACCATAGACTCAGATCTCATACTAACTGCCACCCAATTCTGTAACTGCCTAAAGGTAGAGATTTTAGATAAAAATAATAATTCAAACCCATAACACCTAAAGAACTTCCTAAAGACTGATGGGATCCTGAATTGATTAGGCCCAAAATAACTAAAGTGTTTGTACAAAAAAGAAAGATATTGAAGAGAAGCGTAACTAACTCTATGGAGTATATTGGGAGTGGGGGACGTAAGATTCTGTTAGGGGGGTTATATGTAGTGGGTGGGGAGAGAAAAAGGGACAGGTTGGAATTAGTGAATTGAACCTTGGGAGAGACTAGACACTCTCGAATTGTCTAGACTGCTGTTATTTCCTTTTTGCATTGTATTTCTTTCTTCTACCTCAGATACTATATCACCTTGATATGGGCTTGAAATCAGTAATAATATGGAGTATTAATCAGTCCAACCCATCTCTTTATTTTGGTATCTATCAATTGGTATCAAAGCTTCGATCCTTGGAGCAGTTAATGGTTAACACATGATTTGTTATGGAGTCCAGAGTAGAAAATTTGGAGAAGAGTGTGCTTGAATGGAGAGTTGAGAGTCAGTTATAGTGGGACGAGCTCAAACGTTTATTGAAAGAGACTTACTGAGGAGAGACAGGAGGACGTTCTCGACGACAAAGATCCCTGTATTGGAGAGATGAAGAGCATGGTAGTCGTGCTGATAGAGTTCAATCAATTTGTGTGACCAACAGGAAACTCAGATTCTGTACTAGTACAGTAGTATAGCTGAAAAGGATGAGACAAAGATATATATATATTGATATTGTAAAGAAAAGAACAACAAATGGTCCAGAGCACAATGCTCCTCAGAGGAAGATCCCTCTGCCCTAGATATCAAACCAGATTATAACAGAAAGTCATGCCTACCCCCTGCCCCCATCCTTTTTAATACTACATATAATATATCTTAACCGAAAGATCTTTTTCTCCCACTGTCATCCACTAGTAACCACCCACTAAGCATCTCTCCACTAGTAACCACCCACTACACAGCAATCCTTTACTTTTTCTCTCTCCTGGAATATACTCTCCAAATTGGAGGATTCTCTCTCTGCTGACCAGGATCCCCCTCTTCCCATAATTCCGGGTTCCTAACATTGCCACCTTCTGAAATGGCAGCCTTGTCCTCAAGGCTGAAATCTGGAAACTGAGCAACGAGTACTTCCTTATCCTCCCAAGTGGTGTCTTCCATAGACTTGCCCTTCCATTTAACCAAGCATTGCTGAACGTTCACTCCTTCCCTGTGCACGGTTCGATTAGCCATAACAGTTTCAGGTTCCTCAAACTCCTCAAGTTCGAGACCTTCAGGCAGTATGGGTTCGACAAAGGAATTTCCCACAGCCCGCTTAAGTTGAGAAATGTGAAATATGGGATGAATTTTGGAATTGGGAGAAAGTTGAAGCTTGTAGGAAACATCACTATACTTGTTAAGAATCTGGAAGGGTCCATAAAATCGAGGAGCCAATTTTTGACTGATTCTTCTTTGTACCGAATGCTGCTTATGAGGACGTAGTTTAAGAAAAACCCACTCACCCACTGTGAAAGACGCAGCAGTTCTATGTTTATCAGCAAATCTCTTCATGAGTTCTTTTGCCTTAGACAAATTATGTTTAAGTTGTCTTAAAGCTTCATCCCTATCCACCAACTCGTTAGCTACCGCTTCCACCTTTGTTTCATTACGCAAATATTTGATAATGGTTGGTCCCTTCCTGCCGTAGACCAGTTCAAAGGGAGTAGTGCTTGCTGAGACTTGATAAGAGGTATTATACCACAATTCAGCCCAAGGAATCCAATATGCCCAATTTCTGGGTTGTTCTGAAGCAAAACATCTTAAATAAGTCTCCAAGCACCTATTTAAAACCTCTGTTTGACCATCCGTTTCTGGATGATAAGAAGAGCTCATTTTTAAAACAGTGCCTTGGAGTCGAAATAATTCCTTCCAAAAATGACTAAGGAATAAAGGATCCCTGTCACTAACCACGGTCTGAGGAATACCATGCAATTTGACTACTTCCTTAACAAACAACTCTGCCACTATTTTAGCTGTATAGGGGTGTTTAAGTAGCAAAAAATGTGCATACTTTGATAAACGATCCACAACAACTAGAATAACATCAAATCCTTTGGAACGAGGCAGTCCTGTGATGAAATCCATACTAATGTCCTCCCAAATACGCGAAGGAATCTCTAGTGGCTGCAACAACCCTTTTGGAGAAATAGCTTCATATTTTTGTTGTTGGCAAATGGTACAAGCCTTGACATAGTTCTGAATATCATTCTTCATTCCTTTCCAGTAAACATTTCCAGCTATTCTCTTGTATGTTCGAAGAAACCCGGAATGACCACCTAAGGGAGTGGAGTGAAATTCCTGCAGAAAAGAAGGAATTAATGGAGACTTAGACGGAATAACAAGACGCCCTTTATACAACAAGATACCCTGTTTGTAAGAGAAGCCAGATTTAGATTCATTGTTGGCTTGCAATTCATGGATTATTTGTTGTAAATAAGGATCCTGTTGCACCTCACTAGCTAATTGTGTGCCTTCCATCCAAAGAGGATAAGAAATATAAGATTGGAGGGCTCCTATCTCTGTTACTCGCGAAAGTGCATCAGCCGCCTTGTTTTCTAAGCCGGCCTTATACACAACTTGGAACTGATACCCCAATAGTTTAGCCAACCAACATTGCTGGTCCATAGTCGTTATTCGTTGCTGCAACAAATGTTTCAAGCTCTTTTGATCAGTGTAAATAATGAAAGGTCTCCCTAACAAATAAGGCCTCCAATGTTGTACAGCCATAACAATTGCCATCAACTCCTTCTCATAGGCTGACTTAGCAAGATTTTTTATTGAAAATGCCTTACTAAAGTAAACAATAGGCCTTTTGTTTTGCAGCAATACAGCCCCTGCACCTACCCCTGAAGCGTCACACTCTATCTCGAATGGCTTATTAAAATCAGGAAGAGTTAGTACTGGAGCATTAGTCAGAATCTCCTTAAGTTTCTTAAATGCTTCCAAGGCAGCTTCTCCCCAAATGAAATTATCCTTCTTTGCCAATTCTGTAAGAGGCTTTGCAATCTTCCCGTATCCAGGAACAAACTTTCTATAGTATCCAGTCAACCCCAAAAAGCCTTTGACTCCACGTACATTTTTAGGGATTGGCCATTCCACTACAGCTTTGATCTTTGCTGGGTCAACAACCACACCTTGGGCTGAAACAACATGGCCCAAATACTCCACTGAGTGCCTCCCAAAATAGCATTTCTTTTTGTTAGCCACAAACTGATGGGATGAGAGAATACGCAGTACAGTGCTCAAATGAAGCATATGACTTATCCAATCCTTACTGTAGATCAAAATATCATCAAAAAACACTAAGACAAACTTACGGAGAAAGGGTCTGAAAAGGTCATTCATAGTAGCTTGAAAGGTAGCGGGAGCATTTGTTAAACCAAAAGGCATCACTAGAAATTCATAGTGTCCATTATGTGTCCGAAAAGCTATTTTTGGCACGTCCTCCTCTTTCACCCTTATTTGGTGATACCCTGACTTCAAATCCAGTTTTGAAAAAAAACATGCTCCGAATAATTCATCCAACAGTTCATCTATCACCGGGATGGGGAACTTATCTGGGATAGTAATTTTATTAACAGCTCTGTAATCTACACACATTCTCCATGAAGCATCCTTTTTCCGCACCAAGAGAACTGGGCTAGAGAAGGGACTAGAGCTTGGTCGAATAATTCCAGATTCAAGCATGTCTTTAACCTGTTTCTCAATCTCCTCCTTATGGTGATGGGGATACCTATAAGGCCTAACACTTACAGGCCCTTGATCTGGTGGAATAGGAATGGAATGATCGTGACTTCTTTTTGGAGGTAATCCTTGTATATCATGGAAAACATTCACGTACTGGTCTAATAAATTAAGCAGCTCCTGTTTCTGAAGTTCTAAGAGTTGGTCCTCCTCTTGCGTCTTCTCGCAAGATACACTCCATAATAGTCCCTCAATTTCTGCGTGACCCACTCCTAATAGAACTCGCAAAGGAACTTGTTCTTTGTCTTTCCCTTGCCTGTGTCTCCACATCCTCTGGATCTTTCCTTGCAAAGTCACTTTCTTCTTTCCCAACCAGAATTCCATGATTAGGTTCTTCCAATCCATGACCACTCTTCCTAGCGTCCTTAGCCACTCAATTCCCAATATTACATCCATTTCCCCAAGCTCCAAAACATAGGCATCCAACAGAGTAGTATAGTCCCCGATTTGGATGGCTAGTCCTTCACATTTCCCCTCCGCAACCACCTTATGGCCATCACCCAACCGTACTCCTAACTGTTTAATGGAAGATATTGAAAGTCCCAATGCATGTACTAAATAAGGAGAAATAAAGTTGTGGGTTGCCCCACTATCAACCAACACCACAATTTTAACCCCACATAGGATCCCTTCCATTCGCATTGTGTGGTGCATACACGGTGAATCTTCTATCATACCGAATAATCCCATCGTTTTAAACTCCCCCACTTCCTTGGCATCCTCTGATTCCACTTGCAAGGCTACAATTTCCCCTTCATCGTTCATCGTCTCATCATCATCCAACACTAGAAGCCGTAGCTGCTTCTCAGAACATTGGTGTAAAGGATGAAACTTCTCTCTGTATCTAAAGCAAAGCCCCTTTGAACGTCTCTCCAGCAACTCCGAGTAGCGGAGGTGTCGGATTCCCTTGGATTTGTCACCATAGGGACGACGATCATTCGACATGAAAGATGCTGACGGAACCCTATTGTGCGTCGAACTGTGAGCTGTCCCTAAAGACCACCCATCTCTCCCTTCTCGTCTCTTGTTTGCTTGCCCATGGCCTGCGAAAGACATTGGGCTATTTTTTGAACTTGGGCTTAATAAAACTGGTTCTCTTTGGCCCAACGAGCCTCTACTTCCCATATTTGACCCTTCCTTCTTTGCTGTATTCCAAGTGCTCCCCTTCGAATAGCCATAAGAGCTGATTTCAGAACCACCCCACAATTCCTCCTCTACTGCACGAGCCACCCTCATCAATTGCATTCTTGATTTTGGATCTAAGGTCTTCACCCTTCGACGAATTTGTGGATGTAATCCATTTAAGAAGTAACCCATGTATTGCTCCTCAGGTAGGCGCCCTACTTGTGACGTGAGCAATTCAAAGGTTCGTATATATTCTTCCACACTTCCCACCTGTTTCAGCGCTGCTAATTCTTCGTACGGATTGTCATAAACTCGTCCTCCATATCTCTCTAACATTGCCTTTTTTATCCTCGACCAAGATAACGCTTCTTCCGTCTCCATTAGCAAGTTAAACCAATGGATTGTGGGCCCTTCCATACATAATCTAGACAACTTCACCTTCAGCTCCTCCGAAGTATTCTGCACCTCAAAATAAATCTCCGCACGGGTTATCCATCCAGCTGGGTCCTCCCCATCAAACAGTGGTAATTCTACCTTTTTGGCAGCCAAACTATATTCCTCCGTGGGATTGTGAAAGGTTGAGGAGGATCCTCCCTTTACATTCGATTCACTTTTACTGGGTGAACCCTCCTTCTTCCCGTTAGTTTGGCTAAACTCCACTAAAGCCTGTTGCACTTCAATTACCACAGACTTCAACTCCATCATGTTTGACTCCAAGAACCCCATCTTTTCTTCCAGAACATCTAGGCGATCAGACGGTTTCGGTGGCATTCTCTTCCTTCTTCACGCTAGCTCCCTTATCTCTGTAATCCGGCAGGTCGGACCAATTGATAGAGTTCAATCAATTTGTGTGACCAACAGGAAACTCAGATTCTGTACTAGTACAGTAGTATAGCTGAAAAGGATGAGACAAAGATATATATATATTGATATTGGAAAGAAAAGAACAACAAATGGTCCAGAGCACAATGCTCCTCAGAGGAAGATTCCTCTGCCCTAGATATCAAACCAGATTATAACAGAAAGTCATGCCTACCCCCTGCCCCCATCCTTTTTAATACTACATATAATATATCTTAACCGAAAGATCTTTTTCTCCCACTGTCATCCACTAGTAACCACCCACTAAGCATCTCTCCACTAGTAACCACCCACTACACAGCAATCCTTTACTTTTTCTCTCTCCTGGAATATACTCTCCAAATTGGAGGATTCTCTTTCTGCTGACCAGGATCCCCCTCTTCCCATAATTCCGGGTTCCTAACACGTGCAAACTCAAGAAGAGCCTCGAGATCACAGTCCCAAACTTTCAATCCTTCAAACAATCAAGAGAATGAGTCAACGAAAGGGAATCAACCTCCGTTGCTTGATCATGGAGGAAGTTGGGTGGATAAATAGGGTGAAGAGGTATTTCAGACTAAATGGGGTGGTTAGGTCAGAGAAGTTAGAGGCAGTGATGCTCGCTCTAGAAGGCTGAACATTGAATTGGTTTCAGTGGTGGGAGGACCAAACACCATCGCCCAGTTGGGAACAATTCAAGGAAGCAGTCTTGCGACGTTTCCAACCCGGGTTGATCCAAAACCCATATGGACCGTTGCTGAGTTTAAAACAAATAGGGAGTGTGATGGAATATCAGGAGAAGTTTGAGCTAACTTCTGCTCCAATGAAGGATGCAAACAAGGAGATGCTA
Source organism: Canavalia gladiata (assembly GCA_037954105.1). Taxonomy (NCBI): domain Eukaryota; kingdom Viridiplantae; phylum Streptophyta; class Magnoliopsida; order Fabales; family Fabaceae; genus Canavalia; species Canavalia gladiata. The sequence goes on from CM075665.1 coordinate 36,951,432, forward strand.
AAACGAATTTTCATGAACGGACTACATGAAGAGATACAGGCAGAACTAAAACTTTATAACTTAGGTACGTTATCTGATTTAATGGACAGAGCACTGTTATTGGAAGAGAAGAACTGGACTTTGAGGAAGGGGGGAGTCCTTGGAGGCAAGGGGGAGATGCGACCAACATCTGTCAAAGACAAGTTTGGAGTAGACATTGGGAGAACCCAAACATATGTATCGAAGCCTAAACCAGGAAATAAAGGTTCGATAGAACCTAAGTCTGGTGGAGGTCAGGGAGGGGAAAGAAAAATTAACAGAGGTCAGAGACTCACCCAAGCAGAATTGGAAGAAAGAAGTAGAAAAGGTTTATGTTTCAAATGTGGAGATAAATGGGGGCATGAGCATGTTTGTAAATTTAAACACTATCAATTGTTGTTGATAGAGAGCTCTGATGAAGGGGAAGAGGAAGCGGTGAAGGAACAAAATGTGGAAGAATCTGAATTGGAATTGGCAATCAAATCACTTCAACTATCTCTGAAAAGTAAGGAGGGACTGACCTCCAACCAATCTTTCAAAACCTGGGGAAATATTGATGAAAGACAGGTGTTGATCCTTGTTGATTGTGGAGCTACTAGCAATTTTATCTCGATTAAATTAGCAAAGGAAATGAACTTAAATGTAGAAGGAACTCCTGAATACACAGTAGAGGTGGGGACAGGAGAGAAGATAAAGAATCAGGGAATATGTAGAGGGGCAATAATTATGGTACAGGGAGTAGAGATAAAACAAAATTTCTTGCTATTCGAGCTAGGAGGAACAGAGATAGTTCTTGGAATGGATTGGTTAGCCAGCTTGGGGGACATTGAAGCCAATTTCAGGAACCTCACTATTACGTGGTAGGAAGAGGGCAGCAAATTAACCTTGAGGGGTGATCCCTCACTTTGTAAGACACAAGCTTCTTGGAAGGCCTTGATAAAAGCTCTGCATAATGAAGGGGAGGGGTATATTATAGAGTACTAGAAACTGTTAGAAGATGAAAGCATACAATCAACTACTTCGGCAGAGATTCAAGCCGTTTTGGAAGAGTTTGCCACAGTTTTCCAGGAACCTACTCAATTACCTCCGCAGCGGGACTGCGATCATACTATCCACCTCAAGGAAGGATCTCAAATTCCAAATATCTGCCCCTACAGATTCCCTTTTTATCAAAAAAGATGAGATAGAAAAGATAGTAAAAGAGATGTTGCAGGCAAGGATGATTAGGCCAAGTACAAGTCCCTACTCTAGTCCGGTCATTTTGGTAAAGAAAAAAGGTGGGGGTTGGCAATTCTATATTGATTATAGGGCCCTAAACAAGTTGACAATTCCTGATAAATTTCCTATCCCAGTTATTGAAGAGTTGTTAGATGAGATCGGGGCTGTTACTATATTCTCTAAACTTGATCTTAAATCAGGGTACCACCAAATTTGGATGAAGGAAGGAGACATTCCAAAACAGCGTTTAGGACTCACGAAGGACACTATGAGTTCGTAGTTATGCCATTTGGCCTAACTAATGCTCCCTCTACTTTCCAAGCTCTTATGAACAGAATTCTAAAACCATATTTGAGGAGGTTTGTCTTGGTATTTTTTGATGATATTCTAATCTAAAGTTGTGACGAAACTAGCCACAAGAAGCACCTTAAGTTAGTTTTGCAGCTGCTAAAAGACAATCATCTCTTTGTTAATAAAAAGAAATGCAATTTTGGTCAAAGGAAATTGGAATATTTGGGGCATCTCATCTCTGAAGAAGGGGTGTCAGCAAATCCCAATAAGGTGAAGGATATGCTGGACTGGCCCACCCCGTTGGATGTGAAAGGACTAAGAGGATTTCTTGGGTTGACAGGCTACTATAGACGGTTCGTAAAAAATTATGGAAAAATTGCTTGGCCTCTCACCCAACAGCTAAAAAAAGATAGTTTCAATTGGGGAAATGAAGCACAAATGGCATTCGTTATTCTCAAGACTGCCATGACTACTCTTCCCGTCCTAGCAATTCCTTATTTTGACAAACCTGTCGTTGTAGAGACAGATGCTTTAGGAAAAGGGGTAGGAGCAGTCCTTATGTAAGAGGGAAAACCAGTTGCATATATGAGCCAAACGCTGTCTGATCTGGCCCAGAAGAAGTCAGTCTATGAAAGGGAGTTAATGGCCATTGTGCTAGCAGTTCAGAAATGGAGACACTATTTGCTGGGAAATCATTTTGTGGTGTATACAGATCAGAAAAGCCTGAGATTCTTGACTAAACAGAGAATAATGGGAGAAGAACAACATAAATGGGGTCTCAAAATTAATGGGATGTGACTTTGAGATCAAATATAAACCAAGAAAAGAAAACCGAGTAGCTGATGCCCTCTTTAGAAAGCTGCAATATGCTGCCCTCACTACAGTCCAATTCAATGAATAAGAAGGATTCGAGGATGATGTAGCCACTGATGACAAACTGAGAAGCATCATTCAAGAGTTGCTCAGGCAGCCAGAGTCACATCCAAGATTCAATCTGAAGAAAGGGAGACTTTATTACAAGGGCAGGTTAGTGATTCCAAAAAACTCTCCCAAAATTCGCTTGATACTTAAGGAATCTCCTGTCGGGGGGCATTCTGGATTTTTCAGAACATATAAGAGAATCTCAGGGATATTATTTTGGGAGGAAATGAAAAAGATGATACAGTAGTATGTGCAAGGTTGTGAGGTTTGCCAGAGGAACAAATACCAAGCTTTAAGCCCTGCAGGTTTGCTGCAGCCTCAACCAATACCCACACAAACGTTGACAGACATTTCCATGGATTTTACAGGAGGGTTACCTAAAGCGAATGGGTTGGATACTATCTTGGTTATTGTGGATAAAGTAACAAAGTATTCACACTTTATTGCTGTAGCTCATCCGTTTACTGCTCAAACTATTGCAAAGATTTTCATTAAGGAAATTGTCAGGCTCCATGGTTTCCCTTCCTCAATTGTAACAGACAGGGATAGGATCTTTATGAGTACCTTTTGGAAAGAAATGTTGAAAGCAGCTGGAACAAGATTGAATTACAGTTCAGCCTATCATCCCCAGTCCGATGGGCAAACTAAGGTTGTTATTAGGTGTTTAGAGACCTATCTTAGATGCTTTATAGGGGCCAAACCAAAACATTGGGCAAAATGGTTAAGCTGGGCCGAATTTTGGTACAACATAACCTACCATTCGGCTACCAAAATGACTCCTTTTAGAGCTTTGTATGGGTGAGATCCACCAGCACTACTTACAGGAGATGTTGCAGAATCCTCTGTTGAAGAAGTGAATAGGTTGATGGCAGAAAATAATGGTATGCTAGATGAATTAAAGGATCAACTAGTGAAGGCTCAAGACAGAATGCGCAGTCAACCAAATAAAAATAGAAGGGATGTTGAATATCAGGTTGGAGATGAGGTGTTTTTAAAGATCCAGCCTTACAAGTTGAAATCATTGTCTAAAAGAGTGAATCAAAAACTGAGCCCAAGGTATGGACCCTATAAAATTCTGGAAAAAGATTAGTCCAGTTGCTTATAAACTACTCTTGCCGGAGGAAACAAGATACATCCAGTATTTCACATTTTCTTGCTCAAGAAATCTATCTCAGCAGCAGTGACTAGTCAACCTTTACCTTCCTTTTTAGCAGAAGATTAGGAACTAAAAGTCCAGCCAGCAGAAGTTCTCGCTGTCCTAAGAATACTCAGGGAGAAACAGAAGTCCTTATCAAGCGGCAGGATCTTCCAAACTAATTATTTGGCCAAGTCCAAGTCTATTTCTAATTTATTCTCACAGACTTTTGAAGATCTATCTCTACCAGATTGTGTAAATCACACAGCAAAAAGCTCCAAAATTAACAACAGAAACTTTGTTTTCAGGGTCTCTTTCACCCAAAAGACAAACAATGATGAGAAGAACTAAAAGGAGAAAAAAACTTTAGAGAGGACCTGAAGAGGGAAGGTGGAACTGGTGGTTAATGAAAGCTATACTAATGGACTGACACTGCTTGCTTTCCTATGAATCCCACTCCTCAACTGACTCCTTGTTTACCCATCTCTGCCCCTTTCTCACATTTATCCTCTTCTTCTCTAACAGAATGCAACTATCCCTTTCTCCTCTCTGTTTCTGGCACCCATCTAGGAAGTCACACGAAAATCCCCTATACATGTTCCTTTCCCCCTAAATTCTGGCTTATGTGAATGATTACCCCTACTTTTCCCTTTACTTATCCTCTTAGTCTTGTGCACTTTAGTATAGAAGGGTACTTATAACCTCTTTTGTGTTTTTCCTGCAATGAAGTTTTTTTTATCTCTTTAACAATGCCCAAACCAAAGGAAAAATCTTGAAAGATCATTGCATAAAAAGTCTCCTGAAGCTGAGTTATGAGGGTAAAAATGAGGGTGAAAAATTCCTGAATTAGTTTTTGTATTAAAATTGAATTGAAAACTGATCCATACATTTGTAAAACTATTTTTCACCCACATCAAACTTACCTTTATATGTATGGTAACTGGGTTTTGTCTAACCAAGTGAAGCTAAAGTATGAGTCTCGGTTGGAAATGTGCGCAGCTAATCTTGAAACATTGGTTTGTCCGTCAAAATCTCTGTTCCCTCACATCCCATACCAGGCCCATCACTACTAGTTCCATTTATTGTGTCAATACCTTGCAAGAATATATCCTATCAACTATGGTTAGCCCAGAGGCTTCATGATTTCTATATACAAACTTGATTGTAAGTTTCACATGTAATTGTATAAGGATCTTGGATGCTTTATACCCTAATTTATCTAGTCTATTACGACAAAGTTAATATGAGGGTAATAATAAGACACTGTAGTATGTTATTGGTATTTAGTTGAAAAGATAGGACAGATAAAACTTGAAGTATATACGACATGAGTATTCAGTATGATTTTATTTTTTCGAATCAGTGATGAATTGACATGAATGTTATTAGTTGCTTAAACAATGAGGCAGAAAATAAAAGGAATAGTCATTTTTGTCAGAAATTTTGTACTATTTTTGTAATTCAAGTCTAAGGCACATTTCTTTGTTTCTTGTCATTGACAGTATGATATAGAAAAGCTTTATGTATCATTTTTAGTATACCTTTTTCTTTTCATTTACCGCATTGAAAGTTTTGCTGATGTATAAATGATTCTGGGAATAGTTTTCTGTATGATAATGTTTTAAGCTTCCATGTTATCTTTATGTGCAGAAATACTGAATTGTTCCAATGTACTTTAATTTTATTTTGAACTCAGAAATCTTTTGAAGAAGCCATGAAGTCCATTGAGAAAGCCAAAGCGTATAGGGAAGATAACATGAAGGAACGTCCTTGATTGAATTAGTCTGTTCTTGTTTCACTTGCCACCCGAAAGCTTCGTCACGTTTAATAAATAATCAATGATGAAGCCTTCATTTTCTGGGGTTGGTTACAAGAAGAGTAATGATAAGTGCGATTATTCTTCTTTCTGTTCCTTTTGTTGTCCTTTGTAATTTTTATTATTTTATAGTCTCGTTGTTGCTTTTTCAATCTAAGGCGGATACTTGCACATGTACATGTAAAAAATATGAAGTACAAATTCATGTAAATAGAATGCATTATAGTAAATAGTCATCTTGATGTCTAAAAGATTAAGAGTCGATCATACTTTACTGAAAGATAAAAATTATCATTGTCATATTTAGTTCTTTTGCAGCAACTAAAATAACTTTTTTTATCCCTTTAGGATCAAAATAATTGATAATTTAATTTTTAAAATTAAAATAAAAAATTATTTATTTTTCAAGAATCCAGATGATGGTTTTCATCTTTCAAAAATAAAAATAACTAATCCTTAATCTTTCAAAAACTAAAACTATTTAATTGCATTTTTGCTTAGGCAGGATCTCAAATTTAATTTTGAGACAATTGTCGCTTCATTATGTTGATTTATATATTTCAAGTTTTCATCTTAATTATGATTTTCTTTTTCTTTTAAGGATTCTGCTAACTAATTTTAAAGAATTAATTTTTTTTATTGAAGATAGTACATTAATAATGCTTTTTTTTAATATAAAAATTTAGCTTTTTATTCCTTTAAAAGTATCCATATATTCTACAAATATTTGTTGGTTAATATCACAATTAATAAAAATAATTTCTAATTTCATTTAGTTGCATTATTAGTTTTTATAAAATTATGATTTTAATCTTTTACTTTATACAATAATTTTATTTCTTTTAAATTTTTTTATACATAAAATGAATAAAGTGTATAATATTTTTTAAAATTAAAGACTAAAGTGAAACTTATATAAAATTAAAGACTAAATTAATATAACAATATGTTATATATATATATATATATATATATAAAGATTTGATACCAATTATTAAACTTAACACTTACACCAAAATTTAACACATGAAATAAATAGATCCTAAAATTCAATAAATACTTCAAAAATTTATATAAAAAACAAATACTAACATGTGAGCTTTTTTACTTTTATAAGTTTGTCCTTTATTCTTCTACATCATATACTGATATATGATTTTTTACTCGCAAAAACATGTCCTTTCTTCTTTCATACAAGGACAACCTTTTATATTCTCTATTCTCTGTTATTAACTCCAACCAAACAAGCTTTTTCTTTGCATTTTCTACATGCTCTTTATAATTTTCTGTTTGTTTTTTACTCCAAAAAAATAATCTACATCACATTTAACATGCATTAAAGGTAGTTAAATATGGATTAGTCTCTCAAGGTACTAGCTTTATTTGATTTGTTATGTTAAGATATCTATTTATTTGTATTTAATTATTTCATAATACCGGTCTTTATTTTTATTTTGAAAATCGATATTATTTCATAAAAATAAAGAAACATAAAGTTTTTTATTATATATAGATATTTTATTTATACATTTTATTTGATATTACATTTTTAAGGAAAACTAAATACCTGATTGAATTTTACATTAGGTAGTGAATTATTTTTTTAGGTACAAATTGTACGAAAATCTCTATTGCTAAAAGTATAGAAGATCATGAGATAGTTGATCTGTTTATAATGATTTAAAATTTTCTTTAGAAAATATTTCAGCACTCGAGAATAATATTAATGAGTATTCAAATCTTTGTCCTTTTATTGGGATGGAGTTTAACTTCCTTAAGGATGTTAAAGAATTCTACATATCATTTACTAAGAAAGAAGGTTTTGGAATACGTACTCGTTCAACCAAGAAAAATTTATGTATACTCATGCTCCAATTAAGAGTTGCAATGAAAAAGAATCTAATGTTAGCTTAGAGAAAATTAAGAAAATAAGCTCAACTTCAAGAATTGATTGTAAGACATCACTTGTTTCAAAATCATGGAAAAAGAGTAAATGGTTTATCAAATGTTTTAGTAATGTTCATAACCATGTCATGGTTAGCCCTAAAAGTGTGAGTTATCTTAGGTGTAATAAGAAAATGAGTACAACAAGTAAGAAATTTATTGAGAAGTTTGATGAAGGAGTACCTAAAGGAAAGATTGCAGCAATGTTTAATGGTAAAGATGCATCTTTTTCTAGTAGGGACTGTTGGAATCATATTAGGAACCTTAGAAGAAGAAATCTTGACGGTGGAGATGCTTAAGCTGTTTTCAACTTTTGTAAGCAAAAGCAAACAGAGAATCCAATATTTTTATGTAATACAATTTGATAAAGAAGATAGAGTGATAAATTTTTTTTGGGTTGATTCAAGATCATGATTTACCTATAAATTTTTTGGAGATGTTGTTACATTTGACACAACATATAAAACTAACATATACAATATGCCATTTGCACCTTTTGTAGGGCTGAATCATCATTGTGAATCTATTTTATTTAGTTATGATTTTTTGCAAGATGAGAGTTAGAAATCATTTGAATGACTATTTTGAACTTGGCTTGAGGTAATGAAGGGAAAAGATCTGTATCAATGATAATAGATCAAGATTTGGAAATGAAAGTTGTCATAACGAAGGTACTTCCAAATACTTGTCATCAATTATGCTTGTGGCACATTAGGAAAAAGTTTCCTGAGAAACTTTCACATATATACCATAAAAAATAAGTTTTTAAGCATGAATTGAAATCATGCATTCGTGATTCACCTTTTATAAAATATTTTGAAGAACATTGGGAATGTGATAGACCCTAATAAGACAACTCTATAATAGAAGAAATAAAAGCTAACAAAATTAAGACTTTAATAGTTAGTTAGTTAGCTTGCTGTAACAAATAATTAATTGTTATAACAGATAGTTAGCTTGAAAAAATTAAGCCTATAAATAGAAGGTAAAAAGATAGAGTAAGGGAATGTGGATAACTTTTAGAATAAGTTTGTAATTAAAGTGCATTGGGTCTCTTGAAAGATCAAAACCAGTGAGGATTACTATAAAATTCTTCCCTAAATTCTGTATTTCAATTTCACATAGGGGTTGGGGTAGAATCTTAGGGGTTCAACAATAAAGAATCATTCTTTTTAGTATTCTTGGGTACTAGTCCCTATCAACTCGTATCAAAGCTCCCAATATTAGGAGCTTTCTATGGTGTGCACAAAAATGGGAACTAGATTGAATTCTTTGGAGCAAAACATAGTGAAATGGAGAAACAATCAAGAAGATCTTAGAAGAGAGATTATTGATAAGTTTGAGATCTTGATGAAGAAGATACAGAAGCTATAAAATACAAGGGGTCCAAGAAAAAATGAGGAAGAAGAAGGTGAAACACATTTTTCTGCAAATGACGAATATTGGTTTGAATCTAGACAGCATCATGTTCACAATGATAAATAAAAAAGGATGGACATTTTCCTATTTGATAGGGATGACCCTTGTGGGTGGATGCATAAAATTGAAAGGTATTTTAAATTGAGGGGTGCTAATGATAAAGAAAAGATGGAGGTAGTTCTTGTAGCAATGGAAGGAAAATCCCTTAATTGTTTTCAATGGTGGGAACTCAAGACCCCACATCTATCATGGAGTGAATTCTAGAATACAGTAATAAGGAGGTTCCAACCAATAGCTATTGGTAATCCATTTGGATCCTTAATGCAACTAAAGCAAATAGGTTCTGCTACATATTATAGGGAAAAATTTGAATCCCTAATGGATCCTTTGAAAAATGTGGATGAGGTATATTTTAAGTAAAATTTTCTTAATGGGTTAAAGAAAGAATTAAGGGAAAAAATGGAGATGAGAAGCTTCACACCCCTTCATGCATTGATGCTTAAAGCCCAAAGGTTGGATATAAAAAATTAAGCAATGTTCAAGAAAGAAGGCCATGAAGGTGGAAAGTTACTAGGAAGTGCAAGAATCCAAATTTTTCAAGGGGGGGAAGGGGAGAGGCAGATTCTAATGCAGAATCAAAGGGAGAAGAAGCCAAATTGGTTGAAATAAAAATAGAGGCAAAATTATAATTGTTGCCATCAAAGAATAAGAACAAAGACTTATCTCTTTTATAAGAAGAGATGAACTTTGGTGAGTTAGAATCAACAAAAACTTTAGATATCAAGAACCAAAATCAAGGTTGTGAGGTGTTTCACATATTTTAAATTATTGCTAGCAATGTTTTGCAGGTTATGGGAATTCTCCACAAGACATTTAAACAGGAACTAGAAGTTGGTCTTGTTGAGGCTTTTGGGGGGAGTTGGTAGTACAAGTGTATTAGAGGCTTTTTATTTGACCCCTAATTTAATTAATTTTAGCATCTTAGTGATTTTTCTCAATGCAACAACAAATTGGGCTTTATATGTTCAACATTGGGATCCTAGTGGAATTGTCTTTAGCAACTACAAATCATTCACCTTGAGGACAAGGTGTAACTCATACGGGAGGGTATTGATAGATCCCCAACAAGACAAGTGTATGGTAGGAGAAATAAAAGCTAATATAATTAAGGATGCAATAGTAAGTTTGTTAGTTAGCTTGTTGTAACAGATAGTTAGTTACTATAATAGATAGCTAGCTTGAGAAAACTAAGCCTTTAAATATAAGGTAAGAGGATAGAGTAAGGAAATGTGGATAATTTTGAGAAGAAGTTTGTAATTGGAGTGTGCTAGGTCTCTTAAATATTTAGAACTAGTGAAGATTACTGTAAAATTATTTCCTAAACTCTGTATTTCAGTTTCATATATGGGCTAGGCAGAATCTTAGGGGTTTAGTAATAAAAAATAATTCCTTTTAGTATTCTTAGGTACCAGTCCTTATTTAGATTATGATTTGAAGAAGAATGAGTGGATTCAAGGTTTATACAATATAAGATAGTCTTGGATACCAATTTATAACAAAGGCACATTCTTTGATGGTATAAACACTACATAGAGAAGTGAAGGTATCAATGGTTTTTTTTTTACTCTTTTGTTAATTCTTCAACAACATTGCAAGATTTTGTAGTAAAATTTGACAAGGCAATAGATAGTCGTTATGAAAAGAAAGAAAAGAAGATTTTGAATCAAGACATCAATCACATCTCTTAGATGTTAAGTCAAAAATTGAGGAGCATGCTGTGTCGATTTATAAAAGAACCATTTTGGGAAGTTTCATGATGAGCTTATAAAGACTAGTCAATTCACATATGAGAAAATTGAAAAAAAAGATCTCAATATACATACAAGGTATCCAATTGTTTCAACTCTCAAGAAAAATTTTGTTTATGTGGATTTAGATACAAGGGTTATTAATTCTAGTTTTCAACTTTATGATTTTTTAGGAATATTATGTAGGCATATCTTGGTGGTGTTTTAAGAAAAAAATGTTGTTGAAATTCCAAGTGCTTATATTTTACACCGTTGGACAGAAGATGCTAACAAAGGACTCAAATTAAATGAAAGTGGAACATGTTGTTTTAGTAAGAATAACAATTCAACAACTCTACAAAGTATACATTTGCACAATCAAGTCAATTTATTATTTGATCTTGCAACTCTACAAAGTATAAACATATAATCAAGTCAATTTATTATTTGATCTTGCAATAAAATCAGAGAAATTATACATGTTAATATCATCTAAACTAGAGAAAATATAAAAAAATGCTTTGGTAATGGACTTTAAAATGCCCACTGAAGATGATATAATTCTTTTAGAAGGAAATGATCAAAATTTGATATGTGACCATGTAAGTGTATCCCTTGAATTAAATATTGGAGATACACTCATAGCACGAATGAAAGAAAGAAAAAAGGATGCAGTGAAAGAGGCTCAACATGGGAGAATTAAAAGTAGTCTAGAGTTGTCATTAAATTGATCACTAATCTAAATGAGATCGTGCCAAGTATTTGGAAAATATGGTCATAATCGACGAAGTTGTAAGGAAAAGACAAACGATGATTTTATTGATCAACATACTTCAATTGAAGGTATGCGTTTGAAATAATTTTGATGTTTCAAATTATTTTTTAACACGTGTGTATTCATATGTTTAATGAATTTGGATTATAGCTGAACTTTTCCAAAAGTTTGTTGGTATGGGTTAATGAAATGTAGATCATGATGCTTTAATTGGTGTTGTGAATCCATGCTATCTGTAAGTGATAGCTAATTTTTATAAATTAAATTTATTCTGCATCTTCATAGTGTAACATCCCAATTTTTCTATGATAGATATTTGAGACTACAAATAGTTTCTAGAATAAAACTAGATGAAATTAGAAACCAAAAACAGAGAAATTAGGAAGTTTGGTTCAACTAACGAAAATGCCCCTACACTTGGACCGCTCAAATAATGAGCCAGAAAAATGGAAATACAAGTATAAGACATCCTAAAGGGATTATAAACATCATGTATGGTTAAAGGTAGTGAGAAAAATTTAGAAACTTGAGAAAGGACAAAAACGCTCTTCGAAAATCCTGAAAATGACCAAAATGCTCCTAGGAGATGTACTTTTTGCACAAAGCTAGTCAGTTCCCATAAAAATAGAAAATGACCTTAGATTAACATGTGAACGAACCAAAAAGTCTTAGAAATTTCATAGGAAACATTTGGAAAATTTTATAGCAATGCTAAGAAAAATTACAAAAACGCCTCTAGAAGGTCAAAAAGGCAAGATAATGTGATAAGCATGCCAAGAGTGGGCCCCACACCAAGGTGCACAAAATTCAGCAGCTGGAAAGGTGGTGATGAGTCACCAAAGTGAAGTCAAATCAAGTCTTCCACAAAAAGACAAAAATGAATAGTAAAAAGGTTCTTTTAACCGTGATTAAAACTAATTAACCTTGGTTAATTAAAAGTAAATCATGCTTAGGTAAATTAATTATAATTAGAGAAAATATCAGCCTAATTAACACTAATCTAAGCCTAAAAGGATAATTTCTTGATTTTTGATTTATTTTGGAAAATAGAAAAAATCTAGGCAAAAAAATTACCAAAATACCCCTAAGTGCAAAACTAATTCCACTTGGTCCATAAGAGTCCGAATTTTTTGGGACACTTGGGACCCCATTTGCTTCAGATTTTTCAACCTAGAAACTTATCGAAATCCTCTCCATTCTCTCTAAGCTTACCATAACTCAAAACACCCAAAACTTACACTTTTAAGCCTAAGTCTTCATCTTTAAGACTTAAGCTATATTAAAACCATAAACACTAAAGCCCCACCATCATCTTTTGTCCATGTCTAGAGTAGATCAGAGGGGACCCAAGGTAGCCTTTAAAGCCCCAAAAAACACTAAGGAGGTCTTCAACAAGTAGGATTTTTCTACTTGTCTTTTTATGCTTTTAACTTGCCTTTTTATGGTGTGCTTGTTTTCTTTCATGCATCTTTTCTCCAAGATCTATTTGTCTTATTTTTTTTTCACTTGTGAGAGTTTAAAACTGTATTTTAACCATTCAAAATCAGTCCTACCCATTTTTATTGATTTTTGAAAAGAAAAACAAAGTTTGTTCGGTTAAAAGTGCTTCTAAGGCACTTAGAAGAAATTTAATCGATGGGTTTTGTTTTAAAATTATTTTTGAGGCTTTGATCAGTTTTATGATCTCATGAGAAAGGTTTTTGAAGCTTATTTGAAAGAGGATTTGTGGATCTTGGAGTAGATCATGGAAATCTACTCTTTGTGGCTTGGAAAAATATACTATGTTGTTATTTTCATGCTTGTTTTTATGCTTAAGTTTTAACCTTGTGATTTTTTTGTGTGATGAGTTTGGTATGACCTCTGTGTTGGATCTGCACCTCTGAGTATGCATGTTAAGAGGTGGAATAAAGTTTTGTAATAAGTTGCAAAGGTTTCCTTTGGATATTATTTAGAAAGCTACCAAGAAAATGATGTAATTTGTAGTCAAAAGTGGCTAAAATCTTTGTATGGCACCCTATACTCATCATGATCTTGATTGGAATCATAAAAGAATTGTCATCATATACTATCATATTTGATAAATTATATTAATATATTTAATATATAAAACCTTCTTAAAAAAACATAAATCAATTTATAAACAATAAAGTGGATTTCGATTTGAATTGGCTTTTATCCACCGTCATGTTTAGCATTGGCTTAATTACCACAAATGATAGTGAATGGAATTATTATTTTTAAAAATAATTGGCATTTCTTATAATCTGTAATCACAACTACATGCTAAAACTAGAAATTGAAGATTAGGGAAATAAATGTCATTACATTGAAAGAGAGAAATTGAGCTTTGCAACTTGATTCCAGGTACTAACATATCAACATTTAATGAAATGAATGTAATAGTAACTATAACATTTAAAAGGATTGATTAAATGGAAAAAAATGTACGCTATAATGGACTCTGCTTGAGGTTATTTATCCTGAGAGTTGTTCATATTGTTGTTAAACTTCAATTGATCGAAAAAAATTTGATCTCACTTTCGTAAGAAACTTCAATTTATAAAAATCCTAATATATTGCAAAGAGAAGAGAACAACAAGTGTTTGTTCCTCTAGCAATAAACATGGGGAGAAGATACGTGAAAGAGCGAGTAGAAAATTAGACGAAAAGGTTTGGTTCTTTGAAATTTTGAAGTTGATAAACCACCATTCTGTTAATTTATCTGTCGAAAATTAGTTATAATTACAATATAATTTATGATTATTTAATTTTAATTCTACCTAATTTTCCTTATTTTTGTAGAAATGATCACGCAAGTTAAGAATCCAAAAATAGGCAAGTTTTAGACCAAAAAAGGGCAAAAGAAGCATAAAAAGATAATACATCTAAAGCGACAATGACATGTCAGCCCTACGATGCTGCAAGATTACGTACATTGGTTGCGAAGGCTTAGGAAGTGGCTAGGTTAAGCCCGGTCCACCACATTGAAACCCTAATCAGCGCCTATAAAAGGGAGGCTAACTACACCACATGAGACCACTCTAGGCTCCAAAGGCCACACCACTCTCCTGGGCGTAGGCCTATTATTACCCGGAGACACACCATTCCATTCTCATCTCTCTTTTAGTATCCTCATGTAGTATTTCAGAGTCAGAAGCTCTTCATAGTGCGAGTTGCAACGTCCTATTGCCAGTCTTGTTGGCACTACGGTTTTGTCATTCTCTTCTAGAATTAGGATTATGGATTGTCATATGGGATTAGTATGTTTTTATTTGTCTTATCTCTTTACCAATTGAACCCTTTTTCCTTTTATTTTTATTCAATTATGTTTTCCTTATTATGCATAATTAATTAATGAGAATTAGTTTCTAAGTTAATTGGGGGATAGGCGATCGTACCATTGCCTAATTAACGGAACTATAAGGTAAACTAAATCTAAGGGTTTTGGAGGATCAATCGGAATCCTTGATTTCTAATCAGTTATTAATTTAACAAGTCCACATGTTGTTTATGCTTCTCTTAATTATATACCTTGCATGATCATTGGGAGTAGTAACTTGAGGGAAAGAATATTGCTGTTGCATGATCATTGGGTAATAATAGAATTAAAACGGATGGTTATCAATTGACTCAAATCATTCATAAGGGGAATTAGGATGAATTTGGGTAAAGTTATAAGGGAAACCAAAGTCTCATGTCTTTCCAAAATTGAACTTGTATTTGTCCTCTTTTGTCTTTAAATCGCTTACTCTCATCTTGTCCCCTTTTTACATTCACTTTAAATATTTCTAAACAAACCATTTTCTGGTGAGCTCAAAAAGTAGGATTTAATATTTCTTTAAGATTGTTGAAATAGTCTTTATGGAAACGATATTAAGGGTTTTAAATACCTATTTCTACACCGACAGATGCACTTGTCTATGGGTAAAACTTTGTACACACAGTAAACGCACATTGGAGAAGATATAATGTTGTCCTAATTCGAAAGAAGAAAGGAATGGTGATGGAGATTAATTTTTTTTGAGTAAAATAAAAACAAAATATTATAAAGGGCAAGTAGCAAATGAAGAGGAAAATATTGCTTATTTGTAGTTAATAACAGAGAATATAGAAGGTTGTCATCATATGGAAGAAGAAATGACATGCTTTTGCAAATGAAAAGCCATATACCAGTGATGTAGAAGAACAAAGGACATACTTGTAAAAGTAAAAAAGCTCAGGTGTTGGTGTATTTGTTTTTTAAATAAGTTTTTGAAATATTTATTTGAGACAAATGATCCATTTATTTCAAGGGCTAAAATTTGGTTTTAGTGTTAAGTTTGACACCTCATATTAACGGATTCTAACTCTCTCTCTCTCTCTCTCTCTATATATATATATATAAACACAAACACAAACACAGGAGATGTTAAGTGTTATTTGAAATTTATATCGATTTTATTTGTCACGAAGCTTTCTCACTTTATACTAAGCTTTTCCTTTGCTCTAGAGCATGTCATTTACTTTATCCCATTCAATTCAAAATTTCAATTTGGAATATCTAAATACTCATTCCTTCTGATTTTTCGTTGAAATCCATTTATTCTCCTTTTCCTACTTAACTTCACATATGCTCATAAGGATTCCTCATACCTAATATTTATAAAAATTTCATTGCATGAGGATAGATCAAATAGGTTTTTGAAATAAAGGTTAAGTTCAATTTGGAGAAATTTAAAAAAATAGAACTTGCACCAACCTTTAATGCAAGGTAAGGAGAGAAAACTTAAGTAGAATTTAGGAGTAGTCTAGAATTTCCCTTGGCTCTAGAATATATATTTCTTTCAATTAATTTTTTGAATTTTTATAAATTGATACTTTGAAATTATGAAAATTTCATCATCTAATCTTATTATTGAAGTATACAGCTGTTTATGAGATTCTATGCATTTTACTGTGTAAACTAAGATTTGATGTTCTGGAATTAAATGTTCTCAAATTTTGTTTCAGACAAATATATTAGATGATTTTCGACAAATAAGTTTGTAGATAATTTTTTTAAACAAGTTTGCAGATGATGCTGATTTAGATCAGAGGAAGATGTTTCCAACCATGCAAGGATGCTTCATATTAGATGAGTCTACTTCAGATTAGAAAAGACCATTCAAGATGAGACCAAACTAATTAGATTTTATGCTCTTAATATATCCTTATATATAGAATAAATAACCTTTTCATAAGAAACTGTAGGAAATCGAGAAGTATAAACCAAATGTCGACCTTGAAACATAAGTGAATTAATATCGAATAGATGAGGAACCTTAAGAGGGCCAGCCTAAGTATATATATAGTTATATTGGTCATGCAGGACGATAGACATGCTAGGGAAATGTCTTTTTTTAATTAAAATATAAATATGCTGTGATTTGGAGATTGAAATGTCTCAATTGTTAATATGTGTGAACTATTTTTGGATTAGATGAGTAAATGATTGGAGGTTGAGAATCTCATGTAATATCTTGGAGGATTTGAATATAAATTACTTCCAAGTGTAATTTATACATTTGTTGAATGGAAGAGGATGGTGAAGTCTCGAGTTTGGAAAAAAGGAGAGACTTTCAATTGAGATTATGAAATAAGAGACAATGTGGTTAACATGCATCATATGCATAAAAATATTGTTTTGGAAATCTTCAATGTGGAGGATTGTGTGTGAGCTCTTTTGTGAAAGGGAGCTAGGCAATCTAAAAGTCGGCTTACATGAAAATAGACCATAGTTTATGAGAAACAAATTTTTTTGAGCCTAAGAGTATGTGAGCTAGGTTTGAGCCTCTCCAATAGCCTGGAGTTGCTTCCTTTAGTCGAGATTGCTTTGGCTAGACTTAATTATCTCAATGAGACTTGATGATTATCATTATTGGTTGATCAATTTTTTTATTTTGAGAAATGATGATTAATGATGTGAAAGGATGATAATGGTGATGTGAATGCCGTTGAGGGTCCATTATTGTGGAAATTGGGTCCTAATATCCTCCATTATTTTGATAAAATAATGATAATGAGTTGGATCCACGTGCATATGCATATTGTAGGGATAATCATCTCTAAATCAATAAATATTATTGTGATATGGAACATAGTAAGATTTCAACCTAATACTAAGTCTGTCATTGTAAGAATCTAAGAAGATAATGATAAAATAAATTTATGTGCATACATTGCATTCCTCCGAACCTTGGAGTATGTTGATGTGTTGATTAATGAAATATCATATGTAATACACATATGTGTATGACATTAGTATGGTTGTATATACATATTTTTATCACTACTCTTATTCCTCCAACTACTACTTGACAATTAATTCATCATTTATTATTTTCTGAAGATAAAGATGACCATCATAGTAGCATAGGAGTTAAATCTTGTAAAGAACATGCGATGTGGATTGTTATCGCGAAGATAAATGTTGAACAAAAAATAGAAAATATTTTGACATCTCAATAACTTGTGCAACACCTTAAGACAAGTTATAATATGAATGACAAGGAATTGAAAAAAGTTATGGAGCTCACAACCATGAATTTTCTCTGTGAAACCTCAAATTTTGAAGATAACTTTTATGTTTTCAACTCAGTAACATACATTTAAATTACTTATGTATTGAATGATTTGAAACATATATAAATGACTTAGGAGGTTATTACCGTCAACACATACAATTTGAAAAATAATAGTAAATAATTAATCAAATTAATAAACTTGAAATGATTAATATCATAAGATTAAAAGATACATATCTAGACTGTATAATATTTAGTTTAGCCCAAATTTATAAAACTACACACTCTAAAATCTATAACAATAAACCATATAATGAACTTATTGTCCTTGTTAATAACAAACATAAAAAATTCCAATTTTAGTACAATAATTTCAATAATGAAAGATGAATTTATGCAAAATTCTAATTCAAAATGTTAATTGAATTATCCTCATATAGTGGCATTTTAGAACCTGAAGTATTTATCATTATACTATTTAACAATGTAAATGATTAAAATCAGAAATGGATAATGATTTACAATCAATAGGTGGTGATACAAAAATTCGTTGCGACCCGCGAGTAGTTTATTTAATTTAAAAGCACCTAACTCATTATTTTACCTTATACATAATATGTTTTTACAGAATTTCACATAGTTTTTTGATACGCTAGTTCCTTAATTTGAGACCAGGTCAATTCACTTTTATTTTTTTAATTTAAATTTAATCTAGAACGTTAAAAATATGAGGAAATTTGAACATTTTTACAAAAACTCAGATACACAACTTATATTAAGATCATAATTTAATAAACTTTATATGTGTGATTCCAACTTTATGATTATAAAAAATTAGTTTTTAACAAAGGAGGAACATTTACTATTCTATGTAATTTTTAATAAGTTATGAATTCAAAATACTAAAAATATGTCCTTCCCTGGATATTTAGGGTTTACTTAACTACCTTAATTACTTAACTATGTCCCATCTGATTGGAACCTTGTCTTTCGCTATTGTCCCTAAAAAGAATAATTGGAGACCTCTATAAACATCTTTCATCATCAAATGAATCTTTCTTGAACTATGATATTGTTTGATGATGATCAGGAATTCATATATATATTTTTAGGATATAGATAAAGTGCAAATTCTTAGATACCAAGTAGAGAATAAACAAAGTAGAGAAGTAAGAAAATCTTTTAAAAAAAATTAGTACATGAGAATAATTTTAAAATTTAAAAAATAATTAAAAATAAAAAATTGAAAGTTAAAAAAATGTTATTATCTAAAAAAAATAGAAGCTCATTGTTTTTAAACTAAAAAATGCTATAAATTAAATAAATGGATAAAATTAGTTTAAAAGTTCAAAACAAATATAAATTAAAATAAAAATAAAAAGAGATAAAATCACAGTAAGAAAATCAATAATTAGAGATGAAAATTTTCATTGCTAATATGTTGGCTAATTTGTAGCAATGTTATCTACGTACCGATTAGCGATGGAATAGATACAAAATTTTTTGTTGAAAAAATTGTTGCGCTAATTTGCGACAAAGAATACTGTTGCAAATTTGTCGCAACCTTTTAAATAGTGATTGAATATCAATTGTTATGGCAGTCACTAATTTGATGTTATTGTTCATCAATAATATTTTCTATATCTTTTGTAATTTTGTTATGATATTATCTTTTGCTACTCTGTTGCTAATGTGTTGTAGTTTTTTTATTGTTAATTTGTAGTAAATATATCGGTAATGTATGTTCGTTTCCATCAGTAATCTATCGCAAATTCATCATTAATGTGTTGCTTTTATTGTCGCTAATCTATCACAAATTTTTTTCTATTATATTGTCATTTTTTCGTCGCTAATATCATGTTTTTCTCATTACTATTCCATTAAGTCCTTTTCTAATATATGATTTTTGGTAATGATATTTTTTAATCCTAAATATTTTTCTTGTTATAATCATTTATATCATATATTTTAAAATATATAAAATAATCTCAATCAATCACAATTCATATTTAAAAAATTTGGTACTAATTATAATTCAAATCAAAAGTTAAATAGAAATATCCATCAATAAAAGTAATTATGAAACAACCATTTAAGTTTAAATATAACATTCTCCACTGTAAAACTAATACACAACAACCAAAAGATTGATGTCTATCTTGTTAGTCTAAGTTAAGAGCATCTTCTTGATTTGTTTGATCCTCCTCTTGAGGTAATTGGTCTGTACAAATGATGAAAAAGTTGCATTCACAACCTATGTAATCTGTACCTCTATCAAAGGTGGTGCACCAGAGGGAGCTGTGGCCTCAAATGATGATGAAACGTATGCTATCTTAAGTACTATTAATATCTAAACCATTCCCAGTACCATGTACTCTTTCCCTTTTTGTTGGGGCTTACAACATCTAGCCATACATCCTCATTAACTATACGATATATTGAACTATCTTCTCCATATTTATCTGCTATAACATTATCATAAGATTCCTAAATTAGCAAATGAAGGAAATATTAGTAATAGATCCATCAATAATATTGAAAATTTATACTAAATGGTGATTAATGTTGAAAAATTAAGAACTATGATAAGAATATTGCTATGATAGTTAGGGTTAAGATTGTGATAAATGTTTGTAACCATCTAGGCATACATGCAAATTTGATATAGATAATAAAAAAGAGAAAAGACAAAGTGGAATGTAATCTCAACAAGAAGGAAACCAAACATAGGTAAGTATGAAACAAGAAACTTTCATTTGACTATGTTGATAATCTCTATTTCAAACAAATAAAGCAAGAAACTTACTTCCAAGTCGAATAAAAAGTATGCAATCATTTGTTATGCAAAGTAACGTATGAACATCAACATTTAACAAAAATTCATATGAAATTTGATATGCAATCATTTGAATAATAACTTAGAATAACTATGACCTAAATTTAAAGATACTTACAACAAAATTTCTTGGCTGTTGAGACACATTCTCCTGCCTTTTTTTTATGAGTATGATCATGTAGTTCTCTAAAAGAAACGGGACTCTTCAATTTTGTCTCATGCAATAACATATGTATTTCATATCATATACATGTGAAGATATGTAAATAATATGAAAGTAGTAGACACATTACCATTTTTTTTCTTATGTCCATTGAAGTTTATTGAACCTCCTGTGTGTAACATAGAATCAGACATAGATGCCCTATTCCTTCTTCCTACCTCAGATTTCTTTTGCCATGTTAGAGTTAGCCAAATGTCAACCAAATCATCATAAACTTCTATTTTCATTTTTGTCAAACCATGTGCCTCAAGGTCAACATAATTACTTAAATTTACTTCTTTAAAGGATGCTTCTCTAGCCTTTGCCAAAAGATATGGGTAACGATCTCCACATGTTCTTTCCCAAACAGTTCTAGCTATGCTAAGATCATATGAAGTTGCAAACTTATATTTATCTTATATTAGTATAATATAAAAAAATTATTTTAAGAAAAATATATGATACATAACAGTACTAAAAACACGATTACTTACCTTAAAGTCATTAAATAATGCATCTTTTACATCCTTAGGATAATGTTTCCATTTGTTTGAGGGAACTGACATTCTTAGTAAGATATCCTCTGTAATATCACAAGTTATCCTAGATGGGAGAAATCTCCTCCTAAGAATCCAACAACATAAGATAATTACTTAAAATATAATTTAATTTAATAAAACATAAAATTTATTACCATTTACGATTTTTTAACTACATCCACAAATATAATTGGCCTCTTATTAGTTTCAAGATGTGATTTAGCAGTCGAAGGCACATGGTTGGTTCATTAGAGGTTGGATTAACTGAGCTAGGGACAGGAGTTGGTTGGACACTTGGTTGGCCACCAATAAGGATTGGGATAACATTACATTGGTCACTGATAAGGCTTGGGATAACAGCTGAAGTAGCACCTATGATAGGCTTATGTAGACAATAATAAACATGTTATATTCAGATATAAGAATCAACATATAATAAACATTGTGATATCCTGATGAACATGGAGAATGTTGAAGTGGCAATGAATTTTCCAATGTTGATTTCTTAAAAGAGTATCTATTATGATGAAATTGATGATCAATAGGTAGATATTGTCGATGACAATCAAACCAATAAGGTTCCTTACCTTGATCTAACCTAAATGCTTTAGTATGCCCCATACAATGAGTACAAGCAAGCTTTCCATGAGTACTCCACCCAAATAGCATCCCATAAGCAAGAAAATTATTTATTGTCCATAACAATGCTGCTTTCATTGTGAAATTTTTCTTCTTCCATGAATCAAAAGTATTTATCCCTTCATCCCACAATATCTTTAGGTCATCAATCAAGGGTTTTAAGTAGATACCAATAAAGTTGCCAGGTGAATTCGGTCCAGGAATCACTAAACTGAGAAATATGTATTCTCTTCTTTTTCACACACCGGGAGGAAGATTATATGGTTGACAAAAATAGGCCAACATGAATATGGTGTAGTTGAATTACCAAATGGGTTGAACCCATATAAACAAAGGCCAAGCCTAATATTTCGAGGGCCATGTGCAAATGTTGGATGTGTGATCATTGATTCATCTTGATGCACACCATCCATATGCCAATGCATATATTTTGTAGTCTTTTTTGACATAAAGAGACGTTGAAGTCTTGGAATAATGGGAAAATATCTCAAGACCGAGTATGTCACATCCTTCTAATACGTTGAACTTCTTCCATTTGGCTTATATCGTGGATGTTCACATATTGTACAAATTTTATTATTAATATTTTCCTTGTAATATATAGCATACATTGTTTAGGACATACATGTATTTTCTTATATTGTAATCCCAAAGCACTAACCATTTTTTTGGACTTATAAAAGTTTTTAGGTAACCTTTCAGACTATGGAAGCATGCTCTTGATTATCACAATCATTCAATCATAACAACTCTCACTCATGTTGAATTCAGGTTTTAGATTAAGAATTTGTGCCGCAACTAATAATTTTTTATATTTATTGCAACCATCCTATAAAGGTTCAGCAGCATCTTTTAACAAGTTATAAAACTTTGAAGCTGATGGATTTAAATCTTCTTCAAAATCTTGAGGTTCAACGTATAATCTCTCTCTTGCAGCATCCATAACCATATCTATGTAAGGATTTCTATTGTCCTTATCATGGTGTTGGATAACAGATGTTGAACCAAAAGTCGCCCATCTTTTCTCACCATGAAGGGTCTAATTTGTATAAATCCATAAATCCATAGCGATACAAGTGTTTTTCTACCCAAAATAATTCCTCCCTATTATGATTCTTGCATCTTGAACATGGACATGGAATGCGACCCAATACATCAGAAATACTCAAGTCTCCTTTAACAATCTTATGAAGGCATTTACTCCATTCTTGAACTCTTCACTTACACAACCAATGTAATCTTTTATTCGTAACATCCAACTTTGATTAGGTCTCATGATTGTTGTATTTGGTTTGATATAAATGTACAATTATTTCCAAATGCCATTCCTTATTTTTGGTATGACCCTATCCAAAAATAAATAAAAATGGTCTTTCTAATACAAATAACTCATAAATAAAATATAAATATAATTTATTATATGGAAGCTAGTTAGATGATTTTAAAACTAACCTGTGTAATGAATAGCAATATCTCGTACTCTAAAAGATTGAAAAATATTTAAGTTCTTCAATGTCTTTACATAACAAAATATAAATCTTTAATATTTAAATAAAGAGAGGATATAAACATTAATTAAAAGATAAGAATACAATCCATTATGTAATATATCAAATTGCATATAGCAATATAACAAAAAAAAAATATTAAAAAATTATATAATGTGTGTGATTCTCATAATGATTAAAATTAAGCTAAAAATATATTACACAATCAAAACATGCAAAACTTGTAAAAAAAATTTCTAAAATAAAAAATAGGAAATAAATAAGAGATACATGTTATCAAAAAGTTATTAATGTATATTAGATGATAATTTTTTTTATGATATGTTACTTTTCTAAATCTTTCTTTCCTAAAATAGTTACCTCCCATTTGACTTAATTTTAAGTCAATATGAGATGTGAATACTAATTAATAAAAGAAATTGAATTTTAAAAGATAATAAAAATGATGGAAAAATGAAAAGAAAAAGAAAACGAAATTGTTAGGAAGTAGTTAGAAAATTAGTTAAGGGTTAGTTAAAAAAAATAAGAAAAACAGAAAAAAAGAAGCAATAAAAAAATAAAAAAGGGGGAAAAATATAAAAGAAACAACAAAATGATAATTAAAAATGTAAAAAAAAAAGAAATATAAAAATATAAAAAAATCCAAAAAATCAAAAAAATATATAAATAGTTAATTAGCTAAAAGCTGAAAAAATAGAATTAAAAAAAAGGGAGAGGAAAGAAAAAAACAAAGAAACAGAAAAATAGTAAAAACTAAAAAAGATATATAAGAAAAGAAAAAGAAAAGGGAAATAAAAACCCCTGCTAAAATTCAAATAAAAGATGGGGGAGAGGAGTATAAAAGAAAGAGGCAGAGAAAGGGAGGGGGGTCTTTTGGATTTTCTCTAAAGTCAAGAACTCTCTCTCTTGGATTTTCGTCAATATACTCTGGCTCAAGGAGACCTATGGTCCAGGCACATAAATTTAGAAAGGGAAAAGACCCTGGAGCCAACTTGCAGTTTCCTTGATTTTGAAGACACAAGAACAAATCACAACAATTCACAAATTTTCAAGTAAGGTCCTGAACAGTGTGAATCTTCCTTTTAGTTCGTTTAGGATTAGATGGTTTGAACAAAGATGATGCTCGAGCCATTGTGTTAATTTTTCTTAAATTATGCAGGTTTGTGCATCTTTGCTTCTAATTAGAGCTTAGGATCTTTAACTATTTTAATGCATGATAGGAGTGTTGTAACGGATAATTCATATCTCTACTTGACCTTGATACATATTTTCGATTAGAGCTCAAAATACATTACTTTTAGGATAAATTGAAAATTGTGTGTCGATTATTTCAATTAAGATCTATCCTGTCAAAATCCTGCACTTGAGGATTAATAAGGCAACAAAAGGTGTAGTAATGTTAAGGTTAGTTAGAGTGTTCTTGGAACTAGAATAGGACGCAAAGGAAGATTGCTACCTGCTAACAAGATTACTTACATGGATCTATAACTAATAATTAGTAGGTATGAAGTTAACTAGAGTCCTGACTTAGATCCGGAATCCATATCAGAGTATGTAACCATACATGTCTAATTTGGGTAAGGGTGAAAGGATTAGCAAAGAAGCCTTAGGAAACAGGGAAGTAGTAGTAAACACTGTGAGTATCAGCCTCAATATGAGTAAAACAACCAGGATCCTATGCCTATATTGACAAAAATTAAGAACGGGATAAGATTCGATTCTGGTATACTGTAGCTGGGTACTGAATATATTAATCATCAACAGTCGGAGTCACTGGTCAGAGTCTCCAATTCCTTACGCAAAGACACAAAGGTCTAGGGAAATAGACATAGCATGCTGTCACATTGTAGTACCCCTATCCATATAGCTTGTTGTTGAGCTTTCTTCATCCCCACATCATTCGATCCTTGGCCAAGATCAGATTTAATGGTTGAGTCTCAAAGTTGAAATATGTATCAGTTAAAGTTAGGTTCCAGTAGGCAGTAGATTCTGCATGGCTTGTAGTAAATCAAAACCAAAAGAGTCCTTTGACAAAGTACCAAGATACTTTGAGTCCATGACAATGAGTTCTGTATTGGGTCTTGAGTTGAAACATGCATGATTGAAGTTTCTTTGATGTGACTATTAGGCTAAGAACTGCACCTGACTTCTAGATTTTCAATTGAATAATAGGACTCAGTTTGGAGTCATGTGATTTAATCTCCATTGGTGAGATTCGGTTGCTGAAAGGCATTAAGAAACTTGTGTTTCCCTACATATATTTTGGAAAACTAGTGTTGCCTAGGGATTCTTTAGTGGCAAAATGATACTACAAAATTCCTTTGCATGATTCACATGGCAATGATAAATGATGACTGAACAACGTGCTTAAAACTTAAGTATTGGCTGAATTGAATGACAGAAAATTCTAGTATAGTAATATCATAGGGGATAATATGCTCCTCAGTGCATCTTCATGGCTTTAATCAGCCACTTCACCTTGATTTGTACATTTCTGCAAACCAATGCCCTGACGCTTGTTCTAAGAGGAAGGGAAATACTGTTTGAATTGAGGCAATACTAGCAGAGAATCACTAGTGTCCACTTCACTCTTCAGGCAAGCTTTGTGGGTTGTCTTAGCCTCATCTTAGGACATATAGGTACTGATGTGGTTGGGCAGATCCTGTGGGAAGTGAGATGACCAGAAACACCCTCACATATAGTATCCTAATTCAATTGAAGTGTTGGAACGAGCAGGGATGGCCATCACAACATCTGATCAAATTGCCAAAAGACAAAAGTAAAGTTGTCGCTTAATGATTGCCTAAATCAGGTTCCATAAGCTTGTTACAGTGATAGATGCAGTGTCTGAAATCTTACATATGAAGCGCTCATCTGAATCCTGATATTAGCACTATCTGATGCTCTATTCGCATCACACAACTTTTATGTACTTATCACAGCCCCCTCTAAGTTAATTGAGTATAATTGTCGTGACTATTACATCCAAATAAAGTCTCGGCGTAGTGGTTAATTGGTTGAGCACCACTGCCAAGTCCCGGGTGTTGGGTTCGATCCCTAGCTGCTGTAGCCTTTTGTTTTAAATTCGGTCGAATTGGTATTGGGCCAAGTCAACTATCCTCAAAGTGGGCCAAGATGCATATGAGCATTGGCTAAGTCAGCTGAACCTCCAACTTGGTCAGCCAGCCTTCGGTTGGGGCATTCTTGAGCAGCACCAGGCGACATAGTAAATGGCTAAAATAAAAAAAATATGATAATAATAATTTTTTTTGTCTTTTGTTGTTTTGTTTTTCTTATATATGACACATAATTAGCTGAACTTCATAAATGATTTCTTTAATTTTTAGCTAAACCAAAATCTTTTCTTTAATTTTAAACTCAACCTATTTTAATTTGGAACAAACTCAACCTTTTAATTCTAAATAGGACAAGAAATAGGACCAAAGGCATGGAACAAGCACTTGAAGGTCTCATCAAGAAAGTTCAAGAAAAAGACTACGTGGATCCAACCCAATTCCAACATAGGTTAATTTATGTAGTCATATCATTGAAGATCTTAACTGATAAGGTTTATGATTTGCTATGGATTACACTAAGATTTGATATTTATCTAGAAGTTATTTGTTTTAAGTTGGTTACAATTCAAATTGCAATCTAATTAGGATTTCTAATTTGTTATCTTTTTAATAGATTAGGTTATCTATATAATAGGAGTCAAAGATTCAATGTAGAGACAAACTTTGATGAATAATAGTATTTTCTCTTTGAGAGTTTTCATCTCTATATGAGTTGATTCCCTTGGTTCTTGGGCAAAAAACTATCCTTGATAACGTTGGTTCTTCCGGAAGGTCGCGGTAAGGGTCTTGTTCCTCTTGATAACTTTGGTGCTCTTTGGCAGGTCGTGGTTTGTGTCGAGTTCCTTTTTCTTATCTCATCTTATCTTACCTTATCCCATCTCATCTCATCTCATCTTATCCTAATCTTATCTTATCTTATCCTTATTCTCAAGACGTTCCATTATTGTTTCCGCATTCCGATTCATTCGCGTAGGGTGAATCATATCAACTAATCCAAGGATCCTTCATCCCCTAATATTATGGGTAAATTATAGTTTTCCTTTTCATGACTTGTAATGACCCACAAAATAAAGGATGGAATAGTTAGGCTCAAAGGGGAAAGTAATGGAAAATGAATGGTAGTCTAATTTGGCTAGTAGCTAAAAAGCAAAAAAATCCTAGATCATTTTCATACATGCATGTGAACAAGTAACTTCAAAGAGAGAGAAATCAAGTTCTAGAGTGCTAACAATCATGAGTGAATCACAAAAGAAAGAAAGAATGACAAGATGTAATCCATTCACAATTAAGTTCAAAATCTCACCAAGGTTTAAGTTTGTTACAATTGATCCACAATTTAGTTCTCATAGCAAACTTACTCTATCAAAATAATGCAAGAAAAATATCTAATTGTATCTTGAAGTCCTTAAATAAGAATGATAAAATGATAAGATTGATGAGCTTGCATCCTTGGTGAGATAGATGGCCATGAGTAAACAACAGAAAACTCCAGCTAAATTATGTGGCACCTACACTTCGACTGACCACCATCAGATGCATGCCCTACATTATAAGAGGGAGAAGATGATGCTGCACCACAAGCCTATGCTGCCAACATTTACAATAATGGATCACAACAGCAACAAAACCAGAGTTAAGACCTTTCCTCCAACAAATACAACCCTGGTTGGAGAAATCACCCAAATCTAAGATGGGGTGACAATTCTGCATACCCCTCTTCCCAACAATTTCGACACAAGCAACCATCTTTCCAACCACAACTTAACTCCCAACAACAAAATACTGAAACTAGAGTTGAGGAATTGATGAATCGGATGGTAGTGAACAACATGAAATTTCAACAAATAACAGAAGCTAGCATTCATAATTTGCAGAATCAAATTCGCTAGTTAGCCAGCTCTCTAAACCAGATGCAATCAAAAGGTTCTAAAAAGCTACCTGCATAAACTATGGTGAATCCCAAAAATGAAAATGTAAGTGCTATTACCTTGAGATCTGGTAAATCTGTTGATGCAAATTGCAGGATGCAACAAGCTAGTGACAAAGAGGTTGAATAGGAGAAGCAAACTGAGCTAAGCAACTCCTCCAACAAAAATCAAGCTTTAGATCCCCTTCCTCATTCTTATCCTTTGAGTACAGTAGTTAAGGAGGATCTCCAGCCCATACCTCTACTATTCCCTTATAGAGAAGCAAGGAATCAAAAATCAAATGAGGCTGATAAAGATAAGTAGATCTTGGAGACCTTTAGGAGAATTGAGGTGGACATACCTCTCCTTGAAGCAATCGAGCAAATCCCAAGATATGAAAATTTTATTAAGGAGTTGTGAACTCATAAAAGGAGGCTCAAATGAGATGAAAAGATAGCATGGGACAAAATGTTTCTACATTAATACAACAACCCATGCCACAAAAATGCAAGGATCCATGGATGTTCACCATTCCTTGTACCATAGGCAATTGTAGATTTGAAAATGCAATGCTAGATATAGGAGCTTCAATTAATGTTATGCCTATGTCTATTTTCAATTCATTTTCTTTGTGTCCTTTGCATTCTACAGGTATTATCATTCAGCTAGCTAACAAAAGTCATGCATACTCTATTGGACTTGTAGAGGATGTGTTGGTTCGAGTTGATAATTTAATCTTCCCTGCGGATTTTTACATTCTAGAAATGGAGGGAGAGTTTTCTACCGGCAAGGCACCTATCATCCTAGGAATACCTTTCTTTAAGACCGCCAGAACAAAGATTGATGTCCATGAAGGAACCCTGTCCATGGAGTTTGGAGATCGCATAGTTCGATTTAACATTTTTGATTCCATGAATGATTCAATGGTGCAGGATAATTCTATTTTCAACATTGATGTAGTAGATGATTTTATAAATGATTTTATTCATGATTACTTTGTGGAGAATATTGAATGTGAAATCCATTCTCTAAAACATGGTTTTGAATCACACGGTTGTTTTGATTGCTCTAGTCCAAGCGTGTGTAGTATTTGTGTTGAAGTTGAAAGTTGGTTCCAAGATGAATCAAATTCTAATAATGCAGGTTATTCAGATCCTAATGGTGATGAAATCTTAAACATTATGTATGGTGAAACTATTAATTTTGATCTTGATGAACCCCAGGTTGTAGAAAACCCTTTTGTAGTACAACAGCCCTTTGTGGAACCTCCACTTAAGCCCCCTAACATAAAAATGATCATTGGATTAATTGATTATTTTTGTTATGTATTAGATATTGAGATGGCTCTCAGGTATACTTGTCATGAAATTACGCTCACCGTACCTCAAGATTTTGAACTGCCACTAATTGCAAGGCCATCACCTGACCCAGGAGATGAGCATAGCGATGTTATAAGCCTCACTTAATTTTTTCAAGAAGTCTCCTTCTCACTCCATATATTTATTTACATTTTATCCATATTATTGTGATCATGTGTGGTTTCATTGAGGACAATATATATTCTAAGTGTAGGGAAGGAGAATTTTATTTTGCAAATTATTTTATTTTATATTTATTTTATTTTTTATTATTAGGAATCTTTTTTTTCTTTTTCGATTTCCTACCTTTTTTTGTTCTTTTTTGCATGCTATTTTGTTTCCTTTTTTTATTATTTTTTTTAATTGTTTGCTTCTTTGAATTTGAAAATAAGAATAAAAATTAATGTTAGATACTTTGCAATGGATTCCTAAGTCTTTATAAACTTTGAACAATTTTACCATTCTTAGTTAAGGAATGCATGATATGATTGAATGTTTTTCTTACATTTTTAAGTAGAGCAAGTTTGTCATGAGAATTAAGTTATGGATCATTCATGAGAGATTTAACCTTGGAAAAGTTTTGGGATTTAATTATGAACGGATTACATCTTACCATTCTTTCGTTCTTGTGTGATTCACTCATGATTGTTATTACTCTAGAACTTGACTTGTCTCTTTTTGAAGTTACTTGTTCACATGCATGTATAGAAATGATCTAGGCATTCTTTATTTTTAAGCTACTAAGCCAAATTAGCCTACCATTCATTTTCCATTGCTTGCCCCTTTGAGCCTAACTCTTCCATCCTTTGTTTTGTAGCTCATTACAAGCCATGAAGAGGAAAACCATAATTCACCCTTAGCCTTAGGGGACGAAGGAGCCTTGGATTAGTTTTTAGAATAAATTGTTGAATAAGTATGGGAATGTACATGTGTTTTTTGGAAATTTGGCAAGTAAAAAAAATTAAATAGTTAAAATAAAAATAAATAAATAAACAAAAATGAAAAAATTATGAGAAAAAAAGTTTGAAGTGAAAAAATTTTAAAAATTGAGAAAAAAGGAAAAATAAAAAAAGAAAAAAAATGGAGTTATCATTCATATGTGTGTTAGATTGATCTTCATGTATTGTTTGAATTTTTTCATTGCTCCTTTTTTCTCTTTGGTTATTATCAAAAGTTTCTTCTCTCATCCACCTTTACCCTAACCCCATTACAACCTTAATAAAGTCCTAGTGATCTTTATGTGTATGTGTTTCAAGTGTTGAAAATTAGAGGCTTTTCAAGCTTATGGTAGTGCCGATTTCATGAGTTTTTTTAGTATAAACACAAACTTTAAACACTTTTGTTCCATAATTTGATTTGATTTGCTCTCTTGTATACTTTAAATGTGTAAGATATGTTTATGATTATCTTGACTTCCTGAACTTTAGGATGTATTTTCATGTTTCTTGCTCACTGTATTGAATGAGGATTCATTGGAAAGTATGCTACTAAAGTCTTCGTACATTGTAATCCCTTGTACATTTCTTAGCATTATGTTTTGTCCAGGGGTGCAAACGTTTAAGTGTGGGGAATTTGATAAATGTATTTTATACATTTATTTTCATTCTGTATTGGGCTTAATTGAGTACAAGTGATCTCTAATTTTATCATTTTGAGTGATTTTTATGTCATTGGATTGCATTGGGCTTAAGTGAAAAAATTGGTTAATTTTTAAATTTTAATGACTCTTGACCTTTGTTCATTGTGCAGGCCATATCTTGGGCTATAAAATTGATATTGAAGTAATTCCAGAGGAATTAGAAATATGAGACAAATCCTAAGATAAAATTTATCCCTATATGGCCCAATCTCAATGGATCATAAACTTATTTGGGCCGAACCGTGACTCAAAGCTTTTATCCAAACAGCCCAAACATGTTCCAGTAAAACGAGCATATCTAAGGCTACAAAATTCATTTTCAGATGGGGTTAATTTCTAAGGCTCAAGGTACAATTGTCTACAACATTTGTTCAAAATGAAAACAAGCACTCAAAAATTCAGAAAAATAGACGTGAGATAAGGTTCCATATTTCATGCATATCTTGAATTCAAATAACAAAGTCAAACAAGAATTCAAGTGAAAACCTAGAAGATCAAGGAAACCAACTTAGATTTTATCTTTATTTTAAATTTTAAATTTGAATTGGAAAACTAGGTCTATAAAAGGGGAAGCCCTTACACATTATAGACACGCCGAAACCTATGCACAATTCTCAATAAAATTGCAATTCTTGTCTTCATTCTTATTCTCATTTCTATTCTTCTTCTTTCTTTTGTAAAAAGTCTCATGGAAGGCTAATTTTCTTGGTTAGCTCGTTGGTTCTAATTCTACAAGTAAGAGATTTGAGGTTTGTTCTTAATAAAATTTCTATTGCGATTCATTCTTCTTGCATGATGCAATTCTAAAACTAGGGTCTGCTTAATTCTCTAGTTTATAAGTAAAAAGGGGTTATGGGTTTCCTAAAAATTTGGTGATTTCAGGTCTTAAAAATTAATTTGGGGACTTCTAGTGATGCTTAATTATTTGAACATGAATTAATTCAAATTCTAGGTGTTATTCTAGTAGGAAATCACGAGTTTAATTAACACTTTCTTGATTGAATTCAAACCAAATAAGAATTAAAAATTGCTTTTAATAAATACTTTTTTGAACCTATGATAATCTCACTTATGAATTGAACTAACAATTTAATTGAGTTTTAATATTATAAATTTATCAAGTTTCATTTTTCTTTTACTCAAAGTAAATTATAAATCACCCATTTTTACTAAATTTGAATTCAATCAAATTGTTTTCCAAGGTCCTTGAGAGACGACCTAGGTTGTGCCTTGTACTGCATTTTTTTATTCACTTTTATTTTATTTTGATCCGAACGCGACATTGGTTATCAATTACCTTTCTACTATTTTTAGCTTTTAGAAACTTGGCATGACTGTGCTAAATTGTGCACGATTATGCTTAGTCTCTCTATCTTTCTTTTCTCTCTTTCTTTTTTTCCAATAAATAGGTTGTCTCCTGCAAACGCCTATTTTATGCCACGATGACTATGTGGGGCCATGTGCACTTACTTGTGATCTCCCTAGGGTTTTGTTGGTGTCATCTTTAAATGCACCACCCTTGCTGTTTGGGACCTTTGGCCTCTTGAAGGTCCTCCTTATTATATGGGGGCATAATTTGCTAAGCTTATAAAGGTCATCTCTTTTCAATCGATGCTTTCCTGTGAGCACCAAAACTAGTGAGCTAAGAATTGAAAGTGTTTTACCAATGCGATGCTCACATTTTCAAGTATGCTTATGGTTCTTTTTCTTTTTTTCTCTTTGTGACACTTTGAGTTTTTGTAAGCCCTTATCTAGAGCCTAAGTCACACAAAGATTTTAGATGGAAATCATTCACAGTATAAGGTAGAATAAAACTTCCTGATCTCAAGCTTTGGTGGTAGCTCTAAGGTTATGTCACTCTTTTCTTCTCATGTAGGATTATATATTTTTATCCCACCTCTTAAGATGATTGCATTCATATGCTCCTTCGGGTGCTAAGAGAGTTAAGATTTTTTTTCATTGGTTCCTCCATGTTTTAGAATCGGGACACTTGTGTCCCTATGTTTTGTGGTCGTGCCTCAACATTTTTGAACCTTGATTCCGTGAGGGTTGGATCCCTCCTCTCTTGCTTATAGCCACCTTCATATGAGGAAACCTGTAAATATTGGAAAAACGACTAGTTTTATTACCTTGATGCCCTCCTCAAGATAGGTTAGGGGTGATTCTTCCAAATAGGGTTGTAGGTGTTCCCTAAGAAATGGGCCTCCTTATTCTGTTGGGTCATGTGCGACTCAACTATACATCCTTTAAGGTTGTGGCTTATGGAACCACATGGGTTGCATGGACTAGGTTCGAATGTGGTTTGATTATGAATAAGTGGAGCGAGTTGGGCCCTTCCTTGCATCAACATCTCTATCTTTCTGTTAAGGCCTTGATCTGACTGTCCAGTAGGGTGTTTTGATCTACTTGATAAATTCCTTCTGGTTGCAAGTTCCTCTTTTTCACATGTCTATCAGCCGAACACCACCGGTTGTGTTGGTAACTAGGTTCTTTATGATTACTTATATGTCTTTAGGGGCAGTGTAGAATACCCCCTCTAGAGGTTGCATTGATTACAACTCTGTTGGCATAGGAGACATTGTTGTAGAAGAGCTACACGAGATAAGGTGTCTGCTACTCATGATGTAGGCACTTTTGAAGAAGATTCTAAAAACAATCTCATGCCTTGTACAAGTACTTGTTCTCATACCGTGTGAAGCTGATGATCTCCACTGTGGTCTTGTATTTCATGGACTATGGGAAGTACTACGTATGGTAGAGACGTTGTAGTTGATCCCAGGATGGGATGGATCTTTCCAATAAGGAGTTGAGCTAGTCACTTACCTTGTCAATGATGGAAAAGGAAAACAATTGTAATATGATGGAACCCTATGAGATGCCATTCATCTTGATGGTGTTTGTTGGTATAAGGAACTTTCTAATGTGGATCCTCTGAGGTTGTTCCCCCAACTAAAGTAAATTTTTATCATGTTGATGAGTGCAGACTTCAACTAGAAGTTTTAAACACCATCCATTGTTGGGAAGGATATACTGCTCCTTAGGCCCTCATTAGTGAAGGGGGGCATATAATCCAACGATGTTCTCCCCCCTTGCATTGTCATTTTATTCTCGCCTTTTGTCTTAACTTGCTAGCTGCTCATTCTATTTTAGGTCCAAACTGCCAGTGAGAAGCTTAGGGATGAGTTAGCCTAAACTATATGGATTAAGGTAAGGGAAATTTAGAGAAATACATTTTTTTAGGATTATCTTTAAAAGAAAAACATAATATAAATATCTAAAAAGAAAATTTCATATATGTACATGTCTCAAGCAATTAGAAATGAAACTTTAAAGATTACTAGAAAATTGTCCCTGACAACAGTGCCAAAAAAATTTTGCGTGTAAAAAATGTGAGTATAAAACTCTTTGCCCAATTTGACCCTAGGACATTTATACCCATCGATTTAGAAAGAGGGAATTTTAGGTCCTCAATATTGATCCCACAAAGATTATACTAACAATCTATGTATAAAATTTGAATTCTAACTTCGAGCCGACCAAGAGAAGGGTTATTTTGTGAAAGTAGTAAAAATAAAGAGATAGAAATAAGATTTTTATTAGTGATGAAGAAAATAATATGGTGCAAGTTATGGGGAATCATAGGGCTTTTGATTCGCTATGACTTTACTTGTTTTTGCGCCTGATCCCCCCCTTTTGTTCAATTGTTAACCATCTACGCTAATTCTACTACTCCTTCTTGATCAGATAGTAGTAGTAATCTTCCTTCTAAATACTACCCTTCTTGATTAAGCAAGATAGAAAAATAAAAGAGGTATAAAAATTAAGAGGGTGTTAGCTATATGTCAATCAAATTAACCGATTAGAAACTTAGGTTCTTGATTGATCCTCTAAGATCCTTAAGTTCAGTTATCATATAGTTTTTCCAATTGGGAGTAGTACAATCACCTAACCCGCAACCAACTAACATATTAATAGAATTAGTTAGTTCCTATTAATAGATTAAGCATAATATAATAATACAATTGTAATAACAAAAACCTTATCTAAAAAAAGGGGAAACAAGGGTTCAACACATCATAAGGTTTTCGAAA
Organism: Canavalia gladiata; assembly: GCA_037954105.1. Taxonomy (NCBI): domain Eukaryota; kingdom Viridiplantae; phylum Streptophyta; class Magnoliopsida; order Fabales; family Fabaceae; genus Canavalia; species Canavalia gladiata. The sequence goes on from CM075665.1 coordinate 36,987,094, forward strand.
GCCTCAAAGGGGGAATTAGTTATTCATGAATGAAAATAGCACATAAATATACATAATAAAAGTAAGTAAAGAAAATAAAAAATTGGTGTTGCCAACAAAGCTAGCAACTACTCTAAAATTGAACTGTATAAGCGATACTCCCATCAAGATCCTATGGGAGGATGCTGGAGGAAGAACCAAGAATGAAGAAGCTAGAAATGAGAGATAGAGAAAAGGTAGGGTTGTTCCAAAGGGAGAGATACGTAGCCCAAGGGTGAGAGGTGGTTTCCCTAGTGGGAGAGGTGCTGTGTGTCTCTAGTTGGAAAGGTGATGTGTTTGTTTAGTGTGGCAGAACCTCCCTTTTATAGACATAAATTTAGGTTTTATAGCGTCATTATTCTAGGTCTTTTGCAGCACCATAGAATTGGCTGGGATGCCTTCTGCGTCATTAGGATTGACGTGGCATGTTTGTTGGCGCATAAAAAATTGGAACAACGGTGCTGCATCATGTTGACATGGTTGTGTAGCCTCGTGTTGGTATAGTTATACTCAGGTTTGCACGACTGTATTGGTCCATTGAAGGGGGAATTTATGTCCTTTTCTGCTCTTTTCTCATTTTATGCCTTTTTTGTCCTCTTTTTGGCAAAAAATCTACCTATTTTTAGATTCTCTGCTTGCTTGATCGTTCTTGCAAAAATAGGGGATATTAGGTGTAATTATACATGAATTATGCAAAACCATGTAGTAATTATGCCTAAAATCCTACATATTAAATGACAAAATGAAAATTTATCAGGAACTTAGAGTGCAATTCTACATTTAATCACACTCTTAAGTTCCACTTGGAAAGTAGTTGCCTTAACATCTCTTTAAGTCAAAACCATTTTCAATCTTGCGATGTTTCCCTCATTTCTTATAATTCAAGTTTGAGTTCCTCTTTCCTTCTTTCCATTTTACAAATGAAAATGGTTTTGTTGTTGATTTTGGAGAGTCATTGGTTGTTCTGCTCCTCTTACTGTGTTTAGTATGCATTGACACAACATTTTTAAGGTTAGTTTATCAATTTCTTTTGCAATATTTATGTTGTTTGCTTCAATACGATTATTTGATTTGAGATTGATATTGTTGTTTCTAGTTTCTCTTTCTTTTCTTAATAGCAAGAACAAAATTTTATAACTAGTTATAGGTTATATTTGATGTTGTTTTATCTTATAGTATGATTGACTTATTTTATTTTTAATTATTATATAGTTTGTTAATGGAGAATAGAGCTCACTAGGGCGTGACCTTGGTTCAGATGCAAGATGCTAATTAACTAATAAATTTAAATGTCTTAAATACATATTGGGTTACTTATTATTAGGGAGTGAAACTCAATAAGGTGTGACCTTGCTTAAGATAGGTGTTAGAATTGTTTGTTGGTAATTTAGTTAATTTTAAATATTATTGTACGTTGCTAGTTGTCAAATTATATAGATAAAATTTTAGAAATATCCATAATGCAAGGGAGATTCAGCCAATTTTTTCCAGATTTGTGCAATACTATAGTTGTTTTAAATTATATTATATACAGACTTGGTATTCTTTTCCTAAATTTAATTTTTGAGTCTAACCTTAGTTTTCCATGAAAGATTCAATAAATTGAATACAACTACCATTTTATTGAATCCTAAATTTTCCAAATTGGAAAATTTAAGAATAATTTTTTTCTTTAATTAGTTAGAAATTACTTCTTAAATCTTGTCAATTATTCTTGATGCAATTTCGGTTAAGTACATTTCACATTATCTATGGATGCATGGTTGATTATTGTTCATTTGACATCAAACTCGAGTTGTATGCTTGGAGACTCATGTAAAATGTTGTTGAAATTTGATCAAGAATAACCTACAAGATTTAAGAAGACATTGTTAACTAATGAGGGCCCTGCCTTATTGTGAGGAAATATTATAATCAACAAATATTTTGAAGATGTGATGGTTTGATTTACTTGAATATAATTTTGAGAAGCATCGATTAAAGTTGGACTCAAGCAAATTGTTTGTCTCAAGAATATAAGGATAAGGTGAAGGAATTGATTAGAGTTGTTGTTCAAAATTTAAATGATGAAGGGTTGATTTTTAGTTTGTGTTGGCAGTGTTTGAATATGATACAATTAATAAATTAGAAGAACATTTAGTGAGACATAAGGTGAGAGCAGTTATGACCATTGATAGTCTTATTTCAACAACGTTGAAACATTAAGTGAAGATGAGGTCAGTATTGTTTAAGAAATTCCAATGGTGATTGAGGAAGATCTTAAGTGTAACATCCTAAAAATGAATGTCGATTTTACCCTTAAGTTGTTCATTCGGTTCCATTATTAATTGGTTATCTCATTATGCAAAATCTTTGGAAAATACTTATTAGAAAAATACAATATTTATTTTTAAAACATTCATTGAATATAAATTGTGAGCCTTGTCGATATAGTGTTCGTAGCGGAAAATAAATTACTAGGAGTTCTCGCATGCATATAGGTTATTATTATCATCACAAATTACTTCTTTTTGTTTTTAATAATCTCTGATCAACAATCACACAATCTAAGCAAACTCATACATGCATATACAAATTTCATATAATTATTACAATCCTTATACATACACATAATCAATCTTAGGCTCCAAGGCCTTCACACCTACTTACTTTCATATCAACATGTAAATGCCATGATTATATACATAATTACTTCATATCCTAATGCATTCACTATTTTACAAATACATACTAATAAATAGGATTCCTTGCATCCAACTATTTAAAAAATGTACATTTTGGGTATGACATCTTCTTATTATTATTCTTTTGTAAATAAAGGAGGGACCAGAAAACCCCCTAGGCCTAGTGATGGAAACGCTCCAGCCACATACTCTAATCCAAAGACATGGAGACCAGATGTGGGAAGAACTATGATAGTAAGATGGAGTCTATGGGTCTGTCTCTTTCTCTAAGGAAGAGGAATACTTAATTGTGGTAGTCCTTTTCCTTTTATAGCTAGGAGGAGGCGAGAAGATCCCATTTGGATGAAAATCCTCCAAAGGGATTGTGAAGCTTGTTGTTATGGAGTTTGGACTCATAACTTCAAAAATAAAGAGGTGTCCTAAAGAAAAGTAAATTCTCACACTATCCTAGGTTGTAATTAACAACCCATGGAGGTTTGCTGTCTAGTCTACATTATTGATGTCCATGTAGACCACCGTCGTCACGAAGGACATGTTGTTGGTCTAGGAAGGAAGTTGTTCAGAGAAGGAGTGAGAAACTAAGTTTCTTAGTAGTATTCTACTTTATTTCTAGTGTCATAACTTTCATCCCAACAAGTTCTATATATTATAAAAACCATGACATGCATACAAGGTTGCCTTTAATCTTGCAAAAACTCCTGCTGAGGTGTGCTATTTTTATACAGAAAACAACCATTATTACATAAAAATGTAACTTCCTTAAACATCATAAATATTTGGGATCACATTTCAGATATTATTTGACTAGCATTTTCTCTATGTCTTACATAATGTTTCATTTAGTTTCCATTCCACACCTTCGAGGAATTTTATTTTCTATTCGACACCTTCGAATAATTTTTGAGGCATAGACACATATTATAAATAATCTTTTTGCTAGCTTTACTACTCTACCTTCTATTCTTAAGGATATGAGTTCATTCCTAGATGCTCGTCATCATCTCATAATAAGTGAAGAACCTTTTTATCTTTATAATAGAAGGATTTATAGATAACCCTTTTTTCTTATAGGAGAACCTTTTTGTCTTCTCTTTAGTAGGACTTTGTTACCCTCTGGATGTGCACAAGGCACATAAGAGTAGATTAACTTTTCACATAAATCTTTGCTTTAGTGATCCCTTAAGCCATTTAGGTTCATTTTAAAGGCTTTTAGATAATCATGCATGCTCAATCAATATCCAACCAATATGCCATGCACATGTAGGTCTCAATTTTCTATCACATCATCTTTCATACATGATCATTATACATAGCATCATTCTTTAAACATTTAGGAGCATTCATCATTCTACTCACATTATACTTATTGCATTCATAAAGCAACATAAGTTAGCTTATCATTAAATCTTGGGTAACATAATCACATACACATATACATGTCCAACTTGTTTAATTCATAACATTTAATGATGAACTTCTCATGGAATCTTATTCCACTCATCCTTCTAAGTTATCCCTCAGCCTTTTCTTTCCTTAAAGGTAAGTTTGTTTCACATGATTTTTATAAAACTTAGAAGTTTTTCTTTAGGTGGTCGAATGGCACCTCTTGATTTTTATTCTTTGTGCACTTCAATTTACATATCTTATACATAACCTAATCATACTATGTTTAAAGGTTATGTGTTAGCAAACTTTTAAATTACTTATATGAATTTGCTCAACCATGGTCGAATGGTGCTCATGACATTTGCTAAGTGTCTTTTAAACTTTAATTTATTTCTTTTACATGGTGAGCATCCTTATTACACCTTGATCAATGTTTTAAAATCATCTCCCTGTAATTTAATCCAAGATGGCTGAATGCATGAACAAGGTTTCTAAGGCCTTCTAGTTCTCTTTTCTTTATTTTAGAAGATGATTTCTACTAATTAATGTTTAGGTCATTAATTACTACCTAACTTAGAAATATTTATAAGTTCTCCATCATACTTAGAGGTCATGGCCGAATGGTTTATAGCACTTTTCAACCCCATGGCTCCTTCCTAATTAATCAATTTATGCATGTCTAGGTTTAGACTTAAGTCATAGTGAAAATTTTAACTTCCTTTCACTAACTTAGCTATCATGGCTGAATGGACTTCCTCCCTTTCTAAAACTTCCTTACACTTTTAAACCTTTATATTTATATGCCAATGATGCTTAATTTACCTTAGTTGATAATTTAAACTCCTTATCTAATTAACCCTAAGGTGGCCGAATGTCATTATTAAAGTCTAAGGCATCATCATACTCCATCTTTATTTGACTTAAATTAGTGAATCCTTCTACTTAAGGTTTGGGCCATAATATTTACCAAGTTTAGTTAATTTTAAGGTTTCTCTTCTATTCCTAAAGGTCATGGCCGAATGAAAATCTTCCTCTTTACAATTCCATGGTTCATTTTTAATTACCAACTTATGCATCCTTAAATCTAGATTAAGTTTTTAGTTATGGATTTCACTTGATTTCATCAATTTTGGCTACTATGAACCTAGCCACTTCTAAACCTATCTTACATATTTAAATCTTTCTATTTACCTAATGAGGATTCATAATGCACCATTAATCAAGTTTTAAATTCATTTTCCTTTAATTAATCTAAGGTGGCCAAATGCGCACCTAATGGTTTTAAGACATTTTAGCTCAATTTTTCTTCTCTTAAAAGTTGGTTCACATCATTTAGGACTTAATCATATAGTTTTTATCATCTTTATAAATTTTAAGAAATTATATTCCTAACTTGTCTCATGTGGCCGAATGATCACTTTGAGCTTCCAATGTTACCTTTTCAAAATTCCTCCTCAAACAACCTTGGTTCCATGATTTTGTGCACTTGTATCACCTTAATAACTTGATCCATAAAAAGCTTTCTCCTTAGCTTAGGTCATGGTCAAAGAGAGTCATTATTATCTTATGAAGCTTGTTCCACTTTTGGTCCCAAAATTTCAACTTTTTCTTAGTAATTTTTAGTCTTATGCCCAAAGCTAGCTTATGGAACTTATGATTTAATCTTTCCTATAATTTTAAATATTTTAGTCCATGGGTTTAGATCTGGACATTTTACACAAGTCCACCATAGTAAGAAAATCAACAACTTTCAAGCTTTAAGCATAAAAATATTCAAGATAGAATTTTCCAAGACAAATAAGTGTAGATCAACTAGATATACTCCAAGATCCATCCATATCATATCATGTAGACTTCAAAAAATTTACTCATGACCCCTCAAAACTTCCCAAAGCATCAATATAAATTTTTAAAGAATCTTAACGGATTAAATTGCTTCTAAGGTGGCTAGAAGCACTTTAACTTTCAAAAATCACTAAAAATGGGTGATGTTCATTTTCAACCGTTCAAAGGTATCCTTGAGACCTCAGGAGTTCAAACAATAGGAGATATATGGATCTTGGAGAAAGGATCCACAAAATGAAGAAAACCAACCATAAAATTAAGATTTAGAGCTTAAAAGACAAAGTAGAAAATCCTACTTGATGGAGACTTGTTGTGGGATTTTAATGGGGCTGTGGTGGCTGAACTTGATCCCTTCTTGGTGGTCAACAAATAGCTTTTAATGATGGTGGTGGGGCTTGGTGTTTAGAGGTTGATTTTAACTTAAATCTCAAAGATGGAAACTTAAGCTTAAGGTGAAAGGTTAGGGTTTTTGGATTAGGTTTAACTTGGAGATAATTTAGAGATATTTTCTAAGCGTTTAGGGAGCGAAATATGAAACAAATGAATCTTCCCAAGGTGCTAAGTGAATTTGGTCAAGCAAGGACAACTTAAGAATAATTTCTCCCTTAAGGGAATTTCGGTAATTTTGCATGAAATTTCCATTTTCCAGAATAATTCAAAATGTAAGGAATTATCCTTTTAGAATTATATTAGTGTTAATTAGGCCGAGTTTATCACTAATCAAGTTTAACTTGCCCTAAGCAATGTTAATTACAATTAATCAAGGTTAGTTAACCTTAACCATGGTTAAAGAAATCTTTGCATTTATTACTTTTGTTGTTTGATCATTTACTTTGTGTTGACTTATATTGTGACTCATCACCACATTTTTCATATGGAATTTCCGTGCAAACCATGTGGGATCCACTTTTGGCTTTTTCCTCACTTTCTTGTCCTTTAAGAGAATTTTTGTAATTTTTCTCAGCATTACCAGAGAAATTCCAAAATTGTTTCTTTGACATTTATAATACTTATTGGTTCATTCACAAGTCAATCTAATGTTATTTGATATTTTTCTTGGAACAGATTATCCTTTTGCAGAAAGCAAAGCTTTTTAGGGACATTTTAGGTGTTTTTGAAGTTTTCTACAGGCTTTTTTGTCCCTTTATTTTATTTCTAAGATTTTCTCATGAATTTTTTTATCATTCCTAATGTTATTTAATCCCTTAGAATGTCTCTTAACTCTTGTTTTATATTTTTCCTACTCATTATTTGGGTTTCCCAAGTGGCATTTTCATTATTTGCACCAAATTTTCTAATTTCTCTGTCTTTTGTTCTTAATCCTACTTAATTTCTTTCTAAAGATTGTTTATAGACTAAAGAGTTTACTATGAGACTTTGTGGATGTTACATTAGGGATTATTTTGAGATGTTCGAGAGGTTAAAAGATGATGCAAATAGACTGTTGTATGATGGATGCGCTAAATTCTTGTGATAAGTTACGATGTTGAAACAATATAACTTAAAATATTTGAATAAAGTGATAAGAGTTTTACTGATTTATTGATTTTTTAAGTGAGATGCTATTTGAGGATAATATTCTTGTAAGGAGAAAATATAATGTAGAGAAAATTATATGCTCAATTAGATTAAGCCATAAAAAGATACATGCATATCCTCTTGATTGCTGTTATTTTGAAATAAATATGTATCATGGAATTGTAATCCACTCCAACCAAGGTGGTATGAAATTTTTCAATAATACCGAGATTTATGTGTATGTATTGTAGTCTAAAAAATGCAAAAAGGTTTTGACATGGCATGCTGATGAAAGAATTAAAGATGAAAATTTAAGGCATCCAATTGATTCTCCCCAATGGAAATAAATAGATGCTAGACTTAAAGTGTTTATAGGAGAAATAAGAAACCTACATCTTACACTAGCGATGGTTCGAATGAATCCCCATCATCTTTAGATTAGTACTCATAGTACCTAGCCAATAACTTTGATGATTTACGACTTGCCTCTGTAGCTATGTATGAAGTGAAAATATTTGATGCTTTTTATGTTGATCTCGAGACCAAAACAATTGAAAAATGATAATGATGTGTACATAAAGCCTTTAATTGAAGATTTGAAGTTATGGCAAGGAACTGATGTGGAGGTATATGATGGACATAATGAAAATTTCATGTTAAAGGCTATGTTGTATGGCATAATAAATGATTTTATAGTGTAACATCCAAAAATTTCCATGATAAACTTTATAACACATGAATTAATATTTTCAAGAGGGAAAATAAAAATAAAAATTGAAATTTAGAGAGATTAGAAATTTTTTTAAGAAATGACAAAAATACTTCTAAGCTGAGATATAGCAGATAAAGCATAGGCAGTCAGAACAAAAGTGTAGTAAATCTCTAAGAAACTTAAAAATCATTGATAATTACTAAAATATCACTAGAGAAAACTAGTAATAAATAAAAGATAGAAACTTTGCAGAAAACAGAGAGCACATACAAAGAGCCCTAGTTTCCTATAAGAGCTTAACTGCCCTAAAAACGAAGTAAATGATAAAAAAAAATTAACTAGGAAGAAATATAAACTTTAGAAATTAGGTTTAGAAACTTTTCAAGAAAATTCTTGAAAAACGACTAAAATACCCGTATTAGCTTAGGCAGGGCAAAAATTGCTTGCAGAAGCCCATAACCCGTGCTTATCTTTGAGCATGAGTTTCAAGAGAGAATAATGAGTAGATAGGCATGCAATTTAAAGAGGGATAGGTCATTTATGCATTAAATCACTAAAGGACAAAAGTTTTAATAAGGAGAAAGAAAGTAGCCATAGTTAAGTTAAATTAAACATAGTTAGGTTAAAGTTTAACTAAGGTTAATAAAATTAAACAATGATTAGACTAATTTAACCATGGTTGACCTTAGAAGATAAGGTTTCATGAGTTATAATTAATTTGAAAAAGGTAACATTTTAAGTGAAATGACATTTTACCTTTGGTTTAAAATTGTATCCCTAAGTAACCATAGTCGTCAAATTTTTATGAAGGAGAAAAGTCATCTCCATTGTTTCATACCACCAATTCAAACACTTATCCAACCTTTCAAAGGTCAAGCTTCCATCTTCAAACTTCCCAAAACTAAAATCTAACCAAGTTTAACTTTCCATCTTTGAAACTTAAGCTACAATCTAAACAAAGAAAAATAATCCTCCTCCCCTCTTCAACAATTTTCATTTTGGGACCACCAAGGAGGTGTGGAATCATCGAAAAACCCATCAAACACCTTTATTAGGCTTTAATAAGTAAGATGTTATACCTTTAAATTTTACTAAATACTTTTGTTAAGTTTTCCTACCTAATCTTCTTCATCTTTGTGAATCTTTTCTCTAAACTCCAAGATCCAACTTCCTTGTCAATGGCTATAATTTTAACACACATGAGCATGATGAACAAAGTATAATGCAAAATAGTAAGGTTACTCTTCTAACTAAGTCATTGCATATGTCAAGTGCCAATGATAAAAACCTCATTTATGCAAACATGTTCTACTTTGGAGTTATTGAACATATATGGGAGTTGGATACACAAAATTTCATGTTCCTACTTTTGGTTTTAAATGGATTGACAACAAAAATGGTATTCAAATTGATGAGTTAGGATTCACAAAGGTTGATCTAAACATGAAGTGATACAAAAATGAATCGTTTATCTTGATATCATAGATTCACCAAGTATTTTACATCCATTATCCTGTAGATAATGCATGGTCAAATCGTCTTTCTGCCGATAAAACATATGATAATACAAATGCTAAGAATATATCATAAGACATTAATGTTGAAGAAAAACCTTTTTTTAGGTTTCCAACAATCATCAAATGTTAATGAACTCGGGATGATGATGGATTATATGCAAAACATCATCATGTAAAGGGTATTTGGATAAATCCATTGTTTCACACAATACAGATCCTTTAAAGGAGGTCAAACAAACTAAAAAGAAAACAATGTTATAAACAAGTAGGTTTTCTTTAAATATCATGATATGTTATTTACATTATAATTATTTATTATTGTTTACAAATAAACTATTTTTATGGTTTGCTATTTTATGATGTCATCAACTACTAGAAGAAAAAGATACAATAAGGAAGAGGGGCTCAAAATTGAAGGTAATTAATTGATTTTAAGATTATAATATTATTTTTACTTAAATTTTTGAATTTATTTGGAAAATACTGATAATTATTTATTTATATTTATTAAAATTCAAAGAGATAACTTGTGAATTCTAATTTAAATCTTAATACTTGTTCAAAATTGGATTATGTAGGAATGTTGTATTTATTTTATTTTCTAATTGCGTGTAATATAAATGATGTTTTATATATTTTATGTATTATAATAGATGTTTTTATGTAAATTTAATTAATTTTATTTATAATATAAATTAATATATTGCATTATCAGGTATTTTATAATTTGAAAAATCCTAATAAGATAAAAAAAATTATCAAGTTTTTTTAAAAATAAACAAAAATATACTCATTGGAAAGTGGTTACCAAACTGCTTTCAAAATGCATACATTATAAAACATTTCAAAAAATATTTAGAGAATGATTTATTAACCGCTCGTCAAGTTTCATTTATAAAGTGGTTCACAAACTACTTTCTATGTGAAACTTGGAAACAGTTAATAATACTTATTTGTAAGTAAGTGTATTACTTAACTTATTTGTAAGTGTATTACTTGAAAAGCAATTTGAACCATTTTTAGAGCATATTTGTAATTGCTTTCCAAACCTTTTTTAATGTGGTAAAATTTTAATTTATTTTTTAGTTTATATTATATATTTATAATTATTACTACTATTTATTTGAGTTCTCTTAAAAGGTTAGCAAAGTAAAAAGACATGATATTAGTTGTTATGACTATTATTTACTTATTTAGATAAAGTATCATTAAAATATATCTTTATATGAATAGTCCACAGGTTTTGTAAGAAACTCTTCTATCATAAATAATGGAACTTTGATACCACCTTCTCCTCTTTCTCCTAGAGCCTTACCTTTCAATGTGTAAATTTCTAGGGTTAATCCTCTAATAGATTATCAACTTAAGGATTTTGGTTATTTTGGATGTTTACACTCAATAGGATTTTGGATAAAAGTTCATGTTTATTCCATCAAGGAATGTATAGCACTTCATTGAGAAAATTATTATCATAGTTAGAGTTTTAGAAAGATGGAAATTATAGATCATTATGAATATAATGTAATTTCTAATACTAAACAAGGCACCATTAACTCTAGCTAAATGTAGAAAGGGACATGCTTAGTCATGATGAAGTTTTTGTGAAATGTTTTCATGTGTTGGTACTTATATATAAAATAAGTAGTTTATGGTAAAGGTTTGATAATTTTAATTAAAGTTACTTTGCATCCTTTTTATCATATATTAGGTATATTTATGCATGAACATTATCTGCTTAGGTGGTACGTTACAATTTATGTTTTCATTAACCTAAGATTTGGAGTTCTTGAAACAAAATCAAGGAAAATCTTTCCGTTTGACACAAAGGAAAATTCAATACCTCATCTAGGTAAGGTGGAGGTTTTTGGTTGGCAAACGTGAGTGAGAACACACTAAGCATGCATTCTCCTTACTTAGTTGGACTTATGCTATTCAATTTGATTGGCTGAATATTCCTCTGAAACTTGAATAATTGTTATGTGTTCTTGATGATACTATTGTGGTTGAAAATAATTGGTTGACACAGGAAATTGCGTGCTTCGTTGGATAATGATTAGTTGGATCTAAGATATTTGATTATTGATGCTTAAAATGTTGTATGATGGATTATGGGTTGCCATGACTGCTAGTTAGCTTTGAGAATTGTCTAAGATGACTATGCATTATGTTTGGATAAAGGAAGACATCATGATTTGAAAATAAAGTAATTTCAATAACGTTGTGTTTGGGTTCTTTTAAAGAGAAAATGTAATTTTTCTGAAAATTTAAAATTTTAAATAATTTATTTGGATAATATTTTATAAAACATTTAAAATTTTGGAAATTTTTAAAAAAATTTTAATAAGTAAAATGGAAAAATTAAAAATTCTGTCAAAATAGGTAGGATTTAAAATTCCACTTTTGAGTTGTTGACATTATTTTACGTTTTCTTTTTCACACTTGTTCCATTTGGCAACTCACATCGTATTGTTAAGCTCATTATTGCTATTAAGTTCAGTTTTCATTGATCTCCTTAACCTATCAATTTTCTCTTTCCTTACACGTTTTTTCTTTCCTTGATTTGTTTATTGTATTCTTCTAAATTTGTTTTCATTCGGTCTTAATCTTCTTTCATCTCTTGGAAATAATTTTAAGATAAAATGTTCATAATTTATTGTTAGATTTTCAATTTTTTTTTAATTTTCTTCTATCTATATATTAAATTTGTTTATAGAAAATTATGGAACATATAAATTATATCTTTTACTTATTTGTTAGAATGCTTATAAGATTTTTCATATTTATTATGGATCATAAACAAGTTCTGATATAAATTGTTTTTTTTATTTTTGTCCCCTTTTATAAATTAATGTCTCATAAGCCTTGCAAAATAAATTCTAATTTGAAAGAATTAATACTTTTTGATAAAATGTTGGATAGTTATGCTTAAGCCCATACTCAATCTCAGTTTTGAATATTTTTTTAAGCTTTAGAAATTGAAAACATAATAATTATTAATAAATTTAATATAAAGTTTTTGAATCTTTATTTAAACTCCTAAACTAGTTCTACAATAGTTTCGAAGATCATATTTACACCAACCAACTAGCCATAGTTCAGGTTTTATTTCACAAACATTCAAACCAAGAGGCTTTAATTTCCTTTCTAATTTCTCGTTTTCAATCATTCAATCACTTATAATGTCCCTTTTCTTAGCTTGGATTTACCACTCCCTCTATTTAGCCTTGTTGACCTTTGTGTGTTCAGGTTGACTAATAACAAATACACCAGCCATAGCCTTCACCAAATTGTCTACATTTCTCTTTTTATTTCCATTACTACTACTATAACCAAACGTAGCCAGTTCTTTGGCTTATTTCTCCTCAAGCTTAGCATAAAGTTGAGAAACATTTTCCTCCACTTCTTCTTCTTAGCTTTTTGCTGAGCCTTGCTACCTCCAGTTGCTGCCATTTTCATCTTAACTTCCTTTTTCTACATCTATGATGTTTGTTTCTTGAAAATACAAGTCACTGGGAAGAATATGCATTGAATAAATAAACTTAAGAAGTAATGCAAATATTAACATTCAAGTTAAGATATTGAAACATCAACCAATATAAATAGAAAAAATAATAAGATAATTAAGGTATGCCATTCTTAAAAGGCAGACCATCGTACAAAACAAATGTCTATATCAATAGTGACTAAAGAACTTTATTAAAATAAAATATGGCAATACTAGTACATCAAGTTCTAGTATCTTCCCAACTAATAAACCTTAACTTATATAACATTTGATTTAAGTTACATCATAACCTATATAATATTTTATTTAATTTACATCATAACCATTTCTAATGGAAAGTTCCTTCTCCTCAGCTTCTTAAGTATCCTCTATTGGACAATCTTAATATAAAAATTCAATGAGAACATTTTGCAATAATAACAAATCTTAAACAAATCATCATAGTTAGAAATAAAATAATGAGGCCGTTTTAATCCACAAAACAGTACCATTGTATTATTAAAGTTTACTTATCCAAATATCTAACTCATTAAAACATGACTCATATCACAAGGATGGTTCAATGTAAGTTAAGAAACCATTATAAAAAGAATTCCAATACTAGACAACTTATCATGAATTAACGACTCAGAGTAGATGATATCAGTTATTATATTGCTACATCCATTCTATGGTAGTTTAAACATCAAAGCCCAATTCAAAACCTATTTAGTCATAATATTAATTATAATACTTCTGATTTTCACAAACATAAATACTAGTTTTCATTAAGACTAAGTAAATATTTATATATGTATTCTTCTTTTGAGATGGTTGTACTTGTGAGGATTAACGTTCTATTTAATAACATATACATACGGTTTGTGACAATTTGATGTATTTGTATATTTAAAATACATATAATTATTTAATAACATATATGTATGTTTTGTGAGATTAGCATTGGCTGCTAATAATTTAATGAGCTACTTAAATTGAAGGTATTTAACCCAATCGATTAAATCAAGCATAATATATAGGTTTAAATTTCATTTTAACGTCTCTTTCACAAATTTATGCTTATTAAAATTAATTATTTGGTTGGCCTAACTCACTTGTACTTGGAGGATTCCATACACTCTAGTAAAACTTTCACATGTTGAGATAAATAGACTATTAGTTTCTTTAGTGATTTGTGTTGATGTAGATTCTAAAATTTTCTTCTAATTTGCAAACTAAGAAAGTAACAAGATAAGATACTTTTTTAATCTTTACATAATAATTTTATTTTGGCCTCGCCTAATTTCTTTTATTCAAATTGTCACATAGCAATAACATTCTTTTATTCAAACTCTATCAATTTAATTGTTTCTACATTGTTCCATAAGCTCTTATAAATCCATCAAATAGAAATGTGTGGTTGTTTCTTGTTGTTGTGTTTGATTTTATAAAGTAATTATGTTATTGTTAATAATTTAACATTATGTTTTGTGTTGTGAATAATTAAGAAATGAATTTTAGTATAGTTGATACTTCTATTACATCAAGTAAGTGTAAAAGAAATGAAAAGGAAAAGATAAAGATTGTGGAGCAAATAGTATTTGTTGTTGTTAGTGTGCTGACTATGATTTGAGAGTATTGGCTTGGTATCATAACAAATATTTTGTTAAGGAACCTGCTTAATATTGGGAATTGTAAAGGCATAATTTCCTTAATTGTCTATATAAAAGAGTATAAAAAGATTACATTGAACAATTAAGGGTTAGTAAAAATGCATTTTTTAAGCTTTGTAGAATTTTACAAGAGAATAGACAATGAGTAGGAATAAGAAATATCCCAACAGCTGGTGCTATAACAATGTTTCTACACATCTTACTTATAGTTTGAAGTATAGAGTAGTGCAATAAATAGACAATTCAATAATGTCCTACAATCTATAATGAAAATAAGCAAGGACTTTTTAAAGATTTATGACTATAATCTACTGGGTATAGAGGTAAACAAATGGAGATGGTTTGAGGTAAGTTTGTTAGTCATATAAGTAATTATGAAAAATTTGATGTGCTTACAACTTGTTTATCACTTTAATTTTTTTAGAATTGGATTGGAGCACTTAATGGAACACATTCTGATAATAGTTATTGTAAAAGATAGGCCTAGATATCCTAATACAAAGGGTGATATCTCTACAAATGTATTAGCAACTTATGGTGAAAATTTAAGGTTAATTTATGTATTGCTTGGGTGGGAAGGGTTAGCATGAGATTTTCGAATATTGTAAGATGCTTTATATTGTCTGGATTGTTTATCAATTCCAAATGGTAATTATTTATAAAATCATAAAACTTTAGTTGAAGAACAAAATGCAATTGTATGAATTTATTTTTTTCATTTTGAAAAATAATTGTTGGTAAATACTTTCTCGTTGATGCAAGATATACAAATGATCGTAGAATTTTAGCATCTTATCAAGGAACTAGATATCATTTGAATGAGTGGATTGGAAACACCCCTCAAAATTATAAGGAATTATTTAATCTTCATCATGCAAGTGTAAGGAATGTAATTAAACGAGCATTTGGGATATTGAAAAAGAGATAGAGTATATGAAGAAATCTTTCCTTTTTATATAAAAATATAAATAAGAATTATCAACGCTTTTCTTCATACTACATATTTCATAAGGAAGTTGTAGCAAAGTGATCCACTTTTAGAGATCCAAGACTTGGATTTTTTATTTGCTATTGATGAAAAATTAACTGATCAACCAAGGGACCATGTTGAAAGAAATATTATGAGTGAGGTAAAAATTATTTAAGCAATGAAAGGATGGATAATATTTCATGATAATTTAGCAATGAATATGTTTACTAATTATTAAGTTTGAAGAAATTTTACTTAAAGAGACTTGTTTTAGTTGAATATATAGTTGTTTGTTTTTGAAAATGAGCAGAGTCTAGACTCTTCTTGTGGACATGATCTATTTTTGTGATAGTATTGAACAATAATATTCATCATAATTCCTATTTTCTGTTATATTGATTGGGATCTAATGCTTATTCATTAATTTTCTTTTTATAATTATTTTACCATTTAAATAATATTATTTATATACATACTATTCCTTTTGTACGATGAAGTATTATATTACTTGTTGATTCAATGTAGATTTACAATGATTATTTTTGTTGAATCTAGTTAAATGGACTCATCCAAAGTTCAAAGCAAATGAGAAGGGAAAAGAAAGACAACAAAGACTAGTAATGAAGGCAAGAAAAATGATATATGAGGTTACTTCACATGGAATTTGGAGATGGAGTATGTACTAGCTGATGTGTTTGGAGATCAAAGAAATTTTGGTAGAAATGTAGATGGAGGTTGGAAAACACAAGATTTTTATGTTGTATCTCAAGTATTGTCTATAAGTTTCACCATGTTAGGGTGGAGATTGTTAAGAATCACATTAAACTTTAGCATAATTAGTATGAGATTATTTTTGACATTCTTAGTCAAAGTGATTTTGATCAAGATACCACAAAATACATGATTATTGTTGAAAATAAAAATGCATGGAATCATATACATAAGCAAGTCAGTTCGACATAAGAAGATTTCTAACTAGGATGACATAACAGACTTATGTGACAAGGATAGAGCAATTAGAAATGGAGCAGAGACCATATTGAATGCTAATGATATGATGAGTAAAGAAGTAGCCGAAGAGAAAACTTTTAGTCTAGATACAAGGTTAGAGGAACCAAGCTTTACTACAATGACAAAGGGAGCATAAACTAATATGTAGTCACAAATAAGAAAGATTGGAGAAAAAGAATAGATAAGATCCTCATTAAAAAGAATGGCGAATTCATTAAAAGAGTTTGTGAAAGTAAGTAAAAAGAAAAAAAATAGAAATCCAATATGATGATGAAACGATTCAAGAAACCATAAATGATATGTAAATAATACCTAATTTAGACGAAGAACACGCTAAAAAAATTAATTGATTGATAGAAAATTCACAAAAGTTATCAATTTTAAAATCTTTCTTAACAAATTGGAAGAAGACTTATATGTTGGTTATTATATTTAAATTGTTATGAGACTTTTTATCAGGTATCACATGTTTTTTATTATCTAAATTTTTAAAATATCATCTTTACTATTTTATCAATTATAAAAATTTTCTATTTTAAATTGATATTGTTATGTTAAAATTTTTAATTTTTTTCTTAGATTGCTTCTATAATGATGATTTTGGTGAATTTTTTTTTGCTGGATGAATAAAGCAATGTACTATTTATGTCAATTTAGATTTATGTTAATTTGAATACAATTTTAAATGAATGTAATTTTGTATTTTAGAATATTTATTAATTTATAATCAAAGGATATATACATTGGTTAATAGCATAATACAATTTACATAAATGCTTTGATGAATGATAAAAATATTATAACTTGTAGATAATAAAAGTATTTTTCATTTAAATATTTATATTTTACTTGTTGAAATAATTTGAATATAATAATTGTTAATAAATAATAAATAAGAATATTAATGCAATTAAAATTTATTTATATCATCATAAATATTAATATTGATAAAATATTTTTATTTATTAATATTATTTCAATTAAGTTAAATTAATTTATAAAAAAAATCTTAAATTAACCTAAAAACATAACATTGATGACATTAAGTTTTTCATATACACATGAAACACATATACACATGAAATATTGATTCAAAATTATTTATTCTATGAAACTCTTTCGTTGCTAATAAAATATTCATCCCATGATTATATACATTAGTCATATACCAAAAATGCACAATGATTATTCTTAAAAATTCTTGCTCTAACATTTATCAAAATAAAAAAAATATTAAAATAGTTAGAAATTTATACATTAATTAATGTAATTATTAATAAAATGATTTTAATATTTTTTATTTCTTAATATTATTTTATATTTTCAATAAATATTTAAACATAAAATTGTATATGATAAAAATTAAATCACTTAATTCAAACAAAAATTTAAAATACAAAATTTAAAATTTTAAAAATATAAAATTTTCTATCCAAACAAAAAATTTAAAATATAAAAAATTTAAATTTTTTCATTCAAACAAAATATTTAAAAATAGAATTGAAAATATTTAAATTTTTTAAAATGTCAAAACCATTCATCTAAACACAAGTTAAAATTTTTCTTTAAAAACTTTTCTAAAATGCTTGGCAACATATATTTATCTTATGTTGCAAATAACTTAATCGATCCTATTTTTCTTTACTATATTATGTGTGTTTTAGGAATATTTGACTAAGTTTCCAAAATGTACTTCCCTCTAATTCTATCAAGACGTATACTAGAATTCTTAAAACCTTCTCAAACCTTTATATTTTCAAAATTTTTTAGGTTTGCACAAAATTTTAATTTAAATGAGAAGCAATTTAAATTAATACATGATTTTGAATTTTTTTTATGAGTAAATCTCTTTAAAAATGGGTTTAATTTCATTTTGTTTTTAAAGAATATTTCCCAAAATTATTTAAAAAATACATTTATTAAAAGAAAATAGATATGATTGAAAAAACAAGTTTGTTCTAAAAAGAGACATTTTAAGGGGTTTATGAACCTTTGATAAGGAAGTTCTAATGATTCCTAATATGTTTGTTGTTTGAGTATATGTTACAAAGAAGGTTTTGCTGGATTTCCTGCAAGAATCACGAGAAGGAAGATTTTTGTTGTAACTTGAGACCAACAAGGGATAAGTAAAGGTAGGAGCACACCTCCTTAGTCAATTTTTACTTATATTTGGTCAATTTTACCATTGGTTATAAATGGAAGCCTTAAGGGGCCGCTAAACTCTATATTTTTCTATAAATAAATCCTTAGCCATTAATTTCAATGTTCAACTTTTCATTCTTAAATTTTAGGATTTGATATTTTTCTTATTTACTTGTGAAGTGTCGTAGGCATGTGAAATTTTGAGTTTTCTTGCTGTTGGATTCTATCGACAACTATATTCCTTGTAAAAAAAAATTCCTTGTCTTAATAGGTTTGATTGTTCTTAAAACTTTTTTTTAATTCAGTATTCTTTCGTCATGGATTTTGGTTTTCATATTAATCATAACCATGGATAATTAAACATTGGAAAAAAAATAAATAACACTCAAACGAGTAGAAACAAATTAGATTTCATTTTTTTTATGCAATTAAAATAACTTTTATAGAATTTTTAAATAAGTAACCGTTAATGCTACGTAAATATTTACATGCACAGAATAAATAAATAATATCAGAATATCAAATTTTTAATGTGAAAAATTTTTCAAATGTAGAAAAAATTCATAAGATCTAATCTAATAAAATTTCTTACTAATAAAAATTAATGATTACATCACAAGTCTTCTTGGAACCACCATATATTAACAAAAAAATTAAATTTCACCAATAAGGTAAATATTAACACAATAAATTTATCAATGAATAGATAGGTCAAACAACAAAAAAAGAAAAATACGGAGATATTAATATCAAAATAAAACTAATAGTATAAGAATTATCACGGTCAAATTTAAAATAAATGAAACATATCTACATTTCCAAACATCTAACACTAAATGCTTACTTCTTCTTCTTTTTCTCCTATTTATATTGTTATCGTTGCCTTTTTCCTTTTCAAATTTTCTTTTATTTTTATTTTTGCTTGTTCATGCACTTTTTTTATTTAAAAAAGTCAACGTAGACCCATATTCTTTGATAATCTATGTAACACTAAATTTATAGATTAATATTTTGAAAAATTTAAAACGAATTAACAATATTTTTATTTTAAATGTCTTTAACATGTGTTTACAATAATATGTATTCATTTTCTTTGTGTTTTTAGATTTGAATTTAAATTCATATTCAAGAAGATTATGATGAAATTAATTAGTTATAAATTAATATAATAAAAATAAGATTTAATTAATATTTTTTATAAAATATAGATATAAATTTATGTTTAATATTAATAAAGATAAGACCTAATTAATATTTTTTATAAAATATAAATATAAATTTATGTTTAATATTAATCAATTAAGATTGTTGGATGTTTGTTAAAAATTAATTTAATTAAGATAAAATTTGATTAATAAATCAAATGAACAATTGGTTTAACAGGTAAAATGGGTTAAGGTTTAACTTGATCTAAATGGTGGAGTTTAGAGTTTAACCAGCTTCACATAAATTCTAAGTTTAATCGTTAAGGTAAACAAAAAATTTAAAGTTTGATTTAATTTGGACGAATTTTAAATTAACAAATGAGTTGAAACCTTAAATTTTGTATAGATTACTTAAATGATCATGGAGGATAAAGATTCAAAAGAAAATTGTTAATATTGCATAATCATTAATTATTAATAAAATTATAAATAATGATTAATAATTAAAGTACACAATACTAATAATTAGGATTAGATTAAAAATAACGTGAAATATTAGGAAAGAAGAGAATCGTAATGCTTTAATCTTCATAATTTAGTTTCCTTTTAGTTTCTTCTATTAAATTATTCATTCCCGTATCCCTAAATAATATTTGTGATAAAAAATACGTCTTTATTATTTGAGACAATACATATTTATTTTCCTAAGTGTCCTAACCTTTTTTCACATGAGAACATTATGATTTACTTTCTCCTTATGTCTATTGATCTTTTCTATACTTTAAAACATTTTAACCAATTTAATATTATTTCCTCAATAGATATCATACCGATATCTCCTTTTATATAATAATTTTATATCTTGTTATTTTTATGTATATCTCATCCTAACATTGTAGATTTTCATATAGAAAAAATATGTCTTATTATACCTTAAAATATTAATTTCTTATTTATTGAGTAAAAATAATGTTTTAAAATTATGAAAAATTATTAATGATACAGTAAATGTCTAATTTTTTATTTAAAAAAATTCAAATCTCACACTTTTCTATAATATCAATAAAATATCATCATTTTAATATAAATTATCAATAAAATAGCACACGTATTCAACAAAATTTTATGGTTATAATTAGTTAAATATATTTCTTAATCATAATCTTTCTTCTCGATCACTTATATTGTTGAATGGAAGTAATGAGTCAAGTAAAACCATTCATGTTCTCATAAAGTTAACTCTTCAACAAATATTTTTCAATACAAGATTTAAATTTATGAAAAAAATTGATCATATATCTACTTAAATTAATTCTTGTTTATTTATCTTAAATTTATTTAATAAGTTAAAATTAATTTCTCCTTTTAAAATAGTCAAACTTTTAATTATCACAATTAGTAAATGAATCTCAATTAATCTCTAATTATGAACTAGAATAATCTATTCACTTCGTCTATACTCATTGGCTAAGGTGTCACGGCCTTTAGAAGGAGAGGCAGAGAGTAGATTTTACATTCAAAAACCCAAAACCCTAAAAAGCAAAAGAAAACCCGCAAAATTCTTAGTGAGCCATGGACTTGCAACAGAGCGAGTTCGATCGCCTCTTGTTCTTCGAGCATGCTCGCAAGACTGCAGAAGCCGAATACGCCAAGAACCCTCACGATGCCGACGTTCGTATTTTTTTCTTCTCTTCTAAATTTTTCGTTTCCTTTCGAAGGATCGATTCGTGATTATTGTGTCAATTATTCTAATTATAAATTTTATTTTGTATTCATATAGATATGTCGTTATAATGGAAAATTTGGAAATTATTCCTTTTATTTTGTGCTCTCTGCAGAACTTAACTAGATGGGGAGGAGCTCTGTTAGAGTTGTCTCAGTTTCAGAGCTTTCCCGAATCGACTAAGATGACCCAAGGTACTGCCAATTTTCTATGGCCTAGGGTCATTTATTTGGTTTTTCTTTTTATGAAATGATTTCTGGGTTGTTTGTTCGAACTTGAAATTATCTAATTAGAGGAATTTTTATTTACTTTTTGGAATCACTGAAGGTGATGAGGAGTGGACCGTGTAATGATGTGGTGGTTATTCCTGAACTTTGATTTTGTATTTTCATTTGTTTTGTGGATTTGCAGAAGCTGTTTCGAAACTGGAGGAGGCACTTGGGGTGAATCCCAAGAAGCATGACACTCTTTGGTGCCTAGGAAATGCTCACACTTCACAAGCTTTTTTGATTCCGGACCAGGAGGAGGCTAAAGTTTATTTTGATAAGGCAGCTGAGTACTTTCAGCAAGCTGTTGATGAAGTACGCTTTTCGGTTTTGTGTCAACCACAGTCTTGGTTTTGTGTTGTGGCACATATGGTACTTGTAAATTTATTATGTAACTGTAGTTTTGTTTATGTAGGATCCTTCGAATGAACTTTACCGCAAATCGTTGGAAGTGGCTGCTAAGGTATGTTCAGTATTGTAATGATTTTTGTATCATATTATC
Organism: Canavalia gladiata; assembly: GCA_037954105.1. Lineage (NCBI taxonomy): Eukaryota > Viridiplantae > Streptophyta > Magnoliopsida > Fabales > Fabaceae > Canavalia > Canavalia gladiata. The sequence goes on from CM075665.1 coordinate 37,009,690, forward strand.
ATATTGTTTATTTGGCCCCTTATCATTTGTTTTGTGTTTGGAAGCTGCAATGTAATGTAGAACTGGCTCTTGCAACTTTTGTTCAGTTTTGTCTTCATAGGCTTTTTCATTTATTCTATGTCTTGGTTGAGAAAACTAAAATATTTGGATTTTCAATTTTTTTTTCCTGTACCTTGTCTTTTTATCTGAATGCTTTTATAACATTGAATGTAGAGCCCTGCAAATATTATGTGGTGATTTATAAAGTGATATCTGTATTTAGTATGAAAGTATAAGACTGCCTTGGCTTGTGGATTGGGAATACCACTGTTAGTCAGAACTGTATGAATCTTGATTATATTCATGCATTTTGATCCAATTCATAAAGCAGCCCTTATAGATCACAGTTCACACAGAATAACAGAATTGTTTTGTGACCAGAGAGTCACACCAAATCTTGCACAACTGGGTTAGGAATTCACCATTTCTTACAGAAATTTTAATATATCATGTTTTGACCAATTGCTATTCTGGGGTCGTGATGCCTAGAAGACGAAGTGACAGGAGCAGTAGTGGAGTGTTTCACTGTCATGGTGAATCACAGCCACTATTGCAGTCAATAGCATGCCATTTTGCTGTTGTTGTGGCTGCTATTTCACTCTGCCTGAGAAACCCCAAACTGCCCCTATTTTTCACTGTTCCCGCCCATTTTAGATTTTTTGTCGTTTCTGTCTCCCCCAAGATCAAATAGGGCTGGAAGAACTCACACCAGCCTCTCCCTTGTATCCTTGTTTCATCTATTTGTCTCTTCTGCATTCTGGCGCATCTTCAGGCCAAGGTCACCATTTCTTCATCTGTCACTTTTTTGGTTTTTGATAATTTAACGTGGGAGAGTTTTGCTTCTGAGCCTGCAATCTAGTCTAGGCAGCAGACAAGATGCTAGCTCTAGGAAAGGAAAGGGAGATGTACAAGATGAAGAGGAAAATGATGTGGAAACTTTAGAGGAGGAAGAACACTCTTTCAAACCTAGTTGTGAGGGGAGTGACAATGAAGAGACAGGATTATCTTGAAGATACTTATTTGAATTAGGGAATTACTTTAATTGAATATTATAGATATTGAAATTTTGAATGTTTAGTTGTGACAATAACATCTGAATTTTGATTACTTATTATGAAATATAAATTAATTTTGATATGTTTAGTTGTGATTACTTAACAGGATTAATTTTGATTACTTAAAGAAATATGAAAAATGATTGTATCTTATCCCTTTTTATGTCTCATTCATATAATTTTTTTTGTAGTGTCCATCCTTGTTGTCTGCTATCTTGCTATAGTTTTTTGAGGCTGATTGTCACATGCTGTTATTCAACATTGACAACTATGATTATGTTTACCCTGCTAGTCAACTGCTTTCTGTTTGTGTTGTTGCTATGGTCCAAATTTGTTTTATGTTTCACAAAGGAATTAGGCTATTCTTTGAAGCTGATCCGTTCCTTTTTCATATTTCTTTATATTTTTTATGCTTTGGTGTTTTTGGATGGTACTGTACCCTGCCCCCTTATGTTCTCTTTCTTGCTAGAATAATCTTTCAATTACCTATACTACTTTTTTCAGGCTCCTGAGCTGCATGTAGAAATCCATAAGCATGGATTTGGTCAGCAGCAGCAGTCAGCAGCGGCAGCTGGACCTTCCACTTCTTCGGGTACAAAGGTAATTCTTTGAAGTTTTTTTGTAGTCTGTCTTTACCTTACTATTATTTTGTATCAGATTTTTGTAGTTAATGCGTTTGTATGCTTTTCTCTCAACTTTATGTACCCAATGTATATATGTTAAGTAAATTTGTTAATCAATTGTTTCTTCACTGAGATTTAGTAATTGAAGTTCTAGTTTTCTTCCGAATATGCAATATTCTCTGATTGAGGACACAGTCAGGAAATGCTGTTTCATTGAAATAAAGGAATTTGTACTATGTTGACTGGAATGTATTGTGACTTCTCATTGAAAACCAATGGTTTTAAATGTTAATTTTTTTCTACAATAAATTCAATTTTCGTTGTGAAGAAGGAAGAACCAGGCTCCCAAGGTGTGTGGGACACATCATAGGATGCATAGGATGGGTTATAGGTTCCATACCAAATTTACTTTGTTTAGATTGTAATTCTCTACCTGGTTTTTATTAGTGGCTTTGAGAAAGATTGGATTTAAGTCTCGGTGAATTTTCCCTGTAAAGGGGGATGGATAGTACATAATTTTCTTTTAATAAAATAGCAAAAAAGAAAGAACTATTCTTTGGCCCAGTCTGTTCTCTTGATAAATGCTTGTCTGTTTTGGGTTGGATCTTGGACCTATAGTTATTTATGATATCTATATGATAGGTAAGCATGCCTTCATTTGTGCTACAAAAATCACATTGAAGGATTTGTGCTATAAAAATCACATTGAAGGAGATATGCTAATACGTAGGTAGTCTGATCTTGATAGTTAAGCTGTGTTCGTTTTTCACCTAATTATTTTGGTTATGCTTCAGACTCAAAAGAAAAAGAAGAGCAGTGATCTGAAATATGACGTATTTGGATGGATAATTCTGGCTGTTGGCATTGTTGCTTGGGTGGGATTTGCAAAATCAAACCTGCCACCACCTCCTCAACCACCTCCTCGATAAGTGAAAGTCATTTGATTTGATCTGATACTTCATTGATTATTGAGAATGATATTTGATTTGCGTCAGTGCCTTTATTTAGTTTTTGACCGTAATGTTTTTCATGGTGTAACCATTGACTTATCCATCATATGAAATTTTATCCTATTATGGGTTGAGCAGATAAATATGCGGGGCTTAGATCTTTCTAGTATTGCAAAACCAAAAGGATTATCGATCAAATATTCAATGAATAAGACTTTTTTCTTCAAACGTGTCGATTAAAACCTTCATTCATGGCTCAACTCTATAGAGCATTTCTTTGGAGGGCGGTTGCGAATATTGTACTGGGTTGCATGGATGCCTTGTAAGTAGTTTATATTCAGGCATATCACTGTTGATAGGATGAATTAATTTTAAGCGAGACCATAATTTTAAAGTTTCCTTTTTAGAATAAATAAGTTTTAATATTTTAATGTCTTTTTATGGGACAAATATTGCGATGAAAATTAAATTTCTTGATTTCAACAATTGGAGGCCTGTTTTGATTTTGTTGTGTTCCTACATCTTACGATTGCTACTATGCATGTTCGACTTTTAGCTTGAAATCTAAAAATCATGATGATTTGGAGGAAAGTTGCTAGAAATGAGATTGAGTTAAATACATTTAGTTTATGGAAATACTGTGTTTTTTAAACTTATGTGTCATTTGGTTTGCAAAATTTTTATTTACAAAAAGGGTTAACTTTTTATTTGTTTTTTTTTTAATTTTGTATAGAAAATAATGAAAGCAATTTTTTTTTACTGGTTTCGGTACAAAATTTTTAAAATAAAAAATAAAATAATAAGATGAAATTTTAAAAATAAAAAAAAATAGAAAATATTTTTGCAAACTTAGATTTTTGGTTTTAGAGTATTGTTTTTATTTTTATTTACAAAAATGTCATCTTATTTTTTTGTCTGTATTTTATTTTTATAGTTTTATATTGAAAATAATAAAAATAAAAAATGGTTATTTTTTATTTTTACTGATTTTTGTACCAAATATTGAAAATAAAAAATAAAATATGTTTTTAAATCTAACCGTGAATTTTTGTAAATTCTGTTTTCATTTTTACTTATCTCAATTCTTTTTATTAATTTAATAGATAATTGCTGACTTGATTAATGCATGTCCACTTTAATTCCATCGCTCGAACCAACACTATCTATATTAATAATCTCCAACTGTAACCAAAAAGTTGATATGGGGGGTAAATATGAAAATGATTTTTTAGGTGATTTATTGGTAAAGTTTATAAGTTATATTTTTTATATCGTAAAATATGAAGTTGGAATTCAGAATATAATATAAATTATTCTAATTCTATATTTTTTATCACAATGACTTTTAATTAAATTAGAAATTATTTAATAAGTTAATGGTTATAATTAAAAATAATTTTTGAAAAATTTATATAAAATATTTTGATTAAAAATAAGATGCTATATTACAAGGGTTGAATATTTAAGGTTTTTAAGTCAATTAAATTTTTTGCCCATATTAAAGTTTTTTAATACGAGAAGTTGAACATGTAAGGATAATTACTCTTCCTGTATTAACATGTCACAAGTTCAATGAAATTGAATTCTGAATGATACTGAGATTGACATGACAGTTTTTACTGGGCTGACATGACATTTCTTATGAAATTAGGATATTTTCAGCTGATAGTTGAAAATTAATTTGAGATGTAAAAGTTTTTGAAGGAAGTTTTATTTTTTTAATAATCATTGTTAGCATATTTAAATGTTAAAATCATCTATTACTTATGTCAGATTTTATTGGTTACAGATTGTTCATTTATGATGGCGGGTTAATAACTCAATTTGACACGAGTTAAGCAACTGAAGAACGAAAACATACAAATATCTCTAGTATGGCGGACCCAAAAACAGAAGCATACAAATAAAATAAGAAAGAAACCCAACAATTACTAGCTCATATTTATACCGGACAAGGAAATGGAGTGGATATAAACACGAAGAACAAACTAATTATACGAATTTTTTAAAGAAAATGCATGCCTTGCGTCCTCTTATTCCACTTCAGTCTACTAGATAGAAATTATGGCAGAAGAAGAGTGAACGCTATGGAATCTCTATAGTTCACACGGAAAACTGCATGAGCATGTAGTTATATCCAATTGTTACTATTTTATATATTTGTATTTCATATAATTAGAGTTTTATATTGTTTAAAGATATGGTGAATTATGTGTATATAAGATAAAATTCTTACTTTATTTATTAATTTTTAAAACTGTGTTAGACTTAAATCAAATTTCTAACATATTATGAAAGTCTATCCTAAATTTATTTGTAAATATTTCTGTAAACATCAAATTCGAGATGTCTAATTCTAAGTATAACTGATATATTAGAGTCTTATATTATAAAAAAATATGATCAATTAGGTGTATATAAACTGAAAGTAATTTTAATTTTATGAAGTACTTTTTAAGATTGACCTAGGGTTAAAATCAATTTTCTGTAATTGTTATTAATTAAAAATTATGTTGTTAAAAATTTGCAGCAAAAGTTGGTTCTAGCATTAGTTTTTCTGCTGGAAGAGTGCTGCTAAGATACTTTATTAAATCACCATTTAACGCACTCATTATTGATTTAAATTTTTTAATTGAATTTTAATATATTATCAGTGTAAAAAAATTATATTGTTAATCAAAAAAAATTATTATGGTTATGATTGTTAAAGATAAAATTATTAATTATTAATTATATATAACAATTAATAATTGGATGATAACTTAATATTTTCACTATCAGTATATCTTAATAGAAGTTAAAATTATTAAAAATTATGAAATCATGATGGCACTTACTAAATTAGAAGTGAAATTTACATAATTATATAATATTTAGTAAGTTTTAATCAATAATAAAAAAATATTTTAAAGAATATGTTAAATTTTATATTGGTAGCAAAAATTTTACCAACTATTAATGGCACTTCTATGCTTCCTTTATAGACTCCCTACATATACATCTCTATTTTCATTCGGATGGTAAAAGGTTTACAATTTGTGATTGTGAGAGTATAATTCAGAACAACAAGGCTAATGACTTCCTTATCTCTCATATATATATATATATATATATATATATATATATATATATATATATATATATATATATATATATATAATGTTGATCACCTTTTAAGTTTTGTGATTCTAATAATAAAATCTAAAGGAGATACAATTGGTTAGCTAAGCTTAAAAATAAAAGGTTACATCAAATATATTATTAAGTGTAGTAATTATTGATATCTACCTGTTAATTATGAATATAGAAATAAAAAATTATATAAATATTTATTATATTTTTTTATCATACAATTAATTTATGATATTTTACTATTAAGTATTTATAATCGATTTAAAAATATTTAAAAAAAATATTTTTTTTAAAAATTATTTTTATATATACATTATTAAGATTAAAATTTCTAAATACAAATACAAAATATTTTATCGAAAAATGAGATTTTAGCGGTTAAAAAATTTCTTATGACATTTGTGTATCTTTATAGTTGAGTTTTTGTTTTTTTCTCAATAGTTGAGTTTTTGTTTTTTTCTCAATTAACAATGCATATAGCAATGGTGGAAGATATTTATTTTAATCATACTCTATTGCATTTTAGATTTGGTATAATGTTTAATTTCTAACATATATAAAAGCTTGATTTTTCTTATCTTGCTGTATGAGTTGTATTCGTGATATATGTCTAGCATGATTTTAGTTGTTTTAAACAAGTGATTTTATATTTGAAAATTTAATTTTTTAAACGAATAATTTTTGTACTAATTATAATTATGTGTACTTTGGATATATTATGCATATAATTTTAAGAAAAATTATTTGACTACATAAAATTTAAATCTATTGCGTAAGGTGATTATAAATAGATATTGATTTAATATCTAGTGATTAAAATATTATTATTTAATTATAAAATTATTTTTAGAATCGCATAAAGAATTATTGATATTAAATAAATTTTTATACATTTTAATATTTTGTGATAAGTATAACTTTTAAAGAGTAGTCACAACATATTTAATTTAGGAAAACATTTTACGCATGCCATTTATGTTTGAAGGAGAGAATTTTTTATTTGGGTTGGATGGACATTGACTATGCTATCTGTAAGGATGAACCATCTTTGATTAGGGATATTAGCAAGCCTAATAATGTTGATCTTAATGAAAAGTGGAAATGATCAAATCATTTGTGTTATGTTCATAAAGACTAACATCTCTTCTAGCATTGAGAATTTTGTTGAGCAATGTGATACATCCGAGTCCAACAAAAGGTTATTAATGAATAATTTGCATTACATTTTGAACCCTCTATCGCAACAACATAGATCCTTCTAAATCTCTTATAACACTTAAATATAAATGGTTTATCAATGAACTAATGATCATGTGTGTAAGAGGAAGGAAGGTTGCTTATAGAAGGTGGTGAGATCATGAATCTGGAAACTCAAGAAAAGAACCAAATTGACCAAATGAAGAAGAAAGAAAAGGAAAAATTATCTCTTAAAGGAGGCATAGAAAAGGAATTCAAGTGTTCCTTTTGCAAAAGGAAATGACATAAAGAAGGATTATCTTAAGTTCCTATCTTGGCTTAAAAAGAAAGGTGATTCACTCTCACTTATTTGTTATGAATCTAATAGGTTGATGTTTGTCATAATACATGGTAGATTGATTTTGGATCAATAATCCACCTTACAAGGATAGCCAAATTTGAGAAAACTGGTAGGAGTTAAGCGATGCTTCTATTTAGGAAACAAGATGCTATCGTATCTGGAATCTATTGAAACTTAAAAATTAGTTTTAAAAATGAGTTTATTTTAATTTTTAAAAAGACCTTTTATATTCCTATTTTTTCTTGAAATTTAATTTCTATTTTTAAACTTATGCCTCTAGGATATTATTTTAATTTCTTAAACACTAGTTTCAATTTATTTTATAAGCATGAACATGTTGGTGATGGTGTTTTATATGATGGTATTTATTCTCTTAATTTTCAAAATAATGCCACTCATGTTCTTTTTCACATTCAAATTGGTACCAAATGTTGTGTTATAAATCAAGATTCTTCTATGTTATGATATTAGAGATTAAGGCATATCTCCATAAGAGAATTAAGTAATTAGTAAATGATAAAGTACTTAGTACTTTATATTTTATTGATTTTAAAACTTATGTGGATAACATAAAAGGATAGTATATTAATAAGTTTAAGAAAATTCCAAAAGAAATTCAATCGTATTGGAAATCATTTATTTTGATATTTGTTGCCCAAATATGGATGGTTATGGTAAAAAATAATTCACTATTTTTATAGATGATTACTCATGATATATGTATCTATACATGCTTCATAATAAAAATGAATATTTAGAAGCCTTTAAGGTTTTCAAGGATAAAATGGAGAAGCAATGCGATAAGAAAATTAAGATTATGAGAAATGATAGAGGTGGTGAGTATTATGATAGATACATTGACGATGGACAAGCATCAGGTCCATTTGTGAAGTTTCTTCAAGAAAATGGAATAGTTGTCTAATACACCATGACGGGTTCTCTTGATTAGATGGTGTGGCAAAAAGAAGAACCAAACTTTAATGGACATGGTAGTAGTATGATTAGCAACTCTAAGTTACCAAAATGCTTATGCGTTGAGGCTCTCAAAATGGCTGCGTATATATTGATTCGGGTTCTAACCAAGGCTGTCTTTAAGACACCATTTGAATTGTTTAAAATATGGGAACCAAGTTTACGATATATGCATGTATGAGGATTCCTATTCAAGATAAGAATTTACAACACACTAGAAAAGAAACTAGATCCAAGGACCATTAGTGGATATTTTATTGGATATACTAAAAGGTCCAAAGGTTATAGGTTCTATTATCAATCTCATAGTATTAGGATTGTAGAGTCAAGAAATATAAATTGAAAATGACTTTATTAGTGGGAGTATTGGATCATTATATGAAAGATCTAAATTATAGAAATCTAACATACAACCTTCAATACTAAGTCATAGTCGAACAAATAGTTATTTATCATGCTCCTTTAGTTTGAGCGTATGTTGAACAACCCATTCATGAAGCTTCATAAGTTTTTGATAATGTTCAGTAGATCCTGTTCAACAAATATCAGAAATTCATGAACATCTAGTTAGAAAACATGTTCCTTAGGAAGATGTTGATGAAACATTAAGAAGATCTACTAGAATAAAGAAATCATCCATTCTAGATGACTATACAATGTATCTACAAGAGTGTGAGTATAATGATGGAGTCAAGACTGATCCTAAGTTTTTTTTCATAAGCCATGAGTTGCAAGAAGTCAGAATTATAGTATAACACCATAAAGAAGGAGATGAACACCATGAGGAACGACAATGTTTGGGATCTTATCTTATTTCTTGAAAGCATAAAAGCATTTACTGTAAATGGGTCTACAAAATCAAAAAAGACTTACTAGCAACATAGAAAGATATAAAGATAGATTTATTGCAAAAGAATTCATTTAGTAGAAAGGAATGGACTATATAGAGATTTTTAGTTTTGTATTTAAGGAAGATTCCTTACATATCATGTTGGCATTAGTAGCTCATTTTAATCTTTTGGAACAAATAGATATGGAAACAAATTTTCTCAATGGTAATTTAGAGGAGGATATTTAAAAGAAGCAACTTGAAGGATTCTCTTCTAGTAATGGTCAACACTTGGCATGCAAGCTTAAGAAGTCCATATATGGGTTGAAACAAACATTCCGTCAATGGTATTTGAGATTCAATGATGTTATCTCTTTTATTTGATTTTATTGAAAATATTGTGGATTAATGTATATACCAAGAGGTTAGTATGAGCAAATATTTGTTTCCTTATTATGTATATGGATGACATTTTACTTGCAACAAATGATACAAGTATGTTGCATGGTGTAAAAGAATTTATTTCTAAAAATTTTGATATGAAGAATATGGGTGATGCATCTTATGTCATTTACATTAAGAATAGTTGTGACAAACATCAAGGTATTTTAGGTCTATCTCAAGAAACCTATATTAATGAAGTTCTAGAAAGACTTTGAATTAAGGATTATTCACCAAGTGTAGCACCTATGGTGAATGGTGTAACACCCTAAAAATGAAACCTGTTTTATGCTTAAGTCGTATCAGCAGTTTAGGAAAAAATGCGAAAAAAATTTTCTTTTTAAACCTTTTCTAAAAAATGCAAGCTTTGTTATAGCAATTAATGTAACTTAAAAAAATGTTCAAACATCATCGCTCACGTCAAATTGATCATACAATATACAATATACAACCATACAAGTAGTACAGGTACATATTACTTATACAGGCTTAATATTTGTGATAACCACTTAGGTTCAAAAGTTAGTACAAACATTTATATAACATCATGACTTGTACAACATTATAGTTTCACAGACTATTAGGTTAAGAGAAAACTCTGCTAAGGCATCGGTTCCTTTACATACTTATAAACATTATATTACAATACTATATATCACTTATTTATTATACATTCATCCTTGACTATATTATAGGAATGTACATTACTGGGTGGAACACAAACTTCAACTTCATCATGTTCGGTCAACATTTGAATATTGGGGGCCTTGACACTCTAATCACGGGCTCTCATCTAGGCATTGTAGGCTCTATCCCCCATCTCTTGATAAGCTTGGAGTAAGTATGGTTTGGGGAAATGGGAGCTACCTTGTGAAGACCACACATGGAAGGAAGTATAGTAATGTGAGGATGTTTGCAGGTTGCTCTCTCCTTCAGAAGATGAAGAGACGTTCATGTGTGTTGCCGGGGGCGCCTGATACCCTGGTGATAGAGGAAAAGCTACATTAGGGTGAATGGCCTCTAGAGTTATAGTGAAATCAATAATAGAAAAGTCTAGGCTTAGAATAAGACAAGAAGATATAACCTAAAGAAAAATAAACCCTCATGTTGGCTTGAGTTGTGTTTACTAGCCCATAAGCGTTAGCCGACCAATTGAAATTTGTTAAGCTTGACAAACATTACCACCATCACGAAAGACGTTCTCGGCGTCTGGGGAAGAAAATGATGGGAGAGGGGGGTGAGAAACTAAGTTTCTCAGTAGGATTCTACCCTATAGATAGTGTCAACATTTTCAACCCAACCATTTTGGTAATTTTCCTCAGCATTTTTCGGGTGGTTCCCAAATTATTCCTTTGATGTTTCTAACACTTATTGGTTCATTCCTGAATTATTATAATTTCATTTTCCATTTTTTCCAAGAAAATTTTATCCTTTGTGAAAGACAGTGCTTTCTAAGGATGTTTTTGGAGTTTTTTTATGGCTTTTTTGCCCTCTCTTTGTTCCTATTATTTCTTATGACTTTTCAATCATCCTTGATGTATTATAATTTCTTAGAATGTATTTTAACCTTTGTTTTAGGTTTTTCTGCACATTATTTGGGTTATCTTAGGTAGGGGTATTTTTATCATTTACTATAAATTTTCTAATTTCTTTGTCTTTTCCACTTATCTCTACTTTATTTCTTACTAAAGGGTATTTTTAATTTAGAAAGTTCATTATGAGAAATTATGAGTGTTATACAAGTTCTATCCATCTCTTACTTTGAACATCTCAAAACTCTTAAACCAGGCCAAACTTTTAAAATTCATTTTTAAGAAAAATTTTAATCGATTAAATTTCTCCAAAGGTTCCAAAAATCACTTTAATCCATCCAAATTTTCTTTTAACTTCCAAAAATCCCTAAAAACTTGGTGATGCTCATTTTTAACAAACAAGGAAAATTTTAAACTCCATCAAGCTCAAGCAAGTGGGATCGGTAGAATTTAGAGAAGGATTCCCCAAAAAGAAGAAAAACAAACGATATCACATAAATAAAAACTTGAAAAAAGTGCATGGTAAAAACCTACTTGTTGAATAATTATATAAGGATTTGGTGAGTCTTTTCAAGTTGATTTTCCTCTCCTTTGTGGTCCACATGAATCCTTCCAAAGATGGTGGTGGGGCTTGGTTTGTTTGCCTTGTTATAACTTAAACTTCAAATATGGAAGTTCAAGCTTTGTGTAGGTTTAAGAGAAGTTGGATTTTTGGGCGAGTTTAGATAGTTTACTCAAGTGTTTAGAGGGGTGTTGATGAATCAAATGAGCTTCCCCTTGGTCTATAGCCAATTCAGCCACGTAAGGACACATGGGAATTAAATTTCCACTTAAGGACATTTTGGTCCATATACTTGTAATTCCCATTTTCAAAATAAAATGTAAAAGCAAGAAATTATCCTTTAACACTAATTATGATTAACTTAACATTAATCATGATTGTTCATCTTAAGTATGATTAATTTTAATTAATCAAGGTTACTATGATTTAACCATGGCTAATTTGATCTCTTTTCATAAATGTTTTTATCTTATATGTTATCAATAGTGTGATGAATCAAAAGATGAGCCATCCAACCTTTTAAAACATGTCAAATTTTGTGCACAAGGATAAGCTCCAAGTTGTATGTTTTTTCTTTACAATTTCTTTTCCTTTTGATCTTTTCGGGGTATTTTGGTAATTTAATGAGAATAGAAAGTTTCCAGATTGTTCTTTCCATGTTTCTAACACTTATAAATTCATTCCAAAATTATTCTTATGTCATTTACCATTTTTCTGGAAATAATTAACCCTTATAGGAGACAAAGCTCTCTAAGGGTGTTTTCAATGACATTTTCATTCTCTCTTTATTTCTAATCTTTCCTCGTGACTTTCTAACCATCATTGATGAATTCTAAACCATTAGAATTTATTTTAATTTTAATTTTAAGTTATTTGCATGTTTATCTATGTCATCCTAGTACAGGGGTAATTTTTGTTATTTTTTAAAAGTTCTCTAATTTCTCCTAACTTTTGTTCTTATCTTTGCTTTACTTGTTGCTATGAAACATTTGTAACTTAGGGAGTATATCATTACCAATTGTGGGTGTTACAAAGGGTGACAAATTTAATTTGAATCAATGTCCTTAGAATGACCTTGAGTGGGAAAAAATGAAAAACATTCCATATGTTTTTCCTGTTGAAAGCCGAATGTATACTCAAGTTTGCATAAGGCCAAACATTGAATTTATTGTGGGAATGTTAGAAATATATAAGAGTAATCTAGGTATTTATCATCAGAGAACCGCGAAGAAAGTGATAAGGTATCTTCAAGGAACGAAGGACTACATAATTATATATAGACTCTCATAGTTTAGAAGTGGCTGGATTCTTTGATTCTAATTTTGATGGCTGCATTGATTCATGAAAATCAACATTCGGTTAAATTTTCATGTTAGCTAGAGGTAGGGATGGAAGTGAACAAGGCCGTCCGACAGGGGCCTACGACTCGGCTCGTTTAAAGCCTAGTTAAGCTCGGCTTGTTTAATAAATAGATAGGCTCAGGCTTGTTAAAAAGCCTTTTTAGATAAACAAGTCAGGCCTAAGCTTATAAAAAAACCTATTTAAATTATTCAGGGGCCTATTTATATTTATATATTATATATTTATATTTATTTTAATATATTATATTTATATAATATTTATTTTATATTTTATTTACATAATATTAATATATATATATATGTTTTAGGTCTATTTAATGATCTTTTTATCTTGTAGGTTTTAAGTTTGTAAGCTTTTTTAATTAATTATTTATATAGGTTTTAACTTTATTTATTGATTTTTTTGTAATGTAGGCTTTTAAACAGACTTGCAGGCCTTGTAGGCTTTAAATCAAGACAGACCTTGATAGAAAAAAAATCCTTTAACAGGTAACAGGCCTAGGCTCAGGCCTCAAAATTTTTAAACAGGTCAAGCTTGAACACTCAAAGTCTAGCTCGATTCGGCCTACTTCCATCCCTAGCTAGAGGAGCCATATCATGAAGAAATTTCAAAAAAACTTTAACTGCTACTTCCACTATTGGAGGAGATCATTTCATGTTTTAAGGCTTCCTCACATGGAATATGGTTGAAGAGTTTCATTTTTAGGCTCAAACCTATGGATTCCATTTCTAGGCCATTAAGGTTATATTGTGATAATTCAGCCGCAATATTTATTGCTAAGAAAAATTGGAAGTAAATGGAAGTTAAAGCAAACATATCAACTTTATGTATTTAACCATAAAAGAATATGTTAAGGATACGAAAGTGATCATTGAACATATTAATACTGAGTTGATGTTAGTTGATCTTTTAACTAAGGGTATACCATCATACAAATTTAAGGACCATATAATCACTATAGGACTTGATTCCATTTTATAAAAAAATTTATTAAACCAATATTAAGAAAACTCTATTTTTGTTTCTTATATAAGGTATTATTATATATAGATTTAGTTATTTATTTGAGAAACATCAATACAATTTAAACGTAGAATAAACATTCAATTTATTCATTAAGTAATTTGGATAAAAATTTGGAACATAATGCATTGTGATACATGGAAGAACTACATAATTTCTAAAGAAATTATCTCCATAATTCACGTATTGTGTTTTAAAAAATTTTTCATGATTTGGTAATAATAGTTCAAAAAAAAATATATCAAAACTTTTCTATGGATGTAAATATTGAATAAAATGTTAATTCAATAAATATATATATATTAAAGTTCTAAATGAAGCCTTAGATGAAAACATAATTTTATTTTAGATAATATATAAAATCTATAATATAGTAATAAAATTTAATTATAATTTTAAAGCACTACAAAAAAATTCGTTATTTATAACAGTTAAAAAATATATTTTTTAACAATTTCTAACTGTCACAAATATTGTTATCAATATTTTTAAAAAATAATAATTATATGGATGCCACATATAATTTGTGATAATTTTTGGTTGACCATCAACAGAGTTGCTGGAAATGATAGAAGAATTTTCTAGCAAATTTTTAACTAGAAAAAATTTACAGAAATTAACATAAATTATAATACAAAAAGTTAAATCAAATTTATTTAACAATTAAATCAAAATTAAATTCCAAATAAAAATACAAAGGACAACATTAAAAATGCTTCCTATCACATTAGAATGTGTAATATACATTCAACAAGAAGTAATATAATCATATTACACTTGTAAAAGGTACCTTTAGATTTGTAAGCTAAGCTATGGGTCTTGGTAGGAAATTGCTCAAATTGGGAATCAAATTAAAAGTGATCATCATTTAAAAAAGGTAAGTCCAAATTAATCTCTAACTCTTATATTATCCTTATAGAACATTCCATATGTGATACTTTGTCAATATTATATAGTACTACACATTAAAAATAATCTATTGCTAGCCATACAATTGTAAATCAAATCATAGACCATTTCTTGAGCATCATGAATTTTACAGAAGTTCTTCATTCACATGCCATTAATAATTTGATATTATAATTTAAAATCCATTCATAAAGAAAAAAAAAAGACAACTTGACTTTTGAATAACTAATAATAAAATATTTTTTATTGAAAAATAGAAATCCTATAATATTATATCTCATAATAGTTACACTCAATTTTAATGTAATTAGCTTCTATTTATAAATTTTTAAAACAATTTTAAATTTGTAGTATCATATAAATTCCATTAACAACAAAAAATGACACAAACAAAAATATTTATGTAAAATTACAGTATTACAAAGAAAAAAACATTTATATAAAATTACAGTATTACAAATGTTGAATGTACAAACTAACCGAAATGAATTTTTTTTCTTTGTACTAGTAATTCTTAAAAAAAAGCAAAAATCATCATCATTTTTTCCTCTCCATACAAACTGTAAATTCAAGCATATGTGTGGATAAGCTTAAATAATAATTAGCATCATACAAACTGTAAATTCAAGCATATGTGTGGATAAGCTTAAATAATAATTAGCATATTAATAAATAATACAAATAGCTAAATAAAATCTCTTCTCCTACATATCTTTTTAGGTCTCTATTTAAAAATATCAAAAGTTATATAACACTAAATAAATAAAAATAAAGAAATGGTTAATTTATTTTAATATTAACAATTAAATTAAAAAATTTATTATGGAAATTAAATTTATAAAATTTTATAAAATATCATTTTATTTAATTCTTCTTAATTGTGACTAAATTAAAATCAGTAGATTATTTAATCTCAATGCCTGCTTTTGTTTTTATCATCCCAAAGTGCATTTTTTTGGGGTATTACTATTTTTTTTATAACCTTTTATTTTAATTAATATTAAAATCACGTTATTTACTAAAACTGAAAAAGTCAGCTGTCATGGAACAATAATTCGCTGAAAAGTTCAAGCATATAAACTAACCTTTATATACATGTTTAGAAAGGGTAGCACAATTTTATATCTTCATTACACTTTAATCTATTATCATGATATCTTATTTGAATATAATGGTATATTATTATCATATTTTCAATTTAGCCTACTTTATTGTGTGAATTCAAATGCGATTTAGGTTCAAAATTTTTGTCAAATCCGAAGACTTCTTTAGCTGATTCCAAATTTTGAAATGGACTTTCAAAATCTAAATTTGACTTTTATATAATCATTTGTTAATATATGTGCTAGAAAATGTCATAACTTCTACATTTTTTTTTTATCGAGAGTACGAGAGGTATTAGAAAATAAAATTGCATATTTTAAAAAACCTAAAAAAAAACAACTAAATTTATCAGAACTTATATTGCCTCCAGCATTACTAGAACCTAAAAATAAATCCTATTAAATAAATAACAAAAATAATAATAATTATTACAAATAAAAATAAATTATACAGTATTTTATGTGTTTATTGTTGTAAAAATTGTGTATTTCAAAATAGTTTTAAATATTTAAATTAATATTATTAATTTAAATAATTATCATTATGATTTTAAGATATTTAGAATTATTACTAATTATTTTAAATTTAAATTATGAATCAATCATTTTAATTATCCATTCATGGTCATTATGTTTTAAAAGTTGACCGTTGAGAAATTATTACGACATTATTTTTTGCCGTTTTTAATTTAATTTCTGACGGGAATTTAATTTATAGCCATATTAGTTGCCCTAACAATCTTCTATATGTACTACTATTTCTGATGGATTAAATAAGAGATGAAATTTCTTACTAATTCTGTTCCTAAATATTCAGAAAGGGCTGTTGTATCCTAGGAGATTACGCCATGGACGGACAAATCCTTAATAGCAGTGTAATCACACGTCTCAGCCTACGAGACATCATCAAGCATCTTCGAAATTATCCAACAGTTACATATGAACAATTTTATATCCTATATTTTATTTTTAAAAGTTTTCTCAATTACTAAAGTAAGAAAATATTTAAATATCTTTTAAATTTTCAATATAGTAAATAATATATATATATATATATATATATATATATATATATATATATATATATATATATATATATATAATAGTGAATGACAGAAAGAACGGAAAGCGTGCTCGTTGAAGAATTAATTTGCTACTTTGAAATAATAGTTCCCAATACAAAAAAACACTAATACCTGAAACTGAAAACAATAGATAGTTTAATGTTCTTATTAATTTAGTTGTTCATATACATTGATGTGTAAAAAAGAAAATATATAAGGCATCTATCTTAAAAATAATTTAAAAGTAGTTTAAACTTAAAATAATACAAGATTAATCAATCTCATATGCCTATTATCTTTGTCTCTTAAATAATAATTATTAATTAATGAAGATTCATTTAATGGTGGGGTCATATCTTATTTGTTCAGTTTATCTTATAAAAAATTAAATTATTACATCATATTATCTTAATTAAAAGGAGGTATATAAAATATTAAATATAAAAAAATATTAATAATATATAAAATGATTATTATTAGATTAGTAGAGGTACCAAGCAAGACACCTAATTCAATAAAAATATGTCCCTCCTTCATTTATATGTACGCAAGTATTACATTTTATAATGTTTTAACATTTTTTTTAGAGGCAGCTAACTTTGTTTTCAAAGTAAGAACCTCTTCTTTTAGTTGAATTGGAACTTGAATAACTACATCCTACACCACTAAATCTAGTAGTAGATGGAAATGCAACACTATGAAGACCTCCTAAGCTCGAGCAACGTACACGTATCAGATGATATTTTCCCAACACTTTAGCAACAGCATGATTAGTAGAAATTTTAGGAGAATTAACACTTTGACTTATTTCTTGCATCGCCTTCTCCTACATATTGAAAATGTATTAGTAGAAATATGAATACTACAATATGCATCATGTGATCTAATAGAAAATCAAACATAACATACCACAATAGATCTAGCCTCCTTATTGACATAGGATCTATCTTTTTCTTGTGGGTTTCAATGTACAATTCACCTCGACCCACGACACGTCTAAGCTCTACTTCCTAACATACAGGGTTATACAAGTTCAAATGAAAAATAAAATACTACCTACTAATACCAATAATAGATCACAGGTTACTTATCGTTTCATGATGTTTCCTAGACAAAAGTTTTGGCCCACCAGTATGTGGGATTGTTTGTTTTTTTCTAGCTTCATCATTCTTTCAACATAACTCTTATAATATGAGTAATTATTAATTGACAAGAAGGATTAAAAATGAATACTAAGTAATTTTTATTTATTAAAACTACCTTATAATCTTTCTTCAAATGAATATAAACAAATGATGACCATTGATCTTTGTGAATATCATTAGGAACATTAACAATTAGTTGTTCTCTTGATAGTGAAAGATAAAAAACTTTACTCCACAAATTTACCTTTCCATTTCTATACTTTGTTGACATGGTAATGTAACAATAACATCTAGCAATTAATTCTGAAGCTTCAAAATGAAATAAATTCCATAAAAAAGGAAAAGAGAAAGAAGACATTAGTATTTTACAATTAAGATGTATAAAGATATTGAGGCTTATGCATATACCTTCAAAATGTTAAAACAGATCTCCTTGTAGGACTTTGGTACTATTGGCCAACTATCAAAGTTAATGGGAACATTTCTTGAATCGGTAATAACACGACCACAAGCACTAGAAAGGAGGGTAGTTTCTTTTCCAATACCTCGCTTTATCCTATCAAATGACACTACTATACGTTGACCACGTGACATTTCAAATACACCTTGTTTTGTCAATTGAATTTTATTCATATTTTCTTTTGCATCTATCAAAATAAAATATAAAGCTTGAGTCAAATACAAAATATTAAATAGAAAATAATATTACCTATAACTTATACAATCCATACTTGATTAACCTTATGTCCTAAATGTTGATGTTGAATGGGAGGCATGACTACAAATTACAAAAATAAAAGTGTTAATCATACATAACTTAAGTTATATAAATAATAACTATAAGGGAAATAAAGTGTAAATTAATTAGATATATTACCATAAAATACATTAAATTATGACATTTCCTTTAACTACATAGATATATTTTAATTTCATTGAAGTTGATTTTTAACATGGCTTATAGTTGTAAATTCATTGTCTACATTCTCTCTTGACAAAGTTATTGTGTAAACTTGCTTAAGTCTTACTCATGATATGCCTCACTTTCGCATGTAACGTCTCTTACTTTTCCCATATCATACAATCTCTTATCATCATGTAAACAACAACTCTGCAACCTTTATTTATCTCATCATCAACATAGTACACCATTTGTGCTTGTGAAGCTTTAATAAAAGGATCATGCTCTTCATGTTCACCAGTGTGAATACATCGAGAAAAATTTAGAGGCAAACTGCCAAGCATCTTTTCTAAATCCTCTTTCATGCGTGGTACTTTCCTATTTACACTTAAAAAGTGCAACTTTTAAAAAACCATAGTAGTTAAGCTCAATTATATCTTTTGACTTTCCATAATATGAAAAATCTGCTTGCCTTAAATTTGCATTATCATTACTTGCAACACATGATTTACTTGAAGTTAAAAACACTCCATTATTTTAAGTTTTTAGACCTTCATCTTGTCCCATTGTTCTGAACTTAAACCTATTAATGTTATATACAGTATGTCTTCTTGCACTTGACATTAGACCTCTGGCTAAATACTTTATGTCATCTAGCACTAAGTCTATAATGTCTAGATTTGTAACCTAATTAAAAAAATTGTGTTAATTATAAATTTATTAAAATTTAATGAAAAATCATTATTTGACTCACCTTATTATGAAACCAATTTGCAAATTCTTTAGTAATTATTTTTTCTATCTTAGTAGTTGAAGGTCTTTGACTTCTTGCCCTCCACTTAATGAATGTTCTAAATTCACTAACAGAAAACAATAACTTGTTAATATACTTAGATATGTCTCTTATAACATATAATATATTTAAATATGTAATCAATATAGGACTTGTCTTTTGGACAATTTAGTTGCAAATATTGGTGTGCTTGTATTTTCTCTAGCAGAGTAAGAGTGTAAGTTGAGAAATTTCAAACAGGTCTACCAAATTGAGGATATATTGAAGACATTTGAGAAGTCCTATTATCATCAGGATTATCATAACACGTCAGCTTCTATTCATCCTTGACTCTACTTCTCCACATATTGAACAAAATTTGAGGGTCTCTTCAACTAAATAAGCTTCACTTATAGAACGTTTTAGTTGTGCCTTATTTCGTACAAAGGACTTAAAAAATCCTAACTCCTTATAAGCCTAAAAATAATAAAATTGAATAAATTTAATTAAAAATATAAATAATTTAAACATAAAATAATATTTACCTCTTAATTGGATACATCCAACAGTAATGCACTAGTCCTCCTAATCTCACTTCTTCAACTATATGATAAGTTAAATGAACCATTACTGTAAAAAAGGATGGGGGTAATAAGATTTCCAAATGGCAAAGAGTGAGTACAATCTGGTGTTGTATCTTGTTAAGATCTAAAATATTCAATTTTTTTACAACATAACTCTTTGAAAAATGAGCAAAACTCCACCAACATTGAAGCCACCCCATTAGGAAAAATGTTACGTATATTTAGTGGAAGTAAATGTTGCATAAGGATGTGATAATTATGAATCTTTAACTGTCGCAACCGTAATTCCGGCGAGACGACGAACTCGTTAAAACTTGAAAATGAATGTATTGATTAATGGGGAGCCGCCACTAAATTTTGTTTAAGGGAAAAGATTTGGAAAAACCCTAACTTGAGGATGAGATGCTAAGTTCAAGAGTCGGTTACAAGTAGGGAAGGTGTTAGGCACCCTACTTGCCTGTTCCGAAGAACGGTACCCTAAACTGAGTGTGTGATTATTGAAAATATTTTGATCCTTTTAATTAATGTGAAAATACATAATTTGACGGAGGTTAGCCTGACAGGACTTGATCCTGCTCCTACGTATTCCCTGGTGCAATGGAAAACTCAAGGCTTATGTAGTTCTGGTTTGTGAAGGCTTGACCTTCAAAAAGCGCTTGAGAAAAGAGTATTTTAAAGATTTCATTTTTTTGAGAAAGTTTTATCTTTGGGGAGGGATTTTTGGTCTACTCATACACAAGGCCCGAGGCGGCTGAGGCAGCATGGGGACCTATACGAACCACTAAATGTTGAACAACAGGTGAACCGCCAGTTCCCCATTTAGAGCCCATTGCGTGAGACCTAGAATCCGAAATATTAGAAAAACATATTTTTTAAAGTTTTGAAGAGGACCTCAAGTCCACTCATGCACAGGCGGCTAAGGCAGCATGGGGACCTATACGAATTACTAAATGTTGAACAACAGGGGCAGTTTAGGTATTTAGCTGGCAGGGACCCGTTGGGCATTTTGGGATTTCACCAAGGGCAGTTTAGATATTTAATGGGTGTCTTTTGCTTTGTGATGATTTTTTTTTTAAAAGGAGAAAAGGGTCTCCAGGGATTCGAACCCTGGTTCTGTAGGTAGAGAGGCCAACAACAGTGCCACCTGTGCCAAGGTCTTGGCTTATTATAGTTGGTCCCATCACATTATTAAGGGAAATGAACGTTGGCTGGTCATTTATGAGGAAAAAAGAAAAGCCGGCACCAGGGTTTGAACTCGTTTAAGGAGCCTACAAGAGAGTGAGCTAACCACTGGACTTGGTGTCTATTTTGAAATATAAAAATGGAATTTAAACTTAGGGCTAATTCATGTAACTTGCATGGGCTGCATGGAGTTATTACCAGTGGCTGGGAGTATAAGAGACATGTTCGCTGGGATTTGTGTGTCTCATTGGATTCGTTTGAGGAGAATGGAGCCCAAGATGCATGGCTAGGACCGGGCAATTCCTTCTATGGCATCGTCACATATGCCATCAAATAGCTCCTCAAGGCCATGAGAGCTACCAACAGCTCTTGAAACTTTATGTGGGAGTGAAGATACGACTTGGGCATTCTTTACTGAGCACTTTTCAGACGGCCCCATTAGCTCAACCAGTGGTTTGCATGTTATTTTCCAAGGTACATGGTGAAGTCGTGGTATAAACCTGACCTCGAGCAAGACTCAGGGCGTATGGGATGCTTTGGGTTTGTAGCGTAGGAAGATCAATACATTCGTGAACTTCTCGACTCGATCTTGAGTACTCGTGATCACCCCTTGCCAAGAAAATGTGACCCACGATTTGCCCTGATATTTATAGTCCTCTCAGCAGCTCCATGGCTAGATTTCTTTGTGGCTGAATTGACCAGTTGAGTCAAGTGGTTCGGCGGATGATCAGTGCATGCCACTATGAAGCTCCTCTTCAGTCAATGACTATGAAGTAGCACACAAAATTTTGGCTTGTTTGGATTGGACATTGTATGATATAGGTAGGTCCATTAGCCTAAATATTTTTAATTAATGAACTCCATGCATGAAAACACTGAATCAAGCATCATAAAAAGAATTTTCCTTTCGTAGTAACTGAAACCTGTATATGAGAATATTTCATTATTGAAATTTTAAGACCCAAATTTTAACATCCAAATTGTATTTGGACCGCATGTACTCTTGCTATCTCATGCATCTAGTCATGCCCTTCTCCAAGGGTTTCCTCTCTTATTGGCTCATGCAGATACCCATGAACAGAACCACGCGACCTGCCCCTAATCTCTTTATTTGGCCCGTCTCCATGCACCTGCCAATGGAGCACCATAGGTACTTCTTTCTCCTCCCAAATGAGAGGAACCTATCCAAACGTGAACTCATGGCCGCATGCATGCATGCATGGATATGAGCCTTCCTCTACACATCAATTGACAATTTCTTTCAAAAATAAGAGACACCAGAGTTCTCTGAATAAGGTTCGTGGGATGATTCATTTCTTGCGCATCTACCCTATTAATCATGATGTTTCAATGGAAGCTTTAGGGAGGTAGGATCTTAAATTAAAGCAACTGGAATTCTCTAATTTAATTCGCAAGACGATGCGTTCACATTTAGTTCAGAGGAAAAGATTGGCGAGTTTCAACAAGCAGGATCGTTATCAACCTTCACCCATTGAGATTCTAGACCAATACACATGAGGTTGAAGTTTTAAGTTCTTACTTGGGATTTTGAAGAAGGACCGCCGTGACTTGTCACCTTGGAAAGCAAGAGCAGGATGAAGATCAACACTCTAGTTTCTGAGTCTGAATCTAAGAGCTTGGGCTTGTCCTTCCTCCCCTCCTTACCCGTCCTCAGCCCGCTTATTCATGGAGACGAATGATGAAGCTTGCCTCCTTTCTTCTTCGAACGATATGGTTGGGAACAGAGCCTTGCGACAGAGCTTTCAATCTTTGGGTAATCAGAAAAATCCCAGGTTCTTGAGGCGCCTCTTGATACTGCCTATAGGAACCTACGCCTATAGCCTTCTTTGGTCACCAATCCTCCAAAGCCTTTTTTAGCATCCCCTTTGAAGGATCCCCTCCTTCCCTAAAGAAAAATCTCAAGAAAAGAGAAAAAGTCCCAAAAAAGCCCCATGCATGCACCTTCCTCCTCTTCTCTTTCTGTTATCCTTTTCTTGTTTTTTTTTTCTTTTTTAAAAACTTTTCTTCTTAAGAATTCCTTTTTGTTAAAACTGTTTTTCTGTTTAAAACGTTTTTTTCTCTTTTTTTTTATTGGAACCTTACTATTTTCCTTTTTTATAATTTTCTACCCATTCTCATTTTTAATTTTAATCAAGTTTTATTTTTCTCTTTATTTCTGATTTTTTTTTATTTTTTTAACCAACATTTTTACCATTTCCTTTAATTTTCGTTTTACTATTTATGATTTTCATTTTTAGATTTTGATTTCTTTTATTTTTTTTAATTTTGATTGTTTTGTTTTTTCTGTTTTTAATTTGTTGCTTTTTTTTTCTTTGTATTTTCTATTTTGTTTTTATTTTTTATTATTTTTCAGGTTTTTCAAACTTTCTATTTTTCAGAATTTTTATTTTGTATTTACTTTTTACTATTTTAATTACTCCATTTTTGATTTTCTATTTTATCATTTTATTTGCCCTTTTTTCTTAATTTCTATTTATTTTCTTTATTATTTTTCAGGTTTTTAATTTTATTATCTTAAAGTTTTAGATTTTATTTTTACCTTGTTTATTTTCTGTTTTTTTTATTATTATTATTTATATTTTTTTTGTTTTATGTACTTTTCCTATTTATCAACATTATTATTTTTGTATTTCAATTTCTTTTAATTTTCATAACTTTGTTTTGTTTGTTTATTTATTATTTAAATTAGTGTGGGTTTCTTGATTAATTTTATGATTGGGGGCCTCGGACATAATTGAGTGTTTACATTAAACCAAATATGTTGGAGTGTTGATCATCAATGCACCAAGAAATGTTACTTGAGTAACCATCTGACATCTTTACATTCTTTAGCATCATGAGAAATATCGTTTTGACTTGTTTTATCATTGTAAACAAAAAAGGAAGATATTTTCTATTTTCATTTGGCCAAATATCTTTTTTTATGCTCGTATGAGTTAAATCTTTATGAGCTCGAAGGTAACCTTTTAATTTATCATCTTTAAAAAATGTATACAACACATTATCACAAACATTCTTTTTAATATTCATAAGATCGAGATTGTGACATAAAAGATTATCCTTCCAATATAGAAGATCAAATAAGATGTTTTTTCCCCCTTGCTTTACTTTATCTTCTACATGGCTCATTTCGATCTATTACTTGAATCAACATTGCTTTCAATAGTTACATTGATAACATTAAGTTGTTTCAAAATTTTAGACCAAGATAATAATAATGGTGGACCCCTTTCTTCGATGGTTCTATCAAAGTACTTCTT
Organism: Canavalia gladiata; assembly: GCA_037954105.1. Classification (NCBI taxonomy): domain Eukaryota; kingdom Viridiplantae; phylum Streptophyta; class Magnoliopsida; order Fabales; family Fabaceae; genus Canavalia; species Canavalia gladiata. Next base: position 37,034,688 of record CM075665.1, read on the forward strand.
CATCAACCTAAATTTATGGCCCCTTTCTAAAAATTGTCATGACCAACAAAACACCTTTTTTTTCTATAATCTAATCGATGAGGGATTTATCAAAATTACAAGATGGGAAAGCATAATTAGTATAAGTGTTCCACCCAAATAAATCACTGAGCCTAAGGAAGTTGCTAATTGTCAATATAAGAGCTACTCGCATTCTGAACACTTCATTCATTGATAAATCATAAGTGTACTTACCTTCACTCCATAGCTCATTCAACTCCTTGACTAAAGGTTGTAGGTACATATTAATATTTTTACCAAGAATGATCATAGAAAGAATGAGTGAAGTTTGCTTCATGCACTCCCAAGAAGGATGATTGTAGGGAATTAGAACCACTGGTCATATACTATAGTTGTTACTCATGGTTCCATAAGGATTGAAACCATTAGTAGCTAAGATAAGGTAAACATTTCGAGATTTAGAAGCAAATCTAACACCATCCTTTGGATGCCTTAGCAATCCATTTGGTTTACTCCCCAATGCATGCCATCACATGCACTTTTCTATTTTGTAACACACAAATAGTCTTTTTAATCTTGGTTTTAATGAAAAGTAACATAAAACCTTTATTGGTACTTTCTTTTTACCATTACCTCTTGTCTTCCATCTAGAATTTTCACAATGTTTGCAAATATCCAATCTTTCATTTTCTCCCCAATACAATATGCAATTATTTTTGCACACATCTATCTTACTATAATTCAACCCAACCTTTTGGATCACCTTCTTTGACTAGTAAAAAAAGTAGGAAATTTTCATATTCAAATGCATATTTCAACAACTCCAAAATCAATGTCATTGCCTTGTTAGTCACATAACACAAGCATTTTATATGGTACAACCTCAACAAAAAAGATAACTTTTGAATATTTGTGACATCCTTCATATAATTCTTCATTACCATCTCTAAGAAGATCAACAATACCTCTATGTCCTTCTGTAGAAATGGTGTTTATAGGCTTTACTGGTTCATCTAAAGAGGTACGTTTCATAAGATGGTCTATATTAATTCTAAATCCATCATTTATCATGTCCAAAATTGGATTTGGGTCTTATATTGTCTCACCTATTACTCTAATTCCTTCTGGTATAATCTCTTTATACTTTTCATAATGCCATATCCAAACTTTATAATTTTTGGGAATGGTTTGCAAATTAAATGATCTTGAGTGTCATCTCTAGTTGTCTATTTGTTGAAGCGAAAATTAGGACAAGGACACTTAATTATGTCATTAATTGATCCATTTTGAAATGAAAAATCTAGGAACTTATCCAACCCATCCAGATATTCAACCGTGTTTTTGCGACATATCGACCCATAATTTATCCATTGTTGTGACCATTCAATTACATTAAAAAAGTGTAAGCATACAATATCATCATTTCAAATACAATCTTATCATTTAAAAGAATCAACTATCTTAATAACTTACTAAAATGAGATAATTGACAAATTATTATTCAAATGAAATAAATAAGGTTACAAAAGCATTTCACAATTTTATATTAATACATTTGATAATTTCACAATTATGAATTCTTAGATCATTAATACATCGAAATTCTAAGCATCAAAATATTTGGATATCATCAACTAAAACATTCAAAGAACATCATTGTATATAATTAATATAAAATAAGATAAGAAAAACATGCGAAACATTGTTCTATTATAAATTCTAATCATGTTCTCATCCCAAACATATACTTTAAAACAAGGAGACAAGCATAAGCACGTAAGTTAAATAATAATTTACAAACTTATGGTTTTTGAAATATATAAATATAAGCATTACTCTTTTTTATATAAATCAAGAGAATGCTTTTTTTTTTTCAGTTCAATTTTCTCGATCCTGAAGATTTGAGTATGAAAGTAGAAACCCATACACTTCTCAAGACAAAAAGCATTTTGATTCCTTTTGCATAGCTTAACCAAACGACATTGTTGATCAATTGACCAACATTCTTATGTAAGGAAACCAAACGGCAAAGTTTTACTTGCACATTGGCATGATGGAGTCCCCAAACTATAGGTACCCAAAGAAACCAATAGAAAAGTAAAAGGAAAAAAAGAAAGGGAGATAGATTGAACACAATAAGAATCATAAAAAATAGAGATTGTTTGACTGATCAAAAGTGAAAAGAAGAAGAAGAACTTGAAGAATGAAAAAATAAGCACAAATTGAGAAGGAAATTAGGATATGATGCTAACCTCCTTAGCTAGAGCTTTGATACCAGGTTGATGAAGGAATGAGTGGTGGATCAGGATTGTGTAAGTGGAGGTTTAACAAAGGTGGAAGGAGATGAAGATTCTTGGAAGAACTTGTTGAGCTTGGGAGCACCACCTCTTGTAGAGGATGAACTCCTTCTTTGCCACCATGGGAGAAGCCATAGATGAGGAGGTTCTTCAATCCCAAGCTGATTTTAGAGGAGGGGAGAATGGATAGTTTCACTCAATTTTTGAATGCAAAATGCATTAATGACTTAAAAGTGATGAAAATTGTACAAGTGATGTCTTTATATAGGCTTAAGGTGGTGCCTAACATAGGGTGGCTAGAGAAGCCACATTAGACTTGGTTTTGGGCCAAACATGGAGCCCAAAATGAGTCCCTCTATATGTCCTAAGACAGCCTACTAATTGGGCCTGAGAAGGCATAAAAAGCTCGGTAGAAAATATAGGAAAATAGGCTCGCCCTATACATATCTTAGGCCTTCTACTTCTAAAATACAAATGAATCCTAAATCCCATTCTAAGATATGTAGGAATAATAGGGAGTGGATTAGGCCTAGGAGCGAGTCTCTTATAGCCTCAAAAAGGTCTCCACCTCTATTTGTAACTTCTTGGCCTTAACCCTAATTATAGGCCCAAGGATCTTGCTTGGAGTAGGAGAATGCTCTAATGTAGGTCTTGATGTCTTCGAAGGTACCTCTACATCACCAAGTGAAGGAAGCAAGGCTCTCTTCCTTTGTATTGTTTTGTAGGTAATAATTGGAGGAGAAAACTTAAGAGAAAAGGGCGAAGAAGGAACTTGGAACTTGAAGCAAGAAGAATTGACAATTAAAGGCCAAACTAGCTTATTGTGTAATTTTTAGTGAATTTGGATTCCTTATACATTTTAGGCTTAAATTTTTGTACTTTGGTACTTTGGATTTGTAAATTTGAGCACATTGTAGTAGGTTCTCCTCTGTGGTGTAATTCAAATTTCAATTTGAAATTTGGGCATATAAGGACATTCGAATTTTGCCTTTGGTGTAGGATACTCACCATAAAGAGGCACTTTGTGTGGTGATTTGTGCATGCTTGCTTTAGGATTTTTCTTAACTTAATTGATAAGACTAACTTGACTTATTTTTCAAGTTCAAAGGGACTAGATATCATTTCTTACCCTTGTGTGTTGTGTGCGTTAGAAACCTAGGATTGCTTGCTAAGTATTTTGGCTTATTGTACCTAATTCTAGTGTATGAAATTTGGGTGTGGAGAGAATTTTGCTTTTGCAAATGAGTTCACATGATAACTCCTCTAGAAATCAAATGGAACAATTGACCACTAGGTTAGAAAGGGTTTTTCAAACCCAAGATAAGGCCATTCAACCACGCCTAGATAATTTAGAAAGAAGAAATTCACATAGGCATCGAAGAAATTGAAGGAAAATTGAGACTAGTGGGTTAAGGAAAGGGGGTTACCATAGTGAAGATGATGCAAATTTCCATTGATTAGACTTCTAGATTGCCTTGGGCATAAAATCAAATACATAATAGAAATTCACCATTATTTGAGCTTTAGTGACCTTTACCACTAAGTTCTTAAGGTAGAATCCTAATTTTCTAGGAAGGGTAAGGGTATGTTTACTTCTTTCACAACATGTACATAAGAAACATGGAAAGATAGGAAGACTGACTCCAGTTTTAAATATAGGGAATCCAAGGATGTCAAGGACTCTAAGGAGTCCAAGGGAAAAGCCACAAGATTTTTCTCAGGGAAAGAGTCTTCCATCTAGTGTTTTAAGTGTTTAAGGAGAGGTCATATTGCCTCCTAATGTCCAAATAATAAAATCATGATCCTTAGGGAAAATGGTGATCACTATTCACTAGAATCCATTGGATCTAGTCTCACTTACTCTTCCTCTGCGAATGAAGTCCTCAAGTATGCACTTGAGGCTGACTTTCTACTTGTTAGGAGGTTATTGGATAGTGTGGCTAAGAAGAGGAAGAAACTCAAAGAGAGAATATCTTCCACTCTAAATGTTCCATCAAGGGGCACACATGCTTCCTAATTATAGATGGAGGTAGTTGCACTAACTTGGCTAGCACTAGGTTAGTCACCAAATTAAGGTTAGTGACCACACCTTATCCTAAGATAAATAAACTTCAATGGATTAGTGATAAAAGAGATTTTTTGGTTAATAGCAAGTACTCCTCACCATCACCATTGGAAGGTATGAGGCCAATATCATATGTGATGTTGTCCCTGTGGAGGCATACCAACATGTATTCATTTGTATTTAATTCCCAAAAGGAAACTTTAATGCCTGTAACCCTAGTGAGGTCTATAAGGACCAAGTGAACATGAAGAAGAAGAGGGCTGAAATGAGGAAGGAACTAAAGGGGAAAAGACTAAGGGTTCCAGAGAGATCTTTACTCTTAGTAACCTGTTAGTAGAACGAAGGATAGTGAAACAAGCCTTAATGGCTAGGAAGACCATTTACCTAGTGCCTCCTAAGGAGAAAATATTTCTCCAAGAGGTAGAATATATCCCTAAGGTCATACAACCTCTTCTAGCTGAATTTGAGGATATCTTCCCAAAGAAGATGCTAGTAGGGCCTCCTCTCTTGAGAGGCATAGAGCACTAAATTGATCTGATCCCAGATGCCTTTCTACCCAGTAGGGGGAGCTTTTAATTACCTTATTTATGATAAATAGATTCAGGCTCATATCAGGATCCTATAGATTTGACAATACTACCTGTTTTTCAATGAATTTGTAATTCTTTGTGACCATGAGTCACTAAAATACCTTATGGCCCAAGGTAAACTCAATAAAAGACATGTCAAGTGGGTAGAATTTCTTAAGCAGTTCTCTTATGTTATTAAGAAAAAGAAGGGAGATAGTAATAAGGTAATTGATACCCTTTCTAGGAGGCATACTCTCCCTTCTAACCTTCCTTAATGTTAAACTGATGAGGTTTTAGCACTTCAAAGAGTTGTACACTGAAGATGTAAAGTTTGGGAAAGTCTACAAAGATTGTGAGCATAAGGCTAATGGGGAACTTTGGCACCTTTTCCTTAAGAAGTATCATGAAGGGAGACCAATGGGGAACTTTGGCACCTAGAAAATATTTTCCATCTTAAAAGATAATTTATTTTGGCCATATATGGACAAAGATATCCAAATGTATTGACAAAGGTGCATTATCTACAAACAAGCCAAATCAACCACTAAGCCCCATGGAGTGTATAATCCCTTTACTTGTCCTAGATTCCCTTAGGTAGACATAAGTATGGACTTTCTCTAAGGGCTACCCAGAACCCTAAGGGATATGGACTTTATCCTTTTGGTAATGGACTGCCTTAGAAAGATAACCCACTTCATTCCCTAACACAAAGTAGATGATGCCAGTTTTATGGTCAAACTCTTCTTCAGGGAAGTTATAAGGCTAGATGTCATCCCTAAGAATATAATGTCTGATAGAGGCACTAAGTTCCTTAGCCATTTTTGGGATAACTTCTGGGGTAAAATAGGAATTAAACTCCTATTTTCTACAATGTGTCATCCTCAGACTGATGGCCATACAAAAGTGGTAAATAGGATCCTTTTTACCCTTCTTAGAATCATGGTGAGTAAAAACCTTAGGACTGGGAAGAGTTTCTGCCCCATGTAGAGTTTGCATACAATAGGGCACCTCATACTACCCAACACTTACCTTTTGAGATAGTGTATGAGTTCAACCCTTTTCACTCTTGTATATCTTCTACTATCCTTGATCTATCCAAATATTATAATAGTAAGGATAGAGCTCAAAAAGCTAAATTTTTATTGAAGAGCTTCATGCAAAGATCAAAGCTATTATTGAAAAGAAAATGACTCATTGTGCTATGTTAGCCAATAAAAAGATGAAAGAGGTTCTATTTGATTTGGGTGTGGCTACACCTTATAAAGGAAAGATTTCCATCTCTAAGGAAATCTAAACTACAGCCTAGGGATGATGGCCCCTTCTAGGTTTTAGAGCAAATAGACCCTAATGCCTATCACTTAAATCTACCTGAAGACAATGAGGTTAGTACTATATTTAATGTATTTGACCTCTCTCCTTTCTCTATAGGGACAAATGAAGACGATTCATATTTAGGGACAAATTCCTTCAAAGGGAAGGAGATAATGCAAAGATCACTTTTGGGAGCACTACTGTAGAGTTACCATAGGAAAGGATATTGGCCCATTGGGCCTATCACTAAAGGTAGAGCCAGAAAGTTGCAGTAAGAGATTGAAGTATTGTTGAGCCTAAAAGATGACCTTTCTCAGCCCTCACTTCTCACCTCATCACATGGGTATGCACATCTAGGCTCTTAGTGGGCCCAATTTATATTGGCTTGGGCCTAATTTTTGTGTACTTTTAGCATAGACTTCTGGGCTTGCTCTGGCCCAACTTGAGGATGAGTTAAGGGAGGAAGAATACATCATGATTGGGCTTGCATCCAAGCCTAAAAGTCCTCCTTAGGCTCACATCCATGGTTGCACCATTCTTGCCCATGTTTTCACCCATTTTACCTTATATAAAGGCCCTCCATGTATAATTTTTCATACTTTATGTAATAATTCATATTTTTAAGTGAAAGTGAGTGCATTATCTCTTCTCTTCCATATTATCTTTAAGTTAGATTTAGGAGTTTTCTTCCTTATCCTTTGCTTATCCAAACATTTGGTGGTGCCTCCACTTTAATTCTCTTGCACCGATCCAAGTATTTATCCAACCATTATAAAAAACAACCTCCATTGTCCAAAAATCTCCATCAAACCAATGTCACATCAGATAGACATACAAATAGATACTCATTTACTTTTAATTCTCAAAAGGTAACCTTAGTTCTTCTTACCCTTAGTGAAGTTAAAAAGATCAAATTAGTATGAAAAAGAAAATAAAGGAGGAAAGGAAAAGTTTTAAAGGAAAACAAAACCATAAAAAGAAAGAAAGAAAATAAAGACAAGAGGAGAAAGTAGTTTCCTACTCTTTTGTGCAAGAAAGTCAGGTTAAAAAAATTCTTTTAAACAGACAACCTCTCTACATATTTCAATGAAAAGGTAATTGAAACATTAATCTTGAAATATTAACTAGTTCTTTTCAATCTCTTTTTCAAAATTTGAGGATTGAAGTTCCATCATTAGGGATGGATGATCATAATATGACATGGGTGAAATCTAAGCCTTATGCCCCAATCTTGAATACTTGGAGATTTTTGTTGCATTTAACGATGTGGATTATATGATTTGATTGAATAATTCCATTGTTAGTATAATTTATATGTTTAAATCCTTATCTTATTCTTATATGTTTCATAGCATTAACGTATCTTTACTTATTAACATTCCTAGTTTGGTTAAATCCTTGTTCTATATTAATGCATCTAGGATACACTACCAAAAGATTCATGTTTAGCAATCGAATAAATCGGTCTCTAATTTTGAAAAATCAATCATTAATTATTTTTGCGACCGAATAGGAGTTGTTAAAACCCTAGTCGCAAAACAAGTTTGCGACCAAAATTCTAAATCGATCGCAAAAATGGGCATATTAGCGACCAAAAATTTTTCTCTCAAAAACAATTAAAATTGGTTGCTAGTATGGTTGTTTTATTTATTGTAAGAGATCAATTTGACAACCAAAAATTCAGTCGCAAAATCGATTACAAAAAGTCATGTTGCTAGTGATTAAATTTGAGACAGAATATTCGTTTGCAAAATCAACTATTAAACTCAATCGCTAAATTGGTCGTTGATATATTTATTGGTGACTAAATTTGAGACAGAATATTTGGTGACAAAATCAGATGCTAAAATTGATCACTAAAATGGTCGTTGATATATTTATTGGTGACTAAATTTGAGATGGATTAATCGGTCGCTAATTATATTTAATAAAAATTAGTTAATTTTTTTGTTATTTGCATAAAAATTAATTGAAACAAACTTGCATATCATATATACACAATCATTATTAAGAAAATTATAAATTCAAAAATAGAAAATCATTAAATAAAGAAACTGACATAAATGAAATAACCCAAACATAATTAAGTGTAGGCATGTATAAGTTCATACAAAACTAGTATATAATAAAAACAAATAAAAATCTAAATGTTGATCATGTTGACCATTTCTAGGAGGTTGATTGTCATCATGTTGATCGTGAACAACAGAAGCATCATTAGTAGCTTCATTCTCATTGGAACTCATAAAGTTAGAGCTAGATGGTAATCCTAAGTGCCACACTATTTGTTGAAGAACTTATTTAATCTAAGTTATCTTGGTTCTTTACTTATCTATCTGTGAATGTGCCTGGGTTAACTTTATTTTTTTCTGAACTTAGTTGTTTGTTTATCTATCTTTGAAGTGTCTGTTGCAACTCTTCACTAAGGTTGGTAATGATCTTCTCATAGTTAATCCCAACATCAACACTAGGTTGGGTACAATTAATGGATGAAGACACAAATTCATTACCCAACTGACCCCAAGCCATATACATGTCCCTTCTTGTTATGTCCTCCAACAACATCCAAAAAAATGGCATTGTCAGAGGCTATAGAATGTTCACTACAATCATTTTTTAAGGGATTCAAATTGACAACGAACAATATCCTCCTACAAAGTGTAAGTACATATAAGTGTTTAAAATAAAAAATAATAATTTAATGCAAAAATATAACTATAGTTAACGTATACATACAACAACATTATTTGCCTTGTCATTATTGACCCATTCTCCAGCTTTATTCCTTTTAGTTCTTTCCATAATATCAAATGCAATTAGATCTCGTTCAAGGTCCTTATTATGCATAGACAATATTGAGTTAAATTTTTAAATAACTAAAATTAATAAAAACAAATTGAATATTTAATTTTTGGTTAGCATCCTATTACGATGCACAGAAATAGATACAGAACCACTAGTGTATAAGGAGGCTCCATTATCACAAGCTCAATTTTGCTTGCCAATAATGCTTCTCTTTTGGAAGTCCTGTCTAGCCTAATGAAGCTCCAACCATTGTCTAATCTTAGGAGTAATCCAAACATCATTATCCTTTCCAATTTGCACCGTATTCATTGTACTTCATCATCATCGGACCTTTATGTTCAAAGGTTGTTCTGATGATAACATTATGTTGTGGTAGCCACTTATAAATTTTCTGCATCATTTGTTATAAGAAATGGATAAAAAATAATGAATAATAGGTAAGTTAGATAAAAAAAATTTAAAAATTTAAATACAATGTTACCTAAAATTATTTAAACCACATGTTTCTAACTTCTATAGGAATAGACTCCAAGTAGGCCAAGGATCATTGAATTTGGACTAAATAATTTTTGTAATATCTCTACTACATACATCTGGAGGTAGGAAGTTGTAAAAAAATAATGTTAATAGTGATATTGATTTAAGTAAAGCACGAAAAACTTGATAATCATCTTAAATGTAAGATAAATAAAATACTTACTCTTGCTTAGCTCCTAGGCTAATCCATACCCTTCTACCAGTAGGATATCTGGTTCCAACTACTGGTAGAGATGGAAGTATATGATGAGTGGAATATACAGGTGTGGAGGAAGGATGTATACATCATATAGGGTAGATGCACTCATGTGGCAAGGATGATCCTAATCTACTGGTAGAGATGGAAGTATATGATGAGTGGAATATACAGGTGTGGAGGAAGGATGTGTACAACATGTAGGGTAGATGCACTCATGTGGCAAGGATGATCCTAATCTAACATCCACTCCCACAACTACTAAAGTTTGAGTGGAAGACATGCCTTATGCATTAAAAGATCCTACTGCATATGATGGAGATGTCCTACCATAAATTCTGCCCCAACCTCTTGGTCGACCTCAACCTCTACCTCTAGTTGTGTTGTCAACCATCTGTATGCATAAAATGTTAGAAATAATTAATGTAAAGGTTAGACATAAAAAGTACATTAAAAAGAAGACATAGAAAATATTCAAAATTACCTAATTAAGTTGAGTTAGGGTCATTTAACTCACTCTCACCCCTACTATCATATTCATTATCTATTGAGATATAAGTGCTATCACTATTTTCATCCAAATCAAGTTCATTAAGCAAACCTATATCAACTTCCTCATCGATACCATTCATATCAACAAGAGTATCATCATAAATGTCTGCATCAATATTCAACAAGACATGGAGATCATGAACTTTATGAACATTTTGTAAGCAATGTCATCGTCAACTTGATTAACTACATTATTTGTGATCATATTGCACACCTTTGTCTTAATGATAGCTAACCAACCATGATGTCTGTTTGGATATGGTGTATAATAAACTTGCTCAGCTTGTTGAGCAAATATGAACGGGTCAAAGTTTCTATATCTTTTTAATCGTTTGACTTGAACAATTTCATATTGATTGTTTATCTTTGTCCCATGATTAGGGGTGTTATCATACCAATCACACTAAAAAATAACTATCTTTTTTAGTGGGCATGCCAAGATATTCCAATTCAATTATATCAATTACAAATTCCAAAAAAATCATCTTCCAATTGATCATTGGTGCCTCGTACACACACACGCACACCATTGTTAGAAGTTTGCATTCCTTCACTTCATGTCTTAGTGTGAAATTTATATCTATTTATGATGTAAATAGGTCACGGTTGTACCATTCTTATTAGCCTCCATGCCAAAGAAAGCAAGGGTGGATCTTTAATTTGATTTTGTGGATTTTGAACCTATAATAAGAAAATTTACTTTGTTGGAATTGTAAATCATATTATGAAAATATAACACCATTTGAATAATGTAAACCATAAAGAAAAATGAGAAGCAATTTTGTTATCAATTTAAGAGTCAGAAATACCGGGTTGAAACTCTCTTAAAAAATCAGCATACTTGCTACAAAATAAAACATAATACGATAATTAGACAATAAAACATGTTTTAAAGATTATACAAATATTTAAAGATAATTTGAGCCTTAACTTACTCTACATATGTTCAACTTCTTTATAATTTAGAAGAACGTACAAATGGGTAGCTTTCATTTCACATTCTTTTAAGTAATATTAAATACATTTACCACTTCCACATCTTGGATAATTGAAAATTGAAATTGGAGGATTCAATGAACAACCTTCGCCTCCAACATTACATGGCATTCTACTTCTTCAAGTATTTATGTGTGATGGATAATAAAAACAAGAAAAAGTAGATGTTTCTTTCATTAAATAGGCTTGAGAAATAGAATCCTCTACTCGTTCCTTGTTCTTGATCTTTTATTTCAAGGAATGTAGAAATATAAAAATGAAATATGTAATTAAATGATTTCTTAGTTAAAAAATATTATATAAAATTAGTAGTGTATAAATAAATTAATACCTCTCAAATGGATACATCAAACGATGTTGAACTGGACTGCTAACCCATGCTTCATAAAATAAGTGAATGGAAAGATGTTCCATAGAATCAAAAAGACTTGGAGGGAATATTTACTCTAACTTACATAATAAAGTAGGAATAGAAAATTCCACATCAATCAATTTATTTACATATAAAGTTGTGCAAGTGAGTTCTCTAAAAAAGTGACCGTGCTTAACAAGTGGCTTCCAAATAGCATTTGGTAAAGATTCAAAAATAATAGGAAGTAATTATTGCATGAATATATGACAATCATAAATTTTCATTCCATGAAACTTTGTTGACCCCATGTCAACACATTGACCTAAATTTAAAGCATATCCGTTAGGAAACTTAAGTTGCTTAACCCCACTGACAAACAATTACTCTTTGAAACTTGTCAAATGCATACTTAGGCTTAGGTTTTACATACTTCCCACCTCTAACCTCTTATAAGTGAAGCTTCGATCGTCTCTCTTTACTTTTATCCTTTATCTTATCCTTAATATCCATGACTGTGTTAAATACATTCATAAACATATTTCTTTTAGTGTGCATAACATCAATGCTATGACGAAGAAGATGTGTTTTCCAAAAAGGTAACTTTCAAAATATACTTTTTTTAGTCCAAATGATGTTCACCAAAACCAGGTAATTTTTGTCCTTCAAACTCCCATATGAATGGTAATTTCCAGGTTCTTTGTCAAATTTCTTCTCCGGTCAATTGAGTGGGAGGGGAGGAGGTATCCACACAATTTCTCTTAAAAGAATTTCTATTTATGAAAGTTGGAAGGAATTGTCGATGATAATAAAAAAATGTATGCTTGCGATTGTGATATAACCAGCTAGCTTTTGATCACTCCATAATATTAGAAAAACAAGTCTTCTTGCAGTTGACCAACTAGATAACATGCCATAAGCAGGGAAGTCATTAATTGTCCACACTAAAAGCTATCTTCATTATGAAATTTTTTCTTAATGATACATCGTATGTAACTACCCTGTCATTCAATAAATTTGTCAATTCCTCTATAAGAGGTTGCATGTGATCGTCAATCTTACTTTTAAGATTGTTTGGATTAGGAATAATGATTGTAAGGAACATAAACTCCCTTTCATGCACATCCTAGGTGGAAGATTATACAGAATTAAAGTGATTGGCCAACATGAATATATCTTACCATATTGACTAAAAGGGGAAAAACCATCCACTCATAATCCTAACCTTACATTTCAGGGATCATGAGAAAACTCTTGATATATATCCTATCGAAAATCTTCCTAGATTCTCCATCTGATGGATGATATAAGACAACACCTCGTTTTGGTTCTCACTATGCCATCACATATGAGATGCAATGGCCATTGAAGAGTACAATCGTTTCAATCTTGGGGTTATCGGAAAGTACCATGTTTTTTTTCAAGATATTTTTCTTTGAACACCCCTTCTAGTGGTTATCTTATACCTTTGTTCACCAAAAATCTTGCATAATAAAAATTTGTAGGCATTTGGTTTCCACTAGGCATGGGGCCTTACCCATAAATTGAACCCATCGATTAAAATTATCTTTAGATTAATTTGAATTAGATTTTATGCTCAATGCTTCAATGCAAGCTGACAATTTTGTATAATTTTGACATCAACTATACAACAGAGCTTGTGCAGCTTCTAGCATGTCATTAAATTTTTGTGCCTCTGGATTTGGATCTTCCACCAAGATTTCATGTCTTATTCCACCATCATCTTGTTGCATGACATTTCGAATTTGGGGTCCAACATGATCCATGATCTTCTACTCAAATGGATTGAATTCTTCCCTTCCATGAGCATAACCATAATATGATTTTTCAATTGTAATAGGGGGATGTTGTGGCATTATTTCACCATGATTTGTCCAATAATAGTAATTATCCATAAATTCTTTCTCAAAAAAAATGTACCATCACATCACTTGCATAAAAAAAATGTCTACGTTGACATTTCCTACAAGCACACCTCAATTTGGTATACCTTTGAAAGCTTTCCTAGTTAGTTGCAAATTGGATGAATTCATTAACTCTCTCTATAAATTCATGTCTCACATGTCTATTATGATCCAACTTGTTATACATCCATCATCAATTCTTGAGAATTTCCATCGCTCATAACTATATCAATAAAAATAATTCTTATTCCAAATCCTACATCTAAATATCACCATAAAAATACCAATTTTTAAGCACTATTTACATGTAGTTTCATAGAAAATTGATCAAGAATGCTAACATAATCAAGTAAGCATGATCCATGTTTTAGGCCTAAAAACTACTTGAGGACATATGTTAAACATATAATATAAATTAATTATTTATATATGTCTCTACTTGACATTTCAAAACTCTCGACTTATTGTGCCTTGTGCTAATTAATCGAGCAAGAAGTTTAGGAAACAAGGAAATGAAAAAAAATGCATATAAGGCTTTGGAATATATATATATATATATATATGAATCTTATACATAGGGATGGAAGTAGGTCGAGTCGAGATAGGCTTTGAGTGTTCAAGTCTGACCTGTTTAAAAATTTTGAAGCCTAAGCTTGGGCCTATTACTTGTTAAAGGTTTTTTTTTTCTGTCAAGGCCTGACCTGATTTAAAGCCTGTTTAAAAGCATACATTACAACAAAGATCAATAAATAAACTTAAAGTCTATAAGATAAAAAGGTAATTAAATAGGCCTAAAACATATATTTATATATATATATATTAATATTATGTAAATAAAATATAAAATAAATATTATACAAATATAATATATTAAAATAAATATAAATATATAATATATAAATATAAATAGACCCTTGAATAGGTTAAATAGGTTTTTTTATAAGTTTGAGCTTGACCTGTTTATCTAAAAAGACTTTTTAATAAGCCCAAACCTATCTGTTTATTAAACAAACTGAGCCAAACTAGATTTTAAATGAGGCGAGTCATAGATCCCTATCAGACGATCATATTTACTTCCCTCCTTACTTATACAATATAATTAAGAGTTTTTTTTGTTATATAATTAGATCAATGATTTCTTTTTTAAGGGACAGGTAGAATTTATATTTTTAAAATTATAAAAGATCTATTTTTTTTAACTTTTTGATTGCACACAAGTCTTAATCAACCATAATATTATCTGTAATTTCTAAATATCCTTAATTATTGCTAAATGATTTTTAAACGAGTTGTTAAAACTTATCATATAATATGCAATTCCATCAATTTATAATAATTAGCTAAAATACATATCTGTATTTAACAAAATAGATAATTAAATGACCCCTTTATCATATTTAGTTAATTATCTTAATATGGATATATAATATCTTAAATTCAAAAATAAAAAAAAATCACCTAATATTTATTTATTCAGTCTTTATAATCAGCCTTTTCTGTTTAACTAGCTTCTTGATGTTTATAATGTAAAAGATAACTTGAATATCAAATATTGCGTAAAAAACGTATATTATAATAATAAGCATTTAAAAAAGAAATCATGTGAGTAAAAAAAAAATAAAAATACCACTATTTATAATAGATATTAGATAATAAAATTGATCGTGATACATCTCAAAAAATAATAAATATATGAAAATTTATAGATTATTAAACAATTTTAAATCAGATTATTAAAACTTCACTAAGAGATTAACTTTACTTACATTCCCTTTCCCTGTTGTTTTTTAGACAGTAACAATATATTTGGAATGCCCGCTCAAATTTCAAAGAACGAAATCAAAACTTTACATTACCATGCTTCTATGCGAAAAAAAAGAATAAGATGTTATCTATAATATAAAAATTTTAAAAAAAATATAAATCAAATCAATAACTCAAATTATGTCAACAAATATATTAAAAATATATCTTATTTGATAATTTAATTAAAGATTTCAACTTGAATTGTGATTATATAATTGTATTAAAATTTAGAAGAATTTTTTTTATTTGTCCATAATGATTCTATCCTACTTAAATGAAATTATTTCTAATAGAAAATATATAATTTAAAAAGAATAAAATAAAACCCACAAAATTAGCACATCCGACAAATGATTTAAGTCTTTATAAGTGTATAATAAAATAATATACATTTGGATAAATAACTTAATTGAATATTTTTTAAATAAAACTACCTTATAAGATAATTTGTACTATAAATATGCTAAGTTTAATAAATTAAAAAATTAAATAAATTGAAAAATTAATAAATTTATTAAATAAGTTAATCGGCAAACATGTTTAAATATAAAAGAAGGAAAGGAAAAAGCACTGCAGTAAAATTCCATGGTTGATATGTGATGGCTACTTTTATGTATTTTAAATTTAAATTACATGGCCATAATCTTTATTATTTCCAAAGTTACAAGTACGGTTTGTATAGAAAGATTATTATTATTTTCCTGCTAATTAGAGATTGCCATCTTATAAGGCATGTAACCGCTCAATAATTTTTTTGGCAAGAAGCCATCATTATTTTTATCATAAAGAATGAATAGGAATATGATAATGTTTTTTCTTTAAAAAAAATTTAATTTAGAATTTAAATTCAAATTTTTTATTTATTTAATTGATTCAATTAATTAATCTACTGGTTTGATGATAATATCCATTCAAATAATTTAATTCATAGAAGAAAAAAAAATCATCGAAGGTCATCGCATTGAACACATTAAATTTCAATATGTAGGTAACTATGTTCTCTAGAAAAGTACAAAATTAATTGTCCGGTTCAAGGTATTCTCTAACCATATTTGACTAGTATCTATATCGTAAGATGCCTCTGCTTTTCCCTAATTATTTTATTTTAATAATTATATTTTCTTTTCCTTTTACCTTTCGATAAATGTATGAATACTTAATAAAATGTTCTCTTCCAGTAACAAAATTTTTCAAATTTATTCTTAATTTGTCAAATTTTGAGAGACAAGCACCTGGATAAGAAAACCTCGAAAGAACGCCAGTGCAAGGAATTAAAGAGCTCAATTTAGTCACAAAAAACGCTTTGATCTTGTTTGACAACTACTGTCTTGAAATCATTCATAAAAAAGTTAGTAAATAAAAGTATACTAGATATATACAAAAATAGACTTAGATGATAGATAGAATCTGGTGGGTTATGAAGGCTTTAATCCAAATTAAAATTGGAACCATGAAAAGTGGATTTTATCAAAATTTTCAATTAATTTGTTATGCTTTGATGCTATTGACAGGGTGATGGCTTGTTTGGGATGTTTGTGATTCTTTTTCCACTGTCAGCATTGAAGGGCATCGTAATGTAGCGTGAATTCATTCAGATTAAGTCTTTATGTACCAAAGAAACATTACAAAAGAATAAATATGAGATGAAAATTTTGGACAGTCGTGGAAGGCTTCTAGGCTTAGAAAGTATTTCTATTATGATTCTCCATCGTATGACGATACAACCATAAGGGTAAGGATACCAATTTCAGAGTGGAATATTTTCCAAGTACACCTAATTTGGGTTAAAGGTTTGAAGTTGTTGATCATAAACTCCAACAATGTGAGACTCCATTCTTCTTAATGATCAATTAAACTTTAGTAATGTAAGATTCCATACATAATTATGTGTTCAAGAACTAATGTATATGATTTTATTTATATATTTATACATTTAAAATAATGCATCTAATAGCTCTAATGAGACCATCCTTTATAACAAATGGATTTTTTTAAATTTATACAGCAAACAAATGTGTTCTGGTGATAAATGTTGATAAATGGTTAAACAGTGACAATAATCTGTAATAATAATTTGTTATTATTGACCTTTATTTTCTTGTCATTGTGACATTATTACTGAATGCAATTTCCTATTTTATCTTTCTATCTTTTATCTTCCTATCTTTTATCTTTCCCATCTGTATTATATATAAGATGTGCTTCTAAGTATCTAGCACATATCTTTGAGCTCTTCTGTTCACTTTCTATTCTCCTCTTAATTTTGGACAATATTGTGTGAGTCCAGCATGCGTAGGCTCTGAGTGCATGGTTCCTTGCATGCCGCTGTGTTAACCTTGGGGAGCAATGGCGAAATCAGGTTGTACCATAGGTTTGCCAGAAATTTTCTTTCAAGATAGTTGTTCTTCCACGACATAGCATTTACATTTTTTCAACAATTTGAAAGCAAAACTCTTTATGGTGTTTCTATACAACAAGAATGCACTACCTGACATCTCCTATCTTATTCCTTTGATGGGACCAACTACAAATAGTGGTCACAAAAATTGCTCATCTTCTTTGAGCAACTAGAGATTAATCAGGCGCTATTCACAAACCTTCCAATAATTCCAATTTATGATGAAGTCAATGATGATACTATAGCAAAAACTGTGAAGGACCTAGAAATCCATGAATCATAATAAAATGGTACGTGGTTACCTTCTTAGTCATATGACTAACAATCTCTTTGGTTTATCTATGTCAAACAAGTCAGCAAAGTCCATTTGGGAAACATTAGAAGCAAAGTATAGGGTTGATGATGCTGGAAACAAAAAATATGTGACCGAGAAGTGGTTGCAATTTCAAATGGTAAATGACAAACCAATCATGGAACAACTTCACGTGTACGAGAACTTGGTTGCTGACAAACTACATAAAGGAATGAAGATGTGTGAAATTCTACAGGTCAATGTTCTATTAGAAAATTTCCCTCTTTCATGAGGTGATTTTAAAAATTATTCCAAGCACAAGAAGAAAGACTTTAGCTTACAAGAACTCACCAGTTACATGAGAATTGGAGAAGCAAATCACCTTAAAGATAAGTATGAAGATGACCCTTAAAATTTTAATATTATTTTTCTTCTTTTGTTTATATCATGGAGTCTATTGATATTTGGCATGGTAGACTAGGATATCTTAATTTATCTTCTGTGAAAAGACTTAAACACATGAACTTGTTACCATTAATGGATGAAAAGAACAACTCAAAATATCCTATATGTGTGGAAGCTAAGCATACTAAAAAAAACTTTTAAATTAATGAATAATAGACAAACTGAACTTTTAGAATCAGTGTATTCAAACTTGGTAAACTTTAAAAGTACAGTTAGTAGAGGACAAAAAAGATATTATATCATTTTTGTTAATGATTACTCTAGATACACTGAGGTTTATCTCCTAACATCAAAAAGATAAATCTAAAATAACCTTTTTAAAATATAAGGATGGCGTAGAAAACCAGTTAGACCATAAAATAAAAAGATTTAAATCAAATAGAGATGATGAGTACAATACAACAAACCTTAAGGAATTTTGTGAGAAAAATGGAATTGTACATGAATTCACTGCACCTTATTCACCTCAACAAAATGGTATAGTTAAAAGAAAAAATAGAACATTGA
Organism: Canavalia gladiata; assembly: GCA_037954105.1. Classification (NCBI taxonomy): domain Eukaryota; kingdom Viridiplantae; phylum Streptophyta; class Magnoliopsida; order Fabales; family Fabaceae; genus Canavalia; species Canavalia gladiata. Next base: position 37,053,758 of record CM075665.1, read on the forward strand.
AAGATATGATGAATGTCATGTTGCTTAGTTCTCGTACTATGGATTACATGTGGGGGGAAGTTATCTTGACTACATGTTATATTTTAAACAAAGCACCTCGTAAACATCTAAATAATATGGAAAGGTTATTCACCAAAAATACAACTTTTAAAAATGAGGGGGTGCTTGCTAAAGTTGGAATACTAGATTTTAAAAAAACAAACATTGGTGCTAAGACTATTGATACTGTTTTTATTGGTTATGCTCGTGACAATGATGTATATAGATTTATGTGCTTGAATAATAATACTATTATTGAATCTAGAGCTAATTTTTTTGAAAACATATTTTCCTATAAGAAAATATTATTACATCTATGGATACTTCTTCACCTATACATGTGGATAATTTTGTTATTCTTGTTCCTGTATTTGAAAATACTTCTAGTTCCAAAATAACTTAACTTAGAAAAACTAAAAGGCAATAAACTAAAACTAATTTTGGACCCAACTTTATAACTACCTTTTTAAATTAAATTGACATGTTGTCTGAATAACTAGTTTTTTCTTATTTGCTAGAAGAAGATCCTAAAACTTATGAAGAGACAATAAAGTCCATAGATTCTTCCTTTTGGAAAAAAAGATATTAAAAATGAATTAGATTCTATCATGAGTAACCACACTTGGGAACTACTAGACCTACCCAAAGGTAGCAAACCAATAGGCAGTAAGTGGTTTTTTAAAAGGAAAATGAGACATGATGGTTCTATTGAAAAGTTTAAGGTGAGACTAGTAGTTAAAGGTTTTACTTAGAAATGTAGTATATACTTCTTCGATACCTATTCACCAGTTACTACAATATCCACTATTAGAGCATTGATTGCTTTGACAGTAATACATAATCTCTTCATACATTAAATGGATGTAAAAACTACATTTTTAAATGTAGATTTAAATAAAGAAATTTATATGAATCAACCAGAAGGTTGTGTTATTTCTGGTTAGGAACATAAAGTATGCAAATTAAAAAATCTTTATATGGATTAAAACAGGCACCAAAACAATGGTATGAAAAAATTCAACAGCGTTTTAATTGAGCATGAGTTTGTTGTGAACACCTCGGATACATGTGTATACACAAAACTATTTCAAAATGATTGCATTATAATATGTTTATATATAGATGATATGCTGATATTTGGAACTAGTTTCAATGTGATAAATAAATTAAAGTCTTTTTAAGTTCCAAATAATGAAAGATTTAGGTGAAGGTAATGTGATTCTGGGAATTAAAATAAGAAAGACAAAAGATGGATTTTCCCTAAATCAATCACACTATATTGAAAAGTTGTTAAAGAAATTCAACAGTTTTGATGTAATTCTTGCAAAAATTCCCTATGACGTAAGTATGTGCTTGAAAAAGAATATTACTAATGAGGGTGTATCTCAATCTAAGTATGCAAAAATTATTGGTAGTGTTATGTTTCTAATGAATTATACTAGACCTGATATTCCATATGCTATGATCAGATTAAATCATTATACTCATGATCCCAATGATGTACATTGAATTTCTTTGTATCTTCTTCTAAAATACTTGAAAGGTACTATAAATTTGAGCTTGCATTTTTCTAAATTTCGTTCAGTGTTAGAAGGATTTTGTGATGCTAACTATATATTAGATAATGATGAGGTAAGTTCTACCAGTAGACATATTTTCACCTTAGGTAGAGGTGTTATCTCTTCCAAATCTACAAAACAAACTTGCATAGCATGATCCACTATGGAATATGAATTTATTGCTCTTGAGTTAGCAGGTCAAGAAGCAGAATGGATAAGAAGTCTCTTAGCAGAAATACCTTTATGGGGAAAACCTACACTAACGATATCATTTCACTGCAATTCATAAGCAACAATTGGAGTAGCTAACAACAATACTTACAATGGAAAGAAAAGACATATACGTGTTAAACATAGTGTTGTTAGGAAATTAATTAAGAATGGTATAATTTATCTTGAATATGTAAAAAGTGAAAGAAATCTTGTTGATCCTCTTACTAAAGGATTAAATAGGAAAATTGTCCTGGATTCATCAAGGGGGGATGAGCCTTAAGCCTCGAAGATGAGGAAAAGGAAAGTATGGTGGATACTCAATTATTGGTCAAAGTAAGCCATATGATTACTCTTCTGCATTATGATTCTATCTCTCTAGCATGGGGTAATTTTTATTTTTTGAAATAGATACATAGCCCTTAATAGTGGTGCTTTTAAGATACACTTGATGTATCTACAAGACCTTTGAAAGAGTTACATAGCCCTTAGTGGTGGTGCTTTTGAGAAGCACCTGATGTATTTATAATATAATACTTTTGAGATACACTCAATGTATCTTAGTGATTTTGTGATACACTTAATGTACTTTTAAATAATAAAATAAAATTTATTCACAAATCTAAAATATGTTTTCGAGATGCACGATAATCACATGAATAAACAAAATGAGTAAGAGGGTAAAGGTCACCTTCTTTGAAAGGTTGGATAATCTTTCTAAAATATTCACATGAAACCGGCAGTAATTTGAGAATGACCTTAATTTAAAACTTTATCATAGAGTCTTTACTTCAGTATTACAATGTGTAGTGGGGGTCTCAACTTACTTCAACTAAGTTCAAGAGTAATTCACTTAGTGGAAAAAGTTGTTATCTCTCTACTATGTGTTAATTCAATCTTCAAAGACATTAACACTTAAGCACAACAACAACCTTCTTTGTCCAGAACCTCCCTATCACTTGCAAAGCCATTAGTAGAGGATTGTTGGTAAATGGCTAGCAAGCAACAATAATTGCAACAATAATCTGCAATAATAATTTGTTATTATTGAAGTTGTAGTGACATTATTATTGAACGCTGCAATATTTTTTGGTCAGATGCAGCTTCCTATCTTTTATCTTTCCCAATCTTCCTATCTTTTATCTTCCCCAAGTTTCCTATCTTTTATCTTTCCCATCTATGTTATATACAAGACGTGATTCTAAGTATCCAACACACATCTCTAAGCTCTTCTATTCACTTTCTATTCTCCTCCTAATTTTGGAAAATATAATGGAAGACTCCAACATGCGTAGGTTCTAAGTGTACGGTTTCTTGTGTGTTGCTATGTTAACCTTGGAAAGCAATACCAAGATCAAGCTACATCGAAGTTCAACTGAAAATTTTTTTTCAAGGCCAAGTTATGCCACGGTGCAATGCCTATATTTTTTCAATAGTAAATAGAGACTAGAAAGCAATATTACATTTGCATTAAAAATAAAAAATTTAATTACCCTAAAGTTCAACATGAAATTATTATAGGAAGCAATTTTTTTAGTTCAAAGTATAGTTAGCTAATATATAGAGAGATGGATGTAAAGATGCATAAGGATTGAATCAATTGAGTCATCTTTTTTTTTCTGTTTTATTTATTAATATTTTTGTTGAATCCTTATTTTAACTTTGTTATATAAATTAATTAGTAATTAAAAAGAAGTGATAGAAGATAAAATAGAATAAACTCATCACTATATTTTGTATAATTTTATAATAGAGTAAAAACTAAAAAAATATCTTTTTCCATCCTAAACCTGCAAAATCAAAATCAAACGAGAGAAAATGATGTTAATGATGAATTAGAATTAAATGCATTTAATCAAGTTTTGTTTCATTTTATCTTATTTTAAAAAATCTAAAAAATCTACTAATAAAGTTGTTTTAAGCTATGCATACTTGATTATTTTTAAGATTTCAATTTTAAATTTTATATATTAAAAAAATACCATAAAAATTAATATCATCATACCATAAATATTTTTGACTAAAAGATAATTATCTTCTTTGATCTAGACAAAAAAAAATCTGAAATTCCAACAATATATCTATATATAATCTATTATTATTATATTATTATTTTATATTCTATTTTTTTCATCATTCAATATATATTTTTAGTGGATAAGTTTAGTGGAGAAACAAATATATATATATATATATATATATATATATATATATATATATATATATATATATATATATACTAATGATGCAGTGAGAGTGAAAGATGTAGGAAATACAATCATAGGAATATACAGGCCAAGTGGTATAGTTAAGGAGATTTAAGAGAGTCAAATTGTTCCAAATAATTGTGATAGCAACTGTAACCAACAAGCCTAATCTTGCAAGGATTCTAACTGAAATTGGCAAAGCATTGGCTCTAAATTTCGATCATGAAATGAATTTAAGTGGAACAACTTGAATGTCAAGATCATTATATAAAAAAATTATTATTCTACTGCTTTAGAGGATGGTTCTATTAGCTGAGCATGATTGAGAAATTGAATGCATGTCTTTCTTCTCTAAAAATTTTATTACCTACTCCTAACAGATAAATAATGGAGCACTAGCCATTTTCTGAAGAAATTTCATCTTTTTTTTACGTGATGTGGATAGGGTACAAATTAAACTTTTTATCCAAAAAAATCACAATGAAAAAGATTGAGCTCTTTACCACTACGTTAGAATCAAACTCTAAACCACTACGTTGTAGTAACTCTAACAATATGTAAAAAAAAGCTTTCTTAATAAATATCTAGCAAAGATCTATGAATAGTTTTATATTATATTTTTATCATTTTATATATTTCTTTCTTTATAAGCTGCCTATCGGAAGATATTTAGCATTAGAAGTCTTTTTACTTTGGCATTATACTATTATTATTGATTATATGATTTAAAAATGGAGAATGGGAGCAAATTCCTTAAATTGTGCAGCAGCCACCATATAAGGCCAAACGTCATCCTCAACTAAAGATAACTACTTCTTAGCAAAGAAAGTAAGAAATAATGGATCAATAAATAAAATAAAACAAGTTAACAACAACATAAAGATAGAGAGAAGAGAGAAACAATGTATGTAAGAAGTCAATGCTTTTTGTGGAGTTAAGTTTTCTGCCAGCTAGCCTATTTGACATACCCTTTTTCATGCTTAGATATGATTATCATTGTAAAGTAGAAATAACATTTTTCTTTCCTTTTTTTGGACATGATCGGTTTAAATATTATGAACTATTCAATAGTAGGACTTAAGCACCGATGAACCGGTTTTGCTGAAATATGTTGTCTAAATCTGAACTAGTTAAATTATCTTCACCAAACATATTTTTTAAAATTGTACTTTTTAAAGTTTTCTTCTAATTTATAATTTACTTCATTTAAAATATATCAATATGAATTAAGTTGTAGTATTAAATAAGTCTACCGTTTTCAGTATTTTTAAATTACATTAAAATTTTCAATTTAAACTTATTTGTTATTCATGAGTTAGCTTAGTTTTTTGTATTTTTATATTTTATTTTACATTTTTTTAAGATATCCATTCAAGGGAATAACTTACTAAAAATAGTAAATAGCAAAGGGAACAATTGAAGCTCCCTCGTAGCTGTCATATGACACAACTTGAATGGAGAAGCTGAGATGAAATGAATAAGGAAGAAAATTTCTAACGAGCTACATCCTAATAACACAATTCAATGATGAAAATGTTATTCAACTATGTAATACACATTACTAAGCAATCAACATGATTGGAAAACTAGGTAATACACAAGCTTATGTAGCTTGAATGAAACTAGAAGGAGGATAGACTCTATAATTCATGGAACATATATAGAGGAGGTTAAACAAAGATCAACACTAGATATAAAGGCGATGAAGTAAACTTGTTAAAGCATGCCAACATGACTCATTTGGGTTGGTCCACTGTGGGTGAGTCATAAATTGGTTAATCCAGCTCAATCCACATGTATAAAAGAAGTAGTCAAGGATTTATGCCTAAGCCTAGACAACAGAAGTGTTTACCTTGATCACTAGTAGCAACTTAAGAGCTTTGGTCCATGAAAACAGCTCTAGATGGAATCTTGAACAAAGGGAAAAACAAGATTTCAATACAAGATAGCTCAATATAAAAAATAAGATAATAAATTTTGTTCTTCTTCCTCAATCGATAATAAATTTTTCTATTAAATAACTAAATTTTAATTTTAGAATTTTCCCATCATCCAAGCAAAACCCCATTACAAAAAATCTAGTTATAATGATGACCCACAAAATAATTATAATACTAATAACTAAACAATTCATTGATTTAGCAAAAACAAATTTAAAAAAATTCTCACATAAACGATGACTAAAAGAGATCTAGAAACATATAATATGCATTTTGATTTCAGGAGATGGAAAGGGATGACTTACATTTTCACTTCCATGTCAAAAACTAGAAAAAAAAAATACAAATATACAAGAGTTGTACTTCAATTTTAAATTTATGTTTGAGGTTTTCTTACCTAAGTAAGCAAGAAGCTCTTATGAGAGAGAATGTAGAAGATGGAGGATGCTTTCAAACTTTGATTAACTCAACTGTCATGGGAATAAAGATGTAAAGGCAGCAAAAGTATTTTTTTGGTACGGTTCAACAAGGGGTGCAAAATGGAAATGAAGGAGGAGAAAATTAACTGTGGGAGTTCAAAATGAGTCTAACTTTGCAACCGAAGATACGGTCACCAAATAAAATAACAAAATTTGATACATTAAAAAGTGTATTGGTGATCGAATTTAACTACCACCTTAATTTTATTACTTTTCCACCACTAATTCAATTTTTAATTCGGTGATTAAATGATAAATTTTTAGTTTTTTGGTTGAAAACGTCATCAGTAACTACATCAGTCTCTAATTGCAACTGAATTTAATAAGTCACAAATCTCTTATTTTTTAGTTGTGATACTTAATTTGCTTATGAATGAAAATAGTTATATCCTTGTTCCTACCATATAATGATTTTGTGATTCATATGATAAATGATTTGCATGATTTTTAGTTTTCCCCGTGTCAACATAATATGCATGGTTTGCATTTACTCACATAGTTGAATGTTTAAGATATCTAATTATTTATTACACCCTTTCATTTCTACATCATCCTTTTCAACATAATAAGGAGCCATCTTGATATTTAAATTTGAAAAGATAAAATAATGAAGCCAAATGGCCTTGAGATACTAATTCATCCTCTAGCCTTCCTTGTCTAGTTTTCACTCAGGAAGGTATTGGACAAATTCCATAAAAATGGAAAATTAGTTAACGTGGCTAGACTCTCTTTTTATTTCAAAGGAAGAAAAAATATAATAAAAATAATATAATATGTTACTAGCATGCAACATGGAATATGGATATCCTTACTTCCACGACATATATAGATGGCATATTATGAGAAAGGAATGTCAAAGTTAAACATATTTCTTCTTAAATTTCAATTGTTTCCTTTCTACTATTTCCTGAAATTATTTTTTATATTTGTAAGCAAAGCTCTTTTCATTCATTCTTTCTATCGCAACTTAACTCAAAGGATTCAACAAAAATCCACCAAATGTAACTACTACCATGAGCATAAAAAATTTCCAGAAGAATTTTTAAAAGAGTATATTTGGTTCTTCTCCTTCATTTTCTCTCATCATTTTGTTGTCTCCTTTGAAAAATGTTCTTGTAGTTTAAGAATAATTCTAGAACATAATAGATAAAAATAAAGCCCTAATGATCACACATCAAAATGAAGTAGAATTAGAGCAAGAAACCAAGGTGAGATGCAGAATTCTAAAAAAAAATAGGATTGACACCAATCTTCAATTTTAGAAAAGGGTAGGAGAATAAAGTAAGATTTAGGATTAATCTAGAGCTCCCATTGGTTCTAGAATATATTTTTTAATTAATACTTTAAATTTTAGTACATAGATTAGTTTATGTTATTTTTTACGTTTGGAACTGTTTATGAGGTTCTAAACACTTTATACCATAGGCTAGGAATAAATAGATGTTCTCAGATATTGAAATCATACTTATAAGATTAAAGGATCTCAAACATTATTTTAGGTGAGATGATATTATAGACAAGACAAGCCTATAGACGAGTTTCTGTAGAAGAGTCTATAGATAGGTTTTTATAGATGAATCTATAGATAGATAGATGAATTTATAGATGAGTTTCTTATAGACAAGTCTATAGACTAGTTTTCTACTAAAAATGCTATAAATAGATTTTCTATAGATGATATTATAAATGACCTCACTTCAGACGATCCTTCTCTAGATTTCTTTAGACTAGAGAAGGTTACTTCAGACAAGACAAGGTTGCTCTAGTGTAAACAATGCTACTTCAAACCAAACAAAGGTACTTTAGATCAAACAATACTACTTTAGACTAAGTGACGCTTCTTCTAATCGAACAATATTGCTTTAGACTATATGATTCTTCTTATATGATGTATTCTTAGTATATTCTTAGACAAATATCAAAGACCTTTTAGACAAAAGTTCCTTTTTAAAGGATATTCTAGGACATAAATAAGGCTAAAATAAGTGTTGACTATAAAATTTAAGTGAATTAACATCGAATAGATGAGGGTCAACCTAAATTCAATTATACATAATTAAAATCATTGTGTTGGAAAATAGGCACAATAGTGCAATACCTTTTTAATTAAAATAATGATTATGTTGAGAACCTCATGTAGTGTCTTGGAGACTTTGTATTTAAATTTAAAGTGGTCTTAAATGAAGATTATGTATACATTGAATGGTGGAGGGATGTGATACCCTAAGTTTGATAATAAAGAAAGGCCTACACCTAAAATGATTATGAAATATAGTATAACCAATTGATAGGCATCATATGCGTAAAAATGTTATTTTTGAAAATAATTGATTGGTTGATAATCTAAGAGGCTCTTTAAGTGGTATAGCTAGGAAATACAACTCATGATGGAAATAGATCCATGAGAATAGGAATTCAAAGACTAGGAGGTACGTGAGCTAGGTTTGAGCCTTTTAATGGTCTGTGGTTGCTCTTTGTAGCCGAGACTGTTCTGATCAAACATAGTCACCTCAACAACACCCTGAGAACTATAATTACTAGTTGAGCAATTTTGTGTTTTGAGAAATGATGATTACTAATGAAAAACATGAATGATTATGTTCAGGCTGCCGATGACGTGTTGTTGATTTGGAAATTGAATCTCAGTTAATCCATTATTTTGATAAAAAAGATGATGATTTGAATCCACACGCATATCGTAGGGGTGACCAACTCCATATTAGTGAAGATTATTGTGGTATGGGATACTGATATGATTCAACCTATGTGAATTAATCAGAATGTGGAAACGATAATGGAACGTCTTAATAATCATGATAAAATATGAAAAGACAAGATAAGATAAGATAAGATAAGATAAAGGAACCCGACATAAACTATGACCTGTTGGAAAAACCAACGTTATCAAGGGTGGTTCTTTACCCAAGAACCAAGGGAATCAACTCACACAGAGATGAAAAACTCTCAAAGAGAAAATATTATTATTCCTCAAAATCTATCATTTCACTGAATCCCTAACTCCTATTATATAGATAACCTAATAAAGAAAAAGATAACAAATATGATGAAATACTAATTAGATTGCAATTTGAATTGCTAATTTAAAATAACTAACTCGTAAATAGATATCAAATCCTAATGAGATTTATGACAAATCATAAACTTTATCACTTAAGATCTTTAATGATATGACTACATAAATTAACCCATGTTGGAATTGGGCTTGGATCCATGTAGTCTTTTTCTTAAACTTCCTTGATGAGACCTTCAAGTGCTTATTCCACACGTTTGGTCCTATTTCTCGCCATAGGACCTTCCATTCCTTGTAGATAACCTTTTAGATGATCTCTTTTGCTTATCGGGGTGCCCACGTTCACATCATTCCCCCTTTCTCCGAGAGGATTCGCTCTAGAATCTTGAAGGTCATCTGCATCAAATAAGGATAAATCAGAATCATTGAAAATGGCACTCACATTACCATAGCTACTTGGAAAGTCGATTTTATTGGCATTATCATTTATCCTTTAAATCACTTGAAATGGACCATCTCCTCTAGGATGTAATTTGGTACTTCCTTGACTTGGAAATCGCTCCTTTCACAAGTGAACCCAAACCCAATCACGAGGTTCAAAGACCACCTAGGTGCATCCTTTGTTTTCTGTTCGAGCATAATGTTCATTCTTCTCAATATTAGTGCAAACCTTGACATGTAATTTCTGCACAAATTCATCTTTTTTCTTTCTATCCAAATTAAGAGATTCATTAGTATGAAATGGTAAAACATCTAAAGGTGATAAATGATTAAATCCATTTACAATCTCAAAAGGTGAAAAGGAAGTAAATGTAAGAACAACCCACTCATATAACCCATATTTAATTTTAAAAGCAGTCTTCCACCCATCACCCTCCTTCATACGAATGGTGATATCCTCTTTTTAAATCAATTTTAGAGAACAAACAAGAGCCATACAATTTATCTAGTAAATCATCTAACCTCGGAATAGGATATCGATACTTTACCGTAATCTTGTTGACGACTCTCCAGTCCAGGCACATACGTCAGGTTCATCCTTCTTTGGTACTAAGATAACAGGAACCGCACACAGGCTAAAACTTTCCCTCACATAGCCTTTCTACATCAACTTCTCTACTTGCCTTTGAATCTCTTTGGCCTCTCTAGGATTAGTTCTATAGGCTGGTCAGTTTAGAATCGCAACGCCAGGAATAAAATCAATTTGGTATTCAATGCCTCTTATAGGAGGCAAACCTTTTAGTGGTTCTTTAGGAAATACATCATCAAATTCCTGCAACAAAGATTCAACCACACTAGGGAAAGAAGAGTTATGATTGTTAGTAAAATAAATATCCTTGTACATAAGTACAAGAACTTGTTTCTTTGCCCTCAAAACACTCTTGACCTCCCTTTTGTTAGCAAATACACAAACTTTCTTTTCTTTTTCTTTAATTCTTGATTTTTCTTTCTTTTCACTTTCACTCTTTTTTTGACTTTCTACTTTTTCTTCACTCTCAATTTTCTATCTCTTTTCTCTTTCTTGATTTTCTAATTCTTTTTCTCTCATTTTACATCTTTTGAGATTTTCACTTGGTCAGAATAAGCCTCAACAGGCCTTAATGGAATCGATACAATTGTTCAATTACCTACTACAAGAGAATATCTATTTTTAAATCCATCATGCATAACTTTCTTATCGTATTGCCAAGGACGTCCTAGCAATAAGTGTCTAGCATGCATAGGGGCAACGTCACACAACACTGCATCCTTATAATTGCTTATAGAAAAGGACACCAAGACTTGCTTACTAACCTTTACATCCTCACAATCATCATCCATTGTAGCCTATAAGGATTAGGATGCTTCTTAGTAGGCAATTTTAATTTTTCTACTAGCAAGGTACTAGCACCGTTGGTGCAACTGCCACTATCTATAATCATACTACATACCTTATTGTTCACATGACAATGAGTATAAAACATATGCTTCCTTTGCTCTAAATCTCCTTCATCCTTTGGTTGAATGCTCAATGCACATCTTGTGACCAAGATTTCTCCATGCATAGGTTCTGCTACCTCCAAATCACTACAATCCTCCAAATTCAACATTTATTCTTCCTCTAAACTCACACTCTCCACTTCGTCATTGTCAAGAATGATCATGGTCCTCTGGTTTGGACATTGAGAAGCAATATGTCCTACACCTTGACACTTAAAGCAACGAATGTGACTTGACTTATTAGAGGATTTAGTTTCAAATTTACCTTTGGAAATAGGTACTGCTGACTTTCCATGAGACTCCTCCTTTGATTTAGGACCTACTTTTTTGTTGGACCAATTAGACTTCCATGATAAACTATAAGCATAGTTGTGAGTGCTCCTAGATTTGAGTTTTCTTTCCACCTGAATAGCTTTATGAAGCAATTCCTCCATCTCTACATAATGTTGTAGCTCCACCACATCAACTATCTCTCTTTTTAGTCCTCCAATGAATCTTGTCATAGTGGCTTCTCTATCCTTCTCCACATTGGCTCTTATCATGGCAATTTCCATCTCCTTATAATAATCTTCAACACCCATGGCGCCTTGAGTAAGACTTTGTTGTTTTTGGTGCAAGTCCCTATGATGGTGACTTGGTACAAATCTTTTTCTCATGGCTACTTTCATCTCTTCTCACATTCGTATAGGTCTCTCCCCATACCTCTTCCTATTAAGGACAAACTGATCCCAACAAATATTAGCATAATCGTTAAAAGATACAATGACTAGTTTTACCTTTTGCTCCTCCAAGTAATTGTGACAATCAAACACATGCTCTGATACCAAATGATATGATTCACCCTACGTGAATGAACCAGAATACGAAAACGATAATGGAACATCTTGAGAATCAGGATAAGATAAGATAAGATAAAGGAACCCAACACAAATCGCGACCTACCGAAGAGCACCGAAGTTATCAAGAGGAACGTGACCCTTACTACAACTTGCTGGAAGAACCAACGTTATCA